>CM051234.1:323564675-324164675 GCA_027917425.1 Gastrophryne carolinensis
GGACGCATCTCTGCGTATCGGCAAGTAGGAGAAACCAAAAAAGGGGGATTTTTTTCCCTTCTCTCCCTATTTTCCAGATCCAAAATGGATGTGTGCGGAGACGCCTGGTGAGGTGCGGCAGGGCGGCCGGCATTACGTTCCTGTGAGGCTGTGGTGGGTGGCCGGGTGGGTAATAGGGCACAGCTCGTCGTGCACGTAGCCTGCCATTCTCCTCGGGTGGCACCAGCACATGGCACCCGTGCCCCTGCTAGCTCAGCCATCTCTGACAATACCGGCAGCCACTATGCACCCTTACATTGCTGCACCACTAGATTCAGCATGCCAGCCAGCCATCCACCCACACTATACACCCTCCCTAGCACACAGGTCCCCAGCACCCTTCCCACCCACTGAGTCATATAGTGCCCCAGGGTACTGCACCCAAGGGCCACACACACATTCCAAGCTCTTAAACCCTAAACATAAAAACGCTGCATCCCAGTCACCTGCTAGTACCACCCTTCCCCCACACATACATGCAAGCCTAGCTCACTGGCCATTACCATGACATCTCACATCAGCCATCAGAGCTTCTCTCTGGTCTGACATTTGTCTTCTCTCCACAGGAGTCTGGCTGACCCTGGAAGTGGTCATCTTCAGCTGAAGTCTCATCTGGCTCCTGACGGGGGTGCAGGTCATGTACACCAGGCAGCAACTTCCTCCAGGTCCAAATGGTCAAGGCAATGAATTGGGTGACCAGTGGTTCCTCCTGGCTAAGACCTCATTTGAGAAGCCCTAGAACACGAGGAGGTGGGTGGTCACATCAAGGGAAAGCTGGCACCTACAGTGGTCTGGTGTGCTGCTAGAGTCCATGCCATCGGCAAGTTTCTTGGATGTTCCTCTATGTCAGATTTGGTTAGGGCTCTGTGTTTCTTGCCCTGTCTTCCAGCATTAAATGGGATCTCATAAGTTATTCCTATGCTGGCGAGTAGGGGGGCTAACTAAAAGGCGTGAATAAAAAGCAAAATAGATCATGCAGAGCCCACACAATAGATATTAATGCACTCCGGACAATGAATGGGGACCTCTCTTTGGATTTCTGCACACGTCTGCGACAGCTTGGACTCATTCTGAATCCCAGGCACCTCTCACCGTGAGAAAACAAGTGCAAGACATCAAATTATTACAACTAAGTTAACAGAGGGGGCTCTCCCCCCCTCCCCCCCCCTCCCCACCCACCCAGAGCATCTCCCCATGTACCAGACTGGGACCAGCTTCACTCATCTCCAGCCTATACAAAGGACATGTCTGCCTGGGACACACACACAAGCATGTGGCTGGCTGCCTGTTATTTTGCAAGAAATACTTTCCTCATGGTATTGTCTCATGGGCCACAACGAGGAACATGAAAGGATGAGGACTTGAAGCCTGGCGGGTACAAGTAAGTGTCCAAAATATTTACATACCCCACCAACCATATATTAACAACCCAAAAATATACTTTCATATTTACCATATTTTATATTTGTCAACTTATCGTTTATAAAATAATTATTTTTTTTTTATATTAATAAAGTTATTCATAGTAACATGTTTTGGTATTTTTTTTTTAATTTTTTTTTGTTTAAAAAAATTGTTACAGTGCAGGCAATAGGCTTCTACCCCTTAGCTTTCATTAGCTTGTATTCTAATTATTCATTCTACTCGTTATTGGAAAACAAACTTCAGAATAAAACATTTACGAGACAAGACAAACAGTTGTGGTGGGTTTGTTGTAAAGCCTGGGAAAATGCTTTGAGTACTGTGGAGTCCAGCCTATTCATCTCAGACCCTCTGCCTCAAGAGACCTCTCTGCCCTCAGACATCATTGTCATGCTAATTGGACAAACTGTACTTGATTTTGAATCCCCATCGCTGTTTGGGCTGATTTTTTTTTTTGTCTGGAGAACCTATAGTGTGAAATTAATTAATCAGGCCTTGCTTAAAAGAGGAAAACAAAGGACATTTGGCTAGGCTTAAGTTTTTAAAAGCCTTTAATCCCCAAGGTAGGGTTTTACTCTGAATTTGATGTGTGTATTGTGTGAGTGTAGATTTGATTTAAAGCGTAAACATAGTCGTGAATGTAGACTGCCATCAGGTCATTATTTACATTTAAAAATCTATTTCAGATTACATTTTTTTATTACCTTTGTATTACATACAGTTTTTGCACATATTTAAAAAAAAAAATATATATATATATATACTGTTTTAATCGTGTTTGGTCTGATCGACATATTGCATTTTCTGCAAATAAAAACATGAAATCCACATTCAACTGCTAAACATGTGTGCTGTAAACTATTAAAATGTAATATTTCGAGGATGACCTTCACATCTTCCAATGATCCTATAACTAGATCATATTTGTATTGTTAGATTTACTGCTTTAATAGATGTTATAGCAAGCAAAAGTGTTTGATAGGGGATATGTGTAGTAGCAGCAGAAGTAATCACTCAGCAGAGGTAAAAGTAGTACAAGTGTTAGAAATAATTATAGTTCTGTCAATTGCAGCAACTTTAACATTTACCTGATCTCTTTTAGGTAAAGAGCAAAAAGAACATAGTCAAGGTAAGACTGCATTTACATTGATGACGTGATGAGAACCTTTTTCTTTAATGGTTTTTCTGCTCCACATGGCTTAAGTGGAGAAAAACACAGCAGTCATTTCTTAGTGTATCTACTGAAAAAGCATGTAGTATATTTAGACAACAGATATACACCATATATAATATTCCTATATATGAAGTACTTATTATTATGTATAGTGTATCTCTGTTTTTTGTATATGACAGGGGAAGCACTGATTATACAACCATAGCAGTTGCTACACCTGCACACTGTGTGTGTGTGCTAAAATATATCTTGTGACTTGTCATGTTATTTATGTCTATATCATTTATACAGTCTTTTTGTAAGCAAGTGGGAATGTCTCTCTCTATATATATGGTAGATAATAGTATAATATATTTATTTATATCATATATATATATATCTATATATATATAGATATATCTCTATATATATATATATATATATATATATATATATATATATATCTATATATATATATAGATATATATATATATCTATATATATCTATATATATCTATATATTAGTTCACTTACACACTAGACACATTGGCCAGTTACACAGCACACATAAAATCGTCTTGTTTAACCCAATGAGACATGCTCCAAATAAGCTGGTGGTGTAAACAATTCCTATGGGTAGAATGTGAAGGCTAAATTATAATACAAATAATACGTTAACAAATTGTATTTATGACACTACAAGAAAATACTGCCATTAATTTAAAAAATTAAACAAAAAAAAAAAAGGTGCACCATGTGCACACATGTCACAATGAATATTTAATACGTGCGTCACAGTGCTCCATTATATAAATGTGTGACAGTCTTATTGTATTTAGAAAAGTGCCCTGTGCAGGATGCTTCTGTTATGCTGTTACATACAGTCTGTTTTAAATATATATATATATAATTTTTAGTGAAGGGATTATGTTTGTGTGTTCAGCTTCCTGTAACAAGCATGCCCTGCTTTGAAAAAGGGTGAGGGGGGTGTGTTTAATTTCAATAAAGCCATGTTACAGTCATGCTCTTATTCCTGGTGAGGAAAACAACAATTCAAATAGTAATAGAGCCGAGTAAAATCTCCATGTGTTAAAGGTGAATTGGCATCTTTCATTTATTTGATGTAGCATACTCCTTTTCAGGGTATATGTCATGTCAAACCTGAAATTCAAAAGGGAACATATTGTTTGATGAGATTCAGCATAAAAATAACATCATGGCTAGTCAGATACATGTACGCATAGATCATTGAAAATTGCCAGTCAGTATATTTTTCTTCTACTATACATATCCAGCATCATTTCAGAATCAGGCCTTCTATATCTAATTCTAAATCGCAAATGGTGACAAATGTGAAATGTAATAACGCAATTCCAAAAAGCAGGGATGTGCAATAACCCATAGTAACCAACCAGATTTCACCTTTAATCAGTTTACACCAGCCTAAGCAATGAGAAGTGTGATTGGTTGCTGGATTCCTGCACTCTGCACATTGGCCTGTGCTCTATTAAAATAAAGGATTTGACTGACACGCACAAAACATCGAAAGCTTTTGAAAAATACACTTATGAGAGGTGGGATTTATGAGAGGTGGAGTTTAGCGCTGGAGAGATCTCCATTTTGCTCCCCGTATTGAAAAATGATGAATGCGCAAATACTGTAGTTGGCGTCTACATTTGCATGCCACATGCCATACGTGCCATGAGTATACATGCAGATGTAGGAAGATGATTGAGAATAGATCTAGAGATAAAAAATGTGAATATATATATAACAGAATAGATATGTAAACAGATAAATTATATGATAGATAAATAATAGGTGGATTAATATTGGTAGGTGAATAGATATAAAAACATAAAAAAGATGAATACATACAGTAATAGGCAAGATAGAGCCAGCATTAGTCTATATTTTGGTATAGTCGGTTAGTGAGACTTCATTAAGGGTTTGCCCAGATTTGATACACACCTCTCAGGTTCACTGGCATTATCCACAGGAATTAATATTGCAGGCCAAAGTATCAACAATGTAGATAGATGGGCTTGGGGAGGCCACAGATATTGCAGTCTCCCAGTTTGATGAATACGTCATGTTTTTGTAAAGCAAATGCCATATGGAGTAGAGCGAATCTTGCCTGTGAATGTGCTTTATAAATCAGGTGACTCATGTGATTGAACTATATATATTCTATAGGAAGAGGCTCATACTATAGAAAATGTGTACCATTCATAAAGAGATTTTAAGAACAATTTGGGTGAACTGGAGGATTATGACTTGTACTTGAAAATAATAGCATAAATTATTTCTCTTTGTGTGATTACAGTGACTGCAATAACGTAGACCATTGCCCTAAGGCCTGATTTACGGGGAGGCCGATTCATTAATAGCGCCAGGTAGCGACAGATGAGCGACTGTAGCGTGATTTTTTCAGCGCCAGCCAGTATTCGCTGTGCTTGGCCGGCGTTAGCTTGATGACAGCGACTCAGTCGGTGTGCGGTAATGTTGAATACGGGCTGGGGGATCGCTGTTTCACAGGTCCAGCGTTGTATGTGAGCGCCTGACAACGAATGGCCAGAGCGAACGGCTAGCTTCATATTCATCAACAAATCACGCTCCGAATGTGCTGTCGCTGTCCATTCCTTGTTTAAACCCCAGAGCGCTGGCGGCGATGTGTATTAACTAGTTTTTAACACCTAAACAACCATATTTTTTGAATGTAACATTATACATGTTTTTAGAATCATTTTGTAATACGAATACATTAATCTCAGACCTGTTAGATCAATTCTGCGCATATTTTTTTTAATTTTTTTTTTTGACTTAAAAATAAATCCTAACATTGCAGAAGTGTTCTCCGATTTTTTGACAAAAAAAAAAAAAAATTAATACCAATTAATTATGAATAATTATAGATTGCTCCATTGAAATGCATTGGACATCGCCAGGGAGCGACAGCTCATACCTGGCGCTGTGAGGGAATTTGCAGCGGCGCTGTTCGGTCCAGGCGGCTTCATGATGAATGCCGCGCTAGCCGTCGCTCTCGCCGGCGCTAGCCTCATTTTGCTTGATAAATGCGTCATTGTGACCGCCGCCGGGCGTACTTGAGTCGGTAGTCGCCGTTAGCTGCCGCTACCTGGCGCTCGTCAGACACTACCTGGCGCTATCGCTTGATGAATAAGGGCATAGGTATCCCCTGGCATAGTGCAACTAAGCAGCAAACAGGCATTTATAATAGTCTCCACATAGGCAATGCCAGGGTGCCTACGATATTGCCAAACCATATTTATATCTATGCATGCAAATGACATAGCTGACGCACAGAACACATACAATCATGTGAGAGAAAATGTTTTTTTATTTGAAAAAATAATCTAAGGGGACTGTAAACCCAATGGGAATAATAAGGCAGCGAGCAGCTCACCCGACGCCTGTCCCATATGCCTCTCCGCTATTTCCTGCAGTATCAAGTGGGCTTCAAAGTTTGTCATTCATCTAGGACCATGCAAAAAAAGGTGGAAGGAGGTTAGTATGTGCCTTTTAAAGGTTTGTCCTGGCACTTAAAAAAAACATACTCACCTTTTATGCCTCACAGCTTTTCAAACTTACTGGGTCGGCATAGGGGATGAGCATTAGTCGCACTGACTCAAACACCCCGACTACATTTACTGCAATAGAGGGGGCGTGTCAGGCCTCAACATGCCCTCCGCATTGCAATGAATAGAGTGGGAATGCCTCTGACACTGTGGCTGATGCGGGGACGACCGCTTATCCTCCATGTCGCCAATTATTAGAGGATGGCCAGAAAACTGCAGAGGACAAAAGGGGAGTATGGCTTTATATATTTTATTTGCCTAGACAGGGACTTTAAGAGCGCCAATAATAATTTTATACATATGCTACAAATCTTACTTGATTGGTGATACATTATTCATTTACAAAATCACAATCTACTGAAGTGTGCATGTTTTTGTGCTTTCCCATACCCTCTATGAGTAGTGAGCATTGCATCACCAAAAACAGCTGTACTACTACCCTGAGGAATTTTGATAAATGCTATTTTCATGTATTCCAATATGTGCCCACTATAAGAGTCTGCTGTAGTGTTTGATAAACCAGTCCCCTAGTTCATATAGAATGCATAATTATTTTGCCTTTTTGTACTTTGTTTTTATAGCACTGACATATTGCAGCATCTTTTTTTTATCTCTGACATATTTCAGCACATTTATTATAGCAATGACATATTGCAGCACATTACATAATACAAAATGGATTATTTTTATTGCTTTCACAGACAACCATGTTTTTATGGGGATTCTTACTTTAGAGATCATTGTTGAGCATGACTACCGGTTGCATAATGGTGGGCTTCCCATAACCACAAACGAGGCAGCTATTAATGCTTCAGGAAACTGCTTTAAATCTGTGCTTTATCAGGTGATCTAGGTGACATTTTGCATCTAGTTATGCCCCAGTTAGTTATATTATACTTGTCGGAATTTGTAAAGAAAGGTCAGAGCATTATACAAACCTACAAAGCAAATGGGGTCTATTTTGTGCTTTTTGTGCTTCTTTTCTAGGGAGCAAGGACTTAGCTCAAACCAAGGGCTAAGGGGCCAACTGGCTGGTATACCCCTTTGCCCTTTGGTATGGGTCTGTTGCTCTTTAAGGGGTGCAATGGGCATCCCTGGAAGAACAATGTACCCATTCCAATGGGCACCAGGCTCTTCCACACCCCCAATGGCCAAAGTGGGGGTGCCGGTAATTAAGCGGGGAGTACCTTTATGTCTTCTGAAGGCGGTAACCTCAAAAGAGGATGCCGCTGCCAATTGTTGAATGAGAGGACATAGGTCCCCCTCCTTCTACCCCGGCTCCCATGTAGCAGTTGTCACCAGGAATCAGCAAGCAAGGCTTCCCATGGAATGCTCATAATGACAGTTGGGGGCATGCAATGGTAGATATCCAGAACATTTAGTGGGGGAGGACTTTGCCTAAAAAAGTAATATTAACTACAACCAATTTTTGCAGATGGTCAGATCTGGTGGCGGAGGTACGTTAAAGTTAATCATCAGGCGTGCCAGGATGACAGTTAAAAGACCATTTTGTTTTTCCATGGGGTCTAGCATGCTGATCATGGAAATTTACTTGTGGGTTTTGTAAGGTTGCATTTGGGTTCAATGTATGCTGAGAAGACAAACAGCAAGGTGGCCAGCCCTTGCTGTAGATCAACCTTTTTATGCCAAGTACCCCCTAGTGCAGGGGTACTCAACTACTTACAGTGGAGGTACACTTACCAGGGTCTGCCGTGGGATGAAGGTCCGGGGGGGGGGGGTAAGTAAGAGTGCATGTCACGGGCTGGGAGAAGGGTTAGGGGAGGGTGCAGATCAGCTGCTGGGGGGTAGGTGAGGGTCAGTGGATGTGTAGAAGGGTTAGGTGAGGGGTGCGAGAAGCAGGAAGTAAATGAGAGGTGGATGGGGGACAGGAAAGCTCATTGCTCAGGTCTCCCTTTCCAGCATGTTGTTGGCTGAAGAGCTTGCACTCTACACAGAAGGGCGAGAAGCAGGAAGTAAATGACAGGTGGGTGGGGGGACAGGAAAGCTCATTGCTCAGGTTGGCTGAGGAGCTTGCACTCTACACATGAAGTAAATGGGGGACAGGAATCTCACCTCCTTGCACTTTCTCAGCAGCTCGATGAACTGGTCCCGGGTAATGGCCTCCTCGCCCCGGGCCAGCCGCTCCTCCAGCCAGCGCAGCAGTGTGCTCTGATGCCGTGTGTGTGCAGCGGGCTCTGCTTGCCGCCCGAAGCCTCCGCCAGCTCCGCGCTCTCGGCTCCTTCCTCCTCCCGCGCCTCTTCGTCTCCACTCCTCCCCCCCCCCGCCTACGAGGCCCGAGCCGCTTCCACCTTCCCCGGCCTGGCCACGCCCATGTACCCGCCCCCAGCTCTGACAGCCCCGGCCGGCAATTGTCACCGGCACCGCCGGATCCCGGGCTGCCCGGTGTGCCCTATGGCCAGCCCGCCCCTGGCTCCAGGGACACTACACCAGCCCTGGGCAGCGGTCCGGACAAATGGCGTCTGCGGTCCGGATTCGGACCGCGGTCCGCCATTTGAGTACCCCTGCCCTAGTGACAAGAGCTTCCCATTGAGTATCCTCAAATAGTGGCTTCATCATAAATGATACCACAATAAGTAGGTCACAGGCCTTGGAACACTTTGAAAACTAGAAATATTAAGGTTTTACGGTTAAATATAATATACCAGAACTGTCAGAACCCTCTGTTCATGCACCCCTAAATATAACTGTGTACCCCCTGCGGTATGCATACCACAGGTTGAGAAACAGTGCTGTAGATAACAGCAATAAAGACATAATGGTGCCTAGGCCAGGAATAGCAATCACTTTAGGTGCACCTTAACTAATCTGATACAGGCATCTGAGATCCCAAACTTTTGTCATGTTGAGAGGGCACATTTTGGTGTTCCTCGAGATGTAGTTTTGTGTTTCTAGGAAAAATGTGGACAAGACAGTATGGAAAATACGCAATATTCCATGTTTGTGCAATTATAACCACAAGGGACTGCACAGAAACTGCATGGAGTTGCTTGACTACTAAAACTGAGATCTTGATTTGTGAAGGTCATAAGATTTTTTACTGATGCAAGTTTTGTCACCTCTTTGAAATTAGACTTTTTAATGTTGATGATAGTGCTCTGGATTCTTATCTGAAGAAATTCTAGTATGATACTGTGATAATTTGCTTAATTCTGCTAGAAATATTTTTGCGCATGTATTTGCATGGTCAGTTGTGAAAGCCCGCAATCATCCTGTTCTTGTAGTTGTTTAAAAAATTAAAATTAAATTTGTATAAATATCCCAAATTATTCTGGAAAAAAATGAGACCAGTCTTTTGATTTCAGTAGAGAACTACCTAGTGCCACATGCACTGAAGCCTTTAACTGGGAGACATTAAAGAGACTAAAGAGGTTTTAGGAAAGTTATAAAATGTAATTTCTTTCCTAAGCCTATAGTGTTAAGTCGGAACTTCAGTCACCAAGTAAAGAGGAATTACAAAAAAAAACCCTTACCTTATCCAGGGGCTCGCACCACTCCTCCGGCGCGCCAGACCCTGGGCGCCGCCATCATGAATGACAACACAGAGCCACATCCCCGGGCTCTTTGCTCTTCCTCCCACACATTCAAGTGACGTGGAGACGTGGCTTTGTGTTATCACTGTGGCAGCCATACAGAGGCCGGGGGATCGGCGTGGCCCGAGGATCAGGTAAGGTTTTTGTAACTCCCCATCCTGCCTTAGCGCCAGGGTAATGTGGCATGGTAGCGGGGGTTACTCAGTGACTGAAGTTCCACTTTAAATGACCTCTTCACCATCTCCTGAAGTCTGGCATTGAGCTAGTAGACCAAGTGGCCTGCTAGCACCAACGACACGTAGGTGGTGGGGAGCAGAATCATGTGACTGTGAAGAAGAATGAGGATGGAAGAGCCCAAACATATTGCATACAATAAGTTTTTCCACTTGAGCAATTCTTTTAGAAGAATCTAACTTTAAATTGAACAAGGCAGAATCAATTCAATTGATGTAAAAAGACAATGTGTATGGCTATTATTGATACAATATTGGTTTCAAAGTAATTAATTAAATAAAAATATATACCTGATCATTCAATGGATCAATGAACTAATCATCATTTGAGAGTTATAGATATGTATGGTGCTGAAATGTAGTTAGTATTAACTTATCTTAAAGAGGACCTTCACCCTGAATAAGAACATATCTTATATGTCTCCCACACCCTGTACATACAGATTACTCACATTAAAAATCATCCTACCTGTGTCTACTGCATGTTATGAGCCTTTAAACATCCAAGATGGCAGCTCGTGGAGCATCAGGCAGCCTGCAAACAGGAAGTGTCTTCTGACTGTATGTCTCTGCATTCTGGGATTGCTGTCCTTTTCCTGTCCCCAGCTCTGCTCTGTCTGTGCAAAGCCCAGCTATAACCCCGCCCCCTGCACTTTATCCCGCTCTCCTCTCATCTGTATGTGTGATGCTAGTCAAGATGGCGGCGCCCGTATCCTAGAGTCTTGAACAGAGTTGGTGGGGAAAAGCATAATAAGTAAGTGACTAAAAACGTAAAATATATTAATTTTAGATGCTGGGGAATAGTTCTTTGAGGGTTTGGGCATTTCATGAAATCATGCTGAAGGTCCGGTTTAAGCAAAAATAACTAACTTTGCCTCAGCGTTTTCCCATTTAGCGTTAATGATGTTACATTTCCATCTCTCCATTTCCCTAAATATTTTAACAATTCTATATTACTAATGCAGTGCGGGCTGCCCCTCATAACCAGCAAGACTATATTTACTGATGTATTGTGCATTTTGGGGCCCATATTAGGGACATTGAACCCCCTCTGGGAGATTAATATGTTTGATTGGCCCTCTGGGTATAAATGCTGCTTGTGCTAGATCCCATATATATTATATGATTCCATATTGTTCTATGGATATATTTTTAAAGTCTCTGTCCAGGCATGCAAAATCCACAGTTACCTCAGTCCCATCAGGCTTGGTCACATTGAGTTCACAGGCTGCAGCAATCCCATTTCAGAACTTTAAGGTTCGCGTTCACATATTGCACCAGTCTTTTGCCATTTCAGATACAACCCTTTTTTTATGTTATTCAGTATGTTTATTCTTTTCCAAAAAAAGGAATAGACATGTTCATATACATTGAAAGTAACATGTGAGTGTACATAATTTCTTGTCTTCTTGTATAAACAGAGTAAGGTTTGTGTGCCTTAAAGTGGACCAACACCCAGGATTTTGACTATCCTGGGTCTTGGTCCACTTCGGTGGGGCACCCCCGATCGGGGTGCCCCGCTGTATGAAACCCCCCCTAACCCCCCGAAAAACTCACCTCTCCCCGCTCCCAGCGCCGACGTACAAGCGAGGATCAGGAACGTCTAAGCGGCAGCCGCCGCCGCCGCCTCCCTCGCGTCACTTTCGGCGCGCGCGCGCCCCCGCCGGCCATTCGCAGACGGCCGGCGCAGGCACGCGCACTCCTACAGAAGATAAGGTAAGGAGTTTGGGGTGTTTGGGGGGGTTTCACCCCGCGGGACATCCCGATCTCGGATGTCCCGCGGGGTGGGGGGTGATCGGCCCGGGAATCTTATAGATTCCCGGGCCGATCACCCGTGGGTGTTGGTCCACTTTAAATATTGGTTAAACTTGTAGTTGATATCATCAATAACACAACCAATTTTAGCATGTTGTAGGTCACTTGTGTGTACTGGGGGGGGGCTAAGGGGGGAGTGTCTCCTAGTGATGACCAGAAGACAGGCTGGTCAGTTAGAATCTTAATTTATCACCAAGTGTATATATATACATACATACCTTCAGGGGCTTTTGAGGCAGAAAGGTTAATCCAACTGGTGTTGGAGAATGCCCTACTCTGCAGCCATTCAAGCATCATATGCAGAGTTCAAGTACAGTGACTGGGTAAGTAGGACAGTTAGGAGACAAACAGAAAATTCCACATAGACAAAAGGATGGGCTCTCCCGGTAATAGGAGCTACTTGGTGTCAAGGGGAATCACTCACCTCATCCTTGGTCCAGCATTGTCCTCCGGCAGCGTGCTGAGCAGTCGCCAGCCTCGACTCGAGCAGTGTTGCATGCTGCGCTCTCCTCCCTCTGCCCTTTATGCTGCCAGAGGCTAGCTTGAATGGGCCAATGAGCCCCAAGTTTGTTGTTGGGCTACCCAGCCCCTATGATTGTGGGACTAATTGGTCCAGGAGTTACTGTGAGTTATTGTGGGCCAATGAGCTCCTCCAACGCTTAGCCGATGTTTTTTGTCGAGAAAAAAGATGGAGGGTTATGCCTATGCATTGATTATCTAGGTCTGATTAAAATTACTGTCAAAAACAGATTACCCTTTGCCTCTCATTGAAGACCTCTTAAACCAAGTCATTCGTGCCCAAATCTTCACAAAACTGGGTCTCAGGGGAGCGTACAATCGCATTTGCATCCGTCGTGGTGATGAATGGAAAACTGCCTTTAATGTTAAAGTGGACCAAAACCCAGTATTTTTACTATCCTCTTTTGGCCCTTTCCCCCCAGGCACCCTGATCGGGGGTGCCCCGCTGTCTGAAACCCCCCAGATCGCTGAGTGCAACTCAGCTCGCTAGTCCAATCAGCGTGCTCGGAACCGCTGACATCATGTCGTCTAAGCCTTGGTCTAAGGCCAGCGGATCCGAGCACTGGCGGGCGCATCCCTCACTTCCCTCTAACAGGGAGCGTGCCCACACTGGCCATTCACAAGTGATTTTAGATGCCCTGGGGGGAGGGAAACGGTCGGCCCGGGAATCTATAAGGGTTTTGGTCCACTTTAAAAATTAGCAGTATGAATATCTGGTAATGCGCTTTGGATTATGTTATGCTCCTGCGGTCTTTCAGGACTTTGTTAACATTGTCTTTCGTGAGTTTTTGGGTCAATTAGTGGTGATTTACTTAGATGACATGCTAATATTCTCTTGGTCAGTCTTTACGCCAAGGTATCCAAGTGTATATTTAAGTTCACAAAAATTCCCTTTATGGGGTAACTAGTCTCCACCAGGGCCTAGTTATAGATCCCACTAAAGTATTCACATTGTAAGAGTGGGACCAACCCAGCTTCACTTACGTATCTAAACCGCAAAGATGCCTTTTGGGAGGTATTGCCCTCTCCAGCAGTGAATGTCTTCCAAACTTTAAAAGAGGCCTTCACCACAGCTCCAGTGTTAATTCATCACAATGTAAATCGTCCTTTCTTTGTCGAAGATGATGCTTCCGAACTTGGCATAGGGGCTGTTCTCTCTTAGTATTCGGGCACTCCCAAAAGACTACACTCTTGCGCTTGAGTACATTGAGATAAAATTCACGCCAGCCTGCTGGATATTTTTTTTTAGCCCAATTCAATTTGTCATGGCCTTTAATCCAGGAACTAAAAGCATCAGGACAGATGCATTGCCTCGCAACTTGGGGGGAATGGAAGGGTAGGTTCGAAGAGAAGGAAGCCATTTTGCCCCTGAGTTGTGTAATGCATTATTGCCGGATTTGTCTAGCTCGTTGGAACCATTCCAGGCGGATCCCCCTTCAGGCAAACCTCCTAATTTTCAATATGTTTCTTTCCATATGTGCTTATCTGTGTTGTGATGATGCTAAAACATCAGGTCATTTTGGCAGCCCGAAAATCCTAAGGCTCACTAAACGGCATGTCTGGAGGCCTTTGTCAAAGCATATTCAGTGTGTACTCGGAACAAGGGAAGCTATAAACCCACTGCTGGGTAACTAGTTCCTTTGGAAGTCCCTAGAGAGCCATGGAGCCATGTCTCTATGGAGGGTAAGGTAACACTGTCATTTGTGTCATGGTCGATCATTTCAGTAAAATGGTGCATTTTTGTTCCCTTGCCCAAACTCCCATCTGCCCCTGAATTGGCTTAATTATTTATCAAGCATATTTTCCGCATTCACCGTATAACCTAAAATATTGTCTCTGATCGAGGGGTTCAGTTGGTTTCCTGGTTTTGGAGGGAGTTCTATGCTCGTTTGGGGATTCAAATTCCGTTGTCCTCGACCAATCCGAAGGCCAGACTGAAAAGATGAATCACTCTTTAGAGCCGTACTTGCGTTCATATGTATTAGACTGCCAAGAGAAGTGGTACGAATAAATTAACTTTGCCGAATTTGCGTTTAATAATGCTTCCAATGAGTTGACAAAATTTTCGCTATTCTTTTGTAATTATGGTAAGAATTGGAGGAATTTCTTCAAAAAAGAGCCAATATCTGGACTAAGGTCCAGATAAATTTACAAGAAGCTATTAAGAAAAACTTTACCAATCGCCATAGGTCTTTTGAACCACCATTTCAGGTAGGCGACTTGGTCTGGGTATCCACTCAGAAAATTGCTCTACGCCAACCCTCATCTCACCTAAGTAAATTGGTCCTTTTTCAGTCATCAATAAATTAAGGAATGTAACCTTTACAATCGAACCTCCCTTGTCTATGAATCTTGTCCATGTATCGTTACTAAAACCTGCTGACAATGTTCAGATGTCTTCTCCATCCCCCATATTTGTGGAGAACAAACCTGAATATGAAGTCCAGGATTCTGATTCCCTACCCCTTACAATCTTTATATTCTGGAAGTAATCTGGAAGTAATCCCTCGATTAATTTTTGGTTGCACAGGGTGTAAACAAGCAGAATAAAAAAACACATTTTCCAAAAATATCATTAGGCAAACAAGAAAAAACATCTGAAAAAAACTGCCAGCCTACGTGAGCTTTTGCTGATGACAGGTCATTTTTCACCATTTTGCTTGCTTTTTTAACTGTGATTTTTGCAGGAATTTATAGGAAAATGTTTTTCCGGCAGAGTTTAGGCTTTAACATGAAATGTCTTGTTTGTACTTTTTGCAGTATTTTTTAATATTTTTGTTAGTTAAAATAGGAAAAAAAATTAAAGTTATATTTTTCTAAAGTGTCTATTTTAAATAAAACATTTACCTTATATAAAAAAAAACATATTGCACGTGAAAGCCCAATTTCTCCCAATTACAATGGCTCTTTCGGGACCTCTCTTGAAGCCGGAGGAGCCCGGGTGGGATCAGATGCCCCCCAGGTTAAGAGAAGACCCTGCCGGATCGAACAAGGGTCAAACTTTTTTTTGATGTAGCAGGGGGAAAGCCAGGCCCGTAAATTCTATGTGCTTGCCACTTAAAAGGAGTAGAAGCAAGCACGAAAGAACTACAGTCTTAGCACTTAAAGGGCTGGTGAAGATAGAGGCGGCGTTATTTACTAACCTGGACCTGCTAACTGGTGAGGCTTACACTTGGCAGCCATATCAATGCACTACTAGGGGAATTGCAGGCCTAGGGAAGTAGGAAAGTGAACCCGTTAAGGGGACAAATACATACAATATATAAATTATTTGTATTTAAAACTCTTTTTACATACCTATGGGAATGTCATTTATTTAAAAAAAAACATTTTTACGTTTTACTGATTTTTGGCTTTCAGTATTTTTAGTTTACAGCTCTAAAAATGATTCAGTCTTGTTTGGGGGGGAGGGTGCCATGTGGGGCGCCCCCCTGGTTGGCCCCGTGGCCGAGTTCACGGGCTGAATTGGTCCGTGGGTGGGGCGCGGCGCGCGCCTGGGGGCTGTCCAGCCCGTACGGCCTGCATGGTATCACCCTGGGGGGGGGGGGGTGTCCTGTGTGGGAGTGGGGCGGTGTTTCGTCATGCTCTAGATGCTCTCTCCACTTTGTGGAGACGGGCGGTGCTGTGGATCGGAGCATTCCCTTAGCTGAGGGTGTGGGGGCCTGAGAGATCGGGGGCCCGTATCACCTGAGGGATCTATTGTGGGAGCATAATTTTCACGGACCCTCTTCTGAGGGAAATATAATCAGTCTGCCCCGGATCTGGGTTGCGCACCGGGGGGGGGGGGCACCTGCCCTGAGGAAACGGCTGTTATAGCGTACAAGCAGAGGGGAGCCATCGGACATAGGGTATAAGTTATTAATAGGAATGCCTTGTTCACTGAGCCTATACAATGTTAATGTTGCTGTTTTACTGTTAATGTGTTATGGGGGGCGTAGCTTAGATGGAAGAGTAGAAACCGTCTGTAACAACAACCCACGTGGTTCTGGTTCCTCTTCGCCTGGTGTCCATTTCCCCCAGAGGCCCGTGTGACTTCCCGAGGGAAGCTTCCGGAGACTCCCCCGGGAAACGTGTGGCCAGACTTCCCTATATTAGAGAAGTCGGTACTAACAATCCTACCAGCCTAAGGATTTTCTTAGGTTCTCTCCGGAATTTAAAGTTTTGTTCTCCTTGTTGCTATCTCTTTCTTACCTCTCATTTCCCACCCCCCCATTTCCTGAATCTTTTTCTTGTTTCACTGCGCTGGACTGCTGCTTACCCTGCATTGCACACCGGGTTCTTGACGATGTCGGCTGGGGGTCGGGGTGGGAGACCCTCGGGGTCCCCGGGAGACACTCTTGAAGATCGTGTCCCTGAACTGTAGAGGCCTCAATATCCCCGAGAAGAGATCGGCGGTGATCTCGGATTTAAGAAGGATGAAGGCCAAGATCATCTTCCTTCAGGAGACGCACTTCAGGGGAGACGCCTGCCCCAGGATGTCTCCCGGATTCTTTCCCCAATGGTATGCAAGCTCCTCCCCGATCTCTAAATCCAAAGGCGTGGCAATACTATTAGCCAAGGATGTCCCCTTCCAGAAGCTGGAAACTTCTGCTGATAGTGAGGGCAGATACATAATGATTAAAGGAACAATATCGGGAGAGATGTATACAATGGCCTCCGTATATGCTCCCAACAGTGGCCAGGTAGATTTCCTCTTGAGGTTCCTGTCGGAGCTGTCAGAATTCCAGGAGGGAAAGGCACTCTTGGGAGGAGACCTAAACATTGCCCTGGAGCCACTTCTTGACTCATCAACTGGCAAGTCATCTATACCGTACGGAGGACTACGAAAGGTGAAGCAGGCGTTACATAAACTACAAATGTGCGATCCCTGGAGAATTTTCAACCCTAAGGGTAGAGACTACTCGCGTTTCTTGACAGTCCACGCGACTTACGCGAGGCTGGACTATATATTAATATCTCATAGCCTCTTACCCAGAGTGGCTAATCCTGACATAGGACCGGCTTCCCTATCGGACCACAGCCCTGTATGGTTACTCCTGACCACAACGGGAAAAAGCAAAAGAGAGTGGACATGGCGTTTAAACGAAAGCCTGTTTAAAAGACCCGGTAACGGATCAAGTAGTCCAGACTGCCCTTACCGATTATTTTACACTGAATTGCTCGGGGGAAGTATCCCCAATGACCATTTGGCATGCACACAAGGCGGTGATAAGAGGAATTCTCATCCAACACGCATCCAGATTGAAAAAAGCACACACTAAGCAGGGACCGCCTACTTTAGCAAATTCAAATTCTTGAAAAGAGGCATAAAGTATCCCAGATACGAGACACCTTACAGGAGTTAACCTCCTGCAGAGAACAATTAAACTCCCTGCTACTGAAAAAGGCGGCATTCGCTATAAAGAAATGTAAAAGATTCTATTACGAATGGGGAAACAAAAGCGGTTCGCTTCTTGCCAGAGCTCTGAGGAAGCAACAGTCCCTCAATTTCATTGAAGCAATAAAGGACACAAAGCAACAGAAACATCACAAAACAGAGGATATTGCCAAGGTGTTCCAAGAATATTATCACGCATTGTATATCTTGAGACCGCAGGGGGTGGGGAACACCCCGAGGGACTTGTCTCAAATGCGACAATACCTAGTAGCTTCCGGTATGCCAAAACTGGAAGATGAGGCCATTAACTGGCTAGGAGAGCCAATATCGGGAGCTGAATTGCATCAAGCAATAAAAGCATCTCCGATCGGTAGGTCGCCTGGTCCAGATGGACTATCGCCTATTACAAAAAATTTGAGAACACTTTGAACAAGCATTTTCTCCAAGCTTTTAATGCGACCGCAGGAGATGACGAGCCCGTATTGCTCCCAACGAAAGCACTAGAAGCCCACGTCACAGTAATACATAAGGCTGGAAAAGATCCCCTGAGTTGCAAAAGCTACCGTCCAATATCGCTTTTGAATGTGGACCTTAAATTGTTCACTAAAATTCTAGCGAATCGCCTAGCGACATACCTACCCAACCTGATTGATGGAGATCAATGTGGTTTCATCCCTGGCAGGGAAGCCAGGGATAACACTATTAGGACTCTGAACCTGATACACAGATCACGAATAGACAATTCCCCGATGATGTTACTGTCCACAGACGCTGAAAAAGCGTTTGACTTGGTGGACTGAAACTTTGTGTTCGAGGTGCTGAGGCACGTTGGTCTCCAGGGTAGGGCACTCAAATACATCCTAAGTGTATATTCTACCCCCCAGGCTACGGTAAAAGTAAACGGTCACCTCTCTCCGCCTTTCCGGATAGCTAATGGAACCAGACAAGGATGACCCTTGTCACCTCTTATCTTCGCCCTGGGGGTGGAACCCTTCCTGAGGCTTATAATAAACAACATAAACCTTAAAGGAATCCATGTGAAGGGAGTCGAGCATAAGATATCTGCCTACGCGGATGATCTTTTGTTCTTCATTTCCAACCCAATGATTGGGCTCCCGGTCCTTATGAAAGAATTCGAAACCTTTGGAAAGCTCTCCAATTTTAAAATCAACTTTGACAAATCGGAAGCGCTCAATGTGGGACTGCCAGAAGCCGTGTTGTCGCCTATTAGATCCTCCTTCCCATTTAAATGGACCCCATCTGCATTGACTTATTTGGGCACAAAAATTCCGAGTGAAATCGGTAATATCTTCCGGTACAACTTCATTCCAATGCTCAACAAAGTCAAGTCTGACTTATTGGGATGGGGCACCCTCACACTCACGTGGTTAGGATGAATGAGCGCTATAAAGATGACAATCCTACCTAGAATCCTATACCTGTTCCAAACCCTCTCATGCCACATACCAGCAAGCTGCTTCAGGAACCTGAACACAATATTCATAAACTTCATTTGGGCGAATAAGAAACCGAGAATCAAATTTACACTACTACAGTGGTCTAGAACCAGGGGGGGACTGGCGGTCCCGAACTTGAAGAAATACTGGCAGGCAGCCCACCTGCAGAGAATAGTGGACTGGATAAGGAACGGAGACACCAAGAAATGGGTTAAAGTGGAAGCCGGATTCACGGGAACCCCGTTAAAGGAGATCCCATGGTCGTCAGCAACCTCAAGCAGATGGGCAGGATCTAACCCGCTGATTAAGGCTACCCTCGACGTCTGGGATGGAGTTAGAGGGAGAGAGGAAATCTCACCTTGGCCATCTCCTCTGATCCCAGTAGTAGGTAACCCCGAATTTCCTCTCAGACAGAAGTCCCAAGCAATGGGGCGCTGGGGGGACCTGGGAACGATCAGGGCAAGGGACCTCGTAAGAGGCCGGGACTGGTGCGACATTGAGGAAATATGGAGTAGATGGAACAGCCCTCAACTGGACCCTTGGTACTTATTGCTCTTTCAACATTTTCTCCAGAAGGCGGCACCCAAAAAGTTGCTGGGTCGAGACCTTACGCTCTTTGAGACGCTGGCCACTTGCGGAGACCCCCCGAGAGGGGTAATCTCTCAGGTCTATCAATTTCTAGAAGAAGAACGGGATTCAGTTCCTGCTTTCTGTGGGGAATGGGAAAGAGATTTAGGTAGAAAATTCACGGTAGAAGACTGGAAGAAAATTTTCTCCCTAACCTACAAATCATCAATCTCTGCACAAACTCAAGAAACTAACTACAAATACTTATCCAGATGGTACTATACCCCAAAATGGTTGGCATACATCTTCCCGGGATCCTCACCCGTATGTTGGAGATGTGAATCAGAGGAGGGGTCATTGCTCCACATTCTGTGGTCTTGCCCCAAAATTACGTCATTCTGGACAAAAATCTCGGAGACCATGTCTATGGTAACAGGCTCACAAGTCCCGTGCTGTCCGGCACTCATGCTCCTGCACCATACCGAATGTAGTATTACTAATTATAAGAAATCAGTTCTGAGACACCTAATCAATGCATCCAGAGCACTGATCCCCAGATTATGGAAAACCAAGAGCATCCCGACAGAAAACGACTGGTTTAGGGAAGTGGATAGAATAATGGAAATGGAGGAACTGACGGCTGCCGTCCAGGATAAAGAGGAGGAGACCAGGATTTTGTGGACATCCTGGTATATGTTCCGAGCTTCAGTAAAGTAATAGCTAACCCCATGCCTCCCTCTTCCAATCTAGACCCATGACGAGCCATGGAGACGAGAAGGGAGCTGCTCTGTAGCCCTAAACTAGGGAGCCGCTACCGCCTGCCCCCCCCCTTCGCCGGCTGCGGGTCGGATGGTCTTAGCGCCCCCCTTACTCTTCCCGTCACCCTTCTGTCCTCTCGCTCCCCCCTCTCTTCCTTCCCCCCTCCCCTCCTGACATTTCCTCTCTCTCGTGCGTGTCTCCCTTCTTTCCTCACATCCTAAACCCATCTGCTTCCTTCTTTCCCTTCACTTCTTTTCCTCTTATCTGCAAATTCTAATGGTCTAACCCAGGTTGGGGGACGCCCCTGACCGACCTCTACACCACCAAGACACTCAAACCTGACTTAAAACAGCAACTAGCTAATGGAAAGAGAGTACATATGGAGCGCCTCTGCTGCCCAAACAGGGCACCAAGGAGTAGGCCGCTGTCAGTAAAAAGGCGAATAGAACCCAAAACTAGCCTGGAGGGGGTCCGGAGTGGGGTGAGCAACGGCACACCCCCGGACCCCATCCCTTACCCAAATATTGGTGATATACTAGAGTTGAGTTCGCCCAAGTATGCGGTAGGAGTGAGATATAGGAGTTGATGGGGGCTATCGTGCCCTGAGTGTGACCTGGCCTGCGTGCTGGACCTATTTTCTTCCTGTACTGTCTTATTTCTGATATCTTACCTGTAATGTTTTGAAAATGTAAATAAAGAATTAAAAAAAAAAAAAATGATTCAGGCTGTGCTGTTTATGCTTGTCAACTTTTCATCATCTATAGGAATTTGTATCCCAAAAGTCATTGTTTCTGCATGTCTTCCTAGGATTGAAATATAGCATTATTTTGCTGGAAGATGGAATACAGTTCACCCTTGCTGGTAGCATTAGATTAGCTTTAGTAGATCTAACCCTATATGTTTCCATGGTGACTTAAGAAAAGCACTGAGCAGAAGCACCCCTAGAGGGCATGAGTGCTGCAGATCATGCATAAGATGACAGGGCCATCAACACCAACAGTGACATTGTCAAAAACATCTGAAGAAATGGTTGTGATAACCACTGTGTAATGCAAGCTTACCATAACTGTAGCATTGTTGAATGATAACAGTTGGCATTATTTATTTAATAAAGCTAATGATCTGTCAGAATTTCCTGTACTAACTTGCCATAGTTGTTTTGTTACAGTAAATCCCAAAAATAGCAATTAATAACATGGAGCAGGAAGTCCAGTGCTCAAATAGGCTGTACAAAAAATTTAATGTACCAATATTTTATGTTTTGATGTAGATCATAAAAATAGTGTTCTGTATAGCATTCATATATTGCAAATTACTAACACATCAGTTTAATAAACCACAATATAGACAATGCTGGTGATATATTGTTACATAAAAAGGGCATATATTGTATATATTTTATACACAGTATCTGCTTACTAGAACTGATACATTTTACATAATTCATAATGCAAGCTTGGTCAAAAGTGGTTGAAAACTTCTGTTAAAAAATACTAGTACAAGTACTATTACTGCTACTTTTTAGCACAGTGAAATGTAATGTAATGTAGTTGTAGTTACATAAAATGGGAAATAGAAAGGTCTTTAACACATATTTGTTTTTAGCATATTTAACAATAGTAATAATGTGCTCATATTGCATACATAGCAATTTGTGCCCCGCTTCTTTCCCGTCCGTGCACACAAAGTAACCACACTGGTGAATTACATTAGTGAACCAAATCAGTGCCCAGAGTGGTGGGCTGCCATACCCACAGTGGTTGGGGGTTAGGTGCCTTGCTCAAATGCACTTCAGTAATGCCCCAGCTGGGAAATGGACCTGCAACCCTGCATGACTGTATTATATAATACTCATATGTCCCTGCCCCACCAAGGAGGCAATGTGGCAATCTGACAATCTGGCGCAATCAAAATATCAGAAAGACATGATGATGTGCACAGAAACAAGGCCTCACAACAGCAGGTACTCTCACCCCTCAGAAGTGGTGTAGTAGACCACAGATTGGGGGGGTTCCACAACAGGCTCTACACATATTCATTAGTGATTTTTACTTTTTATATACTATTTATGGTTACTGAATTGTTTTGTTTACCTCTACAATTGGTATCGGTATTTGGTCTTTTTTAACTTGGATATATTATATGAACTGAGGGTTTTATTGTTATTGGTATTGTGTGGTCTATTCTTAATATCAGCCTTTAATATTATTAGTGTTTTTAGTACATATTTTTTCTGCACTTTATTTCTGCCAGACAGGATGTGACCTGTATTAATTTCCAGAGCCCAATGCGATGCTGGTTTTTATTTTGTCTTTGTGTTTATGTTCTTGTATGTAATTGTCTGTAGGTCAATGTTTATTTCTAATAGTGGATTTGTTTTATATTGCATTATTCTGTGCTGTTACAGTTGGTAGTATTGTGGGGGCATTCTTTTTTTTTTATAAATTTTTATTTATGCATGCTTTCTAATTTACAACTTACAGCTTACAATTACAGCTGCCATTACCTTAACAACTATATTACTATTACAGTTCAGCCGCCATTTAATAAGGGGAAACTTATAACATATACACATGCTCGATTTCTCCCACACACACCACTCATACTCGCCTGCTGCTGGCCTCATCTCTCCAACTAGATGGGAGTTGTTATGGGGTAGTAGGTAGAAGGGAGTGTAATCAGCAGTTGTACTTAGTTATTAACTGTACTGAACGCATCAAGCCACGCATCCCACACTCGTTCGAACTTGTTTGGGCATCCCCTGGCTGTATAGGTCATCTTATATAGAATAAGCTTACTATTTATCAAGCTTTTCCATCCTGACAAAGTTGGCACACTCGGGTGTTTCCAAGTTAGTAGGATGCATTTCCTAGCATAGAACATTAGCAATCGCAAAAGAGTTCTCTGCGGGCCATCATCTAGCATGGGCTCAACTATACTCAAGAGGCATAGGGCAGTTGACTTTTTAATTGGTAAGCCCACAGATGTGGATATAAAGCTAGATATCATATCCCAGTATGTTGAGATCACTCGACACTCCCAGACCATGTGTATTAAGGTTCCTGGTCTGACCTTACATCTAGGACACAAGTCTGTCTCCAACAGGCCCATTCTTTTTTTTTTTTTTAGTCTAACTGGTGTCCAGTAGACCTGGTGGAGCCACTTAGCCTGGATCTATTACTGAGGAGTACAAATTGTCTATCGCCTCCTCCCAGTCTTCCTAATCTAGATCCGGGATTAATGCTTTCCATTTGTCCAGTGCCCTATCAAGTGGGGAGGGGAGGTTTGAAAAGAGGGCACAATATATTGTTGAGGTGGGCTTACTAAGGCCCGCTGACCTAACCAAAGACCACTGATGATTCCACTAGTTGCAGTCCCTCCAAAGGTATCTGAGACCTGAGAGCATGCCGCAGCTGCAGATAATGAAAGAAGTCCCTTGGAGATAATGCAAATGTGTGACAGAGCTGCTCATACAACATCAGCGCCCCTCCAGAGAGTACTTTAGCTAATAATGTGATTCCCTGCTTCTTCCAGAAAATTGTATCTGGAAGGGACATCAGCTCAGGTAGTCTAGGGTTATCCCACAGAGGTGTATTGGGGGACCACTCCAAGGGGGGACGGGGGAGCCTCCCATATCATGTACCTGCCTCTATACATGTAAGGTAGTTCTCATACATACTGTTGCATGTTGCAGACCCTTTACCCCCCTATAAGCAAGGATCTGTAAAGGGATCACTGGTCCTAGCAGGGAGGTTTCCAGAGCAATCACTGGGTTGGTCTCAGAGGGAGCCATCCACCAAGTAATATACCCTAATTGAGCAGCATAAAAGGAAAATAACATGTGCGGTACCCCCAGGCCCACAGCTGTCAAAGGCGCTCTAAGAGTGGGTCCATTCATTTTGGTGGGGGAGGTGCCCCAGATAAACGTGAATACTATGGAATCCAAGTGAGAGGCTGGCAACACAATGGGCGAAGCTTGATACAAGTATAAAAATTTAGGGAGAAAAACCATTTTGAACATGTTAATATCACTGAGAGGGGGAGAGTCTCCACTGAGTGGTCCTCCACCTGAGGGCATTAATCACCGGGCTCACATTTAACTCAATAAATCTGGAGGGGTCCCCTGTACAATGATGTCCTAGATATTTAAATCGGTCCACTATCTAAAGTGAGGAACCGGGGAAGATCTGGATATCCTCAGGCCTATCCACCATGTACAGGCTAGATTTATCCCAGTTTACCTTAAGACCTGAGAATGACCCAAATCTGGCTATTATGCTCAGAAGGGCCTCCAGTGAACCGTTGGCATCTGCTAGGTAGACTAGGGTGTCATCTGCATACATGGAGACTTTCTCAACAGTACTGCCCAGTTTCCATCCCTGTATCCTGGGGGAGTCTCTAATTAGCGATGCCAAAGGCTCAATAGCCAGCGCAAACAGCAGTGGGGAGAGGGGGCATCCCTGGCGAGTACCTTGGTGCAATGACATTTCAGGTGTTATAATCCCGTTCACCCTCACCCTCGCCTTGGGGCACTTATATAGTAATTGTACATATTTAATGTAAGTTGGTGGGAAACCAAACTTGGTCAGGACAGCCCACAGATAGGGCCATTCAAGTCGAAGGCCTTTTCGTTGTCTAATGAGATTACCACTCTGCTTCCCGCGTTATCATGCTGGATTTGCAAGTTACTGATCAGCCTCCTTAAATTGATACTTGCCGTCCGACCTGGCATAAAACCTGATTGATCAGCCCCTATGAAAGGATTACAGTGTTTAGTCGGCAGGCCAGGACCTTAGCAAGGATCTTGGCATCCTGATTTAGGAGGGAAATCGGCCTGTACGAGCTACAAGCATCTCTAGGTTTTCCGTCTTTATATATTAGTGTGATAATTGCCTGCGCAAAGGAATCTGGCAAGGCCTCCATCTGCAGTGCCTCGGAGAACACCTCCAGCAATCTCGGCGCCACCACTTCACTGTTTTTCTTATACCACTCCGAGGGGAGACCATCTGGCCCAGGGGCTTACCGATTAGACATTAGGGCAATAGCTTTCCCAATTTCCTCACAGGTTATCGGGGCTTCCAGCATTGCACTATCCACTTCTGACAGCGATGGGAGAGTTATGGTTTCAAGATAAGCAGCCAGGTCTGCGGGGTCATATTGTATCCTAGAGGAGTATAACTGGCTATAGTAATCTTAAAATTGCCCCAAAATCCCCTCTGCATCCGTTATAAATTGGGTCTGACTAGTGATACCTGCTATTTGCGTTTGTGGGCTCTCTGCCCTGGAGAGATAAGCTAGGGTTCTCCCCTTCTTATCCCCTTTTTCAAAAACAGTCTGCTGCCTCAATAATAGGATCTTCCTCGTGGACTCAGTTAATGCAAGATTATACTCTCTTTGGAGCGATCTAAGCAAATCATGGTTCACCGTAGTCGCCAACGTCACAAACCCTTTCTCTGCCTCGGCCATTTTCTCTTCCAGTTCCCAAACTGCCCTCCCCTGTTTCACCCTAACCCCTTTTATGGCACTTATGGCGCTACCCCTAACGACTGCCTTAAATGCGTCCCACCTTGTAATAATTGATGTTTCTTCCCCATTGCATTGCCAGTATATTTCTTGATCCTTTAAGAGAGCATTATTTACCTCCTCATCCTCCAGCCATAGAGGGTTAAGATCCCTCCTTCTCAGGCCTATTTGGTTCTCTGACATCCGTATAGTCACTATTAATGGCGAGTGGTCAGATATACCTCTCGGTAAGTATTCACATGCCCCCACTCTAGTCAGAAGACACCCAGATGCAAAGGCTAAATCAATGCGTGAGTGCGACTTATGGGGTATGGAATGACAGGAGAATGCTCTGTCGCTGGGATGCTTCCATCTCCAAAGCTCAGTTAAGCTTAGGGCCTCTGCCCACGCAGCAAGAGGGGTAATCGCCCCCCCTCCTCCCGGGGTCAGCCTATCTAAGGATCTGTCTAGAACCATATTAAAATTGCCAATGAGCATCAGCGGATCAGGTGGAAAGGTGGCCACTCTGTCCATAATCTCCTGTAGAACTCGCACCTCAAAGGGGGGGGTGGGATATATAAGCCTACTATCAAGACATTAACCTCATATATTTTAGCATGCATAATAATAAACCGACCTTTAAAAGGAAGATGTTTAGCCACTAAGACTGACACCCCTCTGGCATAGTTGGAGTAATGAGAATGAAATAACTGTGCAATCCATGGTCTTTTAATGGACATCGACTTGCGGCCCAGAAGACGGGTCTCTTGTAAAATTACAATATTGGGGTTATGTCATTTCAGAAATTGAAGTACAGAGGTCCTCTTTACACGGTCATTAAGACCTCGCACATTCCAGGAGATTACCTTACACTCCATCTGTGCTTAATAAAGTGATCATATATGCCAGAGAGACGCTTAATATCCCAGTGTCCCATCTTCTCCCTTAAAGTCCCATGACAGTAGGCCAAACCATTCATACTACCATTCACTCCTGTACACCACACACAAACTTACAATCAAATGCCAACAGACCATTAACGTGAGCATTGAAAAGAAAAAAAGAAACAAACCCTAACCCACCCGGCTCTACCAAACCCCAAGAACGATGGCGAGCTTATTCCCTTAACCAGAAACAAATCAACACTGGTTTAACTGTAGTGTCTCCTGGGCGTGTTTACTGAAGACGGTCACATGAGGGGTTAATCCAGGATGACCAATCCCCGGAGAAAAAAATTAAAATTCGGCCACCCTGAATTCAAGGGAGAAGAAGGACGGGGAAGTCACAGGTTGGGGGGGGGGGGTCAACGGCTCGGGCTATAGGGTACTGGGAACTATGGGCGCAGGGCAAGGGGGGGGGGAACCAGCGACCCCAACACAAGATTGTCCTTCTTGAGAGTTGACATCATCTTAAACAGAGTAGTGTTGCTCCATCTGGACCAGCCCCGCGGAGCCCCACCTCAGGCCGCTTGGAGCGAGTCTATCCAGTCGCTGGCCTCCTCGGCCGTGTGGAAGAATTTTGTGGTTGCTCCATCCTGGACCCAAAGTTTAGTAGGGAATAGCATGGCATATCGGATATTTTTCCCTCTGAGGCGTGCCCTCACCTCGTTGAAGGAGCGTCTCTTTTTCTGAACCTCAGATGAAAAGTCAGGAAAAAAGGACAATCTGGCGCCATTAAACAGGACATCTCTCTGTTTCCGCGCCGCCGTCAATACAGTGTCCCGGTCCCTAAAGTTCATCAGCTTTAAGATGAATGGGCAGGGGGGGTGCTCCTGGCGGTGGGGCCCTGGATGGAATCCGATGGGCCCTTTCCACCACGAAAAAAGGCGAAAGACCCTCCGGCGCCAGCACCTCCCGGATGAGATTTTCCACAAAGCTTTCAGGCGCGTCTCCCTCCGCCCTCTCCGGTATTCCAGTTATCCTGATGTTGTTGCGACGACATCGGTTTTCAGAGTCTTCCGCTTGCTCCGTAAGGGTCTTCACCTGGCGCTTCAGGGACTCCATCTCAGCAGCAACGACCGACAGGCCATCCTCCTTCTCTCCGAATCTCCTTTCGGACTCACTTGCTCTGTCTCTCACTTTGTCTAGGTCATGTTTGAAATAGTTGAGCTGTTCTTGCAGATTATCAAACTTAGCTGTAAGAATCAGGATCTGAAGTAGGAGAGCCAGAGCATACAGCAGGGGCCTCTGCCATGGTTTGTGTGCCACAATTTAGGAGCACAGAGCGCTTCTTCTTGTTGCCTCTCATATAGAGGTGATTGCAGTTTGGTTGCTTCCACCACCCCCTCCCCCTCCTTAAGGTGACCAAACGGCTTCACTAATCACAGGGAAGGGGTAAAGGGCAGCACTGCTTGGCAAGTGATCAAGCAGGATACCCGGCTACTGTGTCCTGAAGTGTCTGCTGACAGCAGGAAAAAAAAAACCTGCACTTCCTTTTAGACCTCCAAAGCTCCTGCAGTATGGGGAGCAAGGAAATATGTCAACCCCAGGGTCCAGGATATTTTATTGAGGGAGGGCAGGGAGGTCGGCTCAACACTGGTGTGCTTGCAGCGTCCAACCCGACAGCTAAAGCAGAGGCAGGGGCGGGAGGGAAGCCGGCGTCAGCGAGCCGGAGTCAGCGACGCCGCCACCGCACTCAGCGGGAGCAGCGCAGGTGCCGGCGGAGAGCAGTTAATGTCGGCAGCCGCAGCCGTGTCACCCAGCAGGAGGCGGGCAGACTAGGCAGGGCAGGCGAGGACGTCTCTCGGCGGAGCCGAGCACCAGAAGCCGGCCGCCAGGGATCAGCCGCGTCATCCCGCAGGAGGCGACAGGCAGGGCAGGCGAGGACGTCTCTCAGCGGAGTGTCAGAAGCCGGCCGCCGGGGATCAAACAGCGCGCAGTCGGAGCCAGCCCAGCCCAGACTCCAGGGGCAGCAGCCGGCCGATGGGACCCCACTCTCCACTTCTTCCAGCACCACTCAGCGAGGACCAGCAGGGCTCCACAGACAGAGGGCCCGACGGTGCGATGAGGTGAGTCACCAGTTCCTCCCCTCGCCCCTTCACCCACCGAAAATGGCGCCGTTCACCCATGTGCAGGTGCCTTCAAGTCGCACAGAAAGTGAGGGTCCGGGCTTTAACAGGGAGGGATCCAGGTAGGCTTCTATTAAGAGTGTACCGATTTTCCAGGGTTTTTACAAGGATATTGTCAGGAGCCCCTGTGCCGCATGTCTTCCCTGCTCCACTACATAGCCACGCCCCGTGGGGGCATTCTTGTCACCCATTTATTTTCTTGTCCCACCAAGGAGCTAATAATTGTCGCCTAACCTGGCAGTATGTTTTTCACTTTTTGTAGGTAATTGGGATACCCAAAGTTTACAATCACAACCAAACCAAAGTTGGATTCCAATCCATAACCCTCTCAGCAGCTGCACAGCTAAAATATATTGCGTATATATGAAAACATGTTGTCTTCTTCGACAGGGGCTACAGGTTTTTGAACTTAAAATTATGCTTGTACAGGGGACGACTGCTCACCTCTGGCAGCCTTTCCTTGAGCCAGCGTTTAGGGAGCAGCAGCATTAACCACACTAATATCTGCCCAAAGCATTACATTATGGGTAAAAGCATCTAAACACATCAGCAGAACTGCAGTGGCGACAAACAGTTGATCTAGCACAGGCTTGTTCAGGTGACAAGTAGTTAGGCTGGTTTCACACCAGTGCGACTGCAGGGCTCATGCGCTCTCCACATGGAGAGGAATCTCTAGCACCACGCCCTTCAGAAGCTGCTGACAAGGCTTTTGCAGAGCAATGTGAACATATGTTAAAGCATATGTGAAAGCGTTTTACAGGTGAATGTGTGGCGCTTGCATGATAGGGTGAACTCCCAGCAATCACACTGGTCTGAAACCATCCTTAGATTTTTGTAGTTCTTCCCTTTAAAAAAGTGATACATTCAAAAACCTGTTGTTCTTCCAGTAAAAGAAAAAATACTACGGTAATGCTGTTGTAGACAGGTATACACTTATAATTGGGATTGGCTAGTTGTTAGGGTTAGGGTAAGGTTTGTCATATGAGTCTAATTAGACGATACCAAGAGACATTAAGCAAAAGAAGTTTGCAATTGGGTTCGGACTTGGTGGGAGGGGGGGCAGGCACTGCAGGGCCATGTTTTGCTAAAACCTACTTGAGGGAGGTGCTGTCTGCCACAGTTTGTATTATGGCTTCTGATCCCCTGCAATCAGTTGTTCAATTGCAGGGCCTGGAGGGGACAGTGTTCTGCTCAAAGGCAGACCAATAGGGCATGTGAGCATGAAAAGTGCCTAAGACAGCATGAATCATGCATGCTGTCTTAGCATGGACCAATCACCCCCTGTGGCCGGCCTGGAATATAAAAGAGCCTGCCCTCGGGGCATCCTATACGGGACGCCCGCTGTGTTAACCCCCCCTCTTGGGGCGCCAGTAATCTTACCTGATCCCGGCACTCCAGCGACGCTGTCTTTCCCGACGGCCGCATCCCCGGCTTCTCTGCAGCTGTGCACACTCCCCCCACCCAGCCAATCAGATCCGGTTGGGTGCGTAGGAGCGCACTCCACATGAATGCTGCGGAAGCGGCTGTCGGCACACCTATGCATGGGCATGTGCAGGGTGAGCAGGAAAGGTGAGTGAAAGTAGGTGATCTGGAAGTATGTACACAGGGGGGCATCCTACATCGAGATGCCCCCTGGGCACGGACCAGTTGCCAGGATAGTCAAAATCCTGGTGATTGGTCAACTTTAAAGCGGTCCTTCACTCTGAATAAGAGTCTATCTTATATGTTTCCCACACCCTGTACATACAGATTGCTCACATTAAAAATCATCCTACCTGCATCTACTGCATGTTATGAGCCTTTAAACATCCAAGATGGCGGCTTATGGAAGCCGCCATCTTATCAGGCAGCCTGCAAACAGGAAGTGCCTCCTGACTGTGCTGCTCTGCATTCTGGGGCTGCTGACCATTACCTGACCCCAGCTCTGCTCTGTCTAAACAAAGCAAAGCTATAACCCGCCCCCCTGTACCATATCCCACTCTTCTCTCCTCAGTAAATAAGATGCTTCTGAGTCAAGATGGCGGTGCCCGTATCCTAAATTCCTAAACAGAGTTGCAGCCCAGTGGGGGAAAGAATAATAAGTTAGTGACTAAAAACGTAAAATATATTAATTTTAGATGCTGGGGAACCGTTTTTTAAGAGTTTGGGCTTTTCATTAAATCACGCTGAAGGTCCGGTTTAAAGGCATTGTGGGGTCTGGTTCACAGGGACACTAAACTAACCTACGTTAGGTTCACTGGCAGAGCTGAGTCGATTGGGGGACAGTTTATAGCTACACACATGCTCATTCACATTCACTGAATTACACAGCTACATCCTGCCCCCCAGCATAAAAGGCTTAATGCCCAATTTTGACTTCCTAAGGATATTAAACTGTAGAGGTATCCCAAACTAGGGAGAGTGTTAAAAGTGACATCATGTGATTTTTGACTAGTGGTCTTCAAGCAGCAGAGAGGCTAGGTTTACTTCTGGAATTACCTAATAGATGGTGCCAGCTTAATGTTATAATGAGTGCAATAGGACCAATGACAAATATGGAAGTGTCATTTCCTAATTCTATTGATGATCATTTCTGCTATTTACCCTAGCCTTCCATATACACCTCATCGGCAGTAAGTTGGAGGATCCACTGACGTGGTGGCTATAGGTGTTAAGGTGCTATAAGAATAGTAGAAACTCTGCTGTGGGTCTGATCATGCATGAAACTATCAGATCCTAGCATGCATTGCTATTTAGTTCTGAGGATGTTAATGTTCCTGTCCAGGCACTTTCCTCCCACCTAATCCCCCATGTAAACAGTGTAGAATAAACAAATTCAAAGCGCCTAAAAATCCCTGATTGTGTGTAAGAACCTTATGTATTCTAAGCCAAGCCACTTCAGTGAATGGGTGGACAGGGCCACATACAGAGCAGGGGAAGCTGCTGTGTGCGGGCGAATGGCACTGGACCACGGGCAAGCTACGTTTTTTTTCTCTATGTAACCCCCTCATTCTGCCTCAGCACCAGTGGAGGGTGGGAGGGTTAGGGGGTGACTGCACTTTCGCTTAAAGCCATTTGATAACAGATTTGGACTGTCCAATGTTTGGCTATCGGTTTACTTTTCAAGTAATCGATTAATTTTTCAGTCTATTTTTAGATAAGTAACTTTTCTTACTTACTCTTACTAAATAGCATGTTTAGATAAGATCTCATTCAGTCTTTTTGGCGTCAAATAGAATACATTAGCTTGTGCACCAAAATGCAGAATAAAAACTTAGCTCGCAGGTATGAAATATAACAGCCAAGCCCGTATTCAGAACACTAACTCACTATTTGAGCCCTCGCTGAAAGAGGAACAACACCTGGGTTTTTTCCCTATACTGAGGGACAGTTCCCTCTAGTTAAGTTAAGTGAAGTTATAAATACATATATAGTAACCTTCAAGCCATTTCCATATGCTGGGCATATACTACATTGCTGTCGCCTGGTTTTAGCTAACATAGCATTTCTCTTTCGTAGCAGCCTCTGAAGACTTCCCAAAATTTCACTAGCCATGTACATTGGATGTGTATGATTACGTTTACCCCATCATACGTAGAAAAATAGAAAGAATACAATATCCACATCAGCACATTTTCAGATAAGCGGATTTGTTTGTGTGGTGTTCATGCGCCTAGGGATTTTTAGAGAGACTTTGCCTTCCACCTCATAACTGTGTCTGGCATGTACTGCTCCATTCATTGATCCAGAGGTGTTGTGCCAGGCACTGCCTTGGCATGCTCCCATTGTGGCAGGCAGTGGCGGGGGGGGGGGGTGTAAGCATGCTGAAGGGACTAGTTCTCTTAGTTTCAGTAAGTTTAAGCTAACCAGAGACCACACAGCTGCTGTGCATGTTTAGAGGTGTGTACAGGGTTTTTAAAAATAATTTCTTTATTTAGCAGGAGTTTTACATATTTCTTGGTATAGACAGAAAAATAAACAACATCATTCCACATGTCAAACATCAATAAAGATTTCGTATAACCCTCTTCAAAAGTGTGTTGGTCTTATCTCCTTCCTTTCAGGCACCAGTCAGCCGCCGCCCACCTAGCTCCATCTTTTGCCCCGCTCCATGACGGGGGAGCCAGTGCTTACCATTTACCTCAAGTAGGCGTCTCTAACCAGTTTGCCAGCTACCAGTGACTCACCTTAGGCATACGGTAAAAAAACAGTGATAACGGGGGGGGGGGGGGAGGTGAGGATGGGGAGTGGGGATCCCCTACACCAACGCTAGATAAAAGGTATGTCTGGGTATGAACCGACCCAGAGGTTGGTGGGAACTCAAAATGTGACCTCGCCTAGACAAATTCAAATTTTACAACTCCATAAAATCCAAAAAAATCATTTTATTGAAATTACAAATCTCATTAAAAAATAGACCCGGATTTTTTGTGGGAATATGGTTGGTGCTCAGATGAGTTAACCCTCCAATTCCCCACAACTCTCCATGGTATCAATCACTATGCAAAATATAACAGTCATTATGGTAAATTGATTTCACAATTAAAGACTATCCAAATTCAAGAAGGCTGGTTATTGATTAGACAATCAATCATGCATATGATATACAAGCAAAATGACTTTCTGAGTTATCCATTTCCCTTCAATGGGTAGTTTCAATAATACACCAACCCCAACAATTTTCTACCCTCTGAGGACTCCGTATAGTCTTTCCAACTGTACCAGGTTGCCTCAAATCTCTCATGTCTGTCGTCTCTCGAAGACTTGAGTCCCTGAAACCTCATTATATCGTTCATTCTCTGAAACCACAATGTGATTGACGGGGGGTTCTACACTTTTCCAGCTTTAGCTGCGTTTAATAAGTGACATATTATAGAGTTACGGTACATTTTTATTGGGACCCCTGACATGTGAAGGAGGAAGCGCTCTGGGTCTGAAGGCACTTCCGTGCCCCAGGATTTCTGTTTTGATGGTCAGACAGAAAGTTGGCAATTTGGTAATAGTTTTTTTTATTTTTGCATAATCTAGTGAAGAGTTAGATAATGTCAATTTATTGCTGTTTATGACCCGATTAGTAAGATGTACCCTCCCAATGCAGTCCTCAATGTTCTAGTGGTTGAAAACAAGAAGCTGCACTCAGAGGAGAAACATAGAAAACACAGCTGATTTCAATCAAGCTGAGGGATGCTTTTACTTTTATGTCTGTACTTGAATCTGTACTTCCTGTTTTGAACCACTGGTTCAAGTAAGGGGGAATCTCCCCAATGGGGTCATAGACAATAAAACATAACTATCCCAACATTCAAACCCTTGTATCATGATCCCATAAAGTATCCTGATCCTAAATGTGAGAAGCAGAAACTGACACAGACAAACATTGACCACTTTTGATATGGGATTGATATCAATAATCTCTAAACTGTGCATGTATAGGAATCAACTTTCTGAAACTACTATTGTTAATACTATTGTTCCTGCATATTCGTCCCTCCTATTGTAAGCTTCATATGTCCTTCGAAATTGTATGTGTGAACCAGCAGCAAAAACTACTGCTGGTTTGACTAACCCCAACAGATTGTAAGGTGTACACAGCCCTTTGCTCTGTAATACACATTCTGTTCTAAAGCTGGCAGGAGAGAGTTACTTCTGCATACCTCCCAATGCATGGAGCCTGGCTGACTGTCAGACAGCTGAGGACAACTATAAAGATGAGCTTGGATAAAAGATAAATCAGATATAAATACAATGCATACCTCGCTATAACAATGCTCTCTAACATGCTGTACATATCTGATAGACATGTTGTTCGAGAACAGAACTCGTCTGAAGTTTTCATTATTTGTTCCCAGTGATCCCATTCCTCTGTGTATAGCTATCTCAAAGTAGAACTAAAGACGGATATAAAGTCTGTCTTTACTCTGCGAAGGACCCGTATAATCTACAACTTTTATTCCATTTTAACACTTCTATTATACTGCAGAGTAAGTATCAATGGGCAGATGGATTAGCCTGCTAGGGGTGGAATCAGTAGTTGCTTTGTGGAATAAAGGCAGATTTTGATATATGCCCTTGCCATTTACCGTAACAGGCATTCTCTACAAAGCATCAAGGGATCCAGTATACCTAAGATAAGAATAAAGTTATTAAAATATGTAACTGGGTGCATAGGATAAACAAAGGGTGTATTGGTGCTGGTACACACACATCAATAAATACTTCAATTTCATGCAGTGATACATTAGAAGGATGACTTACTAAGGTATGTTTTATCCAAATATATGCTGTATTCAATTATCTATTCCAAACCACAAAGCAAGGTATACATACAATGCAAAAAAGCCCTGTTTTGCTAATTAAATAAATAAATTAGCGCAATCAGAACAGTAATTAAATAAAATAGCATACATATATATCTGTACTAACTGGAAATACAATAAAAGTACAATACACACAAAATAATCTATATGGAAACCAACATTGTTGTACATAGCACTGCCATACTATAAAATAAACATATAGTAATAGGAAATTATAACTACATATATGTCCTATGCATTTCTATACTATGGAAATCACAGGCATAATGTCTTAAATCTTAATTAATTTAAAACGTATTTTAATTTGTATTCTTTTTCTTTCCTTTTTTGTATGGTTTTCATGATAGTTGCAGAGAAACCCATTTTTCTGTGATAGCATCTGTGGGATGGGTAATGCATGAAATGACCATCTTTTCATCTTCTATGCCTTTTTTCCCTGGTATTTGGTCCAAAATGAGGGAAGAACAATAGAATGCAAAATTTGTCAGCATTCAACTTGTTAGGATTCCCAGACTGTTACCATGGTGACCAGAGTCAGGATTTTACCCTGAAGTAGCAGCTTAAAATCAAGAACTTCAAACAAAAGGGAACTAATGTTGGCAGTAGAATAAACTACTCACATGTATAATTAAGGAAGCTATTTTTTTTATGTTGGTCATTTTTTCCTCAGTCTTTGATTTTAGGTTCCCTGTCAAGTTGTCAGTATAGAGTGGCAAAAGATTGGTTTTGGTCTGTAAGAACGTGGAGGTTTCTTACATGGTATTACTAATAACATCATCATTAGTTAAACAAGTTATACTGTAACACAAAATAGGCTGAAGTTCTTAGGAAAATGTCAGAATACCTTAAACAGACAAGGGAATGTAATACAATGTAATAGGGTATACATTTTGATGAAGGAGTCGTTCTGCATTTAGGGTGCTTATATAAATGCGTCTGCATATATTCACTTAATGCCAATAGGCTATAAGAAATGAAGAAAAGAAATCAAAGTGAAAGATCGTTTTAAGATTCTGGCTTGTAAACACTTTGAACAATTGTAGATCTCCTTTATGCTCTCATACACATACTCACACTCTCCCATCCCTAGGATGAGATGAATAGGAAAGCATGCATGATGTAGTATAATCATGACCCTCTGTTGGTGGAATGACCTCTAGCCTCTGTCTGGGTTACCCTGCTCAGGATGTGGCCCTTTCACATGTTTGCCTCGGCTCAGCATTATTCCCAAAACCTCTTTTCATTCCCAGACTTTCCCAGATCTCATAACCATGGAAAGGGAATAGACCTTCATCTGGTCATCCAGCAAATGCCTTATCACTTATATGGAGATGGTTCAAGAATGGACCAAATTGGCCATGCCCCTTCTCTTGAACTAATGCACAAAAAGAAGAAGGGGGTTGGGGTTTATGTTAATGTTAGGGACGTGAGGGAAAGAGCAGGACTGATCATTTCCCAGGGTCAGTCTAGTTTCCCAAGTGAAGCCACATTTATGGAGTTTCATCCTCCTCTCCCTCATCTCTATCTTCCTATAAATAGCATTGAATCTAACTTGGACAAGGTATTTTCTTGATGTGTTATTCATTTTATTTATATTTTATGCATTATTATTAGTATTTGGTTATATATTTTGTATTATTATATATTTATAGTTAGAACATGTACTAGATATTATGTGAGGATTTAGTTATGTTCAATGTATGCAATTACCATTGTAAATTAACAACCTGAATGCCTAACATCGGTGTAATATTAGTTTTGCTTTCCGCAACAGTATTTAAAAATATGAAAATCAAAATGAATTAAGGTTTGATGTTACTCTTTTAGCAGATTTTGATGTTTTTCTTTGTAGTTTGCCTTTTGAAGTGTGAACATGTATTTTCTTGATGTACTGGAATTAATTACTATATGTGAAAATGCTTTTAACATGTTACACGATTTGTTGTCAGTAGAAGCCTAAATGCTAAAGAACAAAATACAAACAGGAATTAAATATCAGTCATTCAGGGAAGTGAATGTCACAAGTTATAATACAATATAAAAAGTCAGTTTGATGACTTGTGTGCTTTTAAAATATTTACTGACTTTATTGCTGCAAAACTAAGTTTATTATGTTTTAACAGCATAGTCTATTCTATCTATCTGTCTGTCTATCTAATGCTGTATGATATAACACCCTACCCTATCTCACAAATAGAAAGCTTTAGTGTCTGAAGGTCAGGTCAGCAGTGACAAAAGTGTTTGGAAGCAGAAAATGAGTAAAAGGGAATGGATATGCCGAGACAATTAAGAGGGGAGGAATGGGAAATGAACAGAAAACCTGCTAAGAATAGAAAGAAATACTGAATAGACTTGGAAAGCTAGCAAAATATATATTACTAAATAAAGCTTCAAGGACCAAGATGCTGCTTAATTGTATTACATAGGTGCCCCTTAGAATACTGAACATTTCCTGTAAAAATAATAGTTGGTTAGGCCTAAACCTTAATGGTGATGTTTAGCAGGCTTCCCAATGAGAAAATATGAAATTAGACTTCAGAAACACAAGTCATGATCCTGTTACCCATGTTGTTTTTCTGGCAAACAAGTGGGAGTGAGTATATCAATCCCTGGTAGTGAAAAGTCTACAATGTCAGCTCTAAGTGTACTTTAATGTGATTCAGCAAAATGCAAGGCACATACTATGCCAGTGCCTGTCACTATTAAGCCACAGAAGACAAATCTTTTTGTGTCATGTGCCTGAAAGCCCATGGCCTATGCAGAGATTACGCTCCATTTTGCTACTTTTGTACCAAAAATGTCATTTGATTTGGTAATCCAGACCCCTAAAGACAACCACTATATCAGCAATAGGTTGCTACCACCCAAAACACACTAGTATCAGTGTAATTTATTAAAGTGGCTAAATCTTCAGTTCTTCTGATTATTACACTGCAAAAATGGTGTTTGTGCCTGCTTGTGGCTGTTGAACAATGTTTGGTACACAGATCATGCTGGCTGACTGGATGAGTGGGCATCAATAGTCTTTAGATTATATAGACAGGCACTCTTAAAGCCAGTTATACTAGAAATTATATAGACAGGCCAGTTTTGCTCTGTAATCCTTTTGTTTTAAAATCTTGTGATAGCCGCACAAAGGCTCTCCAACATTGCACTTTGTATTTTTAAACCTATTCAGGAAGTCCAGGATCCAGTGGAGTCGCCAGAATTTGAACCGGGTTATGTCTTTGGTTACCTAGCTGTATGAGTATTCCTATTTCATAAAGCTAGACAACCGAACGTATGAACCGATTCTTTACTCTTCCAACGTCAAGACAGCTACAAGAGCCTCAGCTGCAAATGGAATATGGTATATATCATATCAAGGACAGGACACACTAGCTTTGTGGGCCTCCGTACAAATGGATACATGTCAACGGCTGCTTATTAGCTTGTGACTAAATAGAAAAAGTTTATTACAATAATGTTTTCAGTATATTGGAGTAAATAATTAGTATATTAAACCTGATCTTTATCAGAAGGCTGCCTGCTTTTTGATTGTAAGTTTCTGCTGTCTGTTTCCGTCTTATTCCACCACTATTGGCTATATGCATGGAAATAAAGGAGCATCAGGATATAAATAAAAACACAATAGTATTTTTCCATATTGGTTTTAGCTTTGTGGCACGTGAGAGTTCCCCTGTAATATGGCAGTATACATGAATATTGAACATATCAGGCATTCATTCTAAATAAAGACTATATAAATGATAATGGGTTCCCAACATAATAATATTGGCTGTTGTACGTTCATGTTAAAAATGGTCAACAGTAAAAATAATAGATGCGGATGATGTTTAAATGCACTTTATGTTGTGACAGAAAATGCAACTTTTTCATGTGCAGCTGTTGCTTCTATTCTCATGTATTCTCATGTAGCCTTACTGTCAGAGGTTTTGTCCAATACAGAGAGGGATTCAAGAAGAGATATAAAGATTTTGCAACATGTTTATCTGGCTTGGTGTTCCGTAATGTCTATTAATGGGACAGTTCACAGCCAAGTTCACTTTGTTATATTTATTACAGGACAGGTTTGTCATATACTCCATGTATATATATATATTTAATATCCCTTTAATAAGCTGTTGAGGTCATACATATAGTACTGGTGGACATGTATAATCAAGGCTAACCCAGGCAACCTACACATGCCTTTCTTGAGAAATGGGCACAAAAGACCTTTGGTTTGCCCTATGCTGCATGTCAGTGTGTGTGTTTGAATTAGAAATTGCACTGAGCAGGAGCAGGGACACTTGAAGTAGACCTTGGCCGACAATTTTCTTACCAAGAATTGGTAAGTATTTGGGAAACTGAAGCTTGTGCTGTAAAGAAAATGGTTTCCTTGTGGAAGTATTTTTGGCTAAAGCTCATTTGCGGAGAAGGGGGGTAGTGAAACAAAGAAAATAGTGTCACAGACATACGAGTGTAAGCAGAGTTGGACTGGTCCACTGGAGAAAAGAGGAACCCTTCAGGGACCCTAAACTCAAAGCCCCTGCCTTGGACACCGTGGTAAACACATTTCTAACAGTATTCTGTCTTGCGCACCTGAGCAGCATAGCAAGTTTTACATTTCGGCCTTGTGTACAGCACCAGCACTCAGATGCTATTTCACAGATGGTACTCTATGTGGTCAGATGGCACACTGTGTGGTCAGATGGTGTACTAATAGTAATTAATACACTGTCTATTATTCTATTATGGGAGAAGTGGGCAATGCTAATAAATTGGAATAGTATGGGTAACATGGTTAAAAAGTTAACAGCTGAAAAAAGACATTATTATACATGCTTATTGTAATTTGGTGGTGGAGTGGCTATGTAAAACTGCTCTGTCACAGTTATGTGTTATATTATTTATATAGCAGACCTGCTCTATGTAAAATGTACGTCCTGTTGTTGAATCTGCCCCAAGGTAGACAATGAAAGTGAATAGCAGTTTTCTCTCCTAAAAAGTAGTGAGTTTTCTCACCTGGCTCTGAATCAACCCCAATATGTACAGTATATGTTGTATCTCAGAAAAAGATAGGATAAAAAACATAAAAAACAAGATAAAAGGCTACAATGAGGAGGCAGCACAACAGTGAATAGGGCAGTACAGCTGTAAACTAAGGATAAGTGAGGCACCTCATTAATGGGCCAGTCCTGCCATAATGCCGTTTTTCAAGTCTCCCTGCCCCTTTACCCTTCCCTAGTGCTGAAGCAGAGCGGGGGGTTACATATAAAACACTTACCTCGGTAGAAATCCAGCACCAATGATCAGGCTGCTCCAACACTGGATACCGCCATTTTTCCTCCAGCCGCTAAGAGCATGTTCCTCACACTGTACCTGCTCCTGCCCGCCCATTAAAGTGAATGGACTGGTGGGCGGCAGGAGAGAAGAAGGATCTATTGTGTTTTTAGGGTGCCCCCCAATCTCTGTTGTGCCCGAGCTTTTGCTATATTATGCGCTTTTACAGAAAATTCGTTTTCCCTATTTTTATCATCATTTTTGATCTATATGAAGAAAAGCCTTGTATTTGTATGCTCTGTTTATTTATTTTATATGCTAAGTTGGTGATAGTAATGCTTTTCATATAATGTTTATGCCTATAACTGTTGCTATGCATTTGTTGCTATGCCACATTAGCATCTGGTAAATAAGGGCCAGATATTTTCATTGTGTGTAAGGTATGTTCACATGTCAGGGAAAATCATATTTCTATATATTTTATGTAAAGCTACCATGAAATAGTAGCCAGCCTTACCAAGATTATAAAATAACTTGGTAGGACAAGTGTGACTTCAGTACATTACCTTAAACGATGATATATGAGTACTATATCTTGTTTAATATATAACTGTAATATAATTACAATCAGAAGTTCCACTGTAGCCAAACTTTTAAAGTGGAACATCAGACCTTTTCTGATGTTCCTCTCTAAACATCCCTCCCCCCTCCCTCACTGCCTCTTGTATGTTGGCATTAACTAAAACGCCCCTTTGCACCTCCTCCCCCCCTTAGCCGTTGCTGAGTGAAGGCTGCAAAGCCTTAGCCATACTCACCCTTCACCGTCCCTCTTCAAATGTCTTGCACCGCTCCGCTCTCCAAATCTTCGGGATTTGTGCTGAATGTCACTGCAGCGATGCAGTGGCACTGCATGCGCAAGATCCGCGGGGCAGCGCAGAGCATGATGGGAGAGCAAGATGGTGCTGCAGGACCGAGGGATGCCGGAGCGCAATGCGACCGGCAGGTAAATTAAAAGTTGTGAAACCGGACATTTTGGGGATTTCTGGACATTTTTATTCACTCCAATACCTGCAATGTTCCTCTTTAAAGCCTGGTAGGAACATGGGCCAGGGATACAGGGGCCAAACTGGGGTTACAAAACACAGGTTAATTTAGAAGATGGAGCTTGCTCTGGTTATTACTTGTTTTTCTAACAGCACTATTAATAACTGTTATTTTGACTGTAAGCTGTATAGTAGAAGTCTTCTTTGAGATTAACTTGCATTTTGGTTAAAAAAACAAGTCTCAAACATGCATTCATGTGCAAATACTTTTCATTGTGTTTCAGATTTCAAAACCTTCTTGAACGTTTCAATTGGCTTAGGGTAAGAAATATGTTTTATTATATTACTTTCTTTATGTATAGTCTCAAAATTGTGTGTAGAATTGTGAAGAAGAAACCAGCCAGCGGTATAGCCTGTTTCCCCCGGTATGACCATTGTACTAGTACAGATCGATATATGCAGTATGTATTCTCTGGTCTGTCAGTGAGATATAAGAAGCACATGCTTTTGTTTTGACAGATAGTTTCTCACTGTCATTTCTTGCACCTGGAAATCAAATAACCATGAAAACCATAAAAGCTAGTTTCAGCATAATAAAGCCATGTGCTGCATGTTCACTTCTCAGTCATGTTGCTGTACAGTTGTCACATGTATGCAGTGAATTGTAGTACAACTCTTGATTGATTGATGTGATACGGTGGGCCTGGTAGATCTGCACAGCGGCAGATACTTGCAACTGGTCATGTCATTGATCATGTGTATCTAGTGTAACTACATTACACAGTCTGATTTCCATTGCATGCCAGCAACGAATTCCCAGAGAAAGACTGTCCCACCAGAGCAACAAAGGATCCTCCTGTGGGCCCCAGGCACTGACTCCATGCCACCATTAGGGCAGTACAAAAAATTCAAGGCTAAAACAGCGCTTCTGGCTTGCTTGGAGTTTTATTTGAGGTTGTTATTTTATTAAGTACATTTTATTTGCTATCTGGTCAATAAACATTAGCTTTTATATTATTACACTCGAATTGTGTTTTATATGAAGGGTGGGTCCCAAGGATCATTTTCTCTGGTGGGTTCAAAGTTACACCCCTAAAGGGCCCCCTGGGTTTGTGTGTGCCTGCCTTCAGTGGCGTAACTAAATGTGGTGAGACCCTGGTGCGAACATTAAATGGAGCCCTTCCATGGCCCATACAGTAAACTTTTTTCTGTCTATAATTTCAAATGGATGCAACTAAACAACAAATTACTAAAACATCTCAGACATATGGAGCTTCCTTTAAATAATGCAAAGTGATCACAAATATGATAATTAAGGTGGAGGTGACAGTGATGGTGCCCCTCTACCTCCTGGGCTTTGGTGCAGTCGCACATCCTGCACTGCCTCAAGTTACGCCCCTGCCACCCCCACCCCCAGGGAATGAAGCATTAAAAATAAGAAGCCCTTACCTGTTCCCACCGAGCCTGGAGTCTGCACTGCTGCTCCCCATACCTCCTTCTCACATCTGAAGGGAGAGGTGGGTGGTGGGCGGGGGCGGCGGCTGAATGGACCTTGTGTCACCCATCTCTTACTTCAAATTTGAAGAGGAGGCAGCAGTATGGGGAGCTGCTGCCAAGGCCTCCTCCTGGCAGGGGCAGGGGATAGGCAGATGGAAGCTCCATTCTTTTGCTGCTACTGTGGTGTTTTTTCATTAGCAGCTCAGCCATGCTGCGTGCATAACCGCGGCCGCAGTCAGAGTAGATCTCGGGGGCAGAGCCACCCCCTCCTTGGAGAACTCGTGCCCAGGCCCAGCAAACTGGGCACGCCAGCCCTCCACCCCGATGGCGGCCCTATCATCAATGCTTGTGGCCAAGGTGTCACAATAATCCAAAGCAAAACTGTTATTTGGCTATGTCTATTTTTTTAATCATTATTTATCATTTAATATAATCATTTTTATCACTTCATTAACAGTTACTTACTTTACTTGTTAACATATTAATATCTTGTTAACATATACTATTTTTAAGGGAGTTTTTGATTTGTTGCACTATGCCTCTTAATCTTGCACCCCCCCTCCCCCTTTGCTTTTAAAAAATAAATCCCTAAAATACAATGCCACAAAAAAATAAAAGGAAAAACCCACCAGTGGGGGGGTCATTAAAGATTAAACAGTTTTATACTAAAGCCTTTGCACAATATTCACACTAATAGGATGCAGTATGATGTTTGCATGGTGGCCATTTGGCTTCGTGGCCATGCAGCAACACTCCCTGGTGCACTCCAGCAATGATTTATTCAGTTACACACTGCTCAGCATTGCCCAAGAGAGGGGGGTTGGCCGGAGTTGCTCACATTGTGTCTGTGGTAAGCACAGAGAAACCCCCTCACACAGCAGCGCTGACAGTCTAGGGTCAGACGAAAAGTGGTCATTTATAATAACTGCAATAAATCTGAAAGCACTAAAAGCTAAACTGCCACATAAACCTCAGTAAACCTGCACACAGATAATCTTATATAAATGCTCCTGTTCCATACCCTTGTGTAAAAAAAAAACCCTTCCTCCCCTCTCCAACTTGCCAGTGCTGCAGTTTTGGGGGTGCTGCTTTCTCCTTTCAGAATGGCTACTGAGGATGTTGAAAGTGGCCTGGATGAGAGAATAGGGGAGTTTCATTTTATTTAAAGGGTCATAGATGCCTTCGAATTGTATTCATCTATACACATAAGCAATGTCTAATTTAGCATTGCCAAAAATATTCATATATACTTTTCCTTACATGTTCCTGGTAGAAATGGCAGTAAAAGAAAAACAAATTGAACACCAGTGAAGTAAAAGGATATCTGTGTATTAAAGAAGTTTCTTGTTGTCTAATTATTTCCTGATCAGACATGCTTGGAACACCCCGCTTAAAATAGCTCCTAGAGAAAGTGTCATTCATTTTCTACAGTTGGTTATAAGATAACATAGTCTCTTGGCAACACTGCCTGTGTGCAATAGGCTGGTTTTGTTTAAATCCTGGAAGTGATACTGAAACTGTAAATGTTCACACTGTTCTCGGCATGACAGTAATGTGCCCTATAAAAGCTAGGTTAGTATGGCTGTTTTTCCCAAATGTAAGTGTTTACATTTTTATACTTCACAATGTATTTGCTGCTAAATATGAATGGATTGGCAAAATATACACAATTAGAGCAGTGGCAAGTGAAACTCCAGTCATGTGGCAACCCCCCGTCCTGAGGCTGGAAGGGGGTGTTGCAAACAACCCATACCTTACCCGCGGCCCAGCCCTGCTCTACCAAGTCCAGAAAGATGCAAACAGTATGCCCTGCCATGTGTGTGCTCCTGACCGTCCTATCAAGTGACACCTGGAGACTGATGGTGGACCAAGAGGGAGGTGAGGGTTTTTTTCTTTGTAACTCCCCCATCCTGCCTCTAAACCAAGGGAGGGTGGCATGGTGGGGGTGGGTTACCCCATGATTGGACTTTCATTTCCCAGATTTGGATGAATGGAGTTTGTGTGCCCCAGTCACTGAGACTAACGTAGGGCTGCCCCACATGTTGTTGTAAACAGGAATGCACTCTGGGGGGACTTAATCGTGCTTAGAAAAAGCTGTGGTTGCTTGGAGCTTGTTTGTAGTTGTAGGAGGGGGGGGTCTTATAATTTGGAAGCAACAAAAGAAAGTACCATGATGGCTGCTGCAGACTCTCACAAATGGCCACTGCATATGTATATGCAGAATGTAAAATATGTTGCAGACTCATTTTAAAGAAAATATAATATATATATATAATATTTATTATATATACAAAAGTCTTAAAGAAGCCACAGCTTGCAGACCAACCTACAATCTGTCTCTAAACTTGGTTAAAAACAGAGGCTCGGTCACACACATCTGCAGAAGTATGGTGAAGCTGCACCACCAGCGCCAAGGTGCCTCTGTGGGGTGCAGTCCTAACTCTAATCTCTGAGAGCCTATTTGGGACATACAGTGCAATAGATAAATTGGGAGCAGGCTTACCTGCTTACACACTGTATTTTCCATTATGTCTTGTGCAGAAATGTGTAGTGGCCGTTCTGAAAGTCGACATAAAGTGTGCATAGCACCTCCCTCCCTGCCTTCATTCCTACCTCCCTATCCCCTATGCATGAGCAGATTGCGTAGGGAAAAAACGCCCTCACCTGGTCCTGGCTTTTATCCACTCCCATTTCTAGAGCTTGGTGCAGTCATGACTTTTGATCTGTCAGATCATCCTGAGTGATAGCCACATCACCCAATCAATCATGATCCTCAGTAGCAGCAGTTTCCTAATCATGCCTAGCCTGTGGGTGGGATGGGAGCAACCCAGCATGATATCGGATTGTAGGTCCTCATTTAGTATCTGGCTATATTTGAGCTACATAGACCAACATTGCCTAGCTAGGGTTACATTTTGCTGCTGATAAACTAGAGAAGAATGCAGATAACCTGGATTTCTTTTTACCACCATATAGGTAGTAATATCCATATTCCCAACGAGCATGTTGGGTGAGAACAAATGTGGTTTAGGGTCTGTTAGGTGGTTGACCTACTAAGATTTAATAAGGCAAGGAAAGCTATTTCAATTAATTCATTTTCATTTGACTAAACTCTGGTTGCATCTTGCTCCTTTAGCTAATACCTTCTGTAAGATCCAGTGTCTGTGGCTGAGGGAAAGGCCTGTGCTGGTGTACATTAATGAGTGAATACAAATCACAAAGCAGCTTTAATCAACCTGTTTTCCATTGATGAAAGCTGGCACCTTTCTGTAGCGTTACTATGGTGCTAATGTACAAGATGGCTTCTTCTGTTCATCGCACTGGTTATCTGTAGCTGGAACAGCTTGGCAGAAGGACAGCAAGCCAGTCAATCATGATGACACATTTTCTAGCAAAGGCATCAGTCCTGGCAGGTGACAGTAGCCTTGAAGGCTGGCGCTCAGTGCTTTCCATTGCAAGATGCGCCCGCTGCTTATACGCAATTCACATCCCTTTCTAATGTAACCATTATTAGTATGAGGTAGCAGCTCTTTGTTTAAGCTCACATTTAGTTTATAAATGACGGTATCATTTTAGTTTGGTTCTGAAACTGCCCCTGACTATAAACAACAAACTATCTGATATAACTAAGTATATATATAAAGCATCAGCCTTCCTTTATGCTTGCCCCATCGATGCATTAGGAGCTGTCATCTGAGCAGTTATTAAATATTATATTTTGTTTGTCGGTTTCCCCGGCAGCAATGAGACTTTGTAAGGCAAAGGAGATAGTATGAAATATGAGCAGCCTCTAGAATACCCCTTCACCCTGACAAATATCCCATATTACACAAAAGATAAGAGAAAAAGCACTTTTCCTGCCCAAATATCTTTCAAATCGAACATTAAAGCCTGCTGAGTTTTAGGGTGACAGTTTTCAGTCAGTCACATGGTTTATCAGATATTCCACACAGTGGGTTTGATATTTACTCCATTTTCTATGTGATGCTGTAACTCTGATGCCATGTTGTACACTTGATGATATTTTGTTGTACACTACCTTGGTAAAAATATCCAAGCTTGTTTAATCTACTATCACACTTGTAGAACAAACTGAACTCAATGTAAAATTGATATTGGTTTCTCACCTCCTGTCAGTTTTGCCTGAGCTGTGCTAAACATTGAGAAAAGGAGTGTACAGTTTCACCTGTGAAAAGTCTGACCCTTGCTGACCCCTCACCTTGTACTATGCACTGTGTGTCTGGAGCTGCTTCTGCTAATGGAGGCACAGGTCACATCTTTGGGTTTTTAAATTTTTTTTAATGTTACTATGACTTTTTTAAATATTTACTATTAGGCAGTACTGCAGTTAATGTACCAAGTCAAGTTAGAAGTGATGTGCAATTAATGTCTAATTAATGTAGATTAATTGCCCCTCAGTTGTCTGGTATTCAGTAAAGGTTGGTGAACTTCCCACCTTGCACACAAAATAATGAGCTTTGATGTGAAGAGGTTATTCAGGTGGGATCCAGTGATTGTTCAATGAGGAAGATACCAGTTTGACACATAGCAAACTGCTATGGAATAATCAAAAAAGTGTGCTCTATGTTGTTAGTGAATAGGCACCTAAGACTAATTCCCACCTCTGTTGAGCAATTCAGTCAGATAGGTGTGACTGAATTGACATAGAGTACCTGTATTTTGTGCTGGTCCACTCCCTTTAGTTCAAGTAGCATCCAATGCCTAAACCGAGAGTGAGGCTAAATCTCCCCAGTTGGGTTACAGCAAAAACTGCCGTAATTGGTCTTCTAGGCCTTAAGATTTAAAGGTCTGCCTTTCCTAGATGTCCCACACATAACAGCTCCTAGTAAGCATGAAAATGAAATCCCCACAAAGGCAATTGCAGCCTTCTCCTTCAGTGACCAAGTGGCTTTTGCCTTTGGTTACATGGGTGGACTGTGTCAGTGACTATGACCATTTTCAGCCTTTCTAGGAATAGTTATTGGGACTGTCCATGCAATCAGAAGTAACAAATCTCGCTTACCTGGAAACCTCAGTTTTTCTTAGTGCTGCATTCTGAACCGTCCATGTGCCGACTTTTTAGCACCGAGACTGAGAGTGCGCTCCTGACTGCCCCTTGACACGCACACTACTCAATAGCTCACCTGCCAATCAACAAGGAAGCCTCCTGGAAACTCAAAGGGATTCAGCTTGCGAACTGGCAGGTAATTGATGTTTGCTATTTTTAACTGCTTGCTCAGGGACTTTAAGCAGCAGGAGATCCCAAATCAGGATGCCCCAGGGGAGGGTATTCAGTACCAACTGACTGTAGGTCCACTTAAATGCTTCCATTGTGTGAACAGAAGTGAAAATACTTGGTACAGCTCCTGGCTTAGTATCTATATCCCTGCACTAGCCAGCAGCTTTCAATGTCACACGTATGCTTTATGATCCATCCTTTCCATTTACATGCACAGTGGCACAGTACTTGCCCGAAAGTTATTTGTAGAACATTAGTATTTCCCCTTTCTTGTGTTTAATGTAGAAAAAAAGGAAGGTGGCAACGGCCCTTTCATTTTCTTTGATGTAATACCAAAACCTCCCTCCCTCTGTGCTTATTTCCAAGGTAGCAATGAGGGGAAAGCAACGGCCTTGTATTATATTGAGCTTTAAGAGAATGGCACAGGACTACAGTTTGTTTTATTTGTAATCTAGTTAATTAAGTCTTATGTTATGCAACAATCTAATTGTGTTTTACCTAAAAGGTGGCTCCAAGAACCATTTCCTTTCGTGGGCACCAAGAACCTTTTTTTTTAGTGAATCCGAAGAATAATCTTCTCAAATAGGCCCCAAGAATTACTTCCTTTGGTGGGTTTCAAGAATAATTTACTCTGTTGGTCTCCAAGATATTATTTTCTCTGTTGTGCCTCATGAATGATTTCCTATTTTTTACCTTACTGGACACTGGCTTAGTAGTGCCTGTGTAAACAATTATTATTATAAAAACCTCAATAAAAATATCAATGATTAATATAACAATAAATGCCCACTGTAGGTTCTAGGTTGTGGATGACGTAAGGAATCACACCAATGAGAATGTATAAAAGATTGTATTGTGCACAGACTTATGATACAGGACAGCAGTACATATGTAAAAATAATACAAAATGTATATAAAAATAAGGGCCTAAATAGTTACATTAGCCACTAGACAGTGTAGGTATCACCGGGACTAAACAAATACATAAAACAATTTCTAAAATGTACTATTACTAAGTACAATTGCCAACTAGGCCTAAAGTTACTTGCTCATAATTACCAATACAGGGATCTCATGCCACGCGTCCTTGCTCTTCCTTGGTCCCCTCTCAACTGCCCCAAAAATATCTCCCATTCTTTTAGGCCACCTCCCTTCCTGTTGGAAAGGGCTAGCCCCTCCCTGTAGACTGCACCTCTGCTCACAAAGGGATTCCACGGGCAGGTATTGACTTAATTTACATTACATAGTTAGGAATCCTTTGTACACCCAAATCTATTGTGTCCACCTGACCCCAGCCAAGATGGTGGGATGATACCAAATTAGCATCTAAGAGGCCCAATTACCATCCTAGCCAGGGAAGCTACTTGGAGTGCTATTTTAGATATTCAAAACCTATATATCTAATATTTTATATTTAATGGGAATTCTCTATTCCTTACACCTGTATTAGTTTTTGTATTGGTAATTGTAATTGCAGGTATACTTTTCCCATACTATCACCAGTAAAAAAACAAATACTGACACTGCCAGGCCAGTGACCAGTATATTACAAAAAACACCGGGCAGGTGGCAACCTTAGTTGAGACTCATGAATGATTTTCTCTGGTAGGCCCCAAGAATCATTTCCTCTGTTGAGCCCCAGGAATGATTTCCTCTGGTGGGCTCCAATAATCATATCATCTTGTGGCTACACCAATGGGAATGTACAGTACATGAATATATATATAATATATATATAAATTACAGTCCACAAACTGGTAGCAAAAAGGTATCAGCAAAAATGTTACTTTTAGTAATACATTGTAAAAGGTACTCCAGTTTGGCACTGGATGGTGCCCACACCAATTTCTGTACATGATTATTGAGTATCACTCTAATAATATATATATAAATAGCATGTGTGAATGTATGGTACACGGATATATAAATCACAGTCCACAAACTGGCAGCAAAAAGGCATCAGCAGAAATGTTACTTTTATTAATAAACCGCTGTGTCTTGTTTTCTTGACATATATCCTATAATAATGTGGTGAAAATGTGCTGAAATTGTGCAATATTGCATCAATAGAGAACAATCAGATATGATGCATTAAGAAAAACAATACATGATAAATAGTGATTAGTTGCTGCATTGCTGCATTTTGTGCATTGCTCGGTGCCTTATGGAATAATCTCAGACATGGTTTCTCACCAACTACTAACTTTTAGAATCTAGTATTGATATTCGATATTCTGCCATACCATTCTCAGCAGCTGGGTGGAAAGATGCATACCATGGCAAAAATATATACACAGTATACAGAAAATGAACGCACTCCCTGGTGTAAAATCAGAATATTATAGGTCACGGATGATTTCCATTATCATCAAAAAGCACACGCTGACTAGTTGTTTAAAGGATCTAGAAGAATGTAGGTTTAAAAAAGACAGCTGACCATTAGGTTTAACCAAATAAGGGGAAAATGGTCAAGAAGGAGTTCTAGTTGCTTCAGAGTACACCAAAAAAATGCTCTTGATGTGATCCAGAGTCCTTTCGACAGCCATAAGCTTGGAAGAGGACGCTGGCCCACAAGACAGTTGGTCAACCATGGCGCACAGTTTCACCAGGGAAGTGAGGTACAGGTAAGGCAGGATTGTGGGGGGGGGGGGGGGCGTTGTGTGGGGGGTTAGTAATCAGGATTTTATGCATGCTTTATCCAGGTGTGATCAAAACCCATTTATCTAAAATGAGTGTTGGCCTGGCCCAATTTCTGTCCATTTCCTGTACATAGAGAACAAGCCACGCCAATGCAAATTCATTTAAATTATTTTGCTGGTTCATGTTTCATTTAATTACATATACCTGCACCTATTGTGGGAAGCAGACCATAGATCTTTTACAATGAAGCGAACATCCACCTACATTATACAAATTGCAGGTGCACAATTCTCATACTTATGTCATCTCTTGTTTTGTGCCCTATGTCTCCAGCTATATTATATATTGGTGTTAGTTTAGCTAGTTGTATGAATAACAGATGGAATACTTGCTCTGGACATCTGTTTGGCTAACCATGCAATGCCATTTGTTTGAACATATACAATTCTTAGTATTTCAGTCCAAAAGACAGTGACGCCTAGGGAATCGCCCTGGGGTATGCTCTACTGTGTGAACCCCCCGCAGTGGCCCGCATGCCCGGCATCCCTGCGGCTGTGCACTCCTGTGTCCAGTCATTCAGATATGCCATGCGCGGATGGCTTTATGTTGTGGTGATTGGAAAGAGCCCACGCTTGCTCCATGGGAATGGCGGAAAGGTGAGTAGAGTGGGCAACCTGGGGGGTTTCACATGGCTGGGCATCGCAAATCTAGATGCCCCAGGGACAAGAACCAATCACCAGGATAGTGAAAACCCCAGTGATTGGTCCACTTTAAATGAAAAGTGAAATCTGTATCCATTCTCCAATAACAATTAAAGATGAAAGTTTCCTGAAATCCCAGGGATGGAGAAAACAAAATAGTGAAGCATAAATTGTAGAACAGAATGTGGTATTTTTTTATTAAAATGTTTAAACTTTATATTAGGGTCGATTCATGGTCGGTGTGCTCAGACGGAACGCATGGCTGCTTGTGCACCCCAGGCACATGTGCAAAGCGCACCAAATGGCAAGTGCATGGGTGAAGTGCAATTTGCACCTTCTGCAAAGTAAATCTGCTGTTTTGAAGTGCTAATGGCCCTGCCCCTTGCGCATTTCGCTGGCTTAGCACTTAACTGCTCCCGATGGTCCCCCCATGTTTCTCCCCTTTCCTTTACTGTTTCTCTATAGCGATTCGGTGTTTTGGGGGAGAATATTCTGATTCCAGTTAAGTCTTAATGTTAACGTGTTTTGTCCAAGATGTTCTTTTTAACTCTCCCTGTTTGGTTTGCATGTTAATGCTTAATAATTTAACTATTTTTTTGTTTTTGTTTTTGCTAAACTTTGGGTCACAATATCCACTTTTTTGTTGTTTGGACCCAAACAAAAAAAAAAAGAGTTCAATCCCTAAAAAGAACTTGCGGCTGACACTTTCATTGTTCATAATAATGCAGAACACTGCCAGCATGTGTTTTTGAATATAAGCCTGTTACTAATTGGAATCAGCAGTTTCCTCCACCTATTTGCTGGGGGAAATTCACTGTTTTAATTGCCACATTGGTGTACGCTTTGCTGCCCTCTAAACATATTATAAATCAGACGCTGGAGACAGTTTGGTGCACAAGGATGCTAGCAGAAGGTTTCAGGCACAATTGGCGAAAACTAGTGAGGCAAAAACGAAAGCGCATCCCATTTTGATGACCACGATTCAGGCAATACTTGACCCTCCAAATTGCGGTGCACCGGCCATGAATCGGTAATGAAATGGTATACAAAGGTGTTATACTAACTGGGTAATTAACCTAATGCCTATAGCTTTGATGGGGTTTGGTGAATGAGGTTTAAACTGCATTGTATCTGGTATCCAGGGTCTCAGCTATACTAGCTCTGTCAAGGCTTACTTTTACTTATCTTTTGGCGCAAATCGGCATACCTTTGGTCCAACATAAGGTGCATAACATTTCTGGTTGGCTGACCTGGGAGATGGAGTTGGAAGTCTAAAACTTTGTTCTGTCCAAGAAAAAACCCTTCTTGACTCCAGAAGCTACCTTACATTGCCATACGTTTGGTCCAACATAAGGTGCATAACATTTCTAGCTGGCTGACCGGGCAGGTGGTTGGCAGACCTGGGAGATGGAAGCTACCTTACAACATTGAAATCCTCTCTAAAACTCCACCCATTGCATGGTGCAAAAGCCTGAATATCGATCCACCAAATATGTAACAATTCCTCGCAACCCCCCCCCCCTTCCATTTTTTTCTTTCATTTCCTTCTCTACTTTTCTTCCTTGGTTTTATTGGCTTGTTCTAAAAAATTGCTCTTACTGAACTGGACAATGTTTAATGATATTCCAGTAGAGTATCAGATGCACTTCCATATTGGCTTGGCTTGATTATAATAGAAGCTTATTTGGGTGGAGTGGCATAAATAATTTATACGTTTCCCCTTCTATTTTTATTTTTCTACTCTTCTGTCTCTTTGTAATTTTTCTATTTCTAGAATGTATTCCTTGCCCTCTTCTTTGGACTTGATGGTTGTGGTCTGAAATTGTGTTTAGGAGGATATTTCTCTAAGAATGTTGACTTCTTCAAGACTTCCTTGTGGGGGGATAAAACTATTTTGAGATGTTATAGTGGTAGACTGTTGTTTCATATAGTGGATAATTGCTATGCTACATAGATTTGCATATGGAATCAATGTCAATCAGTTTTTATAGCATTTGGTGCAGGCCAAATGAGAACCACGTCTGCCTTCATCATACTCGATACAATACTGTAACTGGACCAGCCTGTCTTGTATGGTGGACTCTTTTTCTGTAATGATGAATCAATCAATAAATCATTTATTTGAAAAAACCTACAAACCAGCTAAGATTGGGACCTATGTTTCATTTTTAAAACTAAGACATCCACAAAAATCTTTCATAACTATTTAAAATGAGAAAATCTTGAGAAAATGGAGTATACAAATGAGAAGAAGTCTTTAGGGCTGTATTTCAAGGGCAGTAGTCCTTTTAAACATTTCGTTTATGGGGATAGCCGATGTTCTGATGAGAGTCAACCCATCAAATAAAGAATATCTGTGGTAATAAATCATGCAAAAAACGTTCTCTAGTATGACTAGTTTCTTTGTTTCTGAATTAAGAAAGCACAATGACTAAGCTGGATGTAGGAAAACCTTCATAAACACAAGGAAAAAAAAACTCCCTTGTTTTTGCCTTCAACTAAATAGTACATATGGCTTCGGGCCATTGTCTTGGTTACACAGTTAGCCTTATAGATAATCTTTTGCCATCAAAATGCAGAAGTACGGATATATGTATATATCGAATAAGAATTAAGACACATAGCATGTAGGAATTTGATTGTAAATTTACAAGTTGATTTACAAGTCAACATATTCCTAATATAAAATCAAGCCATATATCAAGTGCAAATCACATGACCGACTGCCACTTCCTGGTTCTATATTAAATGATAAGAAGTTCAGTAAAATATTTATATTGACACATTTATTGTTCTGTGCTTGGTGAAGTTTTTCTTTTCAGTGTCTTCAGCAGTATGTTAAAATACCATTTAACGGGATATATAGAAATAGCCATTTCTCTTCAAGGCACTTGTGATTAGTTTGATATTATATCAATGATGTTTATTTGATGTGATAGGCAGGATAAATACAATTTGGATTCTAAAGAACCCCCTTAAATCTTTCTGCATGAATGTGATCTTGAATAAACGACACATATACAAAATGCTGCCCAGCATGGCCTGGGGAGGGGAGGATAGACATTTTTTACACCATATTTGGCTGTATGAATGGCATTTCTTTCTTTATGATCCTGTGGTGGAAATGGAATGATCTAATGAGCTTACACTGCTAACACATGCTAAGTTAGCAGATGGTGGGTAGTGAAAATGTTAGTCACATCTTTTTTTCCAGAATGATTGATCTGGACAGGACTGTAAAATAAAAAAAGGATCAAAGCAGTCAAAGATAGACATGAGATTGTCAGCCAGCAAACACTGAGCTATTGCTGGGTAGTTGACAAAAAAAACAGCACATGGTGTGAAGAGCAAAGTCGTATACCAGTCATATACCATGTTGATGTAAATGATACAGAAAATAATAATAGTAATAATAATGTGATAATTGTGAGCTCCTTTGGGTGGACTGAAATGCAGGCAAAGTAAGAATAAATAAATAAATTACATTAAAACATATGGCAGAATGGAAAAAGCTTCAATAACAGAGAATGAAGTCTTGTCGGACTGAAATTCCTAGTGGATGTGTCTGGCCCTTTCACATTCTCTTAGGATAAGGGGTGTCACAGGACTTCGAGGAAGAGGGGGTGTTAAATAAATGCTGGATGCACTCATGCACAAAGGATCCCAGGGTGGGAACACTTATATCCCCCTAATTCCCTCTGACAGTTACTGGCTGGCGGCCCACCGCCTAACCTTCTCTGCGGAGCACAGCAGTAAAAGGTGTGTAATCCCCCTGCTTTTGTCAAAAAAATATATATCATGGCAATGGAGAAAGGTCAGGGGAGAATCGTGGATTAGTAGGGGGACATGTCACAGCCGATACACTGTCCAGCAGCTAGTAGTGCTGAAACCATGCCTGTACTGTTATTTCAAAGATACATCGGTATTATATAAAACAAGCAGTAATAAGAATATTATAGAACAAAACAGAGCCCTGTCTATAAATTGGGATTAGCAAGATAGACATGCCATAGTAGTCAAATGCGTTTGGAGAATGTTTTAAAGTAAAAGATGTGAACTTGTGTGTTTTGTAGAAAACACAACCACTTGTACTTATTGTTTTTCTGCAAAAACTGGAGGAGAAGCACCTATTTTATGTTGTTTATTCTGACTTCTTGTTTTCCCCAACAGGAAATTGGGTTCCAAGGTCACAGAAGGACACAGCATAAGAGAGACTAGGATTTCACAGTTATTAAGGCCAAATATGATGATAAATATTTGATGGCATGTCTTTTTCTGCAGTCTAAGCAATACATGGTGTAGGCCTTGCATGTCTTTCAAATGACTATTAATAATGCCAGTGCAGAAAACAATCCAGTGGTCCTAGTGCATAGGCTAGGAATAAAATATATAATTGGAGTATAATGAGACGGCTACATGGATATCATCAGAATTTTATGAGGTGGAGCCATGTTTTTTTGTGAACCCACAAAATTAATATGATTAGCAAGTTCTAATAAATCTTCCAAATCATTCTAACATTTTAGACCACCTTGCCAGTATCTTAGGCCTTCAGGCTATTAACAGCGATAAATCCGGAGCGCTTAATATTTCCCTGCCGGTGGACCGGATAAAGGCCAACTGAGCCTTTATTCTATTTAGGGATTCATATATCCTCAACATATACAGAAAGATATGGCGCATATTAACCAGCCCTGTTTTGATCCCTTACTAACGTATTAGACTTCTGGAAACCATGCCCCATCTAATGGATAGGGCATATTAACACAATAAAGATAGTGATACTCCCCAAATTTCTGTATTTTTAGGGTCCCTCTCCACATTATTCAGAAAAACATGTCTTTGTTTGGTTCCCGTGTCGACCCAGGGTATCTGAGAATACTATTTACTCCCATAGGATGCTCAATATTTTGAAGCAATATAGAGCTTCCCAAATCGCACAACTGGCCCACATACATTTTAACCTTAAACCCCCCATGTGGGTGTTTCTTGAAGTACCCAACTGTTCAACTACTACGATTGACACCATGCTTTGGACTGATTCAACTCTTAGGACCAAAAAGTCACTTAATGAGGCACTCTCGCTCTCTAGTTGGGACTTAAAATATGCCTTTCTGATGACATAACTTTATTTATAAAAACTGTTATACAAACTATTTATAATAACTGGTATACAATATAAGTTAGCATTCAAATGGTGGCTTGATCATGGAATAACCAAAGTGCTAAATCTACTTTCAGACACTGGGTTACTATCCTTTAATGATTTAAAAGAAAAGGTTGATGTCCCTAGAGGGAATACTTTTGATACCTCCAATTGTAGCAATGACTGCTACTCTTAACTAAAATACCATCTTCCATGTTACTTGTACTTATATAAATATCTGCTGTAAAAGAAAATACAACTATTAAAAGAGAAAAAGTTATGATAATAACAATCCTATATATATCATTTAAATGTGAAATCAGTCTTCCAAGATACCGATTCCAAGATAAAACTGTGCAACAGTGTATGTGTGTGAATCATCATGTGAATGGTAAAACTGCTTTTTTAATACAAAATATCTATTATCTGCACACCTACTCCAAGATGGTGGCTGGCTGATCTCTGAAGCCATGAGGCAGCATCCTAAATTATTTAGGAGGATAATAGCAATGCCCCAAAGTCCCGGTATTCCCGGGATCTCCTGACAGCATTACTAATGTTGTCTTGGTCCACAGTGGTGAGATTTTTTTAAATTCTTTATTTAGAACGTCAGGTAAGGTGCAAGCATATGTTTGCAAGTAAATGTAAAATATCATGAAAATACAGCTTGCTGGCAGCCTGGCTGTACACTTTTTAAAAATGTAATATATAGTGAGAGAAAGATGGTTCTCTCACAGGGTGTGTGTGAATCATCGTGTGAATGGTAAAAGTGATTCTTTCATACAAACTACGTTTTAGCTGTGTATGTGTTCAACACTTCATTAAAATGCAGTGGGCTCACTGGCTTCGATTCACTAGGAGTTGAAAAAAATTCTCATGGTAGGAAAGAATTCAATTTATGAGAAAAAAGCCTGAGAATTTCACTTTTAGTGAATCACCATTGAAAGTAAATGGTACTTTTTACTACAGAGTAAAAGACGAGTAAAACATTCAGTACTTTTTCCAGAAGTAAAAAAGTGTTGTTAACCCAATCTGAAGAAAACAAAGATCAGAAATGGAATCCTCATTGTGTCAAAAGGAATCCTTTTGAAATACATTTAGAAATGTTTATGGCAACAAACTATTGTGAGCTTGGAAAAGACAGGCTGGTCACACATAAAAAATTAGAGCTTGCTTGTGGATTTTTTGGAGACCTCGATCAACCATTAATAGATGGAAATGTTGATAGAGTTCATACCACATATTTATAGACTTTAACCTGCCAAATACACAAATGAGGTTCTGCTTCTCCATGACAACACACAGAGCCACAACAGGCTGTGCACTAGGATGGTAAGGTCAAAACTGGAATAAACAAGAGGGAGACCATCTTTCTCACAGAACAATGTCACTATGACTCTACCGACAGAAGGCTGTCCTTTGAACTTCTTTTAGCTCAATATAATCTGATGGTGTCATTCTAGTGAGTTATGGAGGCATATTTAAAAGAAAAAATAGGAGACATTAGTTTCATACAGCTGCCAGCATAAAGCTGGATTACTAGGTAGCCATGTCCCCATTTTACTGGCCACACAAGAATAGTTGACATTTTGGCATATAAAGCTAGGTGGCTAAGACCTGTATAGCTTAGAAAATCCAAGAGGAGCTCTGAGGAATGATTCAGTTCTTGCTAGATTCATGAAGACAACATTTAATAGGGAGTCTCTTTCATTCAAGTAAACCTATTTTGTATCGTGTGCCAAGACTATGTCTCCCATGCTACAAAAACCTCAAATGATACGCTAAAAATGTTTTAGCCTTACCTGCACAGTGTAAAATTTAGGACATATAAACCCTCACTTATCTTTGGGATCAGTCTCCCCAGGGATCTGATAAAAATACTTACGCAATTTGAACAAGCTTTGAGCAAGAACACCTAGAAATAAGGTCTCTTTAATAATGATGTAAAACGCTAACTCCCTCCCTCTCTCTCTCCATATATATATATATATATATATATATATATATATATATATGAGATTGATTCAAGCTATGCATTATTAACAGAGCATATATATCCTGCTAACCTTTAAAAAAACATTGTTTTAATTTCTATGGCAAAAGGTCTGTTATTTAGATAACTAAAGGTCATATTATTAATTTCTAGTTGAACTCTCCAATCCCTTCCCAAAAAAATGAAACACAAGGAAGATACCAGAAGCACTGCGGGATCCTGAATACAACTGGCACTGAGTAATGAGGTGTATTTTTAAGGATCTCTCAAAGGGGGTTTGCAGAATGAATGGGAAGAGGTAGGGAGGGGAGACGGTTAACTCTGCTCTCCTTAGATTCAATGGGACGCTCTGAACAGCTGTGAAAAGGGTCTCAGAGTTTTTCTCACGCCCAAGCGACATCTCACCCTGCTGAGGTCAGCCCGGCTCACATCGCTAATATATACACAGTCTGTGTCCCCTATCAATGCCAATATGTAGCTTCATTTTATGCATATACGTTGAAAGACAAGTGACACTAATTTTGACCCGAGTGCAGGTCTTTTGTGAGAAACACCTTACACAAAAAAGCTTTCTTCTGTTTTATATTTTATCTGATCATATATCTAGAGAGAGACATATATATATATATATATATATATATATATATATATATATATATATATATATAAATCTTATAGCTCTATAGCTGCTAGAAACCTTTAACTGTGTTTGTTTTATATGCTGCTTGATGTCCTCCAGCCCAGTCTTATTTCCTTATTCCCTTGCTGTGCCAAGTCTCTTTCACTGACAGGTTGTAAGTAAATTTGATTATCTTATAATGAGTGAGCCATAAAACCCGAGTTGTTTTGCAGTGTGTTAAACGAGATGACTTTGTTAATTAACTGCAGACAATTCCCTGTGTAATCCTCATTTCTCTAGCAGCTTTTCTTTATGGTAGATCTTTAATTCTTCTCACTAATTATGATGAGGTTGATGTCTTTACGATGGAAAGTCCGGTCCTTTACAACCTGCTGAGTTGCCCCTCCTGTCCTTGCTTGGTACACTACAGCCCTATTGTGTTTCCTTTAAAAGGGGGAAGAACATTTTGTTGGTACAAGATTGAGAGGTAGAGATGCCTTTGTGCAAAGATGTTCAGCCATGCTTACCAGTACATCTTCTCCATCCATTATAGAAAAACACTATTTGACACTACAGTACATAGACGTGTTTATATGTGTGTCGCATTTCTGTGCATTGCAATGCTGTGCTGAATTTTCCAAAATGCACTGCAACACAGAAACATTATCTATCGTCTGGTGCACACATATTTTGATGAATTAAACAGCAAGTTAGAAAATTAGAAACATGAGGATTGCTCTTAATAGGATTTGCATAGCTTGGCCCAGTTTTTATACACAAAGGCAATGTGTGTAACAGTACATTTAGGCCTCTTAAGCCAAACAGGCACCCCTACCGATACAATCTACCTTGCACGGCAGCACCAATTGTTGGCTAGGCACCATAAAGCCCTCAAAGATGAGGCCCAACACCGGGGGCTGTGGTTATAATACTAGGATGTGGCATATCCTTTTGATGCTGTACATATTTTTGAATAATGGTAGAATGGGATTATGGTCAAACATATGGGGGAGTGTTATAAACGGTACTTAATTTTTAGATGCGTATTGCTACCTTTGTTTTCAATATATCCTCGCTTCATGTTCCAATGCCGAGTGTGCACGAAACAGGATGTGGGAGTACATTTTTCCACATTTAGAAATTAACTATAAATCAACCTGTTTTAGTTGAACACTGAATGGTCATAATCTGTGTTACATGTCATGAGAGAATTATGGAGGGTGCAGTAAAATTCACTCTACCTGATTCTTTGCCTATTGATTATTATCTGCACACCAACTCCAAGATAGTGCCTGGCTGAGCTCTGAAGCCAATGAGGCAGCATCCTAAATTCTTTAGGAGGATAATAGCAATGCCCCAAAGTCCCAGTATTCCCAGCATCTCATGACAGCATTACTAAGGTTTTAGTCTACATTGGTGAGAAAATACAAAACAAACTTGCTCGTAGCCTGGCTGTACACTTTTTAAAAATGTTATATAGAGTAAGCAGAGAGAGCAGGAATTGCTAGGAAGAAAAAAAGAGAAGAGAAAGATCAGAAAAAAGGTAGGGAGCATGTGGGATGTGGCCAACAGGAGATTACTTGGTCAGATCTTAAAGCGGACCTCCAGTCAAAAAATCAAAGCCTTAAATTATTCCCCTAAAGCCCCACTCAGCAATTAGCGACATAAGCTTTTTGCGAGGGATTAAAACCATGCAAATGTTTGAAATAGCAGGCAGATTCTGCAATCTTAAACATGCATGGTAGCGGCCATCTTGCCACACACATGAGAGATCGAGTCCTTCACACTAAATTGCCTCATAGCTCTGTGCAATCATCTCTTATTTCTAGCCAGAAGTAGTAAGCCTTCAGCTGTAATGACTCATCTTTGCTTTGGTAACAGCTGAAATCTTCTAAATACATTGTATGCACTGACTGGATGCCTTTGTGGCAGCCTCCGGCATAGTGATACATTGTAACATTCTTTTTCAGTGTTTGTGTGTGTGGAAAATGACAGGGAAGCATCCCCTTGTTTTTAAGCCATTATATAGATGGCCGCCCCATGATTAATCTTTATGCCATTTCACAACATCTGTATGGGGTTAAACCTTCTCAAACTGCTTATGCCACTGATCATGAGAGTGGAAGCAACTTACTAAACTTTTGGCTGGAGGTCCGCTTTAACCTCCTTAGCGGTGATCCCGAGCGTGACTCGGGGTTAATTTGCGCTGTAAGTAGCGGTAACCCCGAGTCACGCTCGGGATCTATTTGGCAGAGGAGCAGGGCGGCGCAGCCTCCTTACCTTCTCCCTGCGATCCAGCGATGTCCCCGCTGCGATCGCAGGTGAGAGCCGCGGCTGCGGCGTCCGTCTCACTTCCTGGTTCCGTTTCTGTGAGCCGCAGAGGCTCATGGGGGCGGAGCCGTGCGTCAGAGACAAATGTAATGGTAACGCTTTCGTTACCATTACATTTGCCTCTATCATAACGCCAGGGAGGTTAAGGTGTGGAGCCAGCATGGGATTATACGATCACAAGCAGATTATGACCAGCATGTGAGTGGCCTACTTGAGATTATGCTATATATTGGCAAGATTTATTTTGTAGCTTATTTTGTGAGTTCCATTCTGAATTCTTCTGAATACCAGTGCATTGACTTTGAACTTTCCTCAGTAAAGTGTCAAAAGTTTCAATTCATGAATGTGATTGTGTTGTGATGTATTGTGATGGGGTACGTCTACAGGTAAGGTGCAGATTTTTCCAATGAGATATAGCTTGAAAAAGCATGACCCATGTGTGTCCATTCTCCAGTCCTGGAGCCTGTCTGGTTGCTAAGTCCACTATAGATTAGTAAGAAAGAATTGTAGACAGACCACAGGTACATGGTGCTAAATAACATGTCCAATTGAATATATACCCCTTAAATTCACAAATCCAACATGACATTGAATGCATAAAAAGAAGCATTATCAATTAGATGATATCTTGCAAAATGTGCCTGTTATATGACGCATCTCAGGTAGGGGTAGTTGCCACACCCCTCCCTCAAGGCTTGGCTCTGCTGTAGCTTCCTCAGATCCATCTACCTACCTCTGACAAACAAGTTTGGCAGCATACAGGGAAGTATTTGCATTTATCATTAGCTTGGGTTTGTACCTTGTGGTGGGATCCTTTCCTCCACTGTATTGCTTTTATTTAGTAACATCGCACCTTTGTCCATATTGGTATATACACACTTGGGTATTTGGCAATGTTGTATGTGTAGAATGAGACACTTTTATTGAATTGTTCATTTTCTAGGGGCTAACAAAGGGTTAGTTTAGGTATATATATTTACTCACTTATGAATCATTATTGTTTGGGTCAGACATAAGGTTTTCCTTACCTGCAAATATAAATAAATATATATGCCATGGCACCGCCCACCAGCCAATTGCGGGCTGTACTGGCTCGTACTGAAGGTGAGGATTACGGGCGTCCTGGGGGGTTTGTGCGGGGGGATTCCAGCATTCTGGATGCCCCCCCTGAGCTTGTTTTAAACAGCTGACTGCGGGACCAACACCCATTAAAGAGAAAACGAGTGTTGTTCCTGTTTAAGTGTTGTTCTAAACTGTCCTAATGTATTGTACTGTGTTTGCCAGTAAAGCAGTTTGAGTTTACTTATAACTACATTTTAGTTTCTTTTTAGCTAATGTGGGTTGCTTTGCCCCTTAGCGTATTCTTTTCATTGTATCAGTGAGTCTTCCCCACTGATCTGCAGGCATACTACTTAGGTTGTGCACCATTTGTTTGTTTTGCTTGTTCACTTTGGCAGTCTCAAGGCTTCTCTGTCCTAAGATGCAAAGCCTCAGCAACCTCTTCACAACACCCAGTCAGATGCAAGATTTTTTTTCAAACGATTTTTATTGAGGTTTATCAAGTTATTCAGAAAATGTTGATTCACAGTTACGACAATAGTAGATACACCTTAGTATCTGTAACTCAAGTACATTTCCTAACATTACAGAGGAATCGAGAAGGGTCAAGAGGGAGGTGGCAGGTTTCCACCAGTCAAGGAAAATTATTTTATTTTATTCTTTTTATTTTGTGTTTTGTTGAGTCAAACTCAGCCGAGTCTCTCCAAACCATTTGGATTACCCCTTGGCCAACTTGGGTCTGAGCCACTAGACCCATTTTCACCTATATTTATCTGTAGGTCCCAATTTAGCTTATCATATTTTAACCTATGCCCTGGACTGGCAACACAATCTATATATGTATTACTCTACTTTAATGTCACATTATATCCAAGATAATTTACAGCCTTGCATCTTTTAAATAATATACAATGGGAGCATTTTAAGAAAAGAAACATTATGGTTTCTTCATGAGCTGCTTATAGGTTTTGTTTAATAAGTCTATTAACTTCTAACATTTTGTTTTTAAAGCTGCGCTTAAATGCCTAATTTAACCATTTTTATATGTAGGTGTACTAAAACTTAATGCATTCGTTTCTAGTAATGACTAGTGAAGGCATCTAATTGTTTTCAAGTCCATTGCTATAAAACAATAAGACACAAAGATCCCCTCTATGCTATCCTCTCCATCTCTGTCTCTATTCCTCTGACAGATAGGCAAACATGAGTCTCATTCACTGCTGAGAGAGGACGGCACACAATGCACGTCTATTATATAATGATGGGAAAAGAAAAGGTTGGGGTGGAGCTATTTTGTCTACCCAACGCACGCGCGCGCACACACACACACACACACACACGACACTCTTATTGTGTCTGCTCAACCCGACTATGAATGCCATTATTTTGTCTGAGATCCTGTTCATACCTCACCCCATTTGCCCCATCCCTCCTTTCTTTACCCTCTGCTGTCTTCCCCTTTACGCTGTCTCTCTGTGCTCCTTACAGCTCAGTTGGAGTGCGTGGATAAATTAATATGAATTTGAAAGGAGCAACCCCATTTTGTTGGGCTGGTTAGTGTTGATCAGAATTGTGTGGCTAGATGCATAATCTGTATAAGCTGAGGATCATTAACAGTTATGTTTTGGAATACTTTCAAGAAGACATTTAGGAATAGTACAGGGTCAAATATTTTTTTTTTATTAATTAACAAAGAGCATATACTATAATATAATTATAATATCTTATAATAAAAATCTTATTTTTTAGTATGACTGCTACCATTTAGTTGGGATTGGTATACATTTTTTATTAGTAAGAACATTAGGATGAATAAGATATTTTCTGTTAAAAGAGGGGATGTTTTTAAAGGAGGACTATCGCGAAACAAATGTCCCAATGATCAAATATATAAATATGCTGGATGGCAGGAGAAGGGGTCATGTATACACCTAATATACTGCCAAGCTTGTTACTTTTGTAATGAAAGGAAGAGGAAATCAGGGGTGGCATGCTCCATCTCCTCCTGATACAATTAAACCTGTCACCCCTGGATTTTATTCCTACCAGGAGAAAAAACACATGCTTGGTGGCAGTTTTATTTAGTTGGGGTGTATAAATGACCCCTCCTCTCATCAGCCAATGTGTTTACTTGGATTTTTAATTTGACCCAATTTCACAATACACCTCCTTTAAGGTCTGTGAGATAGATTACATACTAAGCAGTCATCAGAAATTCCCTGAATGTTCTTTTTTTATATTTGCAGGTAAACATCAGTCTTTCACTGTAATCACCAGAACCGTGAGGTTGTGTAAAAAGGACACCATCAATACAACAGCCAGAAATGTAACCAAAGCTGAATACCACAATCCATGTTACTTTAAACCAGCTGAGAACTGTTGTGCACAGCAAGATGTTTAATAGCACGACACCTTTTATGACAGGCGTGATGAACTGTAAAAAAATCCTTAGGTACAGAACAATGCACATGATTGTGGCCCAAAGCAATTGCAGGCCTACTGGACACTGAGTTTCTCAAAAAAAATGGTGCAGAAAACGTTAAACAACAGGATTTCGTGAAAAAAGAAACGTACGCAAGTTTCTCACTTCCTCGATGTTAGAACAGGTAAGAAACTAAAATTGCCTAAATATTGTATATATGAGATGTTACATTTTAATGTCATGTTTGTGAATATTGTTGTAAATTGTTATATTAGAAAGAAACCTACAGTAAAAGGCCTCTTGTTAAACTACATTGGAAATAACTTTGCTTCCCTCTATGACTTTCTCATGTAAAAGCAATGAGGGTATGCAATTATCTTTGTACTTGTGGATTGTAAATGATCAGTATCTGTGGCCACAAGACTGAAAGCCGAACAAAACCCACCTGGGCCGGCCCTGGAATCTAAAAGATTCCAGGGACGGTCGTTGTGTGAAACCTCCCGGGGCGCATCACCTTTCCTTGCTCGAATGACACATGTGCGGGCTCTCATCCATCTAGCCTTTCAGCAAATGGCTTTTATTGTTTTGATTGGGTAGTGGCCATATCCCCTGCATCTTTGTGCAGTGCACGCACTCCCACCCCAGCCATTCGGATAGGCCTGGGGAGTGCAGGCGACACTGGGAATGCGGCCAATCTTGCTTCACATTGAAATCAATCAGAGACCTTTGCCGAAGGATGTAAACAAGGCAAAGGGCTCTGATTGGATGAGAGCCCACGCAAGTACCACTGGACCACGGAGAGGTGAGTTTTACTAGGCGAACTCAGTGATTTTGGCTCACATGTCCATAGAGCGCGCTCCATGCGCTACACACGGGGAGTGCACTCTGCGGCGGCATGAGTGGCTGGAGGAAAGATGGCAACACTCGGCGCTGCCATCGCCCGATCATCAGTGCTGGATTGAAGCTATGGGTTTTTTTTTTCTAACCCCCTGCCTCAGTACTAGGGAAGGATGGCATGACGGGGGGAGGGGGGACTTTCAAACAGGTAGTCTGGCTGAAGTGACCCTTTAAGGAGCCCTGGTTTCCACATGGACTAAAAATAAATTGTGGGTCTCCCAAACCAGTGTTTTCTAATGGCTAGCACTCAAGATCCATCAGGAGGTGCTTGGCAATGCCGCAGACTGATCTGTAACCCAAACCTATCTGCTGCCATCTAGCTATAGACCAAATCTAATTTCCCTTGTCAATGCTTTGAAAGCCATTCAAATGTGTATTTTTTTTTAGTATCTAGTTCTAGGGCCTGTTTGAGCATTACATTTAGGCTCTCCACTAAGTCAGGGTTAGTATCTGGGCGAGGGATAGGCCGACCTAGCACAGTGATGTAGCTCTTACTTACTGAGAAAGTGGCTTCTCTCCCATCTGAGTCTGTCTGCTGTTCTGTGCTGGAGCTGGGCGCCATCTTGAAATCAGACTGCAGCAAGTTCCTGCGGGTTTCCTGGCTCTTTCCTCAGGCTAGAGCTGTTGCCATGTGGATCGAAGGTAGCCTGGGCACCTTGACTACCTAACCCAGTCGAATTCCCAGCTGGCATGGCTGTAGCCTCGGTTGTCTGTCCGGCGGACACAGACCTTAACTAGCTAGCGGCCATCGGCATCACGTGAGCATGCACACTCTAAAATGTGTATTTTTCAACACACTTAAAGTGGAACAACCATGCCCTATGGAAGGTTAAATAAAAAAAAAGACATGTTCACTCTCGTTAGTGTCCTTGTCACAAAAAATTTTGTCTGCAAAGAAAAAATTAGGGGGAAATTAAGTGAAAATTAAATGTTCTCTTATGGCTCTTATCTTCTTCCTTATCCTCCTAACACTATTTTCAAAAGGTTCTAATTGCTCCCAGCATGAGATTGCAAGGAGGCTTAAACAGCTAGTTTAGAACAATGGAATCCTGTCAGAAGCCAACGGCATACAATGGAATAGCTGGGGAAAACAAAAATGAAAATCACTATAACAGGAATACCAAGCAGCATTGAGGGCACAAAACATCCAAACACTAATGTACCCGGGGTGGGGGAACAAAAGAGATTGAATTTTTGAGGATTTTGCTTTAAGTTGATTAATGGCCTCTATGTACAACCTAGGTGTTACTTGAAATAATTACAAGATAAAAAGTGGTACATTAGAAAAAGAAGAACAAAAAGGTTGGGAACCCTTGCTCTAAACCTTTAGTTTCCAGCATTGGTATGGGGTGGTTTTGGAATAGGGAAATTTTCTTTTTTAGGATGGCTTTAACTGTCAAAAACAAACACAAACATTGAATAAATACACAACACATACTGTATTTATCGCCCTATAAGACACCTGCTTATAAGACGCACCTAGGATTTTGGGGAGGAAAATAAGAAAAATAATATTTTTAACCAAATAATAGGCAAAGTGCAGAATCCTCCAATTACAATAATCCCCCTCCCATTCCCAATAGCCAGTGTGTCATTCCCCCTTCCCATAGGCAGAGTGGCATTCCACCCATCCTATTCCCCATATAGGCAGTGTGGTATTCCTCCCCCCTCCCATTCCCCATATAGGCAGTGTGGCATTCCACCCATCCTATTCCCCATATAGGCAGTGTGGTATTCCTCCCCCCTCCCATTCCCCATATAGGCAGTGTATCATTCCCCCCTCCCATTCCCCATATAGGCAGTGTGGCATTCCCCCTCCCATTCTCCATATAGGCAGTGTGGCATTCCCCCCTCCCATTCCCCATATAGGCAGTGTGGCATTCCCCCTCCCATTCCCCATATAGGCAGTGTGGCATTCCCTCTCCCATTCCCCATAGGCAGTGTGGCATCCCCCATCCCATTCCCCATATAGGCAGTGTGACATTCCCCCCTCCCATTCCCCATATAGGCAGTGTGGCATTCCCTCTCCCATTCCCCATAGGCAGTGTGGCATCCCCCATCCCATTCCCCATATAGGCAGTGTGGCATTCCCCCCTCCCATTCCCCATATAGGCAGTGTGGCATCCCCTCTCCCATTCCCCATATAGGCAGTGTGGCATTCCCCCTCCCATTCCCCATATAGGCAGTGTGACATTCCCCCCTCCCATTCCCCATATAGGCAGTGTGGCATTCCCCATCCCATTCCCCATATAGGCAGTGTGGCATTCCCTCTCCCATTCCCCATAGGCAGTGTGGCATCCCCCATCCCATTCCCCATATAGGCAGTGTGACATTCCCCCCTCCCATTCCCCATATAGGCAGTGTGGCATTCCCTCTCCCATTCCCCATAGGCAGTGTGGCATCCCCCATCCCATTCCCCATATAGGCAGTGTGGCATTCCCCCCTCCCATTCCCCATATAGGCAGTGTGGCATCCCCTCTCCCATTCCCCATATAGGCAGTGTGGCATTCCCCCTTCCCATTCCCCATATAGGCAGTGTGGCATTCCCTCTCCCATTCCCCATATAGGCAGTGTGGCATTCCCTCTCCCATTCCCCATAGGCAGTGTGGCATCCCCCATCCCATTCCCCATATAGGCAGTGTGGCATTCCCCTCTCCCATTCCCCATATAGGCAGTGTGGCATCCCCCCTCCCATTCCCCATATAGGCAGTGTGGCATTCCCCCCTCCCATTCCCCATATAGGCAGTGTGGCATCCCCTCTCCCATTCCCCATATAGGCAGTGTGGCATCCCCCCTCCCATTCCCCATATAGGCAGTGTGGCATCCCCCCCTCCCATTCCCCATATAGGCAGTGTGGCATCCCCCCTCCCATTCCCCATATAGGCAGTGTGGCATCCCCTCTCCCATTCCCCATATAGGCAGTGTGGCATCCCCCCTCCCATTCCCCATATAGGCAGTGTGGCATCCCCCCCTCCCATTCCCCATATAGGCAGTGTGGCATCCCCCCTCCCATTCCCCATATAGGCAGTGTGGCATCCCCTCTCCCATTCCCCATATAGGCAGTGTGGCATTCCCTCTCCCATTCCCCATATAGGCAGTGTGTCATTCCCCCTCCCATTCCCCATATAAGCAGTGTGGCATCCCCCCTCCCATTCCCCATATAGGCAGTGTGGCATTCCCCCCTCCCATTCCCCATATAGGCAGTGTGGCATTCCCCCATCCCATTCCCCATATAGGCAGTGTGGCATTCCCCCTCCCAATCCCCATATAGGCAGTGTGGCATCCCCCCTCCCATTCCCCATATAGGCAGTGTGGCATTCCCCCTCCCATTCCCCATATAGGCAGTGTGGTATTCCTCCCCCCTCCCATTCCCCATATCGGTAGTGTGGCATTCCTCCCCCCTCCCCCATATAGCAGTGTAGCACCCCCTCCCATTTTCTATATAGGCAGTGTAGTATTCCTCCCCCCTCCCATTCCCCATATAGGCAGTGTAGCACCCCCTCCCATTTTCTATATAGGCAGTGTAGTATTCCTCCCCCCTCCCATTCCCCATATAGGCAGTGTAGCACCCCCTCCCATTCCCTATATAGGCAGTGTAGCACCCCCTCCCATTTTCTATATAGGCAGTGTGGTATTGCTCCCCTCTCCCATTCCCCATATAGGCAGTGTAGCACCCCCTCCCATTCCCTATATAGGAAGTGTGGTATTCCTCCCCCCTCCCATTCCCCATATAGGCAGTGTGGCATCCCCCATCCCATTCCCCATATAGGCAGTGTGGCATCCCCCCCTCCCATTCCCCATATAGGCAGTGTGGCATCCCTCCTCTCATTCCCCATATAGGCAGTGTAGCACCCCCTCCCATTCCCCATATAGGCAGTGTGACATTCCCCCTCCCATTCCCCATATAGGCAGTGTGGCATTCCCCCTCCCATTCCCCATATAGGCAGTTTGGCATTCCCCCTCCCATTCCCTATATAGGCAGAGTGGCATTCCCCCATCCCATTCCCCATAGGCAGTGTGGCATTCCCCTATCCCATTCCCCATATAGGCAGTGTGGCATTCCCCCTCCCATTCCCCATATAGGCAGTTTGGCATTCCCCCTCCCATTCCCTATATAGGCAGAGTGGCATTCCCCCCTCCCATTCCCTATATAGGCAGAGTGGCATTCCCCCCTCCCATTCCCCATAGGCAGTGTAGCACCCCCTCCCATTCCCCATATAGGCAGTGTGGTATTCATCCCCCCTCCCATTCCCCATATAGGCAGTTTGGCATTCCCCCTCCCATTCCCTATATAGGCAGTGTGGCATTCCCCCCTCCCATTCCCCATATAGGCAGTGTGGCATTCCCCTCTCCCATTCCCCATATAGGCAGTGTGGCATTCCCCCCTCCCATTCCCCATATAGGCAGTGTGGCATTCCCCCTCCCATTCCCTATATAGGCAGTGTGGCATTCCTCCCCCCTCCCGTTCCCCATATAGGCAGTTTGGCATTCCCCCTCCCATTCCCTATATAGGCAGAGTGGCATTCCCCCCTCCCATTCCCCATAGGCAGTGTAGCACCTCCTCCTATTCCCTATATAGGCAGTGTGGTATTCCTCCCCCCTCCCATTCCCCATATAGGCAGTGTGGTATTCCTCCCCCCTCCCATTCCCCATATAGGCAGTGTGGTATTCCTCCCCCCCTCCCATTCCCCATATAGGCAGTGTGGTATTCCTCCCCCCTCCCATTCCCCATATAGGCAGTGTGGTATTCCTCCCCCCTCCCATTCCCCATATAGGCAGTGTGGTATTCCTCCCCCCCTCCCATTCCCCATATAGGCAGTGTGGTATTCCTCCCCCCTCCCATATAGGCAGTGTGGTATTCCTCCCCTCTCCCATATAGGCAGTGTGGTATTCCTCCCCCCTCCCATTCCCCATATAGGCAGTGTGGTATTCCTCCCCCCCTCCCATTCCCCATATAGGCAGTGTGGTATTCCTCCCCCCTCCCATTCCCCATATAGGCAGTGTGGTATTCCTCCCCCCTCCCATTCCCCATATAGGCAGTGTGGTATTCCTCCCCCCCTCCCATTCCCCATATAGGCAGTGTGGTATTCCTCCCCCCTCCCATATAGGCAGTGTGGTATTCCTCCCCTCTCCCATATAGGCAGTGTGGTATTCCTCCCCCCTCCCATTCCCCATATAGGCAGTATGGTATTCCTCCCCCTCCCATTCCCCATATAGGCAGTGTAGCACCCCCTCCCATTCCCCATATAGGCAGTGTGGCATTCCTCCCCCCTCCCATTCCCCATATAGGCAGTGTGGCATCCCCCCATCCCAATTACCCATACAGGCAGTGTGGCATCCCCCCCCACATGTTCCCCATAGGCAGTGTAGCACCCCTCCCATTCCCTATATAGGCAGTGTAGCACCCCCTCCCATTCCCTATATAGGCAATGTGGCATCCCCCCTCCTGTTCCCCATAGAAGCAGTGTGGCATCCCCCCCCCCCCCCCCGGTTCCCCATAGGCACACAATAACAAAGAAAAAATAAACTCACATGTTACTGGCGCTCCCGTGTTGAAGATGAAGGCGCGTCACCGCCGCTGCTCCATGCATTTAATATACTTGTAGCTAGAGTACCAGATGACCTATTTCCTAAAATCACCCTGTAACCAGAAAGAGCAGCAACCACCAGCCTAGAGTCTATAAGACCCTAGAATCAGTGGGCTCCCTCTTTGTGGGGCATCCTGATTTGTGAATGTTCCCAGATCGGTATGTGGAGTGTAGCATAGTAAAAACGAAATTGAGCACAAGCCGATTACACCCTGTAGGAATACCCTGAAGGTGAGTTTACAAGAAATCTGAAGGATGTCACACAGTGGCCATCTCAAATCGGGATGTTTTAGGGAGGAGGAACAAAACCCAGGATTTTTCACTATCAATTCAATTGGCATTCTAGAAACATAAAAATATTTGGTGTGAAAATAAATGAAAAATATGAATAAGCAAACTGAGCCCTTCCTCTCGGATTAGGACCCCCTTCGAGGAAATGTACGCTAACAATCCTTTCTGTAGGGGAACAATATCCCTAATCTATTCGGCACTAAATGAAATTAAACCAGATTCTCATGGATATGTGGGGGGCTGGGAGAAGGATCTAGGTCCCTGTCCGGGAGAGAGGGGGTGGGCAGAGATATGGTCATATGCCTCCAAATGTTCCGTGAACGTCCTGACAGTCAAAACAGCCTACAAGGTAATGCTCCGCTGGTACCTGGTGCCCGGCCACCTGAGCAGGATGTTTCCGGGGCAATCTAACTCATGCTTTAGAGACTGCAGTGTGGAGGGGGACTTCTTACACATATGGTGAACCTGTCCCATGTTGGCCCGCTTCTGGAGCCAGGTGTACAGGATGGCCATTGAGGTCTTTCAAACCAGTATGAGAAGAGACCCATGGGTTGCCCTTCTGCACTGTAAGCCCTGGGAGCTGACTAACAAGCAACATAGATTCCTTGTTTACCTGCTGCTAGCGGCTAAGCAGACTATAGCTAAAGCCTGGAAAAAACAATTTACCTCAGTCTCAGAGGTGTCGGCCAGGATGAACGGGTTCCTTACTAATGAGAGATTAACTAGCATCCTGACCGACTCTCATGATAAATTCACTTCCCTATGGGAGCCCTGGATAAGGTTTGCGTGGCCGGGGGAACCTCCACGGGTATTATTAGGATTGTTATCCAATGACCAGACGAGCAGCAGGTGGAACACGGGAGCAACCTACCCTTCCCTTTCCTCCCCCCTTGTCCCTCCTCCCTAAACGCTGATGTTGTTCTAAATTCTCTAACAGTAAAATTGGCATTTTGTATTTACTGTATTAATACTATCTGAAATTTCCCCAGATATTGGGTTGGGAGGCATCCATTTACAATGAGCTGTATTTAGCTGCTCAGACAGCCAAGCACTACTTGGCCTGCTGCTTTTTGCTCTGGATTGATAGCTGTTAGTTAATGAGATTGTACAGTATTGGGGCACCCGGTTGGGTATTCAGGCATGCAAGATTTTCTCATTTAATTCCACATTTATTAATGTGACATGCCAGAAGTGGTGTGTGGCTTCAAAGCAGGTGCAGGACTTTGTGGCGCCAAGAAGTTGACAGATGCTTCAACTGTCCCCTAATTCAGACATTTCAAGACTCTCGAGTGATGTAACCCTTGGCTGCCATGGAGAAGCTCAGATATGAATCATGTTTTCAATAATATCGCAATTGTCCTACAAGACCCAGCACTTTCTTATATGAGGGCCATTATGTTTTATGTTTCCTTATCAGATGAATAATGTGACATCTAAACATAAAGATTTTTTTTTCCTATGATGCAAATCTTCTGAATCTAACCTAGACAGACAAGGACGGGGATGCAATTTCCTCTGCAAAATACATTTGCTCATTGCTAGCTAGATAGTAACATGTAATGTATATTTAAATCTGACAGGGTCATGCTATATGTCTCGAATAAGCCCAATGGCAGATGTGGTTACCCAGCAAAAGGCGCTCCAATGCTTGTGCTTCACAGCCAAGATGATAGGCACATTCCAAAATCTTTTCTCTCTTATTTTGACTTATCTTTTTAGGATGTTTGCGCTTTACAATAGATAATAGGAATGATTGATACCCATTTCTGTAGTTCACAATATCTATGGGGATGGGAGATCTACCTTATTCTGCAAAAGAAAGAACCAGTGAATGTCTTTGCTCGTTTATGCTTAACCCAGTAAATTTCCAGCATGATATAAAGTGGCGTGGCCCCCCCTATCCTTCTTCCCTGGGGTAGAAGCAAAAGATTTATACACTGTAGAACTAAAGACCCTTCAATGCCCACAGCCCCCAACTGACCTAGAAACTAGCCAACCTTGAATAATACAGAGTAAAAGCTGCATAAAACATGAACGCTGCCATTGTGTGTTTATATGTCGCATTAGGGCCGATGCATAGTCAGACATCCATTGTTGGAGTAGTAGTCTCAAACATGGCCTGAACTGATGCTGGAAGCATTATCACACTTTTTTTCTATTTCCTGTTATGATTTCAAGACATTACAAAGATATGGCTAGGTGGGAGTTCTAATCCAGTGATTATTTTCTCTCAGAGGAGTTGAACATTGCAGCACATGCATTGTCTCCATGGGGTTGATTCAGCACCGTGAGAATTGTTTTCTCTCGTTTTGAGAGAAAACTTTTTTCTCATGATATTTTTCTTGGTGAAATCAGCACCATATTTAGCTGTGTATGTATTTAAAAAAAATGCACAGCTTATTATGGTGCTGAATAGCCATGAGGAAGAAATCATAAGGGAAAAATATGATCTTGCAAAAAATGGAAGAAGGTTTTGCTAATTCCAGTGCTGTCATTCCAAATGCAATGCAAGTCTGACAAGCTTTATCTATATTTAATATTGCTATATGTATGAGCATGTGAGCTTGTGCAATGAGTTAAATAGATATGGCATATATTTAGTCACACCCCTCTATAACCTCCTATAAATAAAAACATGTAGCAAATGTTGCGATGCTGCGTGTTGCAATAAGCTGAAAAGTTTGTCCAAGCAAAGTGTAAAACCAATCATTCTTCTCTTACCTCCTTTGAGGCTGATACATCTTGCTACATATGGCTGTTGTTACTTATTTCTAGCTCCTTTTTTATAACCATATCCCCTGCTTCAGAAGGTGCCCTGCCCCCCATCATGCATCACACTGTGTAAGACGCACCATTTACCGTGTGTGCATGTGGGGTATAGCTTGGGCCTGCTGTTTCTTTCAGTTCATTGCAAGGTACACTACAGCAAAATGAATAAAAATAATGTGAATATTTGGCTGGCTGTTTGCAGAGCAAAGTGCTATATAGGCAGGGAAACAAGACCCCACTCTCTTTACTGACTGCTGTAACATTCTGTCAGGCTAGAGAGAAACTTGCATTCAAAATAAGAGATAAGTTTGTCACAAAACTTTTCTGAGAGAGAAATTTTCCTGAGAGAACAGCTATCAGGAAGATAAGACAGGTATGCTTTGATATTCCATCTAGGCTTAAAAGGTTCTTTAACTTGTCACAAAAGCAATTAAGCAATAAGCCATTTTTATTTAACACATTAAAGCAGATCTCCAGTCAAGAAAATAATGTTCAGTAAAGTCCTCCTTTGACAATCAGTGGCATAGGCTGTTTGAGAGGGCTTAATCCCATGCAGGTAGTTTGGAATAGCTGTGCTCCTAGAATTGCATAGAATCGGCCATCTTGGTTCAAACCTACAGGCCCCTGCTTACTCATGAGCATGAGTGGAGGGATGGGGAGAGCCTTTGTTAGGACAAAGACACATTGCAGCTGAGATAGGAGCCTCCCTCTGACCAGCTCAACCAGTCAAAGAGAGATGTTATCTGTTTCCACACTGAATGTTAGAAGGAGATAAAATCCCTCTCTAGCTGGCTGCATTGATGTAAAGATTAGCATGGCTGCAGTGTTCTTTTGTGATATTGTTTTTCCACACAACGCAGACCTATCTGAAGCTTGGGGTTTTGCTATAAGCAGCCCACACCAAAGAGAAATTTTCTTCAAAGCAGCCTTTCTGTCTGTCTGTCTGTCTGTCTGTCTCACACACACACACTGTATCAACAGCTGCTGGAGGGGATGAATGTAACATTGTATCAGTGTAAGTCATGGGCCCCTGCTGCCACAGAGCATTGCAACAGTTGTTTAAAATGTTTATACAATGTTTTAAGAGCTTTATGAGCAGTGATATGTCATTACAGTTGATTATTTCAAAGAGATTTATGGTAATTTTGACTAAGGGACTGTTTTTTTCAGAAGCAGAGCTGTCAGAATTGTGGCAATATAGCTGCTCCCTCACAGTTCAGGAGCATAGAATCTGCCTGCTATTCTACAACCCTCTCAAATAGCTTACATAACTAATTCGGGGAGGGGGTTTAGGGGACCAATTTACTAAAACTTGATTTTTTGACTGGAGGTCTGCTTTAAAGCGGACCTTCACTCTGAATAAGAGTCTATCTTATATGTTTCCCACACCCTGTACATACAGATTGTCCACATTAAAAATCATCCTACCTGCATCTACTGCATGTTATGAGCCTTTAAACATCCAAGATGGCGGCTTATGGAAGCCGCCATCTTATCAGGCGGCCTGCAAACAGGAAGTGCCTCCTGACTGTGCTGCTCTGCATTCTGGGACTGCTGACCTTTACCTGACCCCAGCTCTGCTCTGTCTGAGCAAAGCACAGCTATAACCCGCCCCCCTGTACTTTATCCCACTCTCCTCAGTAAGTGTGATGCTTCTGAGTCAAGATGGCGGCGCCTGTATCCTAAATTCCTGAACAGAGTTGCAGCCCAGTGGGGGAAAGAATAATAAGTTAGTGACTAAAAACGTAAAATATATTAATTTTAGATGCTGGGGAACCATTTTTTAAGAGTTTGGGCTTTTCATTAAATCACACTGAAGGTCCGGTTTAAGTGTGGTGTTAACCTTTGCTACATCTGTATATATGTGAGAAGAAGCCTTGTTGAGTTCTTTCATAAGCGTTATACAGGTTAATGGCCATTGTAGTTTGTAGCTCTTCTCCAACTGCTTCAGGGTGTCCCGCTGGCATTCAATGAAATTGTATAGTTACAATATAGTATGTAGTCTCTGGCAGACAACTATTTAACTAAAGGGACCAGTGACCAGAAAAGGGATTCTTTTGTTGCAATATGCATTGTAATATGTCTTATTTTTAATGCAAACCTGAACATAAAAAATGACAAATTGACATCATTGTTCCCGTAGCTTTGTCTCTCTCCAATAACTCCAGCCTGCAAAAGAGGGGGGGGGGGGGGGGGGGTTCCAGGGATTGACACACCTCCTTCATTACAGTGAATGGAGGGGGCATGCCAGCACCACTGTGACTGATGGCTGGGGCAACCCAATGGTGTGAAGGCAGATGAGACTGACAATCGCGCCTGGATTTGGGTGCTTGTTCTTCTTTCACTTTACCCATTCAAAGTCTGCTTCTATTCTTCTCTGGTTCCAATTCTTTAAAAAGATCTCCAAATTATTGTTCATTTTTACACAGTTTTCTAGCGGGTAGAGATTGGACAGAATCTGTCACAACAGATGGAGGCACCATTCGGAATATTTCATTCTTTGTCTTACTCCCATAAAAAACTGGTTTTTCCCATGTGAATAAAATCATTTGCAAAGAAAAAACAGTATTGGGGTTCTAAATTCCTTCATTTTTGCGATTAGCTGATCTCAAGAATCCCCAGATTACCTATAGTCTGGGAAGACACAAGAGGTAGGCTAGCTCCCTGTCAAATGGGATCTAGAATTCAGATAACCAGGGAGCCTCAAGTAAGTTAGCCCAAATGTAGGCTCCTGGCAGTTCCTGCAGCCTATAGCAACAAGGTGACCTGAATTTTTTAAAAATGTAATTGCATTATATTTTAGGTAATTGGCGGGGGGGGGGGGGGGGACTGCTTTGCACAGTAAAATGCAGGAGGACTATACCAAGTCCCTGCAGATGTGCAGAATCAAATCCAAGACCCTATCACTACAAATGAAGGGTGTTTACAGTGTAGTTATTGTGCTGCCATCTATCTACACCTACAGTAAAGCCCACCTATCATGTAGTTATCCTGATAACCCAATTTAATTCCAGTTTTAGTTATATGACTTCTACTGACTTGAAATCACTCGAGTCCATTGCATCCAATTACTGGTCCCTGGAAAACTGGGCTGAAACATTACAATTGTGCTAAAACACACACGTTAGATGACTCCAAGCAATCATCACAGCAGCTTCTGATTCGGGGAGATATTATAAATAAATTGGTGACTTATACTATTTTGGTGTTCCTGTTCGGCCTCGTAGGTGCAAGACATATTATGCTGGACAGCATCCAGCATATGGTAGTATAGAAATAGCTGCAGGCAAAGTATACCAATTCCTGCAGAGTGGAATGGTGACATGGAGGAGCACCAGGCTGCTTTTGAATAAGCACAGCAGCATGCCATTAGGTTATGGACCTATTTATAAAGAATGGGGGTGTGCTTTTTTCAAGCTACATTTTAGCTCACCTTAGTTTAATTATTGGCAAACACTGGTGAAGAATAAAACAGACAAAATGTAACAAAACATAAGTGGCAACATTTCGCCCACTAGACTCATATGAGTTTGCCACTTGGAAATATGGTGGCCCATTAATGCTAAAGATGACCATATACAAAAGTACTATATAAATATATTATTTAAAATAATGTGTTAAAATTGAAAGAAGAGCTTTACAAAATAATATTGATAAATGTGAAAAATGTAACAGACTGGTAACCAGGGCTTTATAAATATGTCTGCTGGACCCTGTCATCCTGGGGCACGTAGTTCTAGGCCGGCCCTGGCCATCAGTGCTGCTCCTAGGCAGGCTGGTCCTAGCACCAGTGAAGAATCTGCTGTGCACTTATTAGTTTCACTATTAAAGGAGCTCTATTGCGAAATTGTGTCGTTTTAAAAATCCATATAAACACGTCGGCTAATGAGAGGAGGGGTCACTTATACACACGAACTGAATAACACTCACTGGTTTATTGTGTCATGGTAGGAATAAAATCCAGGGGTGAGTGTATCAGGGGTGACAGAACCTGTCACTCATGATTTTCCCTTCTTTCTATTAAAATTAAAAAAAACAAGCCTGGATGAATATTTATGACGGGAGTATAAGTAACCCCTCCTCCCGCCTTCCAGCATATTTATATGGATTTTTATCATTGGGCCATATTTCGTGATAGTGCTCCTTTAAGCTCTTCCTGAGTTGTCTGCACCAGGCTTTGAATGTTCAGCAAAGAAGAAGAATTCTGTAGAAGACTCTGCTCACAATATAGTGCTGAGTCACTCCATTTTCAACCATCCAGCTCGACCTTGTGAGTCAGGTGAGTCTGAACAGGTTTGCTTTTTGAGGGTGGTCTATTGGAGTGTACGAGTTTTGTTCCATCAGATAAATCAACTCTGCTGGAGGATTTTTGAGGGATGAGGGGAACCCACCCCAAATAATTCATCTTCAAAGGTGCGCAGACGGTATCCCTTTCCCTGGCGCATAAGACACTGTTCACCTTGTGCCAGATCATCTTCTTCTGCCAGATGTGAGGGGGGGGGGCACTGGAGGGCATGCACATAGTGTTCTTTGGGCCAGGGGAGGGGTTGCTGCCTGCTCACTTACCCCCTCTCCAAGAACAAGCCTCTAGAGGTGTTCAGGTAGGATACCCATGTAAATGGCACCTACCCATGTGAAACCATGAGAGCGGCACAAAGCCCATTTTTACCCTCTGCACTGCCCACTTGTTTTCCCCGCCCAGGCTTTTCCACCGGCGAGGCTATCTATCTGAATGGCTGGGTGTGGGTGACACCCTTGGGTTTCACACTGAGCAGGCTAGCGGTCTAAGGTCTTAAGGTGGACATGGCATATGGTCCCATGATTCATTGAACCTTGGTCACATGATTCATGATCGGGCGTCTGTGCTAATGTGCATGATGTTTTTGAGTGCCAAGTCGCGCTTGGACTTCCTCCTGATTCATGGTCATCTAAATTTGAATCACATTTTTTCAGGCGGAAATTTGTGCCTGTAATTTTTGCAAGCAAAGATTGGCAACTTATTTATGGGGTGTTTAAAGGGCAGAAAATGGCCACAAATGTGTAAATCTGAAAAAGCTGGAGTAAACTGCCGACTTTAGTGACTCACAGGCTTATTTTATTCCTAAAACTTGTTGGCAACATATGGCATGTTCTTTAGCAATGAAAGTGTCAGACGCAAGTTTTTTAGTAATTTTTAACTTTTTGGGGGGGATTTGGTGAGAAAAAAACATTGTTAAAAGCTGTCAAATCTGTAAAAATGTCATAAAAAATACCAAAAAGGTAGACATTGGGCCCCAAATATTAAGACAAAAAAAACCAATAGTAGCACAATTATTAAGCACTAATACGCAAAACAGGACAGAGAGGGAGGGGTAAAGAGAACTTCTGGGACTTAACATTGGGAAAAACAACAATGGAGATGACCTGGAATCAGGATATACCCAGTAAAGCAAAACACCTAAAAAAAAAGGGGAAATAAGCATATATAAATAAACAACACCTAAATGTTTCTCCCCATTCTTTACTGTTTCTAAATTGCAATTTTGTCTCTCCAGCTTCTGTTATTTAGGCGAATCTCTATTCTCCATTCGGAGTGTATTCCCTGTCACCTGAGTCACCTGGCAGGGAATACACTCTGAACTGGAGAATAGAGATTTGCCTAAAACACAGAAGCAGGAGAGAGAAAATTGCAATTGAGGAACAGTAAAGAAAGGGGAGAAATATGGTGGGCACTGGGACCAGCCAAGGGCTTAGCCATCCAAAAGCGCATGGTGCAGGGCCATTTACACTTTAAAACAGCAGATTCCAGATGGAAGATGCCAGAAGAGGGATTTTGCGCTTGCCCCGAGTGCATGCCATTTGGTATGCTCATAGATTTTACACAGAATAAAAACTTTCCACAAGTGGATTTTCCCTCTATAATTTGCTACTACTGTCAAAAGGTTTTTGTTTTTTCCTTTCCATGGAGAAAAATATAGTTTTTCAACCAAATGTACAAGGTCTCTACTAAGTGCCCATGGTGCAGGTTAGTTATACCAAGCACAGAATTGATGATTTATTGTTTCACTTAACAAACCTGCTAATTTGTAGGCAACATTAGATGGCAGCTATTAAAACTCATGTATGGTCATTTTGGTCCAATGGCCAAAATCAAAATATATATACACTGTAGTTTTCGTACTATAGGACGCGTCTGCCCATAAGATGCATCCAGGATTTTTGAGGAGGAAAGAAAAAAATATTTTGAAATGGTGTGCTCAAATAGCCCCCCCCCCAGAACCTTACAGGACATGGCAGACCCCCCCCCCAGTCACCCCTAAAATAGGTCATTTTGCAGATCCCCCATTCCCCAAAAACAAGTAGAATCCCCCCTCCCCATGTACTAGGTGGTAGGGTAGTGTGGCAGATTCATTGACGTAAGGTAAGGTAAGAAATGTTGTTTTTTTAACTAAGTGACCCAGTAGCAGTCGGGGATGGGGAGCTGCTACATCGGCTTCGCCTCCAGCTTTTGGGGGGGAAAAAACAACGTGTGTGTATATATATATATTTTTTTTTTTTTAGTAAAATGTTACCATACACTTCTACTCTTATTGATTTTAGATTTATTCACTATGCGCTTAGATGCAGTTTTTCTTTCAGCTTCTTGTGAGCCTTTTTTGCGCACACTATTGTTAATCTGATGACACACAGATAACCCGTCTTCTTATTAGCTTTGCCCCTTCAGGTATTCTTTAGTGTGTTATAATTGAATTACATGCGGCAGGCTGTTTAAATGCATTCTGCCTGTGATTATACATATCCAGCATCATCTTCTTCATTACCAGATAAACACGGACCCTCTTTGGTATATACAAGTCAGATGGAATAGCTTATCCATGGACTCGTATATGTTCCCCCACCTTCAGTCAATGTATTTTTTGTCCATTGTTACTGCAGAAGCCCTGATGGCCACAGGGCGCCCAGAGGCTTTGGAAAAACGAGCTGCTGCTATAGCTGGAATAACACTAAAATATCTTCTCAGTTAACAAGAGAGGTTTGGAATGTATTACCACTACGGTAACATAGTAAGAAAGGAAAAAGGATATTGTTTTTATCCTTATCTTGTATGAAATAGCCACATCTGGATGTTAGTGAAATATCCTGAGTTTGTGACCATTGTGTATTGCTAGCATTAGAGTTCTTAACGTATTACATGCCCTGCACTTGTGGCTCCCGAGGGACTCAGGAGCACATTTAGAGAAAAACTGTAAGCAGGCACCTCTTACATGTTTCATAGTAGCCTTGCTTGTGGGGGTAACTGTAGATAATATTAACTTATCAAACACAGGTAGGTGTACGTGTCTCAGGCTCCCTGCCCAGTGCATGGTACCTGCCCACTTAACTCACAGCTATTTAGTGACCTCTATATGCAGAGAAGTAGCTAGGATTTCTGGCACCTGGGGCAAAGATTCGAAATGGCACCCCCCACCTTTTCTCAGGACCCCCTTTGATGCCCGCCTGAACTGCTGAACCTGGGGCACGTGCCCCCCTGCCCCCCCAGCTATGTCCCTGGCTATATGACCCTTACGGCACAATAAATTAGGCAAAGCCAGGATGTCCACCCTTCAGGATTTCTGCAAACCGTGGCTTATCTAAGTTGAGTTTGGATAGCCACCTTTTTCATGAGGGTTAGAGGGGATTGTTTGAATTAAAATGCAAATGCCACTTTGCAAGTTCCTCATAGCAGTTTGTGTTACTTTATATTAGCCAGGTTTATGATTTAGGTCATCAACCAAATAAAGAACCAGGGATTATAGCTCTCATAGTCAAACGAAGAAAATTCACTTTGAATTTAAAATTCATCTATAAGTCATTAAAAATGGACACTTTAGGGTACCACTAGGATCCATCGATCTAAAACCTCCCCACCATAATATTGTCTGCACTGTGTACTGCAGAGACGCATTGCTTAGATCACAGTTTCTCAACGTGCGGACAGTGTTCCAGGGCAAACCTTCAGGGGGTGTCTGACCGGTCTGGTATATTATTTTATTACAAGTGAAACCTAATCCCTTCTTGTAGGCCTATGGCCTACTTATTTTGGTACTATTTATAAATAATCCCCCCTTCTGGGGTACTTGTTTGGAACTTCCTGTTGCCAGGGGGTACTTGTCGTAAAAAGGTTGAGAACCACGGGCCTAGACCACTTGCATAAAGGTAATAGGGTTGATTCTTGGTCGGTGCGCAAAAACAGATGGAGCAAAAAACAATTCTGCATGTGCCTAGGTGCATGATTCATAGCTGAATGCGCGCCCCCGTCACAGGTGCCAATCACACCAAATCGCAAAACGCACGGGAGAAGCACAAATTGCCTCTCCTTGCACCAACTTGTGCCTTCCGCAAGGAAAATCTTCAGTTTAGAAGCGCAAATGGCCATGCCCCATGCGCATTTGGCCATCTAAGCGCTTAACTGCTCCCAATGGTCCCCCATGATTCTCCCCTTTCCTTTACTGTTTCTCCATAGTGATTAGAACCCTCTCTATTCCCCATTTCGGAGTGTATTCTCTGGAGAACGGATGCTGCCGGAATGTGTTTTTGGAATGGAATCAGCAGTTTCCTCCACCTATTTGCTGGAGTAAATTCACTCTTCAAATTGCCTCATTTGCGCACGCTTTTGTGCCTTCTAAGCATACTATAAATCAGGTGCTGGAGGCAGTTTGGTGCGCCATAATGGTGCGAGTGGAAAATTTCAGGTGCAAATTGGTGCATTGGTGAATGCTAATGTTCAAACAAATGCGCATCCCATTTTGACGACCATGAATAAGACACAAGCTCGAGCAGGACTTGGTGCTCAAAAAAAATGTGCAAATTTGTTTGCGCATGACCATGAATTGACCTTAATGTCTATTAACTTTGCATTCACGTTTTAAAGGTGTTTGTCTTTCTGTGGGGAAGCCTTGGTGACTGCAGAGTTACAGTGGTGGCCAGGATCTCTACTTTCAGATTTAGTATTTCAACAAACAAATCTTTTGGTTCATACGGACCAGCTCCTGTGTAACTTAGAAAAAGGGGCCAGGGGTGATGTAAACTTAGAGCCCAGCCCCTAATAGGAGACTGTGGCCTTGATTCAGAGCTGGACAATATTGTTCTTGGCTGTTTTTTGTGAGAAAAACCTATTCTTGCCACTTTTTCACACTCTCCTGAACTAGCACACCATTTTTTTGTGCAAGATTTTTGGGGAATTGAAAGTTGTATTTTTTTGCCAGAACTTTTGGCAGGATTTTTTGACAAGATTGGGGTTTTCACTGCTGGCTTCACTAGCTGACATGTTTATTTTCTTTTTAATGAAAATTAATTGAAAAAATGAAAATTAATGAAAATGACAGCCGGCGCTATTTTTGTTTACTATTATTGCTTTATTTGAAGAATGCCCCCCCCCCCAGAAGCCAACTAACCAGGGCACAAGGCATAAGGGCTGGTGACTCAGGGTTCAGAGGCCACATTATGCGGCTCCTGGCCTAGCCAGTTGCCAGTCAGAATTATGGGCACCAGGCTCTCCACACCCCCTGTGTCCCAAATGAGGGTGCAGGCAATTGGGTTACCCGCATGTCACCTGCCGATGCAACAACATGGCATATGTGTTCTTTTGCAGCTATTTTCATGTGATATTTTGACTAAAGGGAACACTGTGTAGGTTGTGTATATTCTTTAAAAAGAGTTCAGCACATTCAAAAGCAGCAGTTACCAACATCAGCATCTACAGAGAGTTTGTGGCAAAGCTGAGGGTGCTTTTCATTTGAATTTAAATGTTTGAAGGTGGCCATTCAGAAGGACCTGGTGCACCTAGCTAGCGATGTGCTAGGCACATGACCAAGGCACAGAGATGCGGCGAGGGCGGCAGAGAGTGGATCAGGCAATATGGGGTGTTTGAAACAGCAGGGAAGCCCTTAAAAAAGGTAGACAATACCCCCAAGAGTCTTGAGGTGGAGCTGCTCCTCTTGAATTGTATTTCTTTTATTGGTTTCTATAAAAATTAATAGATTTTTTGGTTTACTAAAGTTGACCCTTTACTAAATGTTTTTGTGTGGACACTCATGTTTTCAGTTACTAATATGCACTATGCAAACAGTTTGCAATATGCCAACACATTTTGCATTGTCTTTTATGTATTTGATCTCTTAAATGACAACTGTCTTATATACCCCACAGGGTATGAACATCAAACCTGGATGTGGAGTTTGCCAGATGCCTTCCTGGTGTATTTAAATAAGAAAAAAGTGCAGAAGACTGCAGGAATGAAGACAAGAAGAGCTTGATAGAATATAGGGCATAGAGTCCTGGACTGTTATAGCTATTGTCACCTTTTCAGTATTCTAAATCATACATGATTGTGAATTGTTCTGCTACATATATTGTTGTGAAAAATCATGTTTTTATAACTCAGTAATTGTATATCTCCCCCAACCCCATTCTTACCAGCCATTGAACATAACAAACAGATTATGTTTAGAGGCTAATACTGATGTGTGTTTTATCATCATGACATTTCATGTTATTTAATAAAGCTTTAGAACAAAACTGCTTTTGTAACAATACACTGGCTCCATTCTTTCTTTCATTGAGCTCTTTGTAATAATTAATAGTTTAATCAGGTAATTTTATGGAGTATAAATGAGTTACATATTTATTATTTTATGCTGACCAAAATCTAAAGTGTCCTTCATGATGTAATATTATATGAACCTCCTGTTTACATTGCTTGTGTATAACCACTCTAATGCTGACCACCCAGTAGGCAATATGGTTGGTATACCCATGTAAAACTATGCAATGTAAGTGCACCCCTGATTGGTAAGTACCATGTGGTGAGCTTTATAAAGTAGAGGCATTCCACATGTACAGCATGCATGGTGTGGTCCACAGTGCTGAACCTGTACTCTCACTGTAAGTAATGAAATGATGGTATTTCGTCATATAAACAGCCAGGCTGTCAGTCCAGACATGTTTTTTGATCCCTATTAATTAGGGCCTCTACTGCTTTAGGTATACCTGCCTAAACAGCCAATGGTGAGAGGCTCTTCCTGTTTTGCAAAACAAAAAGCAGCACCCCTCCCAAAGCACCAGCATCATCTTAAAAAGACATTTTCCATTTTGATCGCTGGTTCCTTAGGTTTGCCAATTAGATCACTACCCCCCAGCTCAATGTATTTTCCTTATCAGTTCACAAAGTGTGCACAAAGCCTTGTAACTAAGCTTATAACATGAAAAAATACCATTTTTGTCCCACTTTGTTCCCGTTCCCCAGGATTTCTAGTGCTTGTCACAGCCATTTTGGACAGAGGGGCATTCCTGGCCTCACCCACCCATTTGCTTGTGGGGGTGGGAACATGTACAGAGCAGGAGGTGCTGTGACAGTGACAGATGCCACAGTCTCTGTGAAGCTGCCCCACATGCGCCAGCGACTGTGCCGGATTCCAGCTGAGGTAGGCATTTTTTTTAACACCCTTCTATCCTGCCTCAGTGCTAAGGGAGAGAGGCCAGGCAGTGGGTTTGAAGCGAGACTGGACATCCACCATTAGCACCTTATATGTATTATTTAAATTAAGCGATTCCCTTAGTTTTGAGGATGCAAATCTGTGCTTGTTAACTTTTCACTAGACCGAGGACCTACTAAGAGCTATACACAAATAAGAAAAAAATAATCTAGCAGTGGTGGCCACACACCTGGAGGCTAGCAGGGATGTGGCTAGTGGCGCACTCGACGCCGCTCAGCTCCATTCTGCCCTTTGCCGATGGGACCTTTATTTAACTAAGAGAAGTCAAACTGAGCTGAGTACGCTGACTGACCCTTGGATTGGCGTCCAGTTATGTTTTACCGGTGATTACGGAGGTTTTAAATAACGCAACATCCCAAATTGAGATATCCCGGCAAGGACCAAAGCCCTAGGTAGTCAAAATCCCAAGTTTCTGGGTTTTTTATGGCTTGGTATGCAAAAATAATTAATAGTTTTATATACAGTAAACTCAAGTATAATCCTTTTTTATGGGATCTGTCATCAGTATGCCAAGGGGGCAAGCTGGCTAGATGACCTGTGAATATTGGCCACCTTAGTCAATGTGAATTCCATTGCTGGTGAATGCTAGTTGTGTTACTCCTGCTTGCTTGCACATCTTTAGTATCTGGGTATCTCATAGCCTGGTTATACATACCTGATACAACTTCTGACAGCATTCTAAATGAACTTATGATCTAGAATCAAAGGAGTTTCGGGAAGTAGTATTGATTCTAAAGGGGTGCAAAGAACAACAAGAGGATGAGCTATAGAGCATTACAGAAGGTTTGACAGCACATAAATGTGTTTGCTTAGGATCCGTTTAATCATTTCATAGGAAACCTGTATAATATGTAAAGGATTTCATGATATTTACAGTATCAGAATGGTTGAAACATGACCCCTCTGTAGGCTGTCTGACTTGTCCCTGTCATGTTAATTCATCCCGGACCTCCCACCACGTGAGCACTCATCCATAGGATGTGGAACTGAAAGGAGCTGCAGCTTACAAGTGATTTCAGGATTTGAAGGGGTCTGAACTAGGGATAAAGCTTCAACCAGGCTCTCCAGAAGGATTAAAGGTTTTACGTTGCTCTTAACTCTTAAACTGCCTCAACAAAAGCAGACTTATCATGGGTCTGGTGTTTTTCAATTGTTTGTCTGGCAGAACAAAAGACCGAGCAGATAGACAATGTCCTTCTAAAAGTCTCTATGCATGTTATAACTGCCTGCCTGAGTAACTCCTATCTTGCTCTATAGCTCCCTGCAGGCACCTGTGCACCCAAGGCATAGTCAAAAATCAGCTGTTGCCGTTTTCTTCCAGGATTATCACGAGCAACATTCAAGTATTACATCATTAGCAAAAATAGTTTATGAAACGGCCAGCTTGGGATTTAGCTATCCATTAATATTGCTAAATGGTATATTTAGTAAGATACCTGCAGCACTTGGCACAAAGCTCTGACAAAAGTGGTACTCACCTCCCTTTATTGAGCCCAGATGTTTCACAGCAGAAAAAGCCTGCTTCTGGTCTCATGCTAGTTTTTATGGCAATGCTCAATGGCTGCCCACAACTCCCCTACCTAGTTACATGGGTCACATGATGAGAAGGTGTGGCCTGCTTGTTACATAAACAGCAAGGTTAATGGAAAGGAACAGGGAATGCTGATGTAGGCAAGTATCTCTGCTAATATACTAAACAAAGCTGTCACAAAAAAGAATTGACTCATAATAATAGTGTAACCAAGGGGAGGGGGGGCAGGATTTCCATAATGGGTGCACACCACTCAGACAGCCTTGGGTTCTTTTAAAGGTTTTCTTTATTGAACAGCAGAAGCAAATAAATCTCCACGCCTCTTCACACCAGGTGCAGATAAGTGTCCTTAGGGGGTTGTGCCAGTCGGGAGACAAACGTTCCAAAACACAACAACGTAGACATTGAACTACACTTGCCTTTCTCAGCACATTGAGGCCTAGTCGTTCTGGCCCGGCATCCACAGCCCTGCTCTCTCCCAGCTGCCTCATGGCAGCTCTCTTCCCGCACTCACAAGCCCCATCCTTTTTATATGGGTCTGTGAAAGCCTGGGGGCCCCCCTACTGGCAAGAAGGTCCTCTGTTCCCCAGACAAAGATGGTGACATTGGCATCTCAGCTGGGGACCCTCAAAATTAACCCTACAAAGAGGTCACAAAACAACAACCAGGTGGACTTACCTTGCTTACAATAGAAGTCGTAAATACTTGAATATAAATACTTGGGCATATTGATCATGGGCAAAATGCTGATGTGGTACCAAATTAAAAAGGTTTAAGTTATTTTATTAAATAAATAATATTTCATATTTATTTTTAATAAAAAATAAATAATATTTATTTTATGGGTTTCATTTTTAGAAAAGAGCAGTCCTGGCATCAGCACAGTGCTACACTTTATATTCCGCATGCCTCTTTTTCAGTAACCTTTGCCTCAGATCAGCATCCAGCTTGGGAGCGGCATGTGAATTCAAGGCTGAAGGTTGTGGCTTACGTTAAAGGACACAGTCCAGGCAAAGACAACTAATAAGCCAGCAAGTTGCTCACTAGAAGCCTGTTGTTTGTGCCTTTCCTTCACTTCAGAAACTTTGGGACCTGCTACAGCAGCTCCAGTGCACTACAGAAAATGGAGGAGAGGCACATGGGATAGGCTCCTTGCTGGCTTATTATTGTGATTACCCTTTAAAGGGACAGTCTAATCTTAATAACTCATGTGGTTCATGGGATTACTTACTCTGCTGACCTATTCTTTTCTCTTGTCATGTATGAGATAAAGCATTCCCTTCCCCTCTCAATAGAAGTCTATGGGGCGGCAGTATCCCATCATGGCTGCTCCCATGAACCACAATAGTTATTTAGACTGGACTGTCCCTTTAAGCATATGCCCACTGCCATCACCTTTCAGCTCCGCAGTCACCTATTTTCACTTTGTCCAGGTCAGATCCCTAAGAAACGCTGGCCAGAAAGCCGGCACACAAAGGCAGGCAGCATTACTGAAAAGGGTGAATAAGCCCAACACCCTAAATACCCTAATTAAAAGAAGCAAGGGGCAGAAAAAGACAGGGGCACCTGTTCTATGTTATCTATATTCAGTCTTCACCTTCAAACAGTGGAGGCTGCTATTTCCTCCGTTTGAATTGTTCAAAAAGGCCCCTTTCAACAACTTCCTGCTTATGTTGCATTGGGGGAGAGATAATCCAACATAAAGGAAGTGGGAAAAAATGTCCTAATATACACAATATTATCCCCACTGTCTTTTGTGTTGGACCACCCCTACTCCAATGCAACATAAGCAGTCAGGTGTGAAATGGGCCTTTTGGCCAAACCCAAATGGAGGGTTAGCAGCCTCCGCTATGCTGTGTTTTGGTAAATACTACTTCAAGCAATTAGACCACAAAATACATTTTGTGCCAGCTTCCACTCGTGATAAAATAGAGATTTTCATTCCAAATTAGGTTAAAAAATCAAGCGGAGACAAAAAAATCATCATGCTGCAAATGCAATCCTAGATGCAATGCATTTTGGTATAGTTGCCCCCTTATTCATGCATGAATAATCACGCAAATGTAAGCTGGCGCAAACTGTATTTTGGGTAGGCAAGTGGTTATACAGCAGGTTATTTAGGCCACAAATACAGTGCAGCCCATAGAAGTTCAGGTAAAGCACTGTATCATTGCTGCTTTCTCCTTTTGCTCCAAACATTTACCTTTGCTCATCATGCATAAAAAGTGAAATAGCAACCTCATTGGTGCACAGGTCTTCTGTCCAAAATGCATCAGGCTTGTTTCGACGTTCTATTGCTGAAAATAAGTAGCTGAATTTTGTGTTTAGGAGAGGCTTTAACTTCTGACTACCCTTCCATGAAGGCCGTAGTTGTGCAGGAGTTGCTGAACAGGAGAACAGTGACAAAAACTCCAACATCTATTAAATCTAGGTTGTCTGCAGTCAAGTAGGGGTTCTGGTTTGCCTTTCTAGCAATCCTACGAGCAAAGTGATCGCCTGTTAATACCCATTTCTTAATTACATTTTGATCTGTGGAAATGGCAACCTGAAACCATTTTGCTTTTCTTTTTATAGCTGTCTCCTGCTTTGTGGGCTTCAACTATTTTTATTTTCAAAGTGTCAGACATGTACTAATATGGCTGCTGTGTCTTAATACAAGGTTAGAGGAGTCTGAGTCTTTAATAAAGATTTGACATTTGCATCACCTGGCCTTTCCCAATGATTATTGTGAACAACCTATTATCTGAACTCACAGATCTCTTTGGGCTCCCATACTTTTGGAAGAGCCTCTTTTCTTTCTTTTTTTGCACTCTAAATTTGCAGTAAACCAAGGAAATGCACTGATACTGCTAAGAAATGGGGGAAAGTGTGTACCACACTTAAAGCGGACCAACAGCCTGGAACAGTTGGAAAAGAAAGGTGTGTGGCCATTTTGGAGCTTCCTCTCCCAGCTTCTCAGCCATGCTGCTGCCAGGATTCAACTGACATAACTGACAATGCACAGTAACAGGAAGCCCAGCAGCACGGTGGCCTGCAAATACACGAGCCACCATTTTGTTTCTAAATTTTACTACAGCAGGGGTTAGAAAAAGGTAAATTAATTTTTATGTGCAGCAATCTAAATTGCCACAGGGAGGGATGCATATGAGCACTGTTTGTTATGTTGGTCTGGCTTAAATCATTTATGGCTTTTGGTCTGCTTAAAGCGGACCTTCACTCTGAATAAGAGTGACTAAAAACGTAAAATATATTAACTTTAGATGCTGTGGAATTGCTTTTTGGGGTTTGGACGTTTTTCAATAAATCATGCTGTAGGTCCGGTTTAATTTCTTTTAGACATCATTTCATCTCCAACGTGCTTAACTGTATCTTAACTTATCTTCAACTGCCACTGTATATACATGACATGTAAAATAAGATTCAGGCACCCTGTTCTATTGGGAAGGAATAACTTTCCATGTTGCTGCTAAAAAAAAGAGTATTATTATTGGAGAAATGCATTGCACATCATTGTAAATGAGCTGTTAAGGGAGGCAGGTAGTAACATGAGGTTAACCAGACTGATGTACAATTAATGGTTTTCCATTTAAGTGTTAGGGACTGATCATAAACCCACTGGTGGTCAGTATATAAAGGTCCCAATTCACTAGCTAATTAGCTACCAGAAGGAATCTAGACAATGCAAGGAAAGCATTTTGAATAGACAGTATACCAAAAGCTCTACAGTGGAACAGCAAGTAGACTATTTGTTATGGAAATGAGACAGGCTGCTATAAGCATAACTATAATTCTTTTCTTAAAAAGAAGATTCCCTTGAGCATCTTTTTTAGCACAGGGTGCAAAGTTGGTTTCCTGAGTAACAGATACAAATTCGATATTGGATAATGCCACTTATACAAGTCAAGTTGGCCAGAGGCCAGCAGTCACTTTCCGATTTAGCAATTTAGCTCAGTAAGAATTAGGCAGCAGATCGTATATAAGACAAGATTTTATTATCTAAAAGCCAGCTGGTATCTAAATGCTTGAGATGCTAAATCTTTAATACGTCATGGTTAAGTCAAAAATTTGCCATTGAAAACACAATGTATTATTTAGGACACATGTGAATTTAGATCTTAGGGACAAACCAATGACATATTTGGGTTGATTCAAAGAAACATGTAACAGCTTGGATTTGGGTCACGATCATCCTATTTTTCACGTCCGCTCGTGCGTTCGTATGAACTTGCGAGTGATTCTATAAGCAAATACGTTTCTATCCTAAAATGTCCGTCCGTTCGTATGGCAGTTCGGGAATCAGACCTATGTCAGTTTCCATCCTGAATTTTCCGTTTCATTTCTCAGGTTGCAACATTGGTTTTGCCCTTTTTCCTTTTTTGTCTGGACGTAAATCCTTCTGATCTTGCGGCTGCGCACTACAAACTTACCTCATTAAAGTGCATTCTAAATATTTGGTCTTTTATTTTTCTTTATTTCATTCATTTTGCAGTAACCAACCATTAATGAATGCATTTGCATAAGTAAATCTAACTTTGTTTAATTTTTACTTAACTTGCATTTTTTACTTGTGGATTTAATTTTAATATTTAGGCTTCAAATGGTACAACTTAAAATTTTGGGTGTGGTTACCCACACCCTCTACATACAGATTTGCTCTCAAATATAAAAAAACACCCAGCAACTTCAGCATGTTATGAGCCTAGAAACAGCCAAGATGGCGGCTCAGGTATTATCGGGCAGCCTGCAAACAGAAAGGGCCTTGTGACTGTGTTGCTCTGGATTCTTTGATTTCTGACCTTTCCGTGCCCCCAGCTCTGCTGTGTCTGTGCAAAATACAGCAGTAACCCACATCCTGCACTTTATCCCACTCTCCTCTCCTCAGTAAGTGTGATGCATCTGACCAAAGATGTGCTTAAATAATTAAACAAAGCAAAGGTAAACAACTACACCAATAAATGCAATCTAAAAATATTATTCTAGTACATCAATTTAAAAATAAATAACAAAGGACATAAGTTTCTTTAATTAACGCAAATATATTGCAAAATAAAGGTTTACATGCAAAGGACTAATTAAGGTCCACATTAAAATGCTTTTATAAGGCATACATGTATCAGGTATGCATTGCCATACAATTTATGGCCTCGGCCATGCTGATACATGCAGTTCATTGGAGCTCAAGACGCGCAGACTCCTCCACATAGCCAAAAAACCTGTTCAAGAACAGCAATCCGACTGCTAAAAGGTGTCGGCAGTGGCTTTCTTTTAAAACGTATTTAGAGGTTTGAAAACTGTTCTCTGAATCACACCGAAACACATCCAATTATCCTAAGTTTTACGTTTTGATCCTAAGTTTTAGGATTTGATCCTAAGTTTTACGTTTTGATCCTAAAATTTAGGAACGAACTTGCGATGATCGTAAGAGCATATACGCATTCGAACGTAGGCTCGTGCGAGTCGTAAATGGCCAAAAAAACAGGAAAAAATGACTAACACCCACCCAAACTTACGATTCTCGATCCGAAATCAATTAACTTTTGCTCTTTGAATCGAGGGGATTAGGTCTGTATGCCAAAAGAGCATCATGGAATGGAAACAATTACGAGGGATGTGTAGAGGTGCTGGTTCAGATGTCACCCCCCCCAATTAAGTCAGCAGTCTTCACCTATAGTTTAGATGTCGCTTAGCCTCTGGAGACTAGTTGCGTAGCCCCATAACACAACTGACCTTTAGGACCTAAGGGGTGCGTCTGTAACTGACAAATAACCAGGAAACCTCTAAGCCGGGGTAGGCTGGATAGCCAATCAAAGTAAACTAGCCATGAGTATACTCACAGTCAAAGGTCAGTCCAGGCAGCAGGCAATGGGGAGTCCTAATCCATATTTTGAGATGGTTATCTTTTTGTCTCAATGACATCCATTAATTTTATGATAAAGCAGACTTACACTCTAGAAAGGAAGTCTGCCCCTATGGAACAGTATTGCTCAGTGCGGGGCTGGGGAATGTTTAGAGTTTCAACGAAAAGCTTGAAACTCAGGCTTTCCTTGGAACCCTATATGGTGTATGTCCGTGGCTGTTTTCTGTGATTCACCTGTCATGCCCTGTGGGGTCAAACTTGGCCCATACACAGCCCCACATTCATAGAGGAAAAAGATTCATTGCATAAAGCAATTAAAGCGGACCTTCAGCGTCATTTAATGAGAAGCCCAAACCCTTAAAAAACTATTCCCCAGCATCTAAAATTATTATATTTAAAATTTTTACTCATTTACTTATTATTGTTTCCCTCACTGGCCTGCAACTCTGTTCAGCACTCTAGGATATGGGTGCCGCCATCTTGACTCAGAAGCATCACACTTACTGAGGAGAGGAGAGTGGGATAAGGTACAGGGGGCGGGTTATAGCTGTGCTTTGCTCAGACAGAGCAGAGCTGGGGTCAGGAAAAGGTCAGCAATCCCAGAATGCAGAGCAGCACAGTCAGAAGGCACTTCCTGTTTGCAGGCTGCCTGATGTCCCATGAGCCGCCATCTTGGATGTTTAAAGGCTCATAACATGCAGTAGATGTAGGTAGGATGATTTTTAATGTGAGCAATCTGTATGTACAGCGTGTGGGAAACATATATGATAGACTCATATTTAGGGTGAAGGTCTGCTTTAAGTATTTATTAATATGCCTATGGAGGTTTCCTTTATAATTTGGATACATGGACCGTGTAGACCCTTATTGACTCTGGCCTGAAAATATTATTCTCTTTTGGCCTGTTATGTCATATTATCCAGCCAAAACTGGTCATGTGGGCAGCGATTGCTGCGGAGGACATGTACACACATCAAGGCCAAAAAAGTGTTCCCACATCTTTCATATTCAATATTTCAAAAGAATGCTCTTAGCAGTAAACAAGATTCCCCCCCCCCCTCAAGTCTATAAGATTCTTGGCGTGTTAATGCAGTTCTTTATGGGGCATCTCACATTGGGAAAAGATGAGCTTCCCAGCAATCCTGGGTGATACACACAGCAGGTTCAAGAAATGAAGATGCTGAAACAAAAAGAGCAGCAAAGGTTACTATGAGGCCGATTCATTAATAGCGCCAGGTAGCGACATATGAGCGACAGTAGCGTTATTTTCACAGCGCCCGCTAGTAGTCGCTGTGCTTGGCCGTTGCGGCTGTTGACAGCGACTCAGTCGGTTCGCCGTAATGTTGAATATTGGGTGAGGAGTCGCAGTTTGACAGGTTCCGCGCTGTATGGGAGCGCATGATAGCGACTGGCCCTAGCGAGCGGCTCCCAGCATATTCATTAACAAATCACGCTCAAAAAATTCTCGCGCTGTGAAATGCTTGTTTAAACCCCAGAGCGCTGGCGGCGATGGGTTAAAAGTAGTTTTTTAACCCCCAAACAACCATATTTTTTGAAAAAAAACAAACATGTTTTTACAAACATTTTGTGATATGAATACATTAATATCAGACCTGTAATATCAATTCTGCACAAATAATTTTTTTTTTTTATTTTTACCTTAAAAAAAATATCTAACATTGCAGAAGTGGTCACAGAATTTTTGACATTTAAAAAAAAAAAAAAAAATTAATAGCAATTAATTATGAATATTTAAAGATTGCTCCATTGAAATGCATTGGAGAGCGCCAGGTAGCGAGAGGTCATACCTGTCGCTGTTCAAGGTCGCTCGCTGGCGCTGTGGGGTGAGGCTGGAATAATGATGAATGATTCGCTATCTGGCGCTCTGTCAGTCGCTAAGCAGGATCGGCTTGATAAATGTGTGATTGCGGAGGGGAGCCGGCGTTCTCGTGGCGGTGAGCGTCATTACCGTTCGCTCACCATTCGCTACCTGGCGCTATCCCTTGTTAAATAAGGGCCAAAGTTTAATTGTTACTAAATGTCTAGTGACTAGTCCTTTCAGATACTAGAATCACTTGTTATTAGAGCAGGTTTATTATAGATCTGCTAAAAAAAAAGAAGCAACGTTAAACTAGTTGTGTTCATTATGACTACAGGTCAATAGATGTCTAATTTTTAAAATGAACAGACAGAAGGGAAATGCCTAACATAAGGGTTTTGGTCGTTAAGTGTCATTCAGCTATGTAAATTGCAGCACTTGTAGCTGTCAACACATTCACAGGTTTTATCAAGATACTGCACCTTACTACATGGGAAAAGATGTTCCAGCAATTTAAGACAATGGGCTGACTTAAATGGGAGAAGGGGGCTATGACAGCGCCACAAAAGATGACCGCAAAAGATTGACACCAGCTGGGTCAATTTGCCATGCAAAAATCTATGAGCTTATTGAATACACTGCTCCCCTTTTTAAGCTCTACAACCGATAAGCAATGAAATAAAAAAACAAATCTGTTCAGTTGTGTTTGCTTCAGTTATTATGTCATGCAAAATGTTATTAATGCTTCTAATTTTTAAAACAATAAATGAAAGTATACCCATTGCATATATACTAAAAGGAAGGTTGGTGAAAATGAAATTGTCATTAAAACAATGAACGTGAGAAAACGTGACTATGCCATGGCTTTCTCATCTCTACAGCTTGTATCCTCCAAACTCCCGGCTGCACAGTCTGTTTATTCATGTCCCTGTCTTTCCATGCCCCAGACAATTTCTCACCCCCTGTGCTGAACAGGCTCCTCTATGCATTTATTCCACATCCTCTGTCATTTCCCTTCTCAGCTCTAATCTCCCCCCAACCCCCCCCCCCCCGCGCCTTCTTCATTTGCAGACGCCTCTTGTTGTGCACCTGCCCTTCCTCCCCTCAACCCTCCACTTTTCCAGGAGCCTGAGAACAAACAGGGCATTCGGCTCCCAGCACCTCTTAGACTCACCCGTGAGAGGGACTATCCCAAAGGAAGGGCCTGCTGTCACCCACGGTCTGGGACATCTTTCAAGAAGGCATGAGCGTGTGTGCTAATGATTAAGACAACGACAATATAAAAGAGAGCGATGAACATTGACGACATATATCAATACTGAATATATAATCCATTTATTTGAAGGCTGTGGGGGCTGGGTGTGCCACAGTAACTTCTTCTTATTATAATTCATTTCCCACCCAACCCCCCAGATGATGCCACATGTGCCTGCTGTCTATTGACTTTGATGTCATCTGTCCTTATTTCACACCTATCATCATAAACACTTTTACTGGGAAATCAATGTATAGATGCCTAAAGAAGAAATGCCCAAACCGACAACAGAGCATTTTTAATGACACGCAATATGCTTAGGTGTTTCTTAGCTGTTGTTGGCCTCTATCGTACAAGTTCATCTTACTCATCTGAAATACAAAACGTTACTTTGTACAGTGCCATGGGAGATGATTTATTTAAAAATAAACAATAATAATAAAAAAAACTCTATGTACTTATTACACACTGCTATGTGAATTAATATGATTTCTAATCTGTTGACAACTAATATTCTAATATATGTATAGCACCACAACTAGGGGCAAAGCCAAAGTCAGGGGGGCCTGCCATTGTTGATCCTCCGACTTCATTTTTCAGATTTGTGCTCCCTGACAGACAGAACCATTCATCTGAGTTTAGTAGCCTAATTCTATAACAATCAGTTAAACCAACAAGAAAATGGTTCTTGTTTGAGACATGATGGGGGCCCCATTTAATCTCTGCACCAGGACCTGATCAAATTTAGTTACATCTCTGGCCACAACCACCAGGTGAGGACGGTGCTATATAAACAACAATCATTTTTATAATAATAACTTCTCTTTGAAAGGTTAAAATAAAAATAAAGGTATAATCTGTTTTTTTAAAAATGTGTTTAGCAAATGAATGATATTCATTAAGTCGTGATTAGTAAATTGAATTTGAAGATCTACTTTTATTATTTTTATTATAGAATGTGAACAGCAGTTTTTATTATATTTATTGTTTCCGTTTTATTAGCTAAAGTTGTTTTAGGATAAGTAATACTGCAATGATCTGCACGGGGCAGCATTGTTTAAAAAAATATTCAGATTTCAAAATGCTATAATACCAATTAACTGTTAAGGCTTGATTCATGGTCGTGTGCCAAAAATCAGACGCACATGCGCCTCGCACCAAATGGCATGTGCATGTGTGAGCGCAAAATTCCTTTTCAGGCACCTTCCGTATGAAACTCTGCTCTTTTGAAGCACAAAAGGCCCTGTCCTATGTGCATTTGGCTGGCTAAGCCCTTAACAGATCCCGATGGCCCCCCCCCCACGTTTCTTCTGTTTTGCAATTGCGAATTTGTCTCTCCAGCTTCGAATCGATTATCTCTAAATTGGAGTGTATTCCCTGTCCCCTGTGTTGTCCTTATTTTTAGGTGTCATGTTTTATTGGGGATATCCTGATTCCAGTTAACCTGCAGTGTTGTTTTTCCCCATTTTTTTTCTTGCTTTACGTATTTGTGTATTGTGTAATTGAACTACTAATGCTTTTTGTTTATTTTATTTTATAAACTTCTTGTGCCCAATGTACACCTTTTTGGTGTTTTTACCTTTGAACATTTTTATATTTGTCAACTTTGACAACTTTTTACCACATTTTTTTCTCCCCAAAACAAGAAAAAGTAAAAATCTCGAAACTTGCGGCTGACACTTTCATTGCTAAAAAAACATGCCAGGTGCTGCCGGCATGCTTTTTAGGAATGAAATAAGCCTGTTAGTCAGTGAAGTCTGCATTTTACTCTAGCTTGTTGATGGAGGAAATTCACACTGGAAACATTTGTGCATGCTTTTCTGCCCTCAAAACACCCCATAAATCAGTCGCAGGCGCCAGTTTGGGGCACCAAATTTGCCCTTGTGGAGAATTTCAGGCGCAAGTTTCAGCATTAATTTTCACCTTTAAAAATGCACTTCAAATTTTGATGACCATAAATCAGGCCCGAGTGCAATTTGGCGCCCAAAAAAACATGTGCAAATGCATAGGCACATGATCATAAATCTGTTCTGACAGTTAGCCCTTCTGTTACAAAAAAATTGTATATTCGTTTTGCAAGGTGCAAGTATATAAGTTACATAGAAGTTGCGTTATTTGTTATTGTGAACATCAGTGTATTGTGTGCTCACTATTAATTAACATATTAATGATAACATTCAGAACATAGGTTTATTGTAGACCTATAATATAAGAGTCTATCAAATTAGCATAATCATTCTGAATACTGGACAATAGTAACAAACATATGCTATGGCAGGTGAGGCTGTCAAAATCCTGAAACAGGAGGACACTTCAAAGACCTTTTTAATTTTTAACAAAGAGGGTGGAAAGTAGCTCAACAACGTGAGGCCAAAGTTTGAGGACAAGTGGGCATGTCCAGCAGGTATAGAACATTGTTCCTTCTGCAACACAGCACCTAAAGCATCTGTCAGAGTATGATGGAAAAGCCTAAGCTACTCTGGTGGGTACTAAGTACCTCATCAAAACTTTATATGCTGTCTCCCGGGTCTGGCATGCAGACTAAAGAGAAGGTATTGACTGCATACATCAGGGTCATGAGAGATAGGAGTGGTAAAGACTAATTTTTGGCATGGAGTAGAAATATCAAGTAAATTTCACAATTTGCAGAACTTTTCTATCTGCCTTTTATACAGAACATATTTGTAATTGGTAACATATTTGTAATCAGATTTTTTCCATATCTTATGATATAGCAGTATGTGTAGTTTATTTGTAAAAGGTCCTTTTTATACAAATTAAAAGTGGGTCGAAACCTATAATCTAAAAGATTCCAGGGCCTCCCACTAGCCTACCCCTGGGGACATGTGAAACCCTCCGGGGTCGCCGGTATACTTACTGTTACTGGCGGCTCCTGCAATGCTGCGATCGATGCTGCAGTCGTGGGCCCCTGCATCCACCTGCTTCCCTGTAGCTGTGCGCGCTCCTGCATCCAGCCTATCTGAATGGCTGGGCACAGGAGCAGGCTTGCCCAGCTTGAATGCCGGGAATGCGGCCAGCAAACGTTTGGCCTCGGTGGTGGAAAAATACAATTCTGTGATTACTCACCTGTAGAATTGGTATTATGAGTATAAAGTACGTCCTGCTCCAAATATAATACTTACAATCAGGTTATACTCCGCCAGATGGCGCTGGACTGCAGAGACATCGAAAATAGGCTCCTCCCGGCCCCTCAAATACCCAGGGACCTCCCACAAATCCCCAGCATTGAAAAGCAGTTAACGAGAAGCCGGGAGAATAAAACAACCCAAACTATCAACTATAACAATGATAGCAATCACCATACAGGGGATCCAAGATAATGCAAAACCAAGGGTGGGTTGGAGCAGGACGTACTGTATACTCATAATACCAATTCTACAGGTGAGTAATCACAGAATTGTATTATTCTTAGTATACAGTACGTCCTGGTCCAAATCTAATACTTACAGTTGGGACATCCAATAGCAGTGTCCATAAAGTAGGGTGGGATCCCCAAGAAAAATCAGCAGCAGGCAGTTTAAACCACTGCCGCCTGCAGAACCTTTCGGCCAAAAACAGCGTCAGCTGAGGCCCTAACATCAACCTTGTAAAACTTTGAAAAGGTATGAACAGAAGACCAAGTAGCGGCCTTGCAAACTTGTTCAACAGAAGCTTGGTGCTGAAAAGCCCAAGAGGCACCAATAGCACGAGTGGAATGAGCAGTAAGGCGGAAGGGAGGATTCTTCCCCTTAGCAGAGTAGGCCTGAATCACAGCCTGACGAATCCACTTGCTGATAGTAGACTTGGCAGGAGCCAAACCCTTCCTAGGACCAGAAGGGACCACAAAAAGAGGATCAGTCTTCCTGAAAGGTGCAGTAGCCACCAGATAGTACTTCAGACACCTAACCACATCCAAAGAGTGCAAAACTCTCTCCTTAGCATTACTAGGATTAGGGCACAAAGAAGGAAGAACAATATCCTGATTCAAATGAAAGCAAAAGACTTCTGGAAGAAAATAGCCAGGGCAGAAACCTGACCCTTCAGAGTACTGAGTTGGAGCCCCATCTCCAACCCATGCTGCAGGAACTCCAGAATCCTGGGAATAGAGAACACACGACAGGGAAGAGACTTAGACTCACACCAGTCAATGTAGGCACGCCTAACCCTGTAATAAATGGAAGAGGAAGACTTCTTCCTAGCTCTAATCAAAGTATCCACAACCGAGGAAGACAGCCCCTTCTCCATCAAGATGGAGGTTTCAGCAGCCAAGCCGTCAAAGCCAGAGTTTGTAAATTGGGATGGCGTACTGAGCCCTGAGTGAGCAGATCTGGCACCAAGGGCAGAGCGTACTGATCTACTGCCAGCTGCACCACGTCTGCAAACCACACTCTTCTTGGCCACCTGGGGGCCACCAGAATTGCTGGCACCCTTTCCAGAGCAATCTTGCGCAGAACCCTGCCCAGCAGGGGAATGGAGGGAAGACATACAGGAACTGAAAGTCCTTCAATGACATTGCTAGCGCATCCGAGGTCAGGGCCAGAGGATCCCTGGACAGAGAGACAAAAGCTGGGAGCTTGTGATTGTGACAGGACGCAAACAGATCCACATCTGGTTGGCCCCAACGGTGACACAGAGATTGAAACACCCTGCTGCATAGGGACCATTCTCCCTGGCGAGAGGTCCCCATGCTCAGAGAGTCCGCCAGGCGATTTTCCACCCCCGGGATGTACACAGCTGATATGAAGGGGACATTGGCCTCCGCCCAAGTCAGGATCAGAGACGCTTCCTGGAGGGCCCCCTTGCTCCGGGTCCCTCCCTGATGATTGATGTAGGCAACTGCCGTCTGGTTGTCCGAGCACACCTGAACAGGCAGGCCCCAATGGTGAGTAGTCAAGCAAGCCAGAACTAACCTGATCGCTCGCAGCTCCAAGACATTGATAGGTGTGTGGGCCTCCTGAGTGCCCCACCTCCCCTGGAACCGCAGGGACTTCCAGAAACCCCCCCCCAACCTGACAGACTGGCATCCGTGGTGACCGTCTCCCAGGAAGGGGCAAGAAAGGATCTGCCCCCCAACAGGTTCCTTGAGTCCATCCACCACAAGAGGGACCTCCTGACCAGGGGGGAAAGCACACAGACCCTGTCCAGGGACGCTGGGTCCTTGTCCCATACAGACAATAGATGAAGTTGCAGAGGCCTCAAGTGGAACTGAGCATAAGGGACCGCTTCGAAGCACGCCACCATCAGACCCACCAGCTGCATCCCCTGACTGATGGAGGGATGGGGACAAGCTAGGAGGGACTGAGCCTGTGCAATCAGACTGTCCACCTTCTGCTGAGGAAGGAAGATTCTTGCCTGAACTGTATCCAGACTCATTCCTAGGAATGGAGTTACCAAGGAAGGGGACAGTGAGGACTTGGGGTGGTTGATCACCCATCCAAATTACTCCAGAGTGGACACCACCAGCTGAGTATCCAACTCTGCCTGATGTAGAGACTGGGAAGTGATGAGGATGTCATCCAGATAGGGAAGCACGCGGACGCCCTGACATCTGAGCAGAGACATCACACCAGCCAGCACCTTGGTGAACACCCTGGGAGCTGAAGTGAGGCCGAAGGGCAAGGCCTTGCCTTTTTCTCTTAAAGGGACCTGGCAGATGACCCCCAGCTCCAGGAGGCTTTGCACTGCTTGCACTAGCTCCTGAGCTGACACAGGGTCCTGAGGAATCTGGGATCTGATGAACCTTGAAGGGGGATCGGCAGCAGACTCCAACTTGTAACCGGAGGACACTACCTCCTGAATCCACCGGTCTGAGACACAAAGCCTGCAGATGTGAGCGAAGTGCTGCAGCTGTCCCCCCACCCGGATGGGTGAGGGCGCCCCATCATGCCTGAGGGGGCTTAGGGGAGGATTTAGCTTTGGGACCCCAGGAAGAGCCAGGGCGTCCACGTTCTCTGCCTCTACCCCAGAAATCTCCCCGGGCCCCAGGGAAAGAAACCCCCCTTCCCTGTCTTGCACCACGGTAAGGGGAGGAGAAGGAACCCTGACCCCGAAAGGGCCGAGATTGCCGCCTGCGCTGGGGTAACCTGCCTCCCTTAGCAAAAAGGTCCAGGCGGTCTCCAAACAGGCGCAGTCCTTTAAGGGGAAAACCAGTGAGGGCCTTCTTGTCAGCGTTGTCAGCAGCCCACTGGCGCAGCCAAACCGAGCGGCGTATAGCCACCACGAGGGCAGAAGTTCTGGCACACATTCTGATGTGTCATCCAATGCTGATAGGAAAAAATTTACAAAAACATCACAACTGGAGAATGCATTAAACACCTCACAAGGCAAATCATCAGGGGCACTATCAAGCATATTTCTGCTAAGGGTTCTAGTGGCCACAGCAGTAATGGCAGAGGCAAAGACCGGGCGCAGCGCCGTCCCCACACATGCAAAGGCGTGGGATGCCAGCTGGTCAATGCGCCGGTCCTCAGCATCCCGCAGGGTATTGGAGTCAGGGGAATGCATGACAGAGGTGTTAGATAGCCCTGGGATTGGGGCATCCACCCCGGGGGGGGGGGGGGGGGGGATTGCGGTGGAGCAGTGCTCCTGAGCACCAACAGCGGTGCTGCCTACCTTCACCCGACCAGCGCAGCCAAGGCTGGGTGGCATATTACAAGTGGAACGGGTGGGAATAGTCCTACAGGGCCGCAAGGTTAATAACCCCCGCTCACCTGCGAGTAGAGAGCCAATTTCTCGTCCTTCGCAGCCAGACTGCAGAGAAATTCTGGGGATTTGTGAGAGGTCCCTGGGTATTTGAGGGGCTGGGAGGAGCCTGTTTTCGATGTCTCTGCAGTCCAGGAGTATTACCCGATTGTAAGTATTAGATTTGGAGCAGGACGTACTGTATACTAAGAATACAAGGTTACTATCTATCCTGCAGCATCGCCCGGCTGCTCGTGCCGGAGGAGGCCTGGAGGATAAGGAGGACCCAGAAATGTGTTTTGCGCCGCTTTAATAAAAGAATAAAAAAGAAATCTGGCTGTCTTTATCTTGAAGAGAGTGTGTAAACTTATCCCACAGATCCTGAAGACTGTGCCTGGATCAGTAAGTATAGAAACACTAAAATACACTAAATTCTGGAAGTCTTTCATAATGGAGAGAAGGTATGGATTGTCCTCAGCTTCTTGTATCTGCAGTTTTCAATACTGGTGGTTGATGTACACAAAATACTGCAATTCATTAGGAGTCGAAACTGACAAATGTTTCCCTATATGAAGAACGTTGACAATCATCCATAATACGGTAAGTAGTAGTAATTGTCTGTAGTGTATCTGTAGTGCCAGAGCAAAGCACCAATGGTTCCATCCAGGATTGTGAAATGCACGCCCAGTATTAGATGACCTGATGAAGATTGCCCCAACCACATTAAGACTAACCTTTTTTAAAAACGGAGTTCCTTCTTAGCCAACCACCAACTTGTGTACACCCTACTGTTACCTCCTGCGTACTTATGATATACTGTTCATTATTTGTGAATTCTGGGGATTGAGATACAAAATAATGTTGGGGTAAAAAGAAATTCAAGCTATAGACCAATACCTCACACACTACTTGTATCCCCTGAAGCCTCATGAGATTTCTCTCTGTGAAGTGGACACCATACTGATCTCCTGGCTCCTCATGACAAACATTTTTTTGTGAACGGAGCAGATTCAGAACAAATCCCTCATGTGCATCACACCGATATCCCCTGTCTCCTCATGAGATACATTCCTTTGATGAATTGAGGCGATACATAGATAAAATAAAGTGAGAGTAAAAAAAAAATACCTCATGCACACCTCATGGATATCTCCTGGCTTCTCAGACACGTTGGAAGGTAAATATCCACATGCTATATGCTTTTACCTCATGTACACCTCACTGATATCTACCGCTCATGCTTTTGTGCCTTTGATAACACTGGGGTCAGTGGGGGACTGTATTTTCTTTTTAATTTATACATCTGCTCATGAGACATATTTCAGAGATTTTCATTTTTTTTTTTAATTTTTGCACTCCCTTCACCTGTCTCCTCTTTTCATTATTCTCCTTCATCTCTCACCCTCTGGGATGCCAGGAATCTACTTTAAACATAATGTGTTGTTATTTTAAACCCCAGTGCACAGTTCCTCAACCTGCGGTACATGTAACCCAGAGGGTACATAGAGAAGTTCAGGGGTGCTACAGCGGGTGCCTGGTATATTATTAGTTGTTATTATTATTGTTGTTATTTTACACAGCGGGGCATCCCAAATCAGGAGTTCAAAACTCTAGGCTTTTAAGTGGACCTATAATTGGGATTGGTATCACGCAAGTGCTGTGGGCCTGGTGAAACAAGGTGAACTAGAAGGGGTGCTCACAAAACAGGGCATCCCACATTAGGAAGTTCCTAGGACAAGCTGTAATCTGGGTCTAAATTCTTTTAAAATCTAGAGTCAGGCTACCTGGGATTAGGTCTGCTTTAAAGTGACCGTGCACTTAAATAAAACAGGACGGTCCAATGCAGGGGGCATCCCAAAGAGCCGTGCTCATACTAGTGCTGGAGGCCTGTACACTGGCCCAGTACCCAGCCACTTTTACAATCCCTCATAGTTAGTATTCCCAGCTCTGCCTCCATCCATCTCTTATTCCCAGCTCTGTCCCATCCATCCCTCTTATTCCCAGCTCTGCCTCCATCCATCCCTTATTCCCAGCTCTGTCCCATCCATCCCTTATTCCCAGCTCTGCCTCCATCCATCCCTTATTCCCAGCTCTGTCCCATCCATCCCTCTTATTCCCAGCTCTGCCTCCATCAATGTCTTATTCCCAGCTCTGTCCCATCCATCCCTCTTATTCCCAGCTCTGTCCCATCCTTTTCTTATTCCCAGCTCTGTCCCATCCATCCCTCTTACTCCCAGCTCTGCCTCCATCCATCCCTTATTCCCAGCTCTGCCTCCATCCATCCATTATTCCCAGCTCTGCCCCATCCTTTTCTTATTCCCAGCTCTGCCTCCATCCATCCCTTATTCCCAGCTCTGTCCCATCCTTTTCTTATTCCCAGCTCTGTCCCATCCATCCCTCTTATTCCCAGCTCTGTCCCATCCATCCCTCTTATTCCCAGCTCTGCCTCCATCCATCCCTTATTCCCAGCTCTGTCCCATCCATCCCTCTTATTCCCAGCTCTGTCCCATCCATCTCTTATTCCCAGCTCTGTCCCATCCATCCCTCTTATTCCCAGCTCTATCCCATCCATCCCTTATTCCCAGCTCTGACCCATCCATCCCTTATTCCCAGCTCTGTCCCATCCATCTCTTATTCCCAGCTCTGTCCCATCCATCCCTCTTATTCCCAGCTCTGTCCCATCCATCCCTCTTATTCCCAGCTTTGTCCCATCCATCCCTCTTATTCCCAGCTCTGTCCCATCCATCCCTCTTATTCCCAGCTCTGCCTCCATCTATCTTTTATTCCTAGCTCTGCCCCATCCATCCCTCTTATTCCCAGCTCTGCCTCCATCCATCCCTTATTCCCAGCTCTTCCCCATCCATCTCTTATTCCCAGCTCTGTCCCATCCATCCCTCTTATTCCCAGCTCTGCCTCCATCCATCTTTTATTCCTAGCTCTGCCCCATCCATCCCTCTTATTCTTAGCTCTGTCCCCACCCATCACTTTTATTCCCACCTCTGCCCCCACCAATCTTTCTTATTCCCATCTCTACCCCCACCCATCCCTCTTATTCCTAGCTTTGCCCCCCAACCATCCCTTATTCCCAACTATGCCCAATCCATCTCTTATTCCCAGCTCTGTCCCATCCATCTCTCTTATTCCCAGCCCTGCCTCCATCCATCTCTTATTCCCAGCTCTGTCCCATCCATCCCTCTTATTCCCAGCTCTGTCCCATCCATCTCTTATTCCCAGCTCTGCCTCATCCATCCCTTATTCCCAGCTCTGTCCCATCCATCTCTTATTCCCAGCTCTATCCCATCCATCCCTTATTCCCAGCTCTGTCCCATCCATCCCTTATTCCCAGCTCTGTCCCATCCATCTCTTATTCCCAGCTCTGTCCCATCCATCCCTCTTATTCCCAGATCTGTCCCATCCATCCCTCTTATTCCCAGCTCTGTCCCATCCATCCCTCTTATTCCCAGCTCTGTCCCATCCATCCCTCTTATTCCCAGCTCTGCCTCCATCCATCTTTTATTCCTAGCTCTGCCCCATCCATCCCTCTTATTCCTAGCTCTGTCCCCACCCATCACTCTTATTCCCACCTCTGCCCCCACCCATCTTTCTTATTCCTATCTCTACCCCCACCCATCCCTCTTATTCCTAGCTTTGCCCCCCAACCCTCCCTCTTATCCCCAGCTCTGCCTCCACCCACCCCTCTTATTCCCAGCTCTGCCTCCATCCATCCCTTATTCCCAACTATGTCCAATCCATCTCTTATTCCCAGCTCTGTCCCATCCATCTCTCTTATTCCCAGCTCTGCCTCCATCCATCCCTTATTCCCAGCTCTGCCTCCATCCACCTCTTATTCCCAGCTCTGTCCCATCCATCCCTCTTATTCCCAGCTCTGTCCCATCCATCTCTTATTCCCAGCTCTGCCTCCATCCATTCCTTATTCCCAGCTCTGTCCCATCCATCTCTTATTCCCAGCTCTATCCCATCCATTTCTTATTCCCAGCTCTGTCCCATCCATCCCTCTTATTCCCAGCTCTGTCCCATCCATCCCTCTTATTCCCAGCTCTGTCCCATCCATCCCTCTTATTCCCAGCTCTGTCCCATCCATCCCTCTTATTCCCAGCTCTGTCCCATCCATCCCTCTTATTCCCAGCTCTGTCCCATCCATCCCTCTTATTCCCAGCTCTGCCTCCATCCATCTTTTATTCCTAGCTCTGCCCCATCCATCCCTCTTATTCCCAGCTCTGCCTCCATCCATGTCTTATTCCCAGCTCTGTCCCATCCATCCCTCTTATTTCCAGCTCTGTCCCATCCATCCCTCTTATTCTCAGCTCTGCCTCCATCCATCTTTTATTCCTAGCTCTGCCCCATCCATCCCTCTTATTCCCAGCTCTGTCTCCATCCATGTCTTATTCCCAGCTCTGTCCCACCCATCTCTTATTCCCAGCTCTGTCCCATCCATCCCTCTTATTCCCCTCTGCCTCCATCCATCCCTTATTCCCAGCTCTGCCTCCATCCATCTCTTATTCCCAGCTCTGTCCCATCCATCTCTTATTCCCAGCTCTGTCCCATCCATCTCTTATTCCCAGCTCTGCCTCCATCCATCCCTTATTCCCAGCTCTGCCTCCATCCATCCCTTATTCCCAGCTCCGTCCCATCCACCCCTCTTATTCCAAGCTCTATCCCATCCATCCCTTATTCCCAGCTCTGTCCCATCCATCCCTTATTCCCAGCTCTGTCCCATGCATCCCCCTTATTCCCAGCTTTGTCCAATCCATCCCTCTTATTTCCAGCTCTGTCCCATCCATCCCTCTTATTCCCAGCTCTGTCTCCATCTATCTTTTATAATTAGCTCTGCCTCCATCCATCCCTATTATTCCCAGCTCTGCCTCCATCCATCCCTTATTCCCAGCTCTGTCCCATCCATCTCTTATTCCCAGCTCTGTCCCATCCATCCCTCTTATTCCCAGCTCTGTCCCATCCATCCCTCTTATTCCCAGCTCTGTCCAATCCATCCCTCTTATTCCCAGCTCTGCCTCCATCAATCTTTTATTCCTAGCTCTGCCCCATCCATCCCTCTTATTCTTAGCTCTGTCCCCAACCATCACTCTTATTCCCACATCTGCCCCACACCCATCTTTCTTATTCCCAGCTCTACCCCCACCCATCCCTCTTATTCCCAGCTTTGCCCCCCAACCATCCCTCTTATCCCCAGCTCTGCCTCCATCCACCCCTCTTATTCCCAGCTCTGTCCCACCAATCCCTCTTATTCCCAGCTCTGTCCCATCCATCCCTCTTATTCCCAGCTCTGCCTCCATCCATCCCTCTTATTCCCAGCTCTGTTCCATCCATCCCTCTTATTCCCAGCTCTGTCTTATCCATCCATCTTATTCCCAGCTCTTCCCTCATCCATCCCTCTTATTCCCAGCTCTGTCCCATCCATCCCTCTTATTCCCAGCTCTGTCTTATCCATCCCTCTTATTCCCAGCTCTGTCTTATCCATCCATCTTATTCCCAGCCCTTCCCTCATCCATCCCTCTTATTCCCAGCTCTGTCCCATCCATCCCTCTTATTCCCAGCTCTGTCCCACCCATCCCTCTTATTCCCAGCTCTGTCCCATCCATCCCTCTTATTCCCAGCTCTGTCCCATCCATCCCTCTTATTCCCAGCTCTGTCCCATCCATCCCTCTTATTCCCAGCTCTGTCCAATCCATCCCTCTTATTCCCAGCTCTGCCTCCATCCATCTTTTATTCCTAGCTCTGCCCCATCCATCCCTCTTATTCTTAGCTCTGTCCCCACCCATCACTCTTATTCCCACCTCTGCCCCCACTCATCTTTCTTATTCCCAGCTGTACCCCCACCCATCCCTCTTATTCCCAGCTTTGCCCCTCAACCATCCCTCTTATCCCCAGCTCTGCCTCCATCCATCCCTCTTATTCCCAGCTCTGTCCCACCCATCCCTCTTATTCCCAGCTCTGCCTCCATCCATCTTTTATTCCTAGCTCTGCCCCATCCACCCCTCTTATTCCCAGCTCTGCCCTCATCCATCCCCCTTATTCTTAGCTCTGCCCCCACCCATCACTCTTATTCCCACCTCTGCCCCCACCCATCTCTCTTATTCCCAGCTCTACCCCCACCCATTCCTCTTATTCCCAGCTTTGCCCCCCCAACCATCCCTCTTATCCCCAGCTCTGCCTCCACCCACCTCTCCTATTCCCAGCTCTGTCCCATCCATCCCTCTTATTCCCAGCTCTGCCTCCATCCATCCCTCTTATTCTCAGCTCTGTTCCATCCACCCCTCTTATTCCCAGCTCTGCTTCCATCCATCCCTCTTATTCCCAGCTCTGTCCCATCCATCCCTCTTATTCCCAGTTCTGCCTCCATCCATCTTTTATTCCTAGCTCTGCCCCATCCACCCCTCTTATTCCCAGCTCTGTCCTCATCCATCCCTCTTATTCTTAGCTCTGCCCCCACCCATCACTCTTATTCCCACCTCTGCCCCCACCCATCTCTCTTATTCCCAGCTCTACCCCACCCATCCCTCTTATTCCCAGCTTTGCCCCCCAACCATCCCTCTTATCCCCAGCTCTGCCTCCATCCACCTCTCTTATTCCCAGCTCTGTCCCATCCATCCCTCTTATTCCCAGCTCTGCCTTCATCCATCCCTCTTATTCCCAGCTCTGACCCATCCACCCCTCGTATTCCCAGCTCTACCCTCATCCATCCCTCTTATTCTTAGCTCTGCCCCCACCCGTTACTCTTATTCCCACCTCTGCCCCCACCCATCTCTCTTATTCCCAGCTCTACCCCCACCCATCTCTCTTATTCCCAGCTTTGCCCCCCAACCATCCCTCTTATCCCCAGCTCTGCCTCCATCCATACCTCTTATTCCCAGCTCTGTCCCATCCATCCCTCTTATTCCCAGCTCTGTCCCATCCATCCCTCTTATTCCCAGCTCTACCTCCATCCATCTTTTATTCCTAGCTCTGCCCCATCCACCCCTCTTATTCCCAGCCCTGCCGCCATCCATCCCTCTTATTTCCAAGCTCTGCCTCCATCCATCCATCCCTTATTCCCAGCTCTGTCCCATCCATCCCTCTTATCCACAGCTCTGCCTCCATACCTCTTATTCCCAGCTCTGTCCCATCCATCCCTCTTATTCCCAGCTCTGCCTCCATCCCTCTTATTCACAGCTCTGTCCCATCCATTCCTCTTATTCCCAGCTCTGCCTCCATTCATCTTTTATTCCTAGCTCTGCCCCATCCACCCCTCTTATCCCCAGCTCTGCCCTCATCCCTCCCTCTTATTCCCAAGCTCTGCCTCCATTCATCCCTTATTCCCAGCCCTGCCCTCATCCATCCCTCTTATTCCCAGCTCTGCCTCCATCCATCCCTCTTATTCCCAAGCTCTGCCTCCATTCATCCCTTATTCCCAGCCCTGCCCTCATCCATCCCTCTTATTCCCAGCTCTGCCTCCATCCATCCCTCTTATTCCCAAGCTCTGCCTCCATCCATCCCTTATTCCCAGCTCTGTCCCATCCACCCCTCTTATTCCCAGCTCTGCCTCCATCCTTATTCACAGCTCTGTCCCATCCATCCCTCTTATTCCCAGCTCTGCCTCCATCCATCTCTTATTCCTAGCTCTGCCCCATCCACCCCTCTTATTCCCAGCTCTGCCCTCATCCATCTCTTATTCCCAGCTCTGCCTCCATCCATCCCTTATTCCCAAGCTCTTCCTCCATCCATCCATTATTCCCAGCTCTGTCCCATCCACCCCTCTTATTCCCAGCTCTGCCTCCATCCCTCTCATTCCCAGCTCTGCCTCCATCCCTCTCATTCCCAGCTCTGCCCCATCCATCACTCTTATTCCCACCTCTGCCCCCATCCATCTCTATTTTTCCCAGCTCTACCCCCACCCATCCCTCTTATTCCCAGCTTTGCCCCCCCCAACCATTCCTCTTATCCCCAGCTCTGCATCCGTCTATCCCTCTTATTCCCAGCTCTGCCTCCATCTCTCTTATTCCCAGCCCTGCCTCCATCCATCTCTTATCCCTAGCTCTGCCTCCATCCATCCCTCTTATTCCCAGCTCTGTCCCATCCATCCCTCTTATTCCCAGCTCTGCCTCTATCCATCTCTTATCCCTAGCTCTGTCCCATCCATCCCTCTTATTCCCAGCTCTGTCCCATCATCCCTCTTATTCCCAGCTCTTCCTCCATCCATCTCTTATTCCTAGCTCTGCCCCATCCATCCCTATTATTCCCAGCTCTGCCCCACCCATCCATCTTATTCCCACCTCTGCCCCCACCCATCCCTCTTATTCTCACCTCTGCCCCCACCCATCCCTCTTATTCCCAGCTCTGCCCCCACCCATCCCTCTTATTCCCAGCTCTGCCTCCATCCATCTCTTATTCCCAGCTTTGTCCCATCCATCCCTCTTATTCCCAGCTCTGCCTCCATCCATCTCTTATTCATAGCTATGCTCCATCCATCCCTATTATTCCCAGCTCTGCCCCATCCATCCCTCTTATTCCCAGCTCTGCCCCACCCATCCCTCTTATTCCCACCTCTGCCCCCACCCATCCCTCTTATTTCCAGCTCTGCCCCCACCCATTCCTCTTATTCCCAGCTCTGCCCCCCACCCATCCCTCTTATTTCCAGCTCTAACCCCAGTCATCCCTCTTATTCCCAGCTCTGCCCCACCCATCCCTCTTATTCCCAGCTCTGCCCCCACCCATCCCTCTTATCAGGGCCGGCTCCAGGTTTATATGGGCCCTCGGGCGGCATGGTCTCAGTGGGCCCCTTTGTGGTGGAGAGTTGTGGCTCAGGGGTCTATAAATTCCATGACATAGAACAGGGTGGAAGGACAAGCCTCTGTGCTGGCCCTTGCACCCCGTAGGCGGGTTTGTAGCCCTGCAGGCTAGAATCCCGCACTTGCCAGCCCCCGTGAACTGGTATAGGGGTCTCCTGGGTCCCTTACCAGTTCACAAAGGGTTGAATGTAAAAAATAAAAAAACACCCTGAAAACATTATTTTATTTGTTTTTTTAAAGTGAACTAAAAACCCAGTTGAATCCGATCCATTCCCTCCCCGTGGGGCATCCAAAATCGGGATGCCCTGCTGTGTGAAACCCCCCAGGTCACCCGCTACACGTACCTTAATCCCGGTCCAGCGGCGCATGCGCATTTGAGAATGACCGCTGCTGGCACACTCCCTGTTAGAGGGAAGCGCAGATTGGGCCGCCAGCGCTCTCTGAGCCGCTGAGCTAAGACGTCGCTCAGACACCCATAGCTCAGTGGCTCCGAGCGCGCTGATTGGACGAGCGGCTGCACATGCGCCGGAGGACCACGGTGAGGTGAGTTGATGTGGGGAGATCTGGGGGGTTTCACATAGTGGGGCACCCTCATTCGGGATGCCCCGAGGAGTAGACCAAAACCCAGGATAGTCAAAATCCTGGGTTTTGGTCCACTTTAATACTTACCTCCCATTCATCTCGCACTCTGTACCGCCAGTCACGTTGGCTTCTGCTCTCCTGCTACTGGAAGCCTTTTACACCTTCTGGCTAACAGAACATAAGGGGTTAATTAAAAAAAAATGACATAGGGTCCCCCTCCTTGGGGGGGCAACCCATTTTTGGGGGGAATTTTACCCTTAAAATTCCAGAAAAAAATGACATGGGGACCCCCCTACCCAGCCCGGGACCAGCTATGGGGGCTTGTAGAACAGGGCGCAGGGGCCAGCTTTGGTGGCCCCCCACCCTGCTGGCTACAAACCCACATGGCCTCTGTGGGTCCAGGCTCTTCTGCCCCTCCCCCCCTGGGCTTTGGGGAGGCAGGTAATTTGGGGTGCAGATGTTTTTTTCACAATTTGTAGGTTTTATGTATAAAAAAAGTAAGTTTTTTCAATAAAATTATATTGTGTGTAAAAGCACAATTTTTCCCAGTTACAACTGTATCACATATGTATTGGTAGACATCCTTTCCTGCCCAGACTCCCCCAAACTGAAACAGTTCTCCTAGATCTCAGGCTTTCTAGGTGTACCAGGCTTGATGTGGGCACAGTTTTCTGGAAGTAATTCTTTGGTTGCTCAGGGTTTCCCTAAACTAAATAAAAAAGCATAATAAAAGCCACATTTTTCTAAAATAAAAATGCAAACACGAAAAAACAAGTTAAATCTGAAAAAGCAAGGTCCCCCCAACACGCATAGGTACTTTCAAGGGAAGAGTTGCCAAACATTAAAGTCAAGCATATGAGTGGGGGTAATTTTACTTGAAAATGTCAGCTCTGCAGACACAGTGCGCATCTTGCGCTTTTTTAAAGCAAACAACCCTTTACATTTGAAATACCCCCTGCAACCCATATATTCTCTAAAAGTACAAACATTAAAGTGGGCCAACACCCAGGGGTGATCGGCCCGGGAATCTATAAGATTCCCGGGCCGATCACCTCACACACCGTGGGACATCCGAGATCGGGATGTCCCGCGGGGTGTAACCTCCCCAAAACCCCCGAAAAACCTTACCTCTCCAGCCGCTGCTTCCGCCTCACTCGCGCTCCTCTAGACGTGCGCGCGCCCGCGCCGGCCGTCTCTGAATGGCCGGCGCGGGCGCGCACACGTCAAAAGTGACGCGTGGGAGGCGGCGGGCGCGATCCCTTGTCCGTTGACGGACGTCACTTGTCCGTCGGCGGGCATTGGACAGCGCAGTCACGTGGGAGCGTGGAGAGGTGAGTTTTCGGGGTGTTTGGGGGGGTTTCAGGCAGCGGGGCACCCCCGATCGGGGTGCCCCGGGGAAGTGGACCAATACCCAGGATAGTCAAAATCCTGGGTGTTGGTCCACTTTAAGCTTTTTAGGCGTACCCATTTTGTTACAATACCCAACATACATAGCTACTTTTAAACCTTTTGACTACCAGCCTATTGAGATTTTGTCACACCCATATATTGTTTTTGTAGGCAGGGTTTGGGCTTTAACATGAACTGTCTTGTTTGTCATTTCTCCAATGTTTTTTTTTATATTTTTGAATGAAATATGTAAAAAAAAGATATGTTTTTAAAATGTGTCTAATTTATTTTTAATGTATTTTGATCAAGAAAACCATATTGCATGTGAAAGCCTCATTTCTCCCAATTACAATGGTGCCTCTTCTGCCCCACCCCCTTGGGCTTTGGGGAGGCAGGTAATGGGGGGCTGGGGGTCACCGCTTGCCGCAGGTGACTTGCCAACCCTCTAAGCCTTGTGAACTGAGTCTCATGAATCCCTTCCGAGTTCACAAAGGGTTAACTGTAAAAATAAACACACACACACTGCTAGGAAAAATTATACTTATTACATTTATACACATCCTATCCTGTGTCCCGCACAGGTCAATCCTGTCCCATGCTGATTTGATGACAGATCAGAGTCCCCTGTCATCCCACCCTCTCTGTACCAATACTACTGGCATCTGTCAGAGCCAAGGATGCAGGGGATGACGCCATCCTGCTCCTCCCACAAAAAAGCAGGGCTACAGGTAGTGGCCAGCGCTGACAGAAGCAGTGGGGGGCCTGTTCCGGGTCCTCTCATGAAACCCGAGGAACCTGGGGGGGACCTGCAGCGACGTCAGCAGCGGTGGAAGTGGGGGGAGGGGCTGTTTAGGGACCTCTCCTAAAGCCGGAAGAGTCAGCCGGTAGAGGTGAGTTTATATCTTTTATTACTATATACTTTTACTATATCTTTTTGAGTCTTACGTAGCTGGCACTTAATGGGTTGATAAGCAGCTACATGAGACTCACATAGATGGCACTAATAGGGTTAAGAGTCATGGAATCATTGGATAGGGATGTAATTTTGCCTCTTTACAAGGCACTTGGCACTCGGTATATCACTAGGCTATGGTTTTAGTGCTGCTCTAAAATATTGTACAACACATGATCAAATTGCTTTTCATTTAAATTATGTGCCCTCACCTGGAATATGCCGTCCAGTTCTGTGCACCCATTCATAGAAAGAACGCTCTGATTATGGAAAGGGTGAAGGAGAGCCACCAAACTAGGAAAGAAGGATTTTCATTATGAGGAAAGATTATGAGAATTAAATCTGTTTAGTCTTAAGAGGAGACATCTGAGGGGGGACATGATTAACTTGTATAAATAATACAATACATGAATAAACAATTTAGATTGCTGCACATAAGAATTACATTTACCTTTTTCTAACTGCTGGGGTCAGTTATAAAACCAAGATGGCAGTTCATGGACTTGCAGGCCACCTGCAAACAGGAAGTGCTGTGGGCTTCCTGTCACTGTGCATTGTCAGTTATGTCAGTTGGGAGAGGAAGCTCCAAAATGGCCACAACCTTTCTTTTCCAACCGTGCCAGGTTGTTGGTCCAGTTTTCCATTCCCTGCCAAGGCCTGCTTGAGTCTGACTGATATGGAGGGGGGGCGACGATATACCTTCAGAGGTCACTGATGAATGGAAGGTGGCATGCATCCCACAGGACTCGATTTTGTGGTCCATTATGTAGGATTGAACAATTGTGGGGAAGAAACGGGGAGTATGTTTTTCTCTTGGTTGCTTGTACAGACCCTTTAATGTCAGAACAGGTCTGTAACTCTTCATTTATTGAACCAGCAGACGTGGCCTGCCACATGAAGGTTGATTGCATGTGGCAATGAGTTTCTTCTGAAGCTACAGCACACTGTTGGGGGGGGGGGGGGGGGACACTTGCTCCAAAAGGGAGGGATAGCTGCTGCAGTCAGTGTAGGCTGATGCCTGTGGAACCTTGTCGAGACAGTGTGGTGAAAAAAAGTGATTATTGAGTGAGTCAGAGAGTGGCAGAAAAGAGTAACTGAAAAACGAGTTACATTTAGCAAACTAAAACAGAAAAGTAGTTGATATTTCATTATTTTAGCACCTTAAATATTAATGGTTTGGGAAATCTTCCATATTTACTTGTACTTAGACAAAACACCCGCACAGGGAAGCATTCTAATCTCCATTATTACATGGCGCTGTGGCTGTAGATTACATAGAGCATTTGGGTGTCACCTAGTGGCCAGTTAGACGCCATTCTGGTTAGCATGTTCTGAGACGCTTCGGTATATCACTAGGCTATGGTTTTAGTGCTGCCCTAAAATATTGTACAACACATTGTAAATTGCAAATTGCTTTTCATTTAAATTATGTGAAAAGAACTGTTTAATTATTCCATCAGTAAAATCACCACTAGCTTGTATGTGCCACTGGGTCAAAAAATAATAATTCGGGAAGCTTTACCCTGTCCCCTATGCCCATGCATTTAAATCCATGGCATGTCTAAGTGGTAAAATATTGCTGGTACATGTCAGGTATCCTATGAAAGAGGGAAGAGTATGAGAGGAAAGTAAGAGAATACACAGAGCACTGAGAGTGCAGGCAGATATTTAATGAAATCAGATGTTTCGGTATTGTAAGTATAGAGTTGCAGTTAGACCTACCTAGTCCAGGGGACAGAAACTGGAACTTCAGCACACAAAGCATCATCTGGTGTCTCTTTTAATTGAAGGCAGATAGCTAGCTGATACCTGGTGATTATTACCAAATGTGAAGCTACTGGTGGCAGGAGCAGTGTTAACATCCCCCCAAAACAGTTGACTATACTCACCTGGTTCAACACCAGTGCCCAGGAGCGGGTGAGCCACAGCACACACAGGTTTGTTCTCTCCTGGTAGGAATAAAATCCAGGAGTGACAGGTTTAGTGTATCAGGGGTGACAGAACCCATCACCCCTGATTTCCTCTTCCTTCCTTTAAAATAAAAAAACAGGCCTGGATGGATATTTCTTGATGCCAGGTGTATAAATCACCCCTCCTCCCTCCATCCAGCATAATTACCTTATTTAATTGCCCCCATAACACGCACATTTATTCCCCAAAAAGTGGTGGGGTGCCACACCACGGGAGGCCAAAAGAAGATGGAGGAGCTGCATAGAGCCGGGTGTTTGCATGTACCCTGGCTAGAAGCAGAGGCGGCAGCGACAGGCACAGTGCCCGCTATTCATCCATTTTCTTCTGGCCTCCTGCGGTGTGGCAGCCCAGACAACAGCACTGGAGCACCGGGACATGTGAGTTGACTTTTTTTTTCTTCTGTCGCCTATGGGGAATGGGAGGAGGGATGCCACACTGCTTATAGCGAATAGGAGGGGAGAAATCCACTGACTATAATGGGGAATGGGAGGGGGAATGCCACACTGCTTATAGCGAATAGGAGGGGAGAAATCCACTGACTATAATGGGGAATGGGAGGGGGAATGCCACACTGCTTATAGCGAATAGGAGGGGAGAAGGCCACTGACTATAATGGGGAATGGGAGGGGGGGATGCCACACTGCCTATATGGGGAATGGGAGGGGGAATGCCACACTGCCTATATGGGGAATGGGAGGGGGGAATGCCACACTGCCTATATGGGGAATGGGAGGGGGAATGCCACACTACCTAAGGGAATGGGAGGGGGGAATGCCACACTGCCTATATAGGGAATAGGAGGGGAGAATGTCACACTGATTATAATGGGGAAAGGGAGGGGGGAATGTCACAGTGCTTATAGCAAATGGGAGGGGGGATGCCACACTGCCTATTAGAATGGGATAGGGGAATGCCACAGTGCTTATAGGGAATGGGATCCCCCCTTGAATGCCACACTGCTTAAGGGATGGGAGGAGGGAATGCCACACTGCTTATAGGCAATGGGATGGGAGAATGCTACACAGATTATAATGGGGATTATAATTCCACACTGCCTATATTGGGGAATAGGAGGGGGGAATGACACACTGCCGATATAGAGAATGGGATGGGGAGATGCCACACTGCCTATATTGAGGAATAGGAGGGGAGAATGCCACACTGCCAATATAGGGAATGGGATGGGGAGATGCCCCATTGCCTATGGGGAATAGGAGGGGGTATGCCACCCTGCCTATGGGAAATGGGAGGGAAGATGCCACCCTGCCTGTAATTGGGGGATTCTGCACCTTGCCTATTTGGTTCAAAACATTTGGTACAGAAAATAATTTTTCTAATTTTCCTCCTCCAAATTCTAGGTGCGTCTTATGGGCAGGTGTGTCTTATATGGTGAAAAATACGATACACCGTATATACTCGAGTATAGGTCGACCCGAATATAAGCCGAGGCACCTAGTTTTACCACAAAAAACTGGAAAAGTTATTGACTCGAGTATAAGCCTAGGGTGGGAAATGCAGCAGCTACCGGTAAATTTCAAAAATAAAAATAGATACCAATGATGTTTTTGAATACCGTAAAGAGCAAGAAGGAGGGAAATGTGGAAAAGAGCAAGAAGGAGGGAATGTGGAAAAGAGCAAGAAGGAGGGAATGTGGAAAAGAGCAAGAAGGAGGGAATGTGGAAAATGTTGGATGTAGAAAAGAGAAGACTGATGCAATCTGAAAAGGAGAAAAAAAGGTAAAGGCGTAAAATAAGAAAGAAAGAATGTGGAAAAGGGAAGAAAGAGTAAAAGAGAGAGATGTGTAAAAGTTAATTACTAATAGTTGTAAATGCCCCTTTAAATTTACTCCTGCAGTGCACGTGTCCCAGCTTTATCAGTGGAAAAGGCAATATATCCCAGTAGCCGTCCCACAGCCGGAGGCTCTCTATGAAGGGACAGGGGCGGCAGGGGCAGTGTGACAGTGTGACTGAGCTGCAGGTGGGGAAGCTGTGGCCTGGCTCTGGGGAAGGGGACACGGCGGCGCTGTGTGAGGAGACTCCGCGGCGCTGTGCTCCAGTTCCGGCTTTTGCCGCCGCCCCGCACTGGCTCCGCCGCACACAGGTAAGTCACCCATCACCTCTGTGTGGCACACACACACACACCTACCTGATGAGGGGGGACACAAGAGGACCACATGCCCTGCACTGCTCCAGCATCTTGAACATCCTCACTGCCGACGGCGGCCATGGGCGGACGGCAGGCGGGGCTGCGCGGGGGGGCAGGCGTGGGTTCGCGGCCGCGCGCGCGCACCTTAGTGGGAACAGTGATGGCCCTGCCCCTTTTTCTCCTCCATTTCGGCCAAAATTTTCACTGACTCGAGTATAAGCCGAGGCGGCTTTTTTCAGCCCAAAAAGTGGGCTGCAAAACTCGGCTTATACTCGAGTATATACGGTATGTTCTAATTCTTCTCATCATTGTAAAATGTCAACCATGTACAGGTTATTTTTTAAGGAAATATTAGAAACATTTTTGTGTGTTAAACAGGAAAATCGGACCTAAAATAAAAAGGGGCCGACTGCCCCCCCCCCCATTGACCCCTATTACATTTTGGAAGTCTCTGCCGCCTGCTGCGACGATATCCAGTTGCTTCAGGGCCCGGTCCTCACCCTGCCGCCCACTTAGCCGTTGCTAACCTACAAGCACGGCTTTAGCTGTGCTCCTCAATGTCCGCACCAATCCCGCAGCTCCACAAAGTCTCACAGGATTTCGTGCGGCTCCATTGCATCCCATTCATGGGCACTGAACAGGCACGAGATCAGGGGCCGCGTGCAGTGCAAGATGGCGCCGCCCATCGGGAGGTCGGCGGGAATCCGACTTCATCAAATAATTAGCATGAACCCCATGCTAAGAACATCTATCTTTGAGCATGTGTCACATCACACTATGCATTGATCAGCTTAGTTTGCTAAAATTGCAGGTTAAAGAGACAGGTCAGGCTGATTCATAAAAAACCCACTTACCTGCAGGCTGCAGCCCACTGGTTGGCTCACATTCAAATCAGTACAGGATACTAGCGAGTGGTCACATGACATGAGCCCTGCTGTCAGTCAATGAGAGAGCCTGTCTCCACATGACCAGCAGCAGGGAGTAAAAAATATATTGGCAAATGAGAGAGAAGTTTAGTGCCCCATCAGTGCCCCTAGGGTGACGATGCCTTGTGCAACCGATCTGCTCTCACCCCAAAGGAACATGTTCCCACACATATTCTCAGTTTACCTTGTTTCCCGGTCCAACGGCACATGCGTGAGCTGTGGCCGCATCCTCGCTATCCCTCTAGCAGGGCGCATGCCCGTGGCAGGCATTTGTGAAGGCTTAGACGACGTGACCTTCTACGAGCGCGCTGATTAGACAAGCAGACGTACATGCGCCGTAAGATCAGGGAAAGGTGAGTTGCCCTTAGCGATTTGGGGGGTTTCAGACAACAGGGCACCCCCAGGGGAAAGGATCAAAACCCAGGATAGTCAAAATCCTGGTTTTTGGTCCACTTTAATGAGACCCCCTCATGTCCCCATATAGTGACTTATCCCATAGTGAATGCACACAGCGAAGGATTGAGCGTGCTTCCATGGGATTAAGAAATAAGAAAAAAAGATGAGTACATTAGGACATACTGGGGGGGGGGGGGGGGATTCACACTTCGGGACACCCCACATGTGATGCCCCTGGGGGAGAATCCCTGGATGGGGGTAGTTGTGTTGAGAGCGTTTTGCCTACTCTAAAGCGTCCCAAACCCCAGGGGAAGGCCAGAGCTAGGTTTTGTGTGAACCCCCCTCTGTCCCCATGGCTCTGCAAAACTCACCTTCGTCCGATATAAACATCCAGCGGCTGCATTCCCGCATCTTCCGCCCCAGCCATTAAGATAGGCTTGGGACAGGGTGGGAGCACGCCTGATGCTGGGGATTTGCTCCCAATTGCTGTAAACAGAGCTGTACACTGAAAATTAAAATATGCTTGGAAAATGGCTTTTACCAGACAAGAACTTGCGCATGCAGGACTGGAAAGGGGTGAGATTTACTGGGTGATCTGGGGGGGTTCCCACAGCGGGGCATCCCAAATCAGGCTGCCCAGAGGGGCCAAGGAACAAATCACGGGATAGTCCAAATTTACACTAAAACCCACTATGACAGTTACCGCTACACAGCCTACAAGTCCCAGCATGCATCGCTACTGACCTCACGCTACCCGGATACAGTGAGTGAATATAAATAACAAAGGCACCGCCTCTATGAGGCCAGCTCTGACACACAATTGGCTGCACAGCTGTCAGTCACAACAAACGCGCCTGCTGAGTGGCTGAGATCGTAAGTGAGGTTTAACTTCCTTAAAGGGACAGCGCACTGCCCTTCCTGCAGCTGTTCTGTCATCACATGGCTCAACCAAAGTAAATGATTTCTTAGAACAGGCTCAGAAGGCGCACGTGAATATGGTGAGAAGAAGTTTCGTTTTGTAGTTAACAAGCAGTGTGTGTGTATGTGTACAGTACATTTGCTTGCATGATGCACTTGTATTAAGAGGATGTGTGTGTGTAGTAGCATGGTTGTGTGCATGGCAGGCTAAATAATGAAGGAACTAGGACAGTGTCTGAATCACAGTATCTATTGATTTAGCCCAGGCTCATGTGGGGGGACTGAATGGTGGGTGTATGTGGGGGGGGTTGCCTTGTGAGTGTATGGGGGGGGGGGGGGGGCTGGTTGGTTGTCTTTTTACTATCGTGATGATAGGTGTGTTTCCCTGGGGCATCCTGATTTGGGCTGCCCTTTTGTGTGAAGCCCATATTGCCCTCACCTTTACCTCTTTCCCATAGGGCATATGCGGCCTCTGTCAGGGTCCAGTCAGTGCTTTATGCCATGCAGACTAATCCACTCCATAAAATGTTTTGAACAGAGCGCTGGCATAGGGGGCAGCTGCATCCCTGGTTTCCCTGCCATGTGTGGTGCACTACCGTCCCCAGCCTACCTGAATGGCTGAGCATGGGAGTGAGCCTCAGCTGCAGGGATGCTGAGGATGCGGGACAGCTGGAAAGGTTAGTGATTGCAAGCATTGGGGTTCCACACATGGGGGCATCCCATCCCTAGGGGCACTTAGTTGGCTGGTCATGGAGACTGAAGACTGGCACAGGTAGTGAACTGAGGGTTTATACCCTTCTCCTCCAGCGAGCAATCTGGCTAGTTAAGCTCCTATTCATATTTTCTAGCGGTCATAAATCAGCAGGGCATCCTGGTTTGGAATGCTTTCTCCTTCATAACACGTAGAATAAAGGGGAGGGCATATCTAATGTCTAGTTGACTTTTGGGTCTGCTTTAGGGCCAGAAAGAAACTTTAAATGATCAGCTAATCATATGCGGCTAACTGATAAACAGAATTATTTAAGTGGACCAAAACCCTTCCCACCCAGCCCTAGACTCTAAAACAGTGGTTCTCAACTATTTAACACCACGTGCCCCAATTAATTATAAGTATCATTTATAAATGTTACCAAAATAATTAGGCCACAGGCCTTGTTACATTCTATAAGATTCCCTCTCCCCGGGGCATACAAAATCGGGACGCCCTGCTGTGTGAAACCCCCCAGATCACCCATAAACTCACCTTATTTTCTGGTACAATGGCACATGCGCGAGCAGCAGCTGCATCCCCACTATCCCTCTAGCAGGGCGCGTGCCCGCAACAGGCATTTGTGAATGGCCGGCACGAGCATGCTCCCTGTTAGAGGCAGGCGGGGGATGTGGTCATCAGATCGATTGGTTCCGCTCGTAGACGAGCTCCTGGACGAAGGTATTCAAAATCCTGAGTTTTGGTCCACTTTAAAGCAAAAAGGAATAATGTATCTCTGTTAAAATAATATACCAAATCCATCAGATGTACTATGTTGGTGCACCCCTGAAAATAACTGCGTTACCCGTTCAAGTTGTGGTGTGTAACCCCTGGGGTACATGTACTGCAGGTTGGAAAACAGTGCTGTAAAAGACCCCAGGGCTGGGTGAAGCCCTGTCCCAGGGGCATTCTTATTTGGGACACCCCTGTGTGTGTAAGGCCCTGGTTCCTTGTATTCTCTGCTCGATCCAGTGATGCCCACAGCACATGTGTGGCTGGGCCAGGCTTATTTGAATGGCCTGCGCTGACTTCGGGATCAGTCAGTGAGAGGCGCGCGTCAAAGCATTGACTGTTCATTCATTGTTTCACATTAATATGCATAGCAGAGAGCCTGCACCTCCATGAGATAAACTGGTGGCTTTCACATACACACACAGGCATCCCAAATGGTGTTTTTCTGTAAAGTAGACCAAAACTTGGTGGGGGGGGGGGGTTAGTCATGAGTATATAAATATAGGACTTTCTGAGACTGCTGGGCTTAATGTTGAACAGCAAAAAGAGGAGAGAAAAAAAAAAAACCATCGACAATTGTTTTTTCATATGTCAAGTGACCTTCAAGGAGACTGATAGTGACAGCTGGGAGACTGGAGGAAGACTGGAGGGCAGCAGGAGTGCACACAAGTGAGAACAGGTGAACGTATAACCCCTGGTGGGATCAGACACGTGCTGCCTTGAGCTTCTAACGATGGCAGTGATTGACACTACATCTGGCTCCATGATCTGTGGTGTAGAGCATCGGCTTAATGTAGCCATTTACGTATTTTTCACAGGCCCCTATTGTGCCATTTGTTTACTTGGGCCGAAAATGGACCTACAGTCCAGGTTATTACATTCGCTTATTTACCTGATTTTTCCCATTGGAAATGCCAATAATGGCCAATAGAACATGCTTAAACCAACATGAGCATATAGTAGACTTTGCTGTCTTATGCACAGTTGAACTCCAGAAAACAAAAAAATCACAGTTTTTGACACAGTCTGCTTCAGAGGCATCCCTGAACTGTTGTCAGAGACACATCCCTGTTAGCCCTCTAATTTTTTTGGGTGGTAAACTTCTCCTCTGTAGTGTCAGTCCACCCGTGCTCACCTTTATAGCCAGTTTCCACACTGCTTATACCCAAACTGTTCCGTTTCAGAAATACTGTCAGTTACCCAGGGCCGGCGCCAGGTTTATGTGGGCCCTTGAGTGGCATGGTCTCTGTGGGCCCCTTTGTGGTGACGAGTCACATCACATCACTGAGGATGTCCCAAATCTGGATGCCCCCTAAGGATCATGCTATTTGGACCAAAACTCTAGTTTTAGTCTACTTTGAAGCACACCAAACCCCTTTAAACCTGACCTCTGAATCGAAACGAATCTAGATTCTCCTGTTTTTGGATTCCCCTGCGTGTGACCCCCCCCCCCCTTTGGTCATTACTTTTCTGAAACTGATGAATGCACTGTGGGATGAGTTAACGGCCAAACCAGAGGGGTTCTTTCCCAAACAGGGGCATCCCAAATTGAGATGACCCTGTGCAGCGGACCAAAACTCGGGTGAAATTGCTTGCATGGTGGGTATGCCAGCGATCCCAGGGGGGTGCAAACAGTAAGGTATCACAGATTCCCCCCTGGAATCTAAATTGCAATGCCCCGTTGTCTGGAACCCCGCCATTTGAGGAGATGTGGGGCTGCCCTCCCAGTCCGCCACCGGTCAAGTGTCGTTGCACGCCCCAAACGCTGGCCCTACCAGTGGCCACCCCGGAGGCAGCTCCCTCGCCTTGCCAGGTGGTGATGCCAGACCTGCAATCGCCAGTAATCTTCCCATTTTGCAACTGAACAATCTCGCCTTTTACCCATGACAGCAATGAGGGGATAAGTGTGCAGTCTATCACACACCTTATATACCCGCCAACAAGTAGGAAGTCCTAATACATACTCCCCAAGTGTTCCTGATTTGAAAGGATTGGCCCTCTTTTGAATCTGTGTCCCTCTGTCCCTCTTTGGTCACATTTGTCCCTCTTTGAGGTGTAACATGCAGTTCTGCAACAATAAATGATTAATTTGCCTATTTAAAGTTTCTATTGTTTTAATTTCTACAACCTATCTCTTATCCATCAATCAATGAGGGGGCGTGGCAAATTTAACAATTTCCCCTTTTTCCTACTATGAAAAGTTGGTAGGTATGATGATAAATATATATATATATATATATATATATATATATATATATATTAGTGATTTTCACTTGCAAGACTGACTCTTAGACACACTGTACTCACACAGCAGCATCCACAACATGCCAGTATTGCATATTTGTTTAGAGGGATATTAATATGTATATGTTTTATGTCTTGCTTGGTCAGGGGACATGCACTTACTTTACCCTTCTCTTTCCTCACAGGCTGTCATGGGGATACAGATGGTGGTCACCTTACTGGTGGCCAGTATTATGCAGAGAGTGTCACCTCACCTTTCCCTCGCACGCTGGATTTTATGCAATGGAAGGTACATTTTATTTTAAATATTGCTATGTTCAGTGAATTTTAGGACTGATATCTCTTGATGTATCAGAGACTGCACAGCAATTCAATCAACATCCCAGCCGTTCTCCAAGTCTCGCAGCCCCCATTGCAGCCCATTCTTCGGCACTGCACAGGCGTAAGATGGGGGGGGGGGGGGGAGCGCACAGTGCCTGATGGAATGCAAGATGGCGCTGTCCATTGGAGTTTGCCCCGAATCTGACAGAAGCCCTGGCGAGGCGAGTATAAATTGCCCAAAGGTAAAACCGGAGGGGGATGCAGCAGACTGCTGAGGTTTTACCCTCCTCTAATGTTCCTTTTTAAAATGACAGAAAAAGGGTATTGTATGAGCCATGATGGGGCCCCATTTATTAGTCGCATCATGTCCCAGTCACACTTAGTTACACTACTGGTGTCTGCTAAAATCCACAGTGACATGCTGATGGGCAGGGTATTTATACTCAGGAGTTTATATACCCCCCCTCCCTATTGCCAGGCTCTGCTTGCTCACCGCCAGAGTGCCAGCATGGAAGGAGGGGAACTTCCTCCAAACATCGGACATTTTGACTGCTGCCAGCTGAAGAGGTTGCGACGAGGGAGCAAAGAGGTGCCGGAGCAGCAGGAGGATGCTGCCAGGGCTGGATGACAATGTAAGTATAGTGTAAATTAAGACTAATAATGCTTTTTTTAATTTTTTTTAATTTAATTTATTACTTGAACTAGTAAGAGGTCCAGGGGAGCCCTATACTAGTTTAAAGGTTTGGCAAGTGACTTGCCGTTAGCTCCCATTACCTGCATCTCCAAAGCCTGGGGGGGTACAAAAGCCCGGTCGGCACCTCTCGCCATATGTGGGTACCCCAGCCCCAAAGGTGTTAAGTGGCAAAGTTGGTCAGGTGGAGATCCACACGCCTACCGGTCTCAGCAGCACGCAGTGCCAAACTTCTTCTTGAGGCTTGGAATGGATCCATTCTTGTGGATGTGGACCCTACCTGGCAACCCTGAAATTACTTCAAAAGCATAGGACTACCAGAGTTTTAGTGCACGCTGTAAAGTTAAATTTCTCTGATTTTTACTAATTGGCCTTTGTTTTCCCATATTTAAAATAGTTTGTACCGGTTCAGACACCCCACAGAGGATGAGCTGTGTGCGCTTGCTGGGAAACAGAAACCGAAAAGCAAGAAAGACAGGTACGGATAGCAGACGTGCTCTGCAGCACAATATGTTCCTATGTGGGCTGAGAATGGCCGTTTCTTAATCATGCTTTGTAAGATGCTGTACATTTAGCAAGGAGTTAAAGCGGAACAAGACTCTGGATTTGTTCATTGCCCCCAGGGTATCCCAATTTTTGGATGCCTTGCTGTGTGAAACCCCCCTAGATTGCCCATACAAACTCACTCTTTCCCGATACTATGGCGCATGTGTGCTCTCATGCAATCAGAGCTATTTGGGAGTTAAAGTGGTCACGATTGGTGAGGGAGCCAGGTAGAAGTTGAGTTTTGCAGTGACCTGGGGGGGGGGGGGGGGGGCTGGTCAACCATTTGGAATGTCCCACGGGAAGGCCAGCAGCTGACCCTGGGATCTTTTTAGTATCCAGAGCCAGCCATTCAGACTTTTGTTCCACTTAAAGGTTGTCTCAGCCTATTTGGCTACACTGGTCTGAAGTTTGTTCTTATTTAGTATATTCCAATGCCAAGCTGTACTGTACCAAAAATGTGTCTTTGAGGACAAAGATATTTTCTTATTAGAATTGATATAATGTTTCTTTTAAAATCTTAGGAGAGTTAATGGGATGACTGAAGATAAGCCCGTGACTGTCCCACGGGACATAGACTTACACTTGGACGCACAGCCAATCACCAATGTTGATGCCCTTGGTAATTTGCTTCCTCTTAGAATTCTCTGTTGTGTAATGGTATGCAAGATAGAACAAACTACTCACTGTGTGTGTATAAAATATGTACATCTAGAAGGTAAAAAAAGTGAATTTATATTGCAAGGCAATAATTAGTTCCCTTAAGGGTAGTTTCTGGTATTTCTGAGATTGCTTTGATCAGGATTATTAATATTTCTATGCAGGCTATATAACACTGCCTTGTTAATACTTTGCAGGCAGAATGCTATGCTGGGAACCTTAAAGCTTAATATAAATGTTTTTTCAATTTCACTATTTTATGCTATCTTTAGAAATTATTTCGTGCCATCTGTAGCTGAAAAGCTTCATGAAGAGTTTGGCATATGAAAGTCAACCCTCAACCTGTCATTAAAGGGGAAACTAAAGTGATCCCACACTGCAGTGGTGTACATCTGCTATTAGGACATGTGATTGCTACATGTGCAGTTGTTTCCTCTCCCCCGTCGGATGCAGCCCTGCTAGGGAAAGCTGGCCTGTCGGATGCAGCAAAATGCTACTGTAAAAAGTATTGGCTCTGACCACTTCCACCATACCCTGCAGTCCAGTAATAGAGGAAAGGATGGTGCTTCTCCATGTCTTAACAGACTTGTTGCTCCAGACCATTAGGCCAAAGGCTGAATAAAGCATTCCTTTGATGTATACATCCTCACCCTCTGGAAGTTCCACATACGTTTTCAGCCGCGCTTGTCCTGCGCTGCTACGCCTGTGAAGTTTTAGTCACCCCATCACTTCAACTTCGCTTTCACTTTCCTAGCAGCAGCAGCAGGGCTGCCATTGTTGAGAACACAGCAGGGTAAAAAGGATGCATACTGTGGACCAAGGGAGAACATTTATTTTATTATAGTAATTAGGGTTAGGATTTTATATTTTCCACTTCCACAGTGGACCTATTGCCTACTGGCAATAGGCTTCAGAGGCAGACGATTATCTACCCCTGCGGCATTCCCAATTTGGAATACCCTGCTGTTTGAAACTCCTCTGATCATCGCAATAACTCGCCCTTCCGTCTAGCCCACAGCACATTCATGTGCCGCAGCCGCATCTCCTGTGGCCAGCTATACAGATAGCTGATAGTGGGACCGCAGATGTGGGCACTCCACTTTCACTATGCTGTGCTTTATCTATAGACATAATTGTATGTTAACAGTGCTCTGGGACCACCAGGAAGGTGAGTTTTGACGGTGATCAACAGGGTTTCATACAGGAAGGCATCCCAAATCTGATGCTATAGGGACAAGAATCTATCACCAGGACAGTAAATCTTGGTGGCCTACTTCAAAGCATTAGCAATCACACTACCGCACAAACAATATACCGTATTTGCCGGCGTATAAGACGATCCCCCGACATTTCCACCCAAAATATAGAGTTTGTTATATACTCGCCGTATAAGACTACTCCCTCTTCCGCACACCGAATAAAACGTAAAAGAACATCAGATTACACTGCAGCCGCATCCCTGCTCGCCTTTAGTTTGGGATGTGCCCACACTGGCTATTCAGAATGCGTCCCAGCTAAAGGCATAGTAGGGATGCAGCTGCAGTATAATGTGGTTTGGGCTCTGGGAAAAGGGCCAGATGGGGGGTTTCACACAGTGGAGGATCACAATTTGGGATACCCCTGGAGTAGGGAACAGTAGGGATGCAGCTGCAGGGTAATGTGGTGTTGGCTCTGGGAATAGGGCCAATACAGTGGGGCATCCCGAATTGGAATGCCCCAGTGGGTTTGTTCCCTACTGCAGGGGCATGCCAAATTGGGTTTCCTCTACTGTGTGAAACCCCCCAACTGGCCCTTTTCCCAGAGCCCAAACCACATTACACTGCAGCCACATCCCTACTATGCCTTTAGATTGGACGCATTCTGAATAGCCAGCACAGGCCCCAACTAAAGGCCAGCAGGAATGTGGCCGCAGTGTAATGTGGAGTCTGGGAAAAAGGCCAAACGGGGGATTCAGACAGGGGGGCATTCCATTTTGCTGCCCCTGATGCAGGGAACAAAACCCAGTAGGGCATCCCAAGTTGGGATGCCCCCTGTGTAAACTCCCCCAAGTTGGGATGCCCCCTGTGTAAACTCCCCCAATTTGGGGTGCCCCCTGTGTAAACTCCCCCAATTTGGGGTACCCCGTGTAAACTCCCCCAAGTTGGGATGCCCCCTGTGTAAACTCCCCCAAGTTGGGATGCCCCCTGTGTAAACTCCCCCAATGACCCCGTTTCCTAGCGTCCACACCACATTACACTGCGGCCACATCCCTGCTTGCCTATAGCTGGGGACATGCCCGGATTGTTTAGAATGTGTCCCATCTAATGGCATAGTGTGTAATGTGTGGGGTCTGGGAAAGGGGCCAGTTTGGGGTTTTACACTGGGGGATGCCCCATAGAAACTTTTTTTAATAAATCTTAAATAAATCACACCTGAAGAGTACCCTTCAAAGTGGAGAGCAGCGGGGGTGATGTCAGGAGTGCGTGCCAGGAGCCAGCCCCCTGCCTGCCCACACAGTGCCTGAGAGCAGGAAAGCTGATCTGCTCGGCGCTCACCCTGCTGGCCTGCTCAGTCTCTCCCTGCTCTGATCAACTAGTGCTGCCTGAGCAAGAGCATCGCTCTGCAGGAGGAGGAGGAGGAGGACGATCGTGCTGCCCAACTTGGTGAAGGTAAGTACATTTATATGTATGTGACCCAGGTGCACCCGGCGTATAAGACAACCCCCCCACTTGAAGGCATGTTTTACAGGGGGAAAAAGTCGTCTTATACGCCGGCAGATACGGTATGTATCTTTTGATAGTATATTGTGCAAGCAACAACACCACTAAAAGGCTTTGTACATGTACTCCATCGTGTTCCTCTTTCACAGTGTGTTTTTTTTTGCAGTACTTCGCTATTTCCTGGAGTATCAGTGGTTTGTAGACTTTGCTGTGTATTCAACCGTCATCTACCTGTTCACTGAAGGATATTACTGTCTCGCAAATGCTCAAAATGAACTCAACATTGGGAATCTTTGGTGCCTTCTGACAGTCGTTTTCTCTATGTATCCTTTTGGCAGAGAAAATGGCAGTGGTTGTGTGTCTTAAAGCAGACCTTCAGCATCATTTAATGAAAGGCCCAAACCCTTAAAAAATGATTCCCTAACATCTAAAATTAATGTATTTAACATGTTTAACCATTTACTTTTTATTCTTTTCCCCACTGGCCTGCAATCAGCAATCTAGGATATGGGCGTCGCCATCTTGGCTCAGTAGCATGACATACTGAGGAGAGGGTTCAAAAGTGTGTGTGTGTGGGGGGGGGGCGAGGTTATAGCTGTGCTCTGCACAGACAGAGCAGAGCTGGGGTCAGGAAAAGATCAGCAATCCCAGAATGCAGAGCAGCACAGTCAGAAGACACTTCCTGTCTGCAGGCTGCCTGATGCTCCATGAGCCGCCATCTTGGATGTTTAAAGGCTCGGAAAATGCAGTAGGTGCAAGTAGGATGATTTGAGCAATGCCTAACCTTGGATTTCTTTCCTTTGATTGACTGACAGATATCGGTGAGGGGTCAGCATTGTGTGCATTCACGCTGTATCTCTGCCAACTCACACCTAAAGTGGAAGTCCAGTCACTAGGTAACCCCCACCTTGCCTCTGTGCCAGGGGAGGGGGAGTTCCTTAGTCACTGTACTTCACTTTATTTTGCCCATGCCCCCCTGTGTATTACCCCCATTAAACCCAAGAAATCTTACCTTTTCTCCTTGGTCCCCTGGCAAAATGGATCAATGTAATTGCCCACTGCGGTCACATGGTTGCCATCGGCAGCATGCATGGAGGTAGCGTGCAGACCGCTTGACCACAGCGGCCGATCACAGCATGTGGTTTTTGCCGGTGAGAGGGAAGGTAAGATTTCTCAGGTTTAACGTGGGTAATCCCCAGATTACCCCCCTGCCCTAGGAACAACACCCCCCTGCCCTAGGAACAACACCCATTTTGTGAAAAACTGGTAGTGTTCCGGTTTAAGTAGTATAAACTTTCTTCCTGACTACAGGGGAAAACAAACCCTAAACTCCACAAGAAGGCATCAAGTAAGATCTTCGATGTGTTCCATATCTGTGAGGATTCTCTTTCATCTGGGTCATTTTATATCTGTAAGACATGGGTGATGCGATGTGTTTTTAATTTTTTTACAGAGTGCCCAGTTCCGTTGTGTTATTTCAGCAAATATTAGATTTGTAGTTGAATTACTGTACCTAAGTTCTTGTGAGTAGCCGCTTATAGTTTCTTTTTAACTAGTATTGGAGGGAGAAAGTAGTTGCACATAACTGCATAATCTACCTGGGTACAGTAGGTGGATTAAAACTACAGTCATGTTCAAAAGTTTCAGACCTACACAAATATTGGTTTCACAACTTTTGCTGCTTTAATTGTTGTATTTGCCGTTTGCATTCATTCTGATCTGAGAAGGTCTTACCACAAGGTTAAGGCGGCTGATTCAGTTGCTTTCAAAGAGGGCTTCAGGTTGCCAAAAAAGACCCAGGTGCCAGAATGGTCTACTAAGGGGTCTCAGCTATTGGATAGGTAAGTTAAGAGCTTGCTTGGGAATGGCAGCAGGCAGGTGTTGGCATATTTGCACCCAAAGTGAGATGAAGGATTTTGAAGCCTGGCCTGTCAAGAATATTTTTTCCAAGAAAAACCTCAAGGACAGACAATCTTCAGGATGTACAGAGATTGGACTGCAGAGGGCTGGGGTAACCTATTTTCTTTAAAGTCTCTTTCAGACCATTTGGGACAGATGGAAGAATGATTGTCCAGAGGAGAAAAGCGAGCACTACCCATGAGTCCTTTGTCATGCCAACAGACCGTAACACGTCTGAAACCATTCATGTGGTTAATGCATTTTTTTTCTGGAGCCTCCTGACTGTGGTCAGTTTTTCCTAAGAACTTTGCCATGATAATCCTCCCCACAAGAGCAACTTCTCTCAACAACACAGGAGCAATTTAGTGGCTTTTTGTTTCTTCTCAGGATGACGGTGCACTAGGTCACAGAGCAAAAGTCATAACAAATTGGCTTGGTGAATAAAACATCCCAAATCAGCCATCAAAAAGCAGGTGAAAATATCTAGCATGCCAGCTTGGTAAACTACAGAAGTCCTAAAAAATAAAAAAAAATATATTGAATCTTTGGATTATAAAATGTGTATAACTGCACTTCAGTATACCAAAAAAGATCTAATAACGGGCAGCAAACTTTGTTGTTCATATCATTCTTAAAACTTTTGATCACAACTGTATGTCACGCCAGGGCTGGCGCCAGCACAGGGCAAGGCTGGGCAATTGCCAGGGGCCCACTCAGGCTCACACTTGGCCATGGTATTATTTTACAATGGACCAGAACCACCGAGTGCCAGGTGTTGATTGCAGACTTACTCATGGCTGGGCTTAGCAACAGGGGATGATCAGCAACATTGGAGAAGGTTGCATGGAATGGAGGGCAATTAATGGGAGCTCAGTAGGTGGGGAGAACCAGGTGACAACCTATAGCAAAGATGAAGTCTTTAGTGGCAGTGGAGCAAGCAGTAAGGGCTGAAGGGTGCTTGGTGGCAATAGAGAATGCAACAAGGACTAGAGGGCGATTGGTGTCTATAGGATAGGCAATAAGGACTGGAGGGCGATCAGCAGCAGAAGATGGCACATTTGGGGCCCACTAAGACTCTCCTGCCCAAGGACCCTCCACAAACCTAGAGCCTGCCCTGTGTCACGCATTTTTCATTGGGACTGTGACTGTGGGTCTTATGATGTATTATTATGGCAGGGCATTTAAAAGCGTTCCAACTCTGTGAATTTAATGTAAACTGGCCCCATCCAGTGGCAGATATTTAGTATGTGCTAATATATAGCTGTGTGAAATCTTACCTTCGTAAGGAATTCCATAGTAAAAGCAAATAGCAAGTCTTAGGTTTTGCCAACAGTAATAATAGTAGCCCTCCAAACCTACATTTTTTTTTTTTTTTTTTTTCTTTTAAGGTGGTTGTCAACCACTCATATTTTCCTTATCTGGAAACTTTCAGTAAAGTCCTCATGACCATGATGAAGCATTACTTCCGCTCCGAAGAAGGAGGGGAGCGTTCGGTCTGTTTGACATTTGCTTTTTTCTTTCTTCTTGTTGCCATGATCGTAATGATTATAAGAGAAGACTATCTGGAATTTGGTCTTGAGTCAGGTAATTACAATCATTTTTATCTTTATTTGACCCTACACCAAATTAAAGTGGATCTACACATTCCTTTGAAACTTTCCTTTGGTCCTGGTGCCTGTCCTATGTGCCTCTCCTCTATTCCCTGCAATAATGGATAGAAGCCGAAGCAGGGCTCCCAACATTCGCCCTCCTTTCAATTCTATTTCCCCAGAACCAGGCAAAAAGTGGTCTAGCAACCAATCTTTTTCTCTGAGCTCTGTGTGAGCTAGCACAGTAGCCCCCCCCCCCCATCTGTCTCTAACACTAGCAGTGTGCGCACATGACTCATAAACCTCCCCGCTTAGACACATCGAGAAATTGAAGCAAAAAAAGATTTTGAGATGTTTGGAAATGGCTTCATTTTAAACCGTTTCCACAGGGAATAAGTTAGTATGTGTCTGGGCAGGGACTTTAAAGAGAAACCCCAATTTTTCTAGCTGAGCTTCATCCTAGAGGTACAGAAAACAGCTGCTTCCTGTTCCATATCTTTCAAAGCTCCCTGCCTGAATTTTGCCACCCTGGGATCTTTAAAGTGATGGATTCTAAACCAACAACAAAAATCCGGAAGCAAGCTTACCTGATGCTTGTCCATGTGCCTCTGCTCTATTTTCTGCAGCGGCTGAAATTTGCCTCATCCTTGCTCCAGGACCATGCGCGCTCCTTTTGAAGCTCTCGGCACAAGTGAGCAGGAAAGCTACCGTGGTCCCGCAGCCATCTCTGACCACAGTAAACATGTTTCATAAAGCTCCATCATGACAGTCCCTTCCCAACTAGCCAAAACACAGTAATTAAAGGGCAGAAAGCGTCTTTGCTAAGATTACATGAGGTATTTACATATAATCTGACATTTTCAGATGCTTTGAAATGGCTCATTATACATTGTTGCCAAGGGGGTTATGGCGGAAGGAAGTTGATGTGTACCTGGACAGCATTAGCATAACATTTTTTTAAAAGGGCCTCCCCTTTACAGTTTTAAGCTAGTACCCCTACATAGTTCCTTGATACACGCAATAATCCTTTTATTACATTTGCTGTCTACTTTCTTCATAGGTCTGAACAGCATTTGTCACAATTTGGAGCTTTTAATGAAGCAGCAAGGCTGGCAGGTGTCGTAAGTGTCTATTCTTAAAAATATGTGAACCAATATAATATGCCAGAAATGAAGTGTCCCTTGTTTACCTTTTTATGACCAATAGAAACTATGATTAAAGCGTGTGTGTTTTGTTTTTTTTTTTAACTTATTCATTTTTTTTATCAGGACTCCTTTTGTGAAACTTGCCTTCAAAATTGCTTTAGTGGCTCTTTGCTCATTCCTCGGTGCCTGTCTCACATTCCCCGGGTTACGTTTGGCTCAGACCCACCTGGATGCTCTTAAAATGGCAGCAGATAGGCCGATGCTACAGTAAGTTACAACCTTTGTGCAACATATATTGGTATTTATTTGTATTATATTGAATGGATTTATACTTTAAATATAAAGGACTGATTGCCTACTCTTTGTATGTTTTAATCTAGGCTCCTCCTTCATGCCAGCTTCTTGCCTCCCGTCATTGTCGTGGTATTATGGATTCGGCCAATCACCAGAGACTTTCTCTTGAATGCCCCAATGGGAAAAGAGTCTGTACAGCTGTGAGTTTTAACACAAATAACCAACATTTTAAACATTTAAAGTCTTGATGTTTTTATTGTTACTTCATCTTTTTAAGCAGATTATTGATCGCCATGACTTTGATATTGCGTTGTGAGTGTTTTTGTTCTCATCCAGAACATGTACATTCTAAAATAATAACATTCTTTATATAACTTAAAATATCCCAAATCGGGATGCCCCCCGGAATTCACTCACAAAATCGGGATGCCGCCGGAAGTACAGAACAGTCGCACTGAGCACGGTAGATCAGCTCCAGAACAGGGAGTAAACATATTCAGCACATCCTGGGATTTCTAGGTGTGGGGGTGTTCAATAAATCTTTCTCTCTTTTTGCGTGCAGTTTTTCAAATCCATTCTTCTCACACTACCTCTCCAATTTTAAATGTCTCCTTCCCAGCATGTCTGATTCTGCATACAACACATTCCGCCTGTGGATCATCGTAGTATTTTGCCTCCTTCGTCTCTCCTTGACACGCTACCATTTGCAGGCCTACCTTGGACTTGCTGATCGTTGGGTGGAACAGATGAAGAGGGAGGCTGGACGTATTTCCGTGTTGGAAATCCAACGAAAGGTATGGCGAAAGCAAGGAGTATATGTAAAAGTGGGGGGGAGGGAATCTAGCAGTCCTAGAATATTATAGATTCCAGGGGTGTGGGTTTTAGTGTGTGTGTGTGTGTGTGTGTTTTGTGTTTTTTTTTTTTTTTTTTCTTCTCTCTATACTGTTTTATACTGTTGCATCTGGCTCCTTGCAAAACTTAGTGGTCAAATCACCAGGTTTTTGACTATCCTGGTATTTGGTTCGTGCCCCAGGGCACCCTGAATTGGAGTGCCTCGCAGGATAAAACCCCTCAGATTGCCCTCTCCACTACTAGGCAGTTGTCCTATCAGAGTTTTATGCCGTGCATACTGATGCACAGCATAAAGCCATTGTTTTGGTTGGAGCATAGGGATTGCCGACGCCCAAATTCCTGGCTCCCCTGTGGAATAGCTGGGCATGGAAGTGTGCAGAGCTGCAGGGATTCCGGGCATGTTACCACAGCCTGCAATTGCGACGCAGGACCTGAAGGCCAACGTTTCTGCGGGCCATCTGGGGGATTTACACAGTTGGGCATGGCATTAGCGGTGATTGGTCAACTTTAAAGGTCAAGCATCATTTACCAGCTTTCCTGGAGAGGGTCTGAATATATTTTCATCATAGACCATTCTCTGTGTCTTAGCTGATAAATTTGTTACGTTCTTTGCCGCTGAGTAGACACCTCTGGCTGGCTGTTATTTTGCGGTGCACTTTAACGATGTCTCATCAAACTGTGTATCACAATGTAACAGCCAGTCAGTTCATTTGTTCTGCAAAAGGAGAAAGTAACTTATCATTTATAGTCTTACCCATGAAAAGCCCAACCTTTTCTGTTGCGTCTATGGGCCATCCCTTTCTATGGGGAGTCGAAAGATTTCTGGGATGCAGGCCTTTCAATAAAAGGTTCTATTAAAGAGCATGCAACTGGCTAGAGCCTCGGATTTTATACTGGTTACATTTTTGGTCTAAATTGGTGAACTGCCTATGTAAAATCTTGCTTGCTTTTATTGATTTTGTGTTACAATTCTTCTGATTTCTTCTTCCACACAGATCACCCGCATCTTTTGTTACCTTACTGTAGTAGCTCTTCAGTACCTGGCACCTATTATCCTTACGCTGCATTGCGTTCTCCTGCTGAAATCAATGGGTAAGTGATGGTTCTTTGTTGGGAAATGTGCACATTATTGTCTTTACCTATGACTATGAACGCTGTGGCATGGCAGCTTGGGAAGGCATGGGAAGTTTTTTGTTTTCTTTTTCTTGAGCTTATCAAATCAGCATTGTGGCTTTTAAGGGTCTGGCTAGGCAATAAAATAGAGATTGACCACCCAAAAAACAAAAGGTACTCTCCTGCTGTCCTCATTAGCTGATCAGTCCTACTCCTGTGATCTGCAAGTCACCCAATCACTGGATTGAGTCCCACGGTGCCCAGGCCTGAACTCCAGTCTTCATCGCTTCCGTGTCAGGCTCACGACTAGAGATGAGTGAACCAATTCACCTGAATTGGAATTCGCTCCAACTTTCAGGGAAAATCCAATTTGGCACAAGTGTGAATTTCTTGCCTAACAAATTTTCCCTGAAACTCTTTGTCACTTGCACGCCGGCTCCCTGGTCACTTGGGCGGACATGGAGAGTGCAGCTGGCTTTCCCCCACTGTGTATAGCACAGCAGGAGGGGGTAGCAGGGAAAGCCTGCACTTCTGCTCTGGCACTTTGTGGCACATAGCCTCTTCCAGCCGCACTGCATATTCTTAGTGTTTGTATCTTGATTCAGAAATATTATTATATGGGCTAATTACAGCTCCCCTTAGTGGTCAGCCCCTGTAACTTCACAGAAAAGATGTTTTTTTTTCTGGCCATGGTTATCTAGCAGTGACTGAATTGTACTGTTGGTAATATACAATGGTGGTAGTAATTACCCAGGTGAGTAAATGTAAGATACCCGGACATACTATAATAGTCAAGGGATCCCTTTATAGGCCTGTCAGTGTTGGATTGTTTTCAACCCTTTTTTTAAAATATATTTTCCAGATAGAATTAAACCAAAACACCACCTATTCTTCACAAAATGGGTGCTGTTACTAGCGCAGGGGTGCATCACGTTAGGCAGTGCCCCACTGCACATTAACACAATAATCCAGAGAAGTCTTACTTTTCTCCTCGGTCCCCCGGCAAAAACAAGCACTGCAATTGGTTGCCAGATACCTGGAAGGTGACTGTGACCACTGTGGCCAATTGTAGATATTCTCTGGGGACCAAAGAGAAAGGTAAGATTTGTCTTGTTTAACAGGGATTAATGCGCAGGGGCACCCGGCTATCTAGATGCACCCCCCCATGCTAGCAGAAACAGCCATTTTGTAAAAACCCAACTGGGATTTTGTCAGCCTCACAGGGCCCCCACCCCTGATTGCACCACTTCCTGATTTCACTTGTACACTGCAACATTACAAACCCGATTAGTCACATGACATACAATGTAAATGGAAGTGGTAAGCATTGGCTGACTTGATTTAAGCTCCTTTTTAAACATTGTCCAATAGAAAATATTTGATAAAGAAATGTAATAGCTTGGCCAAAAGAGTAATCAGTTTAGCTATAGCTTAATAACCGACATTGCTCCATTTCTAGGTGGTTATTCCTGGGGACTGTACCCGGAAGAAGCTGGCTTTACTCCAGTAGTAGAGTCGTCGCCTGCAGCACCTGCAGTATCTTCGGAAGAGGAGGATGACACAGAGGATGTTCAGCTTGCTGTGGAGCACATTTTAGGAGCACTTGGGGCATTACGAGAAATATTCTCTTCCATTTTTTTCCGTGGCCTCTTTGGTTTTTTAACCTGGTGGGTCTCTGTCTGCCAGATTGTCACCAGCCTGTTTGGTCTGTATTTTCACCAGTACCTGGGAGCTTCCGCCTAAGCACTTTTTGACTGTGTGAAGTGACTATGACTTGTTTTCTTAAAAACCCAAGCTAAAGTCTTCCCTCGCCAATGGTGACAGCGCCTCTCCATTCAAGGATATTTTTCACCATTAGCCCCCAAAAACTGTAATCTCTAAATTGCCACCGATTTCTCAGGGACATATGTGGGGGCCCATGTTGTGGGTTGATGGGATTATGGTTGATGCTTGACATTAGACAGATGAATGCTGGATCGAGTTATAAAAGGTAATCGGTCATTACGTGTGCCTATTATTAAAGAGATGTTTTATCTATTGAGTTTTTTATTTAATATTTATATTTAATATTGGCAGTCAATATAACACAGTTGGCACCAATACAGGAAACTACAGTATATTAAATACAGACCTCGTAGAGCATGGATGAACAACCTGGGGCTCTCTGCACCCCTAAGGCGTTTGGAGAGCAGAGCTTGCCTTGCCTGCAGTGCAAGCAGCTGCCCATTAGAGTCCAGTGTTTCTCTAATTCTAGAAAGTGAGGCACCAATGAACTTCTATGAAGCGCTAGGTGACATACATGCACTGAGTGCATCAGGTGTTGCCTATGTAGACTCTTCCCAGCATACCTCATTCTCCTCTCCGTATTTACCTCTACTTGCCTCTCCCCCACCTTGTCCCATCTTACCTCTTCTTTTCTCATCTCGCCTCTAGTTTTTTTTTTTTTACTGCCTCACCTTTGCATATACAATGCTTTAAATCCAAAAAGGTACCCTGGTGTTTGGATATGAGTTAGACATGGTTCTAACTAAGACATCCTTCAGGAACAGGACAGCACCTAGTCAGTCCAAGCAGGCAGAGCTCAGAGGACAATGGGGGGCCTTGCAGGAGAACCTGTAGATCCAGTTTGGTCTGCACTCCCCTTCGCCTATGGACAAAAGCTCAGCCCTGCCGCCCCCCCTCCCCCCCCCCCCTCAGTGGGAGGCCATCTAACCATCTTCCTGGCAGGGCATCTGTTCAAATCAGACCATTGCCTGGGGGCTATCATTTAGAGTTCCAGGACAGACCAACAGAAAGGTTTCTTGTAACCAGATTTGTTCAGAAAGAGAGTTATAGAATCAGTTGCTTTAGAAGTCCAGGGCAGGGGGTTTTACTCACACGTGCTTCTAGTTCAGAAACCGTCAGGGGCCTTCCACATGATTCGGAATATCAAGGCCCTCAATCCATACTTAAGTACAAGAGATTTTGTATGGAATAAAACTTTTCAATCATAAACCTATTGATGCCAGAGGATCTCGGGTTAAGCATTGACCTATAAGATGCCTATCTACATGTTCCCATCTGGCAGGTCCGTTGCAGATTCCTGAGGTGTTTGATTCTCTCAGACTCGGGAATCTGTCATTTTCAATACAGGGCACTGCCATTTGGAATCTCTGCGGCACCCAGGATAGGATCTTCTATTGTCAGCCAGTTCAGAGACCACCCTTCGAGAGAATGTGGAACAGAGTTTGTCACTTATTCAAAGTCTGGTCTGGATTGTCAATGAAGAAAATTCCTGCTTAAAGTGGACCATCACCCTCGGGTGATCGGCCCGGGAATCTATAAGATTCCCGGGCCGATCACCTCCCTCCCCGCGGGACATCCGAGATCGGGATGTCCCGCGGGGTGAAACCCCCCCAAAACCCCCAAACCCCCTTACCTTAGTTTCGGCGGCGGCCGGCCGCCGCCGCCTCCCTCGCGCCCCTCTAGGCGTGCGCGCCCCCGAGCCGGCCGTCTGTGAATGGCCGGCGCGGGGGCGCGCGCGTCAAGAGGGACGCGCGGGAGGCGGCGGCGGCGGCGGAGGAGCCACGGACAAGCGGCTGTCAAATCGCTTGTCCGTCGGCGCGGGGAGAGGTGAGTTTTTCTTGGGGTTTGGGGGGGTTTCACACAGCGGGGCACCCCGATCGGGGGTGCCCCACCGAAGTGGACCAAGACCCAGAATAGTCAAAATCCTGGGTGTTGGTCCACTTTAACTCCATTACAGATTTGCAGATTCTTTGGAAACCTCTTGGACAGTTCTCGGCAAATGAGAATTGCCTTCTAGAGAAGCAGGAAAAGCTGAGGACTGCCATACGCTTGCTGATAACCATGGAGGAGGTTTCTCTTAAAGTGGACCAACACCCAGGATTTTGACTATCCTGGGTTTTGGTCCACTTCGGCGGGGCACCCCGATCGGGGGTGCCCCGCTGTGTGAAACCCCCCAGAAAGCCCCAAAATCTTACCTGTCCCCGCTCCCACGTGACTGGACGGTCCAATCCCCGCCAACGTCCAGGCGGGGATCAGGAACGTCCAAGCGGCTGCCGCCGCCGCCGCCTCCCTCGCGTCACTTTCGGCGTGCGCGCGCCCCCGCCGGCCATTCGCAGACGGCCGGCGCGGGCGCGAGCACGCCTACAGGGGCGCGAGGGAGGCGGCGGCGGCCGGCCGCCGCCGAAGATCAGGTAAGGTGTTTGGGGTTTTTTTGGGGGGTTTCACCCCGCGGGACATCCCGATCTCGGATGTCCCGCGGGGTGGGAGGTGATCGGCCCGGGAATCTTATAGATTTCCGGGCCGATCACCTCTCGGTGTTGGTCCACTTTAAGGAAAGAATGAGAGTACTGGGTCTCATGACCACCACCATGCCTTCTGCATGCCTTCCTACTGCAGGTATGGCAGTGATCATGAAGGATCTAGAATGGTGGTTGAGCCCTCCCATCCTGCAGACAGGTCCCCAGTGGTGGAAGATGCCAGCACCAGGTACCCGTGATTCTGGTGGCCCCCAGGTGGCCCCCAGGTGGCCAAGAAGAGTGTGGTTCGCAGACGTGGTTCAAATGGCAGTAGACCAGTACGACCTGCCAAGGTTGCCAGATCTTCTAACTCCGGGGTCTCTACGCCATCCCAATTTACTAACTCTGGCTTTGACGGCTTGGCTGTTGAAACCTCCATCTTGATGGAGAAGGGTTTGTCTGCCTCTGTGGTGGCTACTATGGTGCAAGCCAGGAAAAAGACGACTTCTGCTATCTATTATAGAGTATGGCGTTCCTACATTGACTGGTGTGAGTCCAGGTCTCTTCCCTGCCGGGAATTCTTAGTCTCTAGGGTGCTGGAATTTTTACGACATGGTCTAGACTTAGGTCTCAAGCTTAGTACTCTGAAGGGTCAGGTTTCGCCCCTGTCTATCTTCTTTCAGAAGACTTTTGCCCAGCATCACCTGATCAAGACCTTCTTTCAGGTTTTCTTGGTTTTGTCTGCCTTGCAGGGTGCTCCCTTTGAGCCTATTCAGGAGGCTGCTCTCGCTGTTCTCACGCTCAAGGTTGTCTTCCTGGTGGCTATCACTTCTGTTAGGCGTGTGTCTGAGCTAGCTGCTCTATCTATTCAGCCTCCGTACTATGAGAGGCACTAAGACAAGGTGGTGTTCCGCTTCAAACCAGATTTTCTGCCTAAAGTTGTGTCTGCATTTCATTTGAACCAAGATATTGTCCTTCCTTCGTTGTGTCCCAATCCTAGTAATCCCAAGGAGAGGGTTTTGCATTCCTTGGACGTGGTCAGGTGCTTGGAGTATAAACTAGTTGTCACTAAGGCTTTCAGGAAGACTGATGCTCTCTTCGTTGTGCCTTCTGGGCCTAGGAAGGGTTTGGCTTCCGCCAAGTCTACCATCAGCAAATGGATTCGTCAGCCTGTGGTTCAAGCCTACTCCACTAAGAGGAAGTCTCCCCCCTTTCCGTCTTACTGCTCATTCTACTCGTGCTATTGGGGCTTCTTGGGCTTTCCAGCACCAGGCCTCTGTTGAACAAGTTTGCAAGGCCGCTACTTGGTCTTCTGTTCATACCTTTACTAAGTTTTACAAGGTTGATGTTAGGGCCTCAGCGGATGCTGTGTTTGGCCGCAAGGTTTTGCAGGCGGCAGTAGTTTAAACTGCTTGCTGTTGCCTTTTTTTGTTGGGGATCCCACCCTACTTTATGGACACTGCTATTGGATGTCCCAAGTGTAAGTATTATATATGGAGCAGGACGTACTGTATGCTTAGAATAATACAATTCTGTGAAATACTCACCTGTAGAATTGGTATTATATGCATACAGTACGTCCTGCTCCACCCCACCCTGGTTTTCACTTTGTTCTGGATCCCCTGTATGGTGATTGTTATCTTTGTTATTATTACCAGTTTTGGTGGTTGGTTTCTCCCGCCTTCTTTTTCTCACTGCTTTTCAATGCTGGGGATTTGTGGGAGGTCCCTGGGTATATGAAGGGTCGGGAGGAGCCTGTTTTTGCATGTCTGCAGTGCACAGCGCCATCTGGCGGAGGATAACCCCAAGTGTAAGTATTAAATATGGAGCAGGACGTACTGTATGCGTATAATACCAATTCTACAGGTGAGTATTTCACAGAATTGTATTATTGAAACTTTAATTAGTAGTAGAAATGGCAACACATCTATTTAATATATATTTAAAGAGATGGAAAATATTCTCTTTGTTCTGTGAAGTTAACAGTCCGAAAAATCACTGCTACAGTTTTGGAGTTTTTACAGGAGGGTTTTGAGTTGGGATTCGCAGTAAGTACGCTCAGAACACAGGCCTCAGCCCTATGTGTCTTCCCAGACACAAGCCTCAGAAGTGAGGGCTTGATTAATAGATTCTTTATTGCCATAGCTCCCCAGGTCAATTACCCTCTTGAGACCTATCTTTGGTCCTGAGGGGCTTAGTCAAGCCTCCATTTGAACCACTTGAGGAGGCTACAAACAAGGTTTTATCCCTTAAAACTAGTTTCCTCCTAGCCATTACTTCTGCTAGAAGGGTTAGCAACCTTCAGGCTCTCTCCGTGTGTAGATTTCCTGCTTAGAACATACTCCGGATTTCCGTAGAATCATTTAGTTATTTCCTTTTGTGGCAAGAATATAGGTCTCCCGGCCTCTAAAAATATCATTGCTAATTTTGTATGGATACTCCACCTCCTTTTATATCAGCCCATTTCACGACAGTGGTCTTAACATCCTGGGCAGAAAAGAAGGGGACATCTATTGATATTTATAAAGCTGCCACATGGTCTTCGCCCCACACATTTTAAAACCTTACCGCCTAGACTTATTATAAGCAACAATCTTTTGGTAGGAAAGTTCTACAGGCAGTATCCCACCCTTAGGAATTTCATCTTTGCCCTTTCTGTGCCCATCTTGAAAGATGAGGGGAGAAAATCCATGTTAGGCTTACCGGTAACAGTATTTGTACGAGTCCTCCAGCATACGGCCCTCCCGATTAGATGTTCTTGCTTAATACTGAGGTCTGGGAGTAAGGGTGGGGCTTTTAAACTGTCCCAGTTTGTGTTTCCTCTCTCTCCATGGCCATCCTGAAACACAGTTACCGGTAGGCCTAATGGGCATTTTTTTCTATGAATCTCCAATGCTCTAATACTTTTAAAGATAGGAACTACAGGGTATTTTTGAAAACTGATTGACGTTTAGGACAGTGCAACGTGTAGCCTGAGACAATGGGACAACAATCGGGCTGTTGGTGCACCCCCAAACATCCCAGTGTACCCCCTGGCTATACATATATCACAGGTTGAGGTGGTCCTAAAGTACAAAAATAACTCCCCACCCACAAGTGAGTGAGCACACAATGGCTGGGTTTCTTCTTCCATTTACCACTTAGGAGAGAGATGTTTTCTAACTTGCTGCCTGTTGCCAACAAGACCTTTTATCAAACAGAAACGCAATGGGTGTTCTTTGGACCAGTGTGGTGTCGGGAGCACTGAAACCCCTACATTCTATCTCTATGGTGCATTTGTTATGGAAATCCCCATCCCAGTGTGTGGTCCCACACCAACCTGTCACAACAGTGCAAAGATGTGAACAGGAGATCTCAACTCTGATGACTTCTGTTTTCTTAGCTATTCATATATTATACTTGCTGGAATTTTATTCTTCCTTCATGGCATGCTTTATGATGGAAGGTGCTTTTTCTGTCACCAGGGGGAGGGTGCAAGGGGCGCGTACCCCGGGGCCTCCACCACTTGCCCTGCAAAGGGGGTCTCTACCAACATTTTGGTTATGGTCTGGTCCAGGAACCTTTTCAGTCTTTGGTCTGATGGGCCAGCAATGAAGCTATCGCGGCAGTGGGGGCCCCTTGAGCGCCTGGATAAGCCTTTTTTTTGTTTGTGCTGTAAAACATGCTACAGTGATGGGTGGGTTCAGAGCTGTCAATCGGTGGCTGCTCACTGCACATAAGCCTCCAAACACAGCCACTGGCAGCTCAATGCAGAGAGAAAGTTTTCTGCTGGACCACCTGGGTTGACTACACCCCCCCCCGCCCAGAATGGCAAAAGGTAATTCTGTGAAAAGCAATGCTACAGGTGAGTTTCACAGAATTGCCTTTTTCTTCCCTATCTATCCCATCCCGTCCAGAAGTCATCACGATTGGGACATCCAAAAGTAGTGTCCATATGGGCGGGATCCCCAGTGCGGAACAGCAGGTAGTTCATTTTACTACTGCCTGAAGCACCTTTCGGCCAAAGACAGTGTCAGCTGAGGCCCTGACATCCACCTTGTAAAACTTTGTGAAAGTATGAACTGAAGACCAAGTAGCAGCCTTGCAAACCACCGAGGCAATCCCTACCTAGAACCCTCAGTCAAAACAAAAAGCAGATCTGATTTCCTGAAGGATGCAGTCGCAGCCAGGTAATACCTTATGGCTCTGACCACATCCAAAGCATGGAGAGTCCGTTCTTTGTGATTAGCCGGTGCTGGACACAAGGAAGGTAAGACAACTTCCTCATTAAGGTGAAAAGGAGAAACAACTTTAGGCAAAAAATCCATCTTAAAACGAAAAACCACCTTATCTCTGTGCATCTCAAATTAGGGTCGTTTCATACATAATGCGGCCAGCTCTGATACGCGACGCACCAAGGTGATCGCCACCAGAAAAACCACCTTGAGTGTAAGCATAGACAATGTAGTGTCATTCAATGGCTCGAAGGGAGAACCCTGGAGAGCAGACATCACTAGATTTAGGTCCCACACCGGTAAGACTAATTTACGCAGTGGCTGGACATGGGTGACCCCCTGGAAAAAAAGTCTTGATCAATCTATGATTGCCAATGGACCTCTGGAAAAAAATGGATAAGGCCGACACCTGACCCTTGAGGGTGCTCAGCTGGAGGCCCAAGTCTAGACCGTTTTGTAGAAACTCCAGAACTCTAGAACCAGAATATTTCCGACAAGGAAGGCTCCGGGCCTCGCACCAAGCGATATAGGCCTGCCAAACTCTATAGTTTATCATGGAAGAAGACTTCTTCCGTGCCTGAATCATTGTGTGAATAACCGTGGCCGATAAACCCTTCTCCGTCAGGATGGAGGTTTCAATAGCCAGGCCGTCAAAGCCAGGGTCCGTAAATTCAGGTGCCGTAGCGACCCCTGTGTGAGAAGCCCTGGATCGTCGGGCATGATGTAGTGATCTATTGACATCTGTACTATGTCCGCAAACCAACTCCTCCTTGGCCAGCGAGGAGCCACCAGGATGGCTGGTACCCCCTCCTAGGCTATCTTGCGTAGCACTCAGGAGCGGAAACGGAGGGAATGCATAAAGAAGGTTGAACTCCGTCCAAGGGATCGCCAGAGGGTCTGTTGCTATGGCCAGAGGGTCTCTTGAGAGAGAAACAAACCTTGGAAGTTTTGTGATTGTGTCTGGACGCAAAAAGATCCACGTCTGGTTGACCCCAGCGGAGACACAGAGCCTGAAAGGTCTCACTGCTGAGGGACCATTCCCCCAGACGCAAGGAGCTCCTGCTCAGGGAGTCTGCCTCCTGGTTTTCCATCCCCGGGATGTAAACCGCCGAGATGCAGGGAACATTCTCCTCTGCCCAAATCAGAATCCGGCTTACCTCCCTGAGGGATCTCTTGCTCCGAGTACCGCCCTGGTGATTAATGGAGGCTACAGCTGTCTGATTGTCCGAGCGGACCTGAACCACATGGGCTCTTTAAATGGGGAGTCAGACATAGTAGAACCAACCAAATTGCTCTCAGTTCCAAGAGATTTATGGGTAACCGGTTCTCCTTCGGACCCTACTGACCCTGAATCCTCTGGGTCTGCCAAATGCCTCCCCAGCCTGTAAGACTGGCATTTGTGGTAACTATCTCCCATTGGGGAGTCCGAAAGGACTTGCCTACCAGCAGGTTCCGAGAGTCCAACCACCACAAGAGGGATTGCCTGGCCGGGGGGACAGCAAAAATCCTTGTTCCAGAGATTCCGGCGACCGATTCCAGCTGGTCAGCAGGTTCAGCTGTAGAGGTCTCATGTGGAATTGGGCGAAGGGCACTGCCGCGAAGCATGCCACCATTAGGCCCACCAATCTCATCCCCAGACGCACCGATGGCTGTTGACAAACCAGCAAGGCCTGCACTTGCGTCTGGAGTCCCAAAACTTTCTGCTGCGGCAAAAATACCTTGACCTAACTGGTGTCTAGGGTCATTCCCAGGAAGGATCTCACTGTTGAATGTGTGATAAACGACTTGGGTAGTTGATCACCCAACCGAAGGCTTCCAGGGTTTACAGTACACTCCGGGTGTCGTTCTCGGCCTCCTGAAGGGACCGGGCCGAGATCAGAAGGTCGTCTAGATAGGGTAACACATGAATACCCTGACTCCTCAGGATAGCCATGATGCCTGCCAGAACCTTGGTGAACACTCATGGAGCTGAGGATATGTCGAAGGGGAGTGCCACAAACTGGTAATGTTGATCCTCCAGTGCAAACCTCAAAAACTTTTGATGTCCTTGGAAAATCGGGATGTGCAGATACGCATCCCTGATGTCCACCGTGGTCATAAAGTCGCCGGGCCGAAGTGATCTCCAATCCGACCGCAATGTTTCCATTGTTTTTGTTTGTTGAGACCCTTCAGGTCCAAGATCGGTCGCAGCGATCCGTCCTTCTTGGGGACTGTGAACAGGTTGGAGTAGAACCCCTGACCCTGTTCTTTCCGGGGCACATGGCAAATCACCCCTATTCACAGGAGGTGTTGAACAGCGGCTCTCAAAGCCTGCGCTTTTAGCGGATTTCGGGATGTCCTTGAACATGGAAATTTTGTGGGTGGTCTGGCTGCCAGCTCTATTTTGTAACCTGAGGACACCACCTTCTGAATCCAACGATCCGAGACGTGATGTCTCCAGATTGGAGCAAACAGCAGAAGCCGTCCCCTCACCCGTACGGGTGAGGGCACCCCCTCATGCCTGAGTAGGCTTGGCTGAGGGTTTGGGCTTAGTTCCCCAGGCGGAGTTGGGCCGGCTGCGGGACCTACCTCTGCCCCGGGTATCTTTGTGGGCACCGGAAAATAAAGAACTTCTTCCTCCCCGAATTGACCGATAAGAAGAGGAGTGCCGAAAGGGGCGAGTAGGCTTTCTTCTCTGAGGGAGCTTACCATCCTTGACCAAAAGGTCCAGTCGCTCCCCAAACAGCCGGCTTCCCACAAAGGGAAGACTTCTGAGGGACGTTTTGGCAGCCGCATCGGCCGACCACTACTTCAACCACAGTGAGCGGCGTAATGCTACAAGCAAGGCCGAAATTCTGGCACAAATCATCCATGGCAGTAACAACAAAGCCGATGAAATCCAAACAGGCCTTGAGTTCCTTAAACTCCTCCGCCCGTTTGCGAGACTTAGCCTTAGCCACAAGGTGTTTAGCCTTTCTCCTGGTGGCTAGGGAAACAATTGCAGTGGCACACGCAGGCCGTAAGAGGGAACCAACAAAGGTAAAAGCATGGCAAGCCAACTGATCCATGCGTTTGTCTGCAGGATCATGTAAAGAAGCATTGTCAGCTGACCACCTAACCATGGTGTTGGAAAGACCTGAAACCGGAGGGTCCACCTCGAGAGGATGAGACCACAACCGAATCAACTCGGCAGGGAAAGGATACCATCTATCCAGGCCTTTAGGAACCAAGCCTCTAAGTATCATGTTAGAAAAATACGGCTGCTCGGGAAAAACCCGCCGCTGTCTTTCAGGAAACAAATCACCCTGTCACCCTTTCAAATGCTGTCATCTCCGGTGTAGAGCAACTCAGTCACTGAGAGTGGGTCATTTGGCGACTCACCTTCCTCCGCAGATCCCAAGGAATCATAAAAATCATCATCCGAGTGAACCGGCTCCAAATGCTGCTTCTTACTCGAGGCCTTAGGGGCTGCCAACGAGATCTGTTTCTCAAGGCTAGCCAGCCTGTGCGCAAAACCAGCATGTGCCCCCTTTCTGGCTCCCACTAGGGGCTAACTGCAGCAGTGGAGGATCCGGAGAGGCCGGTGGTAACGCAGGACTAGGGTCAGGAGCGACCGCCCACTCATGGTCCAAAACAATGCCTCTGGTGCAGGTGGAACAAATTGTGCTGAATCCGCCCAAGGGATTCCGTCTGCACAAGGGGCAGAGCCTGTCTTGCCCAAGTGGGGTGCCCGGCTCACTATCCCCTGATGGCCTCCCTTATGGTGATTTTGAATAAAAATATTCTATAAGGCTAATGGACACTAATGGCCTAAGCCTAATAGCCGATCCCGCTTTTTAACACCGACCGGGAGAAACCACAACCCTCAACCTTCAGCCCACAGTCTAAAATCAAAAAGAGAAAAACACAGCAATTACAAAATGACCCACAATGTCATGCATTAACACATAAGAAATCATAAAATATACATGGCAATAAAAAATGACCATACAGTGCATAATACACTGCATAAATACAATATCTATCCCCTTTATCCCCTTAAGGAAGGACTACAACAAGAGGGACTCACGGCCGCGCCAGCCCCACTCTGAGAGAGAGTGAAAGCGATCCTGTACAGTCAACTGCAAGAAAAAGAACTGGGGCTGGATTAAGAGGCTGCTGGCTTTATAGGGGGCCGGGAGGAGCTACATCTTTGATCTTGCAGTCAGCGCCCCCTAGGGGCGAACTCCCAATCGTGATGACTTCTGGACAGGCTGGAATGGATTAGAAAGAAAAGCATGAGTTCCCAAGCATCACACACCTGCACAAGTGACACAATCTGACATTCCAGTATGTGGGTGCCAGACAACGTCCAATCAGTTACATGGCTGGACTATTATTTTAAAGGGAAAAAAAATGCTGTATCTGGGGCCTCTACCACACTTAATCCGACCCTGCCTGCCTGTCACATGGCGCTCCCCTAGGAAAAGGTGGCTATATCTAGAATGCAGGGCTCACTGGTTTTAAGAGAAGACGTTAGGTTAATGTCTGTTGACCAGGCTTGCCAGTATCCCCTGTTGCAGGGGATGCCCTACCTCACATACTGCAGCTTAAAACCCTAAACCGAACAGGGCTACATGCCCACTTCCATATTCCCTTAAAGGCTGCTGCTCTTCTACCTCCAGTGCGAAAAATGGTCCACTGATCCTCTATATGTGCCAGTCTTCAAAGGCCACAGTTGGCTATGGAGAATCTAGCTAACTGGGAGCAGCACTGATGGCAGTTGAACTGTATTTAACATAGAACCCACTGTACATAAAGTTTTTTTTTCCCAGTGAAATCTGTAGGGACTTCACTGTATCCCAGTTTAATTATGAGTTGATTGAAATAAGTTGTGTGGCTTGATGCTGTGTCATCACCTCGTGTGCATACTTTCATTCATTGTGAATGAGTACTGATCTTGGAGAGACCAGGCTCCCACTGCCTGAGATGGAAATGCCCTGGGACCTATTGCCTAAGACCCAAGACAATCCCATGGCTGGAATTCAAAGGGCCTCTCTGTTCTTCTGAAGAGCCCCCCCTGACAAATAGCTTTTGCTGCTTTTGAGGCAGCCAGGTCATCCCCAGGAAGTAATCAAGGGCCTGGGTTGGCAGTGGTTACCTGATCTACATGGTAAATGGCGGTCGTGAATAGCTGAGGTCAGGGGTATAAGGCAAAGCTGTGGATTTCCTAAAGCACAATGGCCACATGCAAGGGTGCAAAGATGAGTTATCAGAGCCAAAGGTTGAGGGTCTCATGCACAGAATCAAAGTCCAGGTAACATAAGCTAAATCCGATGGAAGGGACTTAAACCAAAGGGGAATCCAAAGCCAAAGTCGAACAATAGTCTGGGTCAACCCAACTAAGCCAATAATCTTTACAAGGTCCAGGAACAGAGGATATCATAGGAACCTTCTGGAAACATATTGCTACCAGAGGCTTCCTTATAAAGACCTTTTAGCTGGTGGTACTCAGAACCACTGAGATTGAAGATGGGGAAACCTAGCAATGGAGACAAGCTACTGCTCCAATAGGATGTGCCAGGTGCCCAAGTCAACAAGCTGCAGGAATGAAGCATCTTGGAATTACTGTATCACTGACAGAAGAGTTTGCATTGTTGCACCGGTCCCCCTCCCAGGCAAATCTGTATTAGTGGTATTTGTGATAATTGCAAAACTGCATGAAAAATGGTTGGGAACTCCTGTCTTAGAGTAGTCAGCAGTCAGCTGACAATCCGGATGAGAATTAACCCTGCCCTTGCGCTGTATTTGCTGTACTCAAATGCACAACAAACTCTGAGCTCAGAGATTACACATATCCATGCACACTGGCTTGTTATATTTAATATACTTCTGTGTTTTAGAAAGAATAGAATATATTTGCTAAAACAAATGGACCCTGAACTATTTAATGTTATTTATATTTTGTAGAGAATATGATATAGAACATGTTTCAGTTTTAGATCTTTATCAGGATATGTACATAACAGTCTTAACTGGAGAAAAAGTTCTTCTCATAAAAATGTAGATAAACATGTTTTTCGCTTTTACGCATGTAATGTGACCTCTTTTGATGTCTGTGGTAGATGTAAAGGTAAAGGGCGGCTTTAAATTGCAGCTTCTCTAGTTTAAAAGCTTTAGTGTTGGCCTGGTAAGAAAAGGGGTTGCACGGCCATGTTTATGCCCTTAAAGGGCCAGGCTGACTAGACTGCACATTTTAAACTACTCCCTGTCCTGCTACCCTTACCCAGGGCTGAAGCAGGGCTAAGGGGTTAAACAACAAAAAGACACTTACTTCGCCTGTTATCCAGCGGTGCCCATCGACCGATCACTGCATAGGGCGTTGCCATCTTGCCTCTGATGCACAGGTGCCGCCGGACTGGAAGCTCCCTGGACTGGGCATGCGGCCGCCAGCAGAGGCAAGATGGCGACGCCCTACACGGTCATCAGGTGATGGGAACCGCTTGATAACAGTTGAGGTGTCTTTTTGTTGTTTAACTCCTTAGTCTGGCTGGACTGGCTCTTTAAAGCGGACCTTCACCTTGAATAAGAGCCTATCTTGTATGTTTACCCCACCCTGTACATACAGATTGATCACATTAAAAATCATCCTACCTGCATCTACTGCATTTTCTGAGCCTTTAAACATCCAAGATGGCGGCACATGGAATCTCAGGCTGCATGCAAACAGGAAGTGTCTTCTGACTGTGCTGCTCTGCATTCTGGGATTGCTGACCTTTTTCTGACCCCCAGCTCTGTTCTGTCTGTGCAAAGCCCAGCTATAACCCACCACTGCACTTTTGCCCCCTCTCCTCTCCTCAGTATGTTATGCATTTGAGGTAAGATGGCGGCATATCCTAGAGCCCAGTGGGGGAAAGAATAAAAAGTGAGTGAAAAACATAAAATCTATTAATTTTAGATGCCGGGAAATAGTTTTTTTAAGGGTTTGTGCTTTTCATGAAATGATGCTGAAGGTCCAGTTTAAGCACTGCAGAACATGGGCAGAGGACAGTATTGGGGATTTCCTTTTCACCCACCTTTTACATACATACTAATGCAGACTAATCATTGTACTGCTTGGTTTGTCAAGCAAAGGCAGGGCTGTCAGGTGTGTAGCAACATCTGCATACTATTCCATGACATCTGCATTAAGTTACCAAAACCCCCAAATACAACTCAATCTATTTTGCATTCCTAGGTAGGCAGCCGTCTGTGAAGAGCTGTCTATAGTAATCTATGTTTTGGGCATTTGCAGAGCGCTCTGAGCATTCCGCAAAAGCCTTGCCTGCAGTGTCTTGGGGCTGCAGTGTCTGGGGGGTTTTCTGGTATACCTGTGGCCAGGTGGAGCCTAGGTTCCTGAATATGGCTCCCAGCACAGGCCTTTGAATAGGTGAGGGACAAGTGAACGCCCCCCCCCCCCCCCCCCCCCAGGCTGTGACATAACAATGGGACACATCACAGAGAATTAATCTGCTGGAGCAGTGGGAGATTTGTTCTGAGTCCTGAGATTACAGGCTTTAAAAATCAAGGAAAATTGACAGCAGATGAAGACCAAGTGCTTTATCTAATCTGGCGATTTTATTTATGAATGCTTCCAACTCCTCTGGCTGCATCTGTGTTCTGTGTGATAAATGCAAAGGTAATAAATTGCGTGCTAATAACGCTCTCCTTCAGATGTGTCCAGCTTTGGTGGGAACGGGGTTTTTCCCATGAATCATATACAACATATCACATCTGATGTGCACATAGAGCAGGATTCTGTCAGTGGTGTCATTATGATAATGTGGAGGTCACATGATGGACTGTGCTATTCACACTATAGAATAAAAATAAGTGTGCTGTGTACTTCTCTATGGATGAAAGGATGGCTGGGAATCTGTCACTTTCACTGTGGATATGTTACATGATCAACAGCATGCTGAACATTTTATTTAAAGGACCCCTGTATGGGGAGAAAAATAATGCCTAAACCATTGGATGTATTTTTTAGCACAGCATTTATTTTGTCTTTTTTTCTTTTACATTTTTGCAATAGTTTTGCCGATTTTAGTCATATTTGGCTAAAAAGATGACTTTTGGGTTAAAATTAAATACGACCATAATCTTGTCGATTTTGTTTGATTCAAACAGAATTTTGGCAAAAAATTGGATTGTAATTAGGCCTGACTTATTTTTACAGAGGACCAAAACCCTGTCTGCACTGTACTAGAGTCTAAAAGACCAGGACCATGTAAGAAAAACCAAAACCCTGGGGCATCCAGATTTGCACTGCCTTGCTATGTGTAGCGAAAAAAGACCAGCACTCCAATAGATCTTCAAGATCAAAAGAATAGTATATTCATAAAAGTAGTCATTGTTTCGGGGGTAGAGCAAAGCCCCCCTTCATCAGGAGATAAGGCAAAAAGTCCTGAAGAAGCAGGGCTTTGCTGTACCCACGAAACGTTGACTACTTTTATGAATATCCTATCTTGAAGATCTATTGGAGGGTTGGTCTTTTTTCGCTTTGGATCTGCGACGTCTCCGCAACCTAACGCTGACCATCGGATTTATGGTAAAAGTGCGGCGGCCATCTACTTGCCTTGCTATGTGAAACCCTATCATCGCCGTGCCCTGTGACAGGGCAGGGGGTGTGAGCTGGACTTGGAAGTGGTAGTCAATGGAGATGTGCCTCTTCTCCATTTCCTGTAGCGCATGGTAGAAGCCGTAGTTTGCCCTCCTTTCAATTTCATTTCTCCAGGACTATGCAAAAATAGGTCTAACAGCCACTCTGTACCTTAGTTCTCTCATCGCTCATCAAGCATACAGCAAAAAAGTGCACCACTAATCAGAAAAATGTTTTAAAATCAGGGCCTATGTGCTGGGGGTGGCCACTGAATCCAAATCCTTACAATAGAATGTGGTTCCAAAACCCCAAATGAATAAGGACTATGAAAAATTCATCAAGAAGGTATTTATTAATTTAAAAAGAAACCACTCATTTCATGATCATTAAAACCACACACATACAAACATATACAAATCCATTGCAGGCGACCACCAACTGGGCAAAGACGAGTGCCTAATGAATATGCAGGAAAAACACTCAAATAACACACAGTGTACAACATGAACAAAGAAGGAATTCACCTAAAGGTGATGCCCAAGAAAGATGGTGGCCCCATTGCTCCTATCACGGAGATGAGAAGTCCGAGTTCTCTCAGCGTGTGCGAGTCTGGTGAGTCACAGTGGTTCCACAGCTGTCTCTGAGCACAGCAGAGAATGCTCATGTTTCATAAAGCTGCACCATGCCTTCTGCCACAACCAAAAAATGACAGCATAGCAAGCAGCTTCGCTTAGAATATATAAGATACTTGCATATATTCAGAGCTTTTAAATAGCAAATTTTACACTGTTCGCAAGAGGCATAAGGTGGGAGGAAGTTAGCCAATACCTGGACAGGGACATTAAAGCGGGCCAGCCATGTCCCATGGAACAAAATAACCCATGTATCAACCCCCCTTAGTGTCCTGGTAGTGAATTGGATAAAAATACTCACAAACGATTTGGGCTTCACAGAAAAAATGGTTTCCGAAAGGTACTGATCGCCCCCAGCATGAGATTGTGAGGGGGGGCTTAAACAGCTAGTTTAGAACAATGGAATCCTGTCAGAAACCAATGGCATATGATGAGAACCGCATACAATGTCATTTTCCAGGTAATGTGAGCGTGGCAGAAATGAGTTATAGTTACAAAGCATATGATCAGTACATATAGCCAGGACATAGGGAAGATCAATACCTTTATCAGGAGAGACTTAAAGAACTTAATTTGTACAGTCTGGAGGAAAGAAGGGAGAGGGGGGACATGATTGAGACCTTTAAATATGTGAAAGGATTGAATAAGGTTCAGGAGGGAAGTGTTTTTAAGAAGAAACTTAATGATAGAACAAGGGGGCACAACCTGAAGCTAGTCGGGGGGGAAGATCAGGAGCAATGTTAGAAAATATTATTTTACAGAAAGAGTAGTAGATACTTGGAACAAACTTCCAGCAGAGGTAGTTGAAAAATCAACAGTCACTGAATTTAAACATGCCTTGGATAAGCACACATCTATCCTAAGATAAAGAATACATACAGTATACACATAAGGGCAGACTAGATGGACCATATGTTCTCCTTCTGCCGTCAACCTTCTATGTTTCTATGTTAATACAAGGCTGCTCCAAAACATACAATTGCAGCTGCTAGATCCAATGCTCTGAAGCTTTTCCAGGTCCAACAGCATGCATACACCTTGGGAGTCTTCTGTAGTTTATCACCATTTGCTTCTCCATTCACTGTAACAGGGGCATAGCAGGTATGGCCTGGGCACACCCCCTTTGTAATAAGGGGCCAGGACACATGGGACCAGAATTCTGAAACCAGCACATTTCATGCACTGGATGGCAAGAAATGAGGTTGTATAGTGTATGCAGGTGGTTGGGATTGGGAAGTCTGCTGCATTATATTTTAAGTATGGTATGCTGCAATAATATAGATGTGAGAGCAGGACACATGAAGTTTATAAATGTCTGGTTACTTTTTCCCCAGTGACAGTTGGGCTTTTTGTTGCATACCCTGGACTCAAATGATCTTTACATACAGAGGTAAATGTACTTTTTTATTGGCACGCTGATATTTGTTGTATGTATATGAAGATGGAAGGACCTACAGTTTCTGTCAGTCAAAATGTTAGCCAGCAATATAATGGACAATACGGGATGCTCACCTACAGTGCCACCACTAGGTGACTGATGCTGTGGTGCCCTGAAGCTGCTGGCTAACTATTTACAGTCACATGGGGCCCCTTTAACCAAGGATGCCTGTATGACTGAAGGGAGGGGCACACCAATGTGACTAAGGGCCAGCAGAAACTGTAATGTAGTTTAGCTTTATGGGACATATTCAGATTTTTTGCCTTGCTTAGGGAGCTTGTTGCCATTTAACCTGGCTAAGAAAAGTAGACCACAAACAATGTATATATTCTAGATAAACTTTTTTTTTAATCTGGTATCACTTTTCATTATCTCAACTACCACCCAGGTGGTATATATGGGTTGGCAACCACCTAAAACACACAAAACAACCATGTAAAGTGTTTAGGACACAGTCCTCAGCTTCGTCATGTAACACCTGAATTGGTGTGGGCTGATCTGACCACGCTGATTGGACAAGAGGCTGCGCATGCACCAAAGGACCAGGGAAAGGTGAGTTACACTGGGCGGTTTCACACAATGGGGCATCCCAGATCGGGGTGCCTCATGAGCAATAACCACAACCCAGGATAGTGAAAAATACCATTTTGTGAGTACTCACCTGAAAAATGGATATTGTCAGTGTGCCACACACCCCGCTTCCCCTTTAATTCTTACGATCGGGTTACTCACCGCAGGTGACGACGTTGCAGAGAGGAAGTCTTGTAACGAGCCCCCTTCCGGCCTATATATACCTGGTACCTCCCACTTAACACCAGTGATTTAAAAAGCAGAAAGACAAGGTACCAGTAAATCTAACGGTAACCTCAAAATAAATAAAAGCTTCACCATATAAAGGATTCGGGATACCGGAAAGGGCGGGGTGAAGCGGGGTGTGTGGCACACTGACAATATCCATTTTTCAGGTGAGTACTCACAAAATGGTATTATTCTCAGTGTGCCACACACCCCGCTTCCCCTTTAATTCTTACGATCGGGACATCCAAAAGCAGTGTCCACAAGGGATGGGTATCCGAAGGCAAAAATGAAGCATAACTTAAATGACTGCAGTCTGCAGAACTTTGCGGCCAAAAACAGCATCCGCTGAGGCCCACACATCAACCTTGTAAAACTTAGAAAAAGTATGAACAGAAGACCAAGTAGCGGCCTTACAAACTTGTTCAACAGAAGCTTGGTGCTGAAAAGCCCAAGACGCTCCAACGGCGCGAGTAGAATGAGCAGTGATACGAAAAGGGGGAACTTTCCCCTTAGCAGAATAGGCCACAATAACGGCCTGACGTATCCATTTGCTAATGGAAGATTTGGCCGGTGCCAAACCCTTCTTAGGCCCACAGGGCACAACAAAAAAGGCATCCGTTTTACGAAAAGGAGAAGTAATAATCAAATAGTACTTAACACAGCGTACTACATCCAAACAATGCAAAACTCTCTCTTTGTCATTCTTAGGCTTAGGACACAAGGAGGGAAGAACAATATCCTGATTCAAATGAAAAGCAGAAACAACCTTAGGAAGAAAGTCTGGTTTGAACCGAAAGACCACTTTATCCTGATGCCTCTCAAAGTAGGGCGCCTGAATAGACAAGGCCGCCAACTCCGAGACACGCCGAACCGAAGTGATAGCTACCAAGAAGACAATCTTCTGAGTCAGGGTAGACAAAGCAATATCTTGCAGAGGCTCAAAAGGAGGAGCCTGCAGAGCAGAAAGAACCAAATTCAAGTCCCAAACAGGGAGTAATGGTTTCCTGGGAGGCCGCGCATGCGTAACCCCCTGGAAAAAAGTTTTAACTAAAGGATGAAGCGCAAAACGCTTCTGAAAAAAGATAGATAAGGCAGAAACTTGCCCTTTCAAGGTACTTAGCTGAAGACCAGAGTCCAGCCCAGATTGTAAAAACTCCAGAATCCTGGAGACCGAAAATACCCTACAAGGAAAAGATCTACTCTCACACCAAGCGATATAGGCTTTCCAAGTCCTATAGTAGATGATAGAAGAAGACCTCTTCCGGGCACTGATCAGAGTCTTAACGACCGAGTCAGAAAGACCCTCCTCCTTCAGGATGGAGGTTTCAGCAACCAAGCCGTCAAACCCAGCGTTGGTAAATTGGGGTAACACAGCCGACCCTGAGTGAGCAGATCGGGCCGAAGAGGCAGAACGAACTGGTCCACTGCCAGCCGCCGATGTCTGCGAACCATACTCGCCTTGGCCACCTTGGGGCCACGAGAATGGCGGACACCCTTTCCAGAGCCAGCTTCCGTACCACCCTGCCCAGCATGGGTATCGGAGGAAATAGGTACAGAAACCCCAGATCCCCCCAGCTCAGGGACATGGCGTCCACTGCCAGAGCCAGAGGATCCTGGGAGAACGACACAAAGTTCGGGAGCCTGCAATTGTGACGAGAGGCAAACAGGTCCACCTCCGACGTCCCCCACCGGAGACACAGTGAGCGAAAATCCTGAGGATGGAGAGCCCATTCTCCCAGACGGGAAGAGCCCCTGCTCAACAGGTCCGCTTCCTGGTTCTCCACCCCTGGGATGTACACCGCCGAGAGACAAGGAACATGGGCCTCCGCCCAGGTCAGGATCAGGGACACCTCTCTGAGAGCACCCAGACTGCGAGTCCCTCCCTGATGATTGATGTAAGCAACCGCTGTTCGATTGTCTGAATGCACCTGGACCGGAAGGCCCAGAACGTGCTGAGTCAGAAGAGCAAGAACCCGACGGATGGCTCTCCGTTCCAGAACATTGATGGGTAAGTGGGCCTCTTGAGGTCCCCACTGCCCCTGGAACTGAAGCTCCTTCCAGAATCCACCCCATCCCGAAAGACTGGCGTCCGTGGTGACAATTTCCCAAAGAGGGGTCAGGAAAGACCTGCCCTTCACGAGATTGGCCGAGACCAACCACCATTGGAGGGACTGCCGGACCCGGGAGGACAACTGGAAGGGCCGATCCAGCGACCAAGGCCGCCGGTCCCAGGATGCCAACAGATGGAGCTGAAGCGTCCTCGTGTGAAATTGAGCGAAAGGAACTGCCTCGAACGAGGCAACCATCAACCCTACCAGCCTCATCCCCAGACGGATGGACGGACGAGGATTGGAAAGTAGAACCCGAGCCAACTCCTGAATCAGATAAATTTTGGACTGAGGGAGAAACACCCTGTGTTGACAAGAGTCCAACTGCATCCCCAGAAAGGACACCACCCTGGCCGGAGCGAGGGAGGACTTGGGAAAGTTGATCACCCAACCAAAGCTTTCCAGCGTGGAGACCACCATCCTGGTGTCTGTCTCTGATTGATTGAGGGACGGAGCCATGATGAGAAGGTTGTCCAAATAAGGTACGACACGAATGCCCCGAGATCTGAAAATGGCCATCACCCCTGCCAGCACCTTGGTGAATACTCTTGGAGCCGAGGTAAGGCCAAACGGAAGTGCCACGAATTGAAAATGCTGATCTTTCATCACGAATCGAAGAAAACGTTGATGAGCCTGGCAGATGGGAACATGAAGATAAGCATCCTTGATGTCTATGGACGTCATGAAGTCCCCCTGCCGAAGAGAACCGATGGCCGAACGCAAAGTTTCCATGCGAAACTTCCGAATACGGATGAACCTGTTGGGTAATTTCAGGTCCAGGACAGGATGAACCGACCCGTCCTTTTTGGGGACTGCGAAAAGATTGGAGTAGAAACCAAGGCCCATTAACCATTAATAAATTGTATATTTTTCCAGTATCAGTTTTTGTGGTTCATTGAGAGTATTTACAAATCTTTGGGTGGAGTGCAGACCCTCTGGGGACCTGTTTGGGATCTCCAGAAATCCCTTTTTTTGCTTAGAAACCAAGGCCCATCTCTAAGCGTGGCACCGGCCGGATGACCGCCATTTCTAAAAGATTCCTTACCGACGCCAGGAGCCCCTGTGCGGCCAAAGGATCGATGGGCACCCGAGACCGAAAGAAACGTGAAGGAGGGCGAGACTCGAACTCCAGTTTGTAACCGGACGACACCACCTCCTGGATCCATCTGTCCGGAACCAACTGGTCCCAAAGTTGGGAGAAGTGTCGCAATAGTCCCCCCACCCGCACGGGTGAGGGCAGCCCCTCATTGCTGAGCGGGCTTGCCAGCAGGCTTGGGCTTGGCGCCCCAGGACTGACCGGGACGGCCACGGCCCCTCCCCCGGGTCCAACCTGCACCTCTGGTAGCGGGAAAGGAAGCCCCCCTACCCGCTCTGATTCCCCGAAAGGAAGGTTTAAAGGCACTCGTACCCTGAAAGGGGCGACGAGGCCTCTTGCGTTGAGGCAATTTACCACCTTTTGCAACTGAATCTATTTATCACCAAACAGTCGCAAACCCCCCCAAAAAAGGAAGTGCTGTAAGCACCTTTTTAGAGACAAAGTCTGCCCTTAGGACAAAACCCAATTTAGAGTAATAAGGCTAGCCAGGTATAACAGAACCGGGAGAGCCTGCAGTGAGGGAATCCCAGAATCTGTGGGGGAAAAGAGACCACAGTCAGTCCCCCAGCCAGAATGCACCACAATCATACATAACCAATAAGGCAAACATATATGGCTAGCTTAAACATCTTGAATAAATACACATGACACATGCAATTTCAAGGCAAAGCCAAAAGTGCAAAAAAAAAAGTACATACCGGTATGAATACATGCCCATACATATATATATATATCTATACACAACACACACACACACACACATATATATAATACATATATATATATATACACATACACCAATATATATATATCCATATACATTCATATCAGAATGGTAATGTGTAATAACGCAGCAACTGGAGCCCAAATCCCACAGTTATGTGATATATTAAGTCAACCTATCAGAAGGCTGACATAAAAAATATACCCATAAGTAGAAATGCCCCAGGGAAACGCTACACAAGCAGCACATAGCATAAGAACGGCCCCACGTGCACAATGGTGGGGCCGTTTACCTGTGAAGTTTCAGCCGCACAGAAGGCTCTTCCCAGGGAAACGAAGGGCGGGCCTGGAGCCGAGAAGAGAGGGAAATACAAACGTGCAGTAACTGAAAACAGGCCCCAGCAGCCCTGGCCATGTGCTGACACTAAAAACTGCCAAGGCCTTTTCACAGTAAAGTAAAGCACATTACACCCCCCCCCCCCAGCGAAGGGAGAAGGCGACCTAAAGGGACATCGGGACAGGGGCGTCCCAAATCCGGATCACCATGCCGGATAGCCGCATTGCCCCACGCGTGAGGTCGAGCGGAGGAGATAAGCTCCTAGGCACCTATAGTGCCATCTACCGTTTGCCCAGAGAGCAGCCTGGGCTGGGAGGCTTCCATTAACCACGTAGGTAACAAACAATCAAACTGGGCAGAAATAGACCCAAAGGGTGTGCCGGGGCAAGACCCCGGCTACCTGCAAGCAGGAGACTTCTTTCTTCTGTCTTGTCGCCATGCAGAGAGAAAAACACTGGTGTTAAGTGGGAGGTACCAGGTATATATAGGCCGGAAGGGGGCTCGTTACAAGACTTCCTCTCTGCAACGTCGTCACCTGCGGTGAGTAACCCGATCGTAAGAATTAAAGGGGAAGCGGGGTGTGTGGCACACTGAGAATATCCTGAGTTTTAGTCTACTTTAAGTGATCATGTTATCAGAGTCTGATTTTTCACAATTTTCTAGAGAAGTAAAAAAAGAAAAAAGTACCAAGGGTAAGCGGACCATTTTTTTCAGAGGGACACATGGTTAACTTTTGATAGCGACAACACTAGTCGCATATCATACAATGTTGTCACTATTGGAAATGAATGATTAGCAGTTTGTTAGTTTGTCACAATTTAAGCAGGCCAAATCTGACCTGAAAAGTGTGTCATATTCAGGTATTGTTTTTACTTTTTTTTTTTTTTTTACAGTGTCACCATTACATTTTTAGGGCCCCATATATACTCATTGGTCCCCTTCGTTTTCCTTAACAGATTGGCATAGATGTGACAATGAAGAGCTACTGCAGGCCCTAATGGCAGCCCTGGTCTCACAAGCAACATTTTGGTGCGTTAGAGCCCAAAGTTTTTCCACCGAGTACAGCAGAAGCACGTAGAAAATATACCAAATGTGTTTTCTGTGTAAATAAATAGAAAACAATATATAATAAATGATGTATAGATGTTTTAAATACTCAAAGTGATGTGTTACAAAGGGGCCAGACAATGTTGGAATGTAAGCTTAATGATTACATCACTTTTGATAATATGAAAGGATAAACTAAAAAACATAACACTTCACAATTAATGACAATTTTAATTATGTCATCTTAAGAGTGACATCTTCTCAATCATCCCACCTATTTATGAAACCAAGAGCAGCTTTTCCCATGATGGACGTAATGGATCATTAGAGTGTCCCCAGCAAAATGTATTTTTCCCAATAATTGGAAGCATTCCCAAGGCTTTTCCATAGATAGTTTAAACTGGGCTAATCTGGTGGCTAATACCGTGCTGGCTAGCTTAGCAGAGCATGATCTAATGAGGTCAGATAATGGGACTGGATGTGTGGAATGTGTCTGGCGACAATGACTGATCGTCAGCAGAATAATTCAGGTGCTAATATATGCAGGTCTGCAGGCCGGCTGCTCTCAAGAGGTCTCACCCAGACGTGACCCCCTAGGCTGGGACAGAGCGTGTACAACACAGCTCAGTCATGTTCACACGCAGTCTTAATAAGGGGCTAACTAATGAACGGGGGAAGGGGACACTTGGCCGAAAGGCAGGAGATAGACAGTACGATGCTGATAGATATTGGCATTATGTATTCATTACCTGAGCATCTAATACCAATAGTATAATGTAAATGGCTCACCCCCCGTAACAATCAATTACAACAGGCAGCAGGCTCTGCTACAGTTGCATATATACGTGTGGGAAACAAAATTTACACAAAATAATTTACACATTTAATTTGTAGAATTATTATTTAACGGCTGTATTAAATTAAAGACGATTTAGAGAGTTGTAATATATATATATATATATATATATATATATATATATATATATATATATATATATATATATTATATACATACATACACACACATTTACACACACATAGACATTTACACACACACAGAAAAAGATAAGCAACAGGGAGAGAAAAGAAAACAATTAACTAACTTAAGAAAATTATTTAAGAAAGAAGAAATCATTTTAAAGAAAATGAGAAAAGGAAGGAAAAAGAGAATTCTGCGAGTACACTGGGCGACCTGGAGGGTATCACACAATGGGGCATCCCAGATCGGGGTGCCCCATGAGCAATAACCACAACCCAGGATGCACTTCAGTTTAATTAAAAAGCAGTAGAACCAACTGCCCGGGAGGCATACCTATCCTGTTAGAAACAAAAGGCTGGAAACAAAATACAAGATTCCTCTCTACGTTTAATTTCTTTTCTTTTTTTTTTTTTTTTTTTAAAGGCTGATCATTATTTACAGCAACAATTTACATATTTACCACTCCACTAAAACTAGGCATCCAAGACATGGACATAGTAACCTAGCAGACAGGGAGGGTCTGATGTCCTGAAGTAATAATGGAAGAGAAATTCTACAGGTGAGTCCTCACAGAATTCTCTTTTCTCTTCCATTTTACTTCAGGCCATCAGAAGAATTCAGAGACGAATGGGACCTCCAAAAGCAGTACCCTAATTCGTGTGAGATCCCCAAACCTTATTCCTTTCAGGAATAAGATATTCTAAAAACCATCTAATTGCCACTATATGTAATTCCTTCCTACCAAAGGCTCTACCTTATAGAATTTGGTAAATGTATAAGCTGAAAACCAAGTAGCGGCTTTGCATACTTGTTCTATTGAAGCTTGATGCTAAAAAGCTAAAGAAGCTCCAATAGCTCTTGTCGAATGAGCAGTAATCCTAAAAGGAGAATCCTTTTAGGGAATATAGGCTCTTACCACTGCCTGTCTAATCCATCGCTGATGGTAGACTTAGATGGTGGAAGACCTTTCCGTGGACCCTGAGGTATGACAAATAAGGAGTCCGACCTACGGAAAGAATGTGTAGCAATGAGATAGTATCTTAGTGCTTTCACTACATCCAGCAATGAAGAATCCTTTCTTTATCGGACACTGGAGTAGGACATAAGGAAGGCAAATGCACCTCTTCATTAAGATGAAAACTACTTTAGGAAGAACATCCTGTTTAAAGCAGAAGACGGCCTTTTCCTTATGTAATACTAAGTAAGGAGACTTAACTGATAAGCTGCTAATTCAGAAACCTTCCTTACTGAGGTTATTGCCACTAAAAAAAGATAACCTTAAGAGTCAATAAAATTAATGACGCATCTGCCAGTGGTTCAAAAGGAGGACGCTGATAAAGAGCTGATAAAACTAAGTTCAGATCCCAAACCGGCAGAAGTGGCTTACGAGGAGGCTGCACATGAGCGACTCCCTATACAAAAAGTTTTGATACATTTATTCACACCAGTGGGTTTCTGAATAAAAAGATAGATAAAGCAGAAATATGTCCCTTTAAAGTACTCAATTGAAAACCTTCATCAAGACCTTTCTGCCAAAAAAATCAAATATTATGGGAACAGAAAAAATTCTACCAGCGAACCTTCTGATTCGCACCAAGCGATAATGCTTGCCAGACTCTATAGTAGATCATTGCTGAAGGCTTCTTCCTGGCCTGAATCATAGTCTACGTGACTATGCCAGAAGAACCCCCTGTCTGCCAAGGTAAAGGATTCAATAGCCAGACCATCCAAGCCAGAACATGTGAATTGGGATGCCTTAGAGGTCCCTGTGTGAGAAGATCTGGATCGTCGGGTAACCTCCACAAGTTGCCCTTGGACATCCTTACTATGTCTGAGAACCAGCTTTTTCTTGGCCACTGAGGAGCCACCAGAATTGTTGTGACTCCCTTGTGAGCTAATCTTTCTTCGTACTTGACCCATGAGTGGAATCAGAGGGAATGCATAAAGAAGCTTGAATGCTGACCACTGAAGAGTCAGGACATCTGTTGCTATAGTTAGAGGATCCCTGGACCAAACCTTCCGATTGTGCCGTGATGCAAAAAATATCTATGTCCGGAATCCCCCAGCACATGCATAGGGATTGAAAAAACCCTCTGACTAAGAGTCCATTCCCTCTGATGCAGGACCGTTCAGCTGAGATGATCAGCCTGTAAGTTGTCCACTCCAGGTATGTGTACAGCCAAAATGCATGAACCTGTTTCCCAGCCCAAAGTAAAAACCAGCTCACTTCCATGAGGGCTTCACTGCTTCAGGGGCCCCCATGGTGGTTGATATATACCACTGCCGTCCGATTGTCTGTTTGAATCCGGATGGGATGCTCCTTCAGATGGTATGTCCAATGTCTGAGATACAATAAAATCGCTTTCAGTTCCAGGATATTTATGGAGAGTCTGCTCTCCTTCGCACTCCACTGTCCCTGGATCGTTGGTGACTCCATGACACTCCCCCAATCAGATACACTGGCATCCATTGTGATAATCTTCCACTGTACTGGAAGGAAGGATTTGCCAGTCTGAAGAGGCTGAGGACCAGGCTAGAGACTGCCTTATTGACGGTGTCATGCAAAAAGAGTGTGGGTCTCGAACCCAGATTGTGAGCAATTCCACCTGCAGGAGTCTTGTGTGAACAGTGCAAAAGGTACTGACTCAAAGCAAGATACCATCAGGCCCAACATAAATATTCCTTGATGAATCGTCGGGTGAGGGCAAGACAAGAGACCCTGTACCCTGGCCTGAAGTAAGTCACTTCTGTGTTGAAAAAGACTTTTGCCTGAGACGTGTCTAATGACATTCCCAGAAAAGAATAACTATTTAAGCTATCATATGATATTTGACTTAGGAATTCGACTCGATAGTCAGTTATCCAATGTCAATCAGACAGTCTGTGTATCCTTCTGGCCCCCCTGACATGATGGGGCCCATATCAACAGATAGTCTAAGTAGGGGGTTTATATGTATACCCTGATTTTTTAGAGAAAACATGAGACCTGCCAACACCTTGGTAAACACCCTTGGTGCTGAAGATAGACCGAAGGGTAACGCCACAACTGAAGATGTAGGACACCTACAGCAATGTAGGTATGCATCCTTATATACTGTATACACACTGTGGTTATAAAAAACTCCCGGCTGGAGTAACTTCACCAACAACTCCAATCTCTAATAAGGCGAGATACGGCAGATCTCAATGCTTCTGCTTTCTGTGGAATTCGGGATACCCCTGACCAAGAGAATCTCCAAGGGGGTCTCCTAATTTGATCTTGTAATCTGAGGATACAACTTCCTGTATCCAAATATCTGTTACATGAAACCTGCAAATCTGAGCAAAATGCAGAAGCGGTCCCCCAACACCTACAAGAGCGGGGGCGTCCCTTCATGCCTGAGCAGGCTTCGAAGGGGGTTTGGCTTTATTCTGCCAGACATCTGTTGCCTTAATTTGGAAATTTGTCCTATTCCAAAAAAAAAATCTCTTCGGTATCCTGAAGAGGCTGAACCTCTAGCCGGAACCCCGGAGTATTAGAGGCCCTGTGGAAGCAGTAGCAGACTTCGTCTTCTGTGGCAGATTAGACGATTTACCACTAGCAGCATGCTTTACCATGTCAACCAAGCACTCCCCAAACAGACACCCCACCTTAAAGGGGAGTCCTGTCATACATTTTTGGAGGCTATGTCTGCTGGCCATTGCTTAACCCTTCTAGCGCCAGCTACGTAAAATTCACGTAGCTGCCTCTCCTGTCGTTAAACGCCAGCTACGTGAATTTTACGTAGCTAGCGTTCCCTTACCTTCCGGGCCATCGGGGGGGCATCAGCGGGCCCGTTGCTGTGGAGCAGCTTGCAGGGAGTCCAGGGGTCAGGGGGAGGTGACCTGGGTGTGACCCAAGTCACCCGATCGCTCCCCTGACCAATCAGCAGGGGGCGCACGGCAGCTGTCATCAGCCGGCGCCCCCTGCTTACCTCATCTGGCGCAGCATCGTTTCTGCATCGACGGTAAGGCCGATCGCCGGCGCCCCCTGCTTACCTCATCCGGCGCAGCATCGTTTCAGCATCGACGGTAAGGCCGATCGCCGGCAAAACGCCCTCCACCAGCCTAGCCTCCGCCCCTCGCCCCTATTAGCTGGCTATACGCGCGACGGCTCCCCGCTCACCACCATTCCGCCATCCATCCATCCTATCACCCCCAATGCTGCCATCCATCCTCTCACCCCCAATCCAGCCACCCTGTCACCCCCAATCCAGCCATCCATCCATCCATCTTGTCACCCCAATGCAGCCATCCATCCTGTCACCCCCATGCCGCCATCCATCCATCCTGTCACCCCCATGCAGCAATCAATCCATCCATCCTCTCACCCCCAATCCAGCCATCCTGTCACCCCCATGCAGCCATGCATCCTGTCACCCCCATGCAGCCATGCATCCTGTCACCCCCATGCAGCCATGCATCCTGTCACCCCCATGCAGCCATCCATCCATCCTGTCACCCCCAATGCAGCCATCCATCTTGTCACCCCCATGCAGCCATGCATCCTGTCACCCCCATGCAGCCATGCATCCTGTCACCCCCATGCAGCCATGCATCCTGTCACCCCCATGCAGCCATGCATCCTGTCACCCCCATGTAGCCATGCATCCTGTCACCCCCATGCAGCCATGCATCCTGTCACCCCCATGCAGCCATCCATCCATCCTGTCACCCCCAATGCAGCCATCCATCTTGTCACCCCCATGCAGCCATGCATCCTGTCGCCCCCATGCAGCCATGCATCCTGTCACCCCCATGCAGCCATGCATCCTGTCACCCCCATGCAGCCATGCATCCTGTCACCCCCATGCAGCCATGCATCCTGTCACCCCCATGCAGCCAGTCACCCCCATGCAGCCATCCATGCATCCTGTCACCCCCATGCAGCCATCCATGCATCCTGTCACCCCCATGCAGCCATCCATGCATCCTGTCACCCCCATGCAGCCATCCATCCATCCTGTCACCCCCATGCAGCCATCCATCCATCCTGTCACCCCCAATGCAGCCATCCATCCATCCTGTCACCCCCAATGCAGCAATCCATCTTGTCACCCCCATGCAGCCATCCATCTTGTCACCCCCATGCAGCCATCCATCTTGTCACCCCCATGCAGCCATCCATCTTGTCACCCCCATGCAGCCATCCATCCTGTCACCCCCATGCAGCCATCCATCCATCCTGTCACCCCCAATGCAGCCATCCATCCATCCTGTCACCCCCAATGCAGCCATCCATCCATCTTGTCACCCCCATGCAGCCATCCATCTTGTCACCCCATGCAGCCATCCATCCATCCTATCACCCCCAATGCAGCCATCCATCCATCCTGTCACCCCCAATGCAGCCATCCATCCATCCTATCACCCCCAATGCAGCCATCCATCCATCCTGTCACCCCCAATCCATCCATCCTGTCACCCCCATGCAGCCATCCATCCTGTCACCCCCATGCAGCCATCCATCCTGTCACCCCCATGCAGCCATCCATCCTATCCCCCCAGGCGATCATGTGCTCCCTGGCGGCCGCGCTCGCACCCACCTGGCCTCCATCTTGGTCGGCTCTGACAGCCGGCATCTTGATTGGCCTCCTCGCCCTGCCTCAGCCATTGGCTACAGAGCATTGCCGGCGCGGGACATGAGAGCAGGCCGCCGGACTCCGCCCACCTGCGGAGTCAGGGACGTTTGACTGACTGACTGAAGTACTGAGGAAGAGACCCCGGAAGATAAGGTATTTAAAAAAACTAAAAAAAAATAGATTTTGGAGAGGGAGTGTGTGTGTATATGTGTGTTTTCTTTTTTTCAGTTTGGTCACGGGGCTCCCGAGCGCATGCCCATAGGGGCGCCCGTGCCCCATGACCAACATGTAAATCTGACCAGTTCGGTGGTTCCGGCGCTCTTCCCCAGGGGAAGACCAACCTCCACAACAACCAGTGAGTTTCAGGAAGGCTTGCGTCCAGCTACAACAACAAGCCTGGTACGCCTAGAACGCTTGAGGTGTGTACTTTCAGGGACCATGTGGTTTGTGGGGGGTATTTTTATTGAAAAGTGATGTTTTGGTTGAAAAAGCGCAAGGTGCGCACTTTGCAGAGCAGGAAATTTCAATTGAAATGCCCGTTATGCATACGCTTTGCTTTGGGGTAATTGGCAACCCTACCCTTGGAGGTAGCTATGCATGTTGGGTATTGTTCTGTTCAGAAGACCTTGCCATTTCAGATTTGATTAGTTTTTTTTGGTTAGCACATGTTTTTTATAGAAAAATTTGGTCTTAATGCTGCATTTTTGCTATTTTTTTAGGGAAATCCGGTACAACCAGTGAGTTTCGGGAAGGCTTGCGCCCAGAAAGCTGCAGCTACAACAAGCCTGGTACGCCTAAAACGCTTGAGGTGTGTACTTTCAGGGAACATGTGGTTTGTGGGGGGTATTTTTATTGAAAAGTGATGTTTTGGTTGAAAAACCGCAAGGAGAGCAAAATGGTGTATTTTCTTTGAAAATTAGCTCAGTCGCTCTTTTTAGTTTTACGTGTCTCGTGGGCAGGAAAGGATGTCTACCAATACATATGTGGTACTGTTGCAATCGGGAGCAATAGGGCTTTTACACACAATATGATTTTCTGGAACAACTTGCATGTGTTATTAGGAAAACACACTAAAATTGTAAAAAAAAATTTTGGGGGTTTTTTTTTTACATATTTTCCATAAAAATATTTAAAAAACACTGACAATCTTACAAACAAGACACTTCATGTTAAAGCCCAGACTGTGCTGAAAAAAACAATATATAATTGTCCAGGGAAATACTGGGAAATCTCTTCAAAAATCACAGTTGAACATGTGGAGCGCAAAATAGTGCAAAATGGTCTGGCAAAAAAAGGGTGACAAAATCTCAAGGTAGGCTGGCGGTTAAAGGGTTAAACCCAAATAGGCCACCTCTCCAGGCTGGCAAGGTAATTGAGGCCGCAGGCAGATGCGGCGCATGACATCCAGTGCGCATGTCACAGAGGTCCGGTGCAATCCCCTAGCGACCTCTCCATTGCCTGGTCCGTCCCGGGGGATACACCCATTCTCAGCCCCCCTACCAGTTTGTCCTTCTCGCCGGAGGGAACTCCCCAGGCTGCCGAGACTTTTTCACCAATAAGCAGGGTCGCTCTTCCCTCCCCAGTCACTTCAAATACACCGCCAACACCCCAGAGTTTGATTGAAGTTCCGGGCTCCGCGGCCCAGGTGGGCAACATCCACAGAGAAACCCTCTCTTTTTTTAGATCAATTCCCACTAGAGCAGATTTTGAGGCGCTTATAGCGAAATATGAGACGGCATGCAAGAAGGACATCGCGGAGGTGAGAGGTCACATCCAGGCACTGGACTCTAGGGTTTCAACACATCAGTCAGCAACCGAGGGCGGCTATTGAGGAATTGCCGGCGCGCGTCGACGAACAGAATTCTCAGATCCTACAGCTACAGTTACAACACGATGACCTGGAGAACAGACACAGACGCAACAATCTACGCCTTAGGGGGATACCAGAAGCCACAGCAGGTGAAGATGTAAAGCAAATTATTATGACCATTTTCAACATGCTTCTGGAAAGGAACATTGATACCCCGATCGAGATTGACAGGGCGCGCAGGGCCCTCCGCCCTCGCAACCCAGACCCGACGCGCCCCAGAGATGTAATCTGCAGAATCCACTTTTATAAAATCAAAGAAGAGATCTCCCGTAGGGCCTGGAGGCACGGCCCAGTGGACTTTGACGGGGCCAGCATTTTGATTCTTCCTGACCTTTCTAGACGCACTCTTCAAATGAGAAGAATGTTGAGGCCGATTCTAGAGGTAGTCAGAAGCGCGGGAGCCACGTACCGCTGGGGCTTCCCCTTCCATTTGATAGTCTCCAAAAACCGCGACTCGTTCTTCCTTAGAACGCACCGGGACTTGGATGGGCTGTTTTCCTTTCTGGGCTGCAAACCTGTGCTTGCCCCTAATTGGCAGACCCCGCTGGCCGAGCCAGTCTCGCGAGGTCCCAGGGGGGGCCCCCCCGCAGGGCCAGATTGGCTAGACCCAGAATAAGAAGCAAGAGAAGGCCCAGACCAACGGACCACGAATCCTGCCTTCCTTCTGCCTTAGTTTTTTTTTATTTTTTTATGCCTCTCTTGAGCGTTACTTTGGAATAATTTTCTCTTTGTGGTTTGATTGTTTTGCTGCTGGACGTGGCTGGCCCGGTCCCGACCGTGCGTCAACGGGGTGAGCTTGAGCCTAGGACCGCTGGTAGCGGGAAAACTGCCCAGATCCACTAGTCCCCCTCTCGGGGGGCAGCTTTACGAACGGCTCCCTTGCTGCACGGGGGGATCGATGACTGGCAATTAACTTGCGTCTCAGCATCATCTTTATATTCCTTAATTCCTGCCTAATGTTTAATGCTTAACATTTATATGTCTTTGTTTATGATGCCTTTGGGAACCAGTAGCCCAGGAAACTTGTGTTGCCCGGGAAGCCCAGGTGGCTTCTACTTCCAGATTCGTCGCTTGACACAGTCCCCCACTTAGGCCGGTTTCAAACTCCTCTCACTGGGAGGTGGTCTGAACCCTAGAGCAGTAGCTACTTAGATTGACACTCCCGGGGTCACGGGCTTGAACTCATGCTCAGGTTTGTCCCTGTTCTGTGCTCCCCCCCTTTTTTTTTTCTTTTCTTTTTCTCTCTTCTTCTTTCTCTGTGGTTTTCCAATTCGGAGGGAGACTTCCACTGTACTAGTCTCTGTGACTATACCTGATTCTCCGCTTCTTGCACCCCCTTGCCTTCGTCCCTGAGGTGGTAGTGGGGAAATATTCGGACCGGTGGTGGGGGCTTTTATTGCCTTTAGTGTTGTCACGGTCTTGCCCGCTTAGACGTTCTGGGTTTTCGCCCTTTGCTGGTCCACTGTTGCGGTGATGAGTGAATTCAGCTTGGTTCATCGTTTCAACGTGAAGGGCCTGAGAAGAGGTCCATGGTCCTGAATAACCTTCGGGCAACGAAGGTGCAGATAGCTCTTCTTCAGGAGACGCACATGGGGCCAGGGTCAAGCGGGAAAGGAACAAACAACTGCTGGACCTTCTCGGAGAAATCCGGAGGTTGGAGTCCCTGCACAAACAGTCACTGGCAGCGACACACTTGGCCACCCTGACCTCCCTCAGAGAGCGGCTTAAGGGGATTTTAAACAACACACACAAGCTCCAGCTTGTAAAAACCAGGAAGGTTTTTTACGAGTCAGGAGACAAACGCGGTCGTCTTTTGGCCTCAGCTCTGAGGGGAGAAAGGGCCAAAACCTACGTCCCCAGAGTCAGGAAACAAGAGAGAAACATGGTCCACAAGGATAAAGACATAGCGGGGGTCTTTAGGGAGTATTACCAGTACCTGTATAATATCCCTGATACTAGCTTGGGCCCAGGGCGGGTGGAAATTGGTGACTATATTCAGCAATCGGGGATGCCCAAATTTCCACGGACAATTGCAGAGGACTTGGAGGCTCCAATCACCCCGGAGGAACTGGCGCTGGCCATTAAGGGTTTAGCCAATGGGAGGGCACCGGGCCCGGATGGTCTTCCCCTAATATATTATAAAACATTCGCAGATACTCTCTCGTCTAAGCTCTTGGGGTTTTTTAACTCGCTTAAGACAGACGGATCCCTACCATTGGATAGCCTGTGTGCCCACATATCGGTGATACCGAAGGATGGGAAGGACCCCACTTTGAGCTCCAGCTATAGACCAATATCCCTCCTCAATGCCGACGTTAAGCTCTTCGCTAAGGTGATTGCTAACCTCCTTTCCCCCCATTTAGCTCAAATTATACACCTAGATCAGGTGGGATTTATGCCTCTAAGAGAGGTACGGGACAACACGGCAAAAGCTCTGAACCTCATCCATGCAGCCCTGAGTAGGAAACTTTCGTCAATCATCCTAGCAACAGATGCCGAAAAGGCTCAGAATTTGCCACAAGTACTTCCTGAGGGAGGGGGCGTCTCCGGCCTTCTCCCCCTTATACCCAATCCTGGGAATCCCTGCGTTTCCTCCTGGGACAAGGGGGGGGGGGCAGCAGAGGGCTGGCTAAGGGAGGGGATAGGCAGGATCAAACACTTCTGTAACCGGGAGGGTTGGGAACCCCTCGACTCTACCTGTGTGGGGCGATTGGCAGCGGATGCAGCTAAACCACTTCCAAGCGACCCTGAAACAGCAGGCTAGGCAGCTTAGAGAGACCACGACATTTGAAAAGCTGTGTGAAGAACTGGGACCAGTCCAACATGTGTTATCCTTTACATATAAAATCCTGGCAAACCCCCCGAATCAAGACCCCCTGCCATCCCTGGCGAAATGGGAGGAGGACTTGGGAATTACTCTTTCGGACAATCATAATGCGGTTCGCATTATACGCTTGGTGCACAAAACTGCCACTTGCACCAGACACAAAGAATGTAATTTTAAGATACTAACGAGGTGGTACAGGGTCCCTACTCTCCTTCACAGGTGGTTCCCTGCAGTGTCCCCCATGTGTTGGCGTTGCAATGAAGCTAGAGGCTTCACGTGTTTTGGCCCTGCCCTTTGTTGAGGGATTTCTGGTCTAGGGTTAGAACCACGTTACAACAAGTGACTGACTGGGAGATCCCAGAGGGCCCGGGGTTCTTCCTTCTTCACCACTCGGAGCTGCCCACCAAGAGATATCAAAGATCCGTTCTTAGTCAGCTGGTGAACGCCGCAAGGGCGTGTATCCCTTCGCTATGGAAGAGCCCTACTCCCCCGAGCATGTCTCTGTGGCTGAGTAAGGTGGTGGAGATAGAGAGATTCGAGGGGATGATTGCGGCAGGCAACGACTCCTCTGAGGACCACCGCATCAAGTGGACCGGCTGGGATATTTTCTCGGAATCCCGAGAATTTCAGATACTACTGGAGACCGGTTAAGGCGGGTGCGAGACCTGACCTACTCGCTCCCCCCCCCCCTTCACCTCTCTCCCGGCTATTGGGGCAACTTTGGCCCCCTCCCCTGTACTCCCTGGGCTTTCCATTTTGTGCTGTTTTGAAATGTAGAAATTTTCTTTTTGTGCATGCCCGACGTAGTTTTGCACTAAGTGTACTCTGGAATGTCAGGGGTGTTATGTTCAACCCCTTCTTCTGACTGTTTGTACAATTACTTTTGTCTTTGAAAATTGAAAAATAAAGAATATATTAAAAAAAAAAAAGACCTGGCCCCAGAGCGTCCACCACAGGAGGGTGAGACCATAATTCAATCTGATCTGGAGGAAAAGGATTCATAGTACCTAGTACTTTAGGAATGGTCGGAACACAACCTGACTTCTGCCATTCCCTATTGATAAGATTAGAATAATGTGTATGCTCTGCAACAACCTCTAGAATGGAGGAACTCAAACCATCCATCCTTCTTAACTGAGCACCCGCTTGTGTAGAGGACTCTGAATAAGAGTCCCTACTGGATGAATACTCCCAACGGATAACTTCCTGGGACACTATGGCAGCTACAATATCCTCTTCAAGTTAGAGGATAAATCTTTTCTTTAACCCTTCTATTGCCAGCCACGTAAATTTTACGTGGCTGCCTCTCCAACCGTTAAACGCCAGCCACGTAAAATTTACGTGCCTGACTTTCCCCATAAATAAAATAAAAAGTATAAAAAAATATCACTTACCTGACCCCTTGTTTGATTCATCCGGGTCTCCTCTTCAGCCAGAGGGGCTCCGATCGGCGATTGGGGGTCCTCCGGCTGCAGGGGAGGGCCCGGAATAGGGTGCCCCCCCCCCGTTTCAGCAGCCGCCGGCATTTGCCTGCAAAAAAAAAAAAAAAAAAAAAAAGACATTTACTCACCTCCGCTCCCGCCGCCTCTCCTCTTCATGGGGGGGGGGCTCCGATCACCCCCCCCGGGTCTTCCGTCTTCTGGAGGAGGGCATAACAGCCCTCCTCCCTTTACCTCCTTCGATGGCGGCCGCCATCTTGGATTCTGGCCCCGCCCCTCCGGGGGCGGGGCCGATGACGTCACCGCCGGGTGTCATCGGGGCACCCGGCAGTTCAGCCTTCAGATGCCGGTGACGGCTGGACAGAGGAGGAGGGAGGTAGGCGATCCTCCGATCGCCTGCCTCCCCCCTCCTCTGCCCAGCCGTCACTGACAGCAGATCGCCGCGGGACACAGGAAATGAAGATCGGAGGTGAGTAAAGTAAAAAAAGTTTTTTTTTTTTAATAAAGTCTTAAAAAAAAAAAGTGTCTTGTCTTTTTTTTTACTTTAACCCTTTGTGAACTGGTAAGGGGTCCATGTGACCCCTTATACCAGTTCACAGGGCTCGGGGGTCTGGCAAGTCACCTGCGCTAGCGGGTGGCTTGCCATTAACCCCTGGCCCCCCAAATTACCTGCCTCCCCAAAGCCCAGGGGGGGGCAGAAGAGCCGTGGCCCTAGGCTATGGCTGCTTGTAGCCGCAGGGCCAGGGGCCACTAAAGCTGGCCCCTGCGCCCTGTTCTACAAGCCCCCATAGCTGGTCACAGGCTGGTTACACTGGGTAGGGGGGACCTCACGCCATTTTTTTTTTGGATTTTTAAGGGTTTTAACCCTTAAAAATCCAAAAAAAAAATGGGGTCCCCCTCCCTTCGAGGGGGGACCCTATGTCATTTTTTTTTTTAAATTAACCCTTTCTTACCTGTAACCCAGTAGGTATAAAAGGCCTCCAGCAGCAGCAGGAGAGCAGAAGCCTAAGTGATCAGCGTGGGACACATGGATGGATCGGAGGTAAGTATTAAAAAAAAATATTAAAAAACATTTATTTTTTTTTAATAAAAATATTTTTAAATAAGTGTCTCTGTGTGTTTTTTTTTACTTTTAACCCTTTGTGAACTGGTAAGGGGTCCATGTGACCCCTTATACCAGTTCACAGGGCTCGGGGGTCTGGCAAGTCACCTGCGCTAGCGGGTGGCTTGCCATTAACCCCTGGCCCCCCAAATTACCTGCCTCCCCAAAGCCCAGGGGGGGGCAGAAGAGCCGTGGCCCTAGGCTATGACGGCTTGTAGCCGCAGGGCCAGGGGCCACTAAAGCTGGCCCCTGGCCCTGCGGCTACAAGCCGCCATAGCCTAGGGCCACAGGCTGGTTACGCTGGGTAGGGGGGACCTCACGCCATTTTTTGGGGGGATTTTTAAGGGTTTTAACCCTTAAAAATCCAAAAAAAAATGGGGTCCCCCTCCCTTCGAGGGGGGACCCTATGTCATTTTTTTTTTTAATTAACCCTTTCTTACCTGTAACCCAGTAGGTATAAAAGGCTTCCAGCAGCAGCAGGAGAGCAGAAGCCTAAGTGATCAGCGTGGGACACATGGATGGATCGGAGGTAAGTATTAAAAAAAAATATTAAAAAACATTTATTTTTTTTTAATAAAAATATTTTTAAATAAGTGTGTCTGTGTGTTTTTTTTACTTTTAACCCTTTGTGAACTGGTAAGGGGTCCATGTGACCCCTTATACCAGTTCACAGGGCTCGGGGGTCTGGCAAGTCACCTGCGCTAGCGGGTGGCTTGCCATTAACCCAGAGACCCCCCATTACCTGCCTCCCAAAAAAACCTTAAAATTCCCCCAAGAAATGGTGGACCCCCCATTACCTGCCTCCCAAAAAAACCTTAAAATTCCCCCAAGAAATGGTGGACCCCCCCCCCCCCCCCGTGAAGGGGGACCCCACACCAATTTTTTTTTATTTAACCCTTTATTATGTGGATAGTAGTTGTATTTTATTTGTAAATGTTATAAAGTGCTCTTTTCAGTTTATGGGATCACCTGGACAGGAACGGGGGGCTACCGATGCATATGTGGTATCATTGTAATCGGGAGAAATGGGGCTTTCACATGCAATATGGTTTTCTTTAATAAAATAAATGTTTTTGTTTAAAATAAAGGAGACAATTTAAAAAATATATATTTTTTTATTTTTTAATTTTTTAATTTTTTAAAAAATATTTAAAAAAGTAGAAAAAATACAAACAAGACATTTCATGTTAAAGCCTAAACTCTGCCACAAAAAGAAAATATGCAATTTTCTTGGAAATTCCTGCAAAAATCACAGTTAAACATCACGCAAAATGGTGAAAAATATCCTGTCAGGAGAGGGTGACAAAATCTCAAGTAGACTGGCAGTCAAAAGGTTACAGGTACCTATGCATGTTGGGTATTGTTCTGCTCGGGGGACCTTGCGCTTTCAGATTTAGCTTGTTTTTTCTTATTTGCATATTGATATTTTAAGAAAAGGTGTTTTTTATTCTGCTTTTTTATACATTTTTTTGTAAAACCCTGTGCAACCTAAGAATTATTCGAGATATTACTTCCAGAAAGATGAGCCCACTACAACAAGCTGGGTACGCTTAGAAAGCTTAACATGTGTACTTTCAGGGAATATATGGTTTATGGGGGATATTCCAAATGTAAAGGGTTGTTTTGGTAGAAAAAGCACAAGGTGCGCACTTTGTCTGCAGAGCTAAAAATCTGAAGTAAAACTACCGCTATGCGCATGCTTTACTTTGGTGTGTTTGGCAACTCTTTCCTTGACAGAACCTATGCATGTTGGGTATCGTTCTGTTCAGGGGATGTTGCTTTTTCAGATTTTCTGTTTTTTTCTGGTTTGCATATAGGTTTTTTTTAGGAAAATGTGGTTTTGATTCTGCTTTTTTATTCATTTTTAGGGAAACCCTGTGCAACCTAAGAATTCTTCGAGATATTGCTTCCAGAAAGATGAGCCCACTACAACAAGCTGGGTACGCTTAGAAAGCTTAACATGTGTACTTTGAGGGAATATATAGTTTATGGGGGATATTCCAAATGTAAAGGGTTGTTTTGGTAGAAAAAGCACAAGGTGCGCACTTTCCCCTCGATTCAAAGAGCAAAAGTTAATTGATTTCGTATCGAGAATCGTAAGTTTGGGTGGGTGTTAGTCATTTTTTCCTGTTTTTTTGGCCATTTCCGACTCGCACGAGCCTACGTACGAATGCGTATATGCTCTTACGATCAGCGGAAGTTCGTTCCTAAATTTTAGGATCAAAACGTAAAACTTAGGATCAAATCCTAAAACTTACGATCAAAACGTAAAACTTAGGTTAATTGGATGTGTTTAGGTGTGATTCAGAGAAACCTCTAAACGCATTTTAAAAGAAAGCCACAGCCGACACCTTTTAGCAGCCGGATTGCTGTTCGTGAACAGGTTTTTTGGCTAAGTGGAGGAGTCTGCGCGTCTTGTGCTCCAATGAACTGCATATATCAGCATGGCCGATGCCATAAATTGTATGGCAATGCATACCTGATTCATGTATGCCTTATAAAAGCATTTTAATGTGGACCTTAATTAGTCCTTTGCATGTAAACCTTTATTTTGCAATATATTTGCGTTAATTAAAGAAACTTATGTCCTTTGTTATTTATTTTAAAATTGAGGTACTAGAATAATATTTTTAGATTGCATTTATTGGTGTAGTTGTTTACCTTTGCTTTGTTTAATTATTTAAGCACATCTTTGGTCAGATGCATCACACTTACTGAGGAGAGGAGAGCGGGATAAAGTGCAGGATGTGGGTTACTGCTGTATTTTGCACAGACACAGCAGAGCTGGGGGCATGGAAAGGTCAGAAATCCAAGAATCCAGAGCAACACAGTCACAAGGCCCTTTCTGTTTGCAGGCTGCCCGATAATACCTGAGCCGCCATCTTGGCTGTTTCTAGGCTCATAACATGCAGAAGTTGCTGGGTGTTTTTTAAGATTTGTGAGCAATCTGTATGTAGAGGGTGTGGGTAACCACACTAAAAATTTAAAGTTGTACCATTTGAAGCATAAATATTAAAATTAAATCCACAAGTAAAAAATGCAAGTTAACTAAAAATTAAACAAAGTAAGATTTACTTATGCAAATGCATTCATTAATGGTTGGTTACTGCAAAATGAATGAAATAAAGAAAAATAAAAGACCAAATATTTAGAATGCACTTTAATGAGGTAAGTTTGTAGTGCGGAGCCGCAAGATCAGAAGGATTTACGTCCAGACAAAAAAGGAAAAAGGGCAAAACCAATGTTGCAACCTGAGAAATGAAACGGAAAATTCAGGATGGAAACTGACATAGGTCTGATTCCCGAACTGCCATACGAACGGACGTATATTTTAGGATAGAAACGTATTTGCTTATTGAATCACTCGCAAGTTCATACGAACGCACGAGCGTTCGGGAAAAATAGGATGATCGTGAGCCAAATCCAAGCTGTTACATGTTTCTTTGAATCAACCCATTTGTCTGCAGAGCTGAAAATCTGAAGTAAAACTACCGCTATGCGCATGCTTTACTTTGGGGTGTTTGGCAACTCTTTCCTTGACAGAACCTATGCATGTTGGGTAATTGATTCTGCTTTTTTATCCTTTTTTTAGGGAAACTCTTTGCAACCAAAGAATCCACTGAGGGATTACTTTCAGAAAACTATGGCCACATCAACAAGCCTGGTATGCCTAGAAAGCCTGAGGTGTGTACTTCCAGAGAATATATAGTTTGTTGGGGGTATTTCAAATGTAAAGGGTTGTTTTTCTTGAAAAACTGCAAGGTGCGCATATTGCATAGCATAGTTGTATTTTATCTGAAAATCCCCTAAAGCGTTGTTTCAATTTGGGGGAGTCTCCTGGGCAGGAAAGGGTGTCTACCTATACATATGTGGTACCGCTGTAACCGGGAGAAATTGGGGTTTCACACGCAATAAGATTTTATTGACAAACTTACATTTTTTATTACAAAAAAACACTACAAATTGTAAAAAATAGTTTTTTTTTTATTTTTTTGCACAATTTTCACCCAAAAATATTGAGAATACACTTAGAAAATGACAAACAAGACATTTCATGTTAAAGCCCAGGCTCCGCTGAAAAAAACAATATATCACTTTCCTGGGAAATCCCTGGAAATCCCTTCAAAAATCACAGTTGAACATGGGGAGCGCAAAATAGGGCAAAATAATCTGGCAACAAAGGGTGACAAAATCTCAAGGTAGGCTGGCAGTTAAAGGGTTAAAAAACCTTTTTAGTAGCCAATGCTTGTAAATGACCACTTGAGGGCTGCCGACAGAGTTTAAAGACTCAGAAGGAGGCTATGGCAGCCACAATATCCTCTTCAAAACTCAGAGGATTTTTTTTTCAAAACCTTCTTAGTAGCCATATGACTTACTAAAGGTTTTAGGTCCGCTTGAAGGCTGCCAGGGGGTTTTTTAAGCTCAGAGCGCACCGACAACAAGGGTCAGAACCCTTGCAGGGAGGAGACAACTGTCTTCCATATCCACTACTACCGTAGCATAACCCTGCAAACTGTGCTATCCTCGTCCAGTGTCTGTTTGCATACTGGACATGGGGTGAATCCATCTGCTAAACAACCAGATCCGATTACCCGAGATGCCTCCGTCATGGTGATTAATACTAGATTACCTCCCAGGGGGGGTCTAAAACCTAGTATATGATAGTTGCAAGACTTTTCTGAGAGCTCAGAGGGTGAACCACATATAATATATATATATATAATTAGTCAGACTTATCCCACAATTATATTTTATATATATATATATATATATATGAATAAAATATCATATTAATACACATAATCATTAAAAATTACCTAGGTCCCCTTATGGTTGCCCAAGTAGCGGCTCAGAAGCAGCCCTTTTTGCCGGCCAACAACCCCAGTATCAAGCGTTGCCGGTGAAGAACCGTGAAGTCGGTGGTAATTTTGTGCTTCTCCCAGCCGAAAATCTTCCAGTGAAGGCGGCCAGAGAAGAACCGTGATGTCAGCGGTACTCGGCGCTTTGTCCAGCCAAAAATGTTCCAGCGAGAGCGGCCGGAGAACCGCGATGTTAGCGGTACTTGCCGCTTAGCCCAGCCAAAAATGTTCCAGTGAGAGCGGCCGGAGAACCGCGATGTTAGCGGTACTTGCCGCTTCGCTGGGCCGAAAATCTTCTAGCGAGAGCGGGGTAAGAAAGGAGCCGCACAGCGGTGCTCGCTGCTATGCTAAGCCACAAATGTTTCTACAGCGGGGTGTAGATTCAATGCCTTGAGTCGGAGGAGATGAACGCTCCTCATTGATCGGCGGAAAGAAGCCTTTTGCTTCCTTCTTGCCGCAAATTTAGAATTATTCAACCATAATGAACACATGGGAAGGCAATAAAGAGGAAATTAATTCCCCTGGTTCCCCTCAATCAGGTTCACCAGACAAAAACCTTATGGCTGCTTTTTCCTGTGGCAGAATTCTCAGCCAGGAGTGTCACTCTTTTTTAAAAAACAAAAAGGTGACACCCCACAGCGCCCCAAGACCCTGGCGCTTACCTTATCATCCTGATCCGAATGCATCTTAGCTGCGGAGGCAAAGTGGGTCTGTTCAGATCCAAGGACTATAAGGGCCAAGGAACAGTCAGGTTTCCATTACCCGCGCTTCCAAGGCATAATTCCTTTAAAACAAAAAGCAAATGGGAGAGAAGTTCAGTTTTCTCTTTCTTGCAGTGGTACTGTAGGGATGTACCTGAAGTGTACCAAGTCAGCCAGGTGGTTATAAGCCCAGGAGGTGGAGACACACCTTTGTTCTTGCAGACCACACCCTTCGGGAGAGGTTAACCCATTAGTCTCTGAATTCTTCTGATGGCCTGAAGTAAAATGGAAGAGAAAAGATGGCTTTTGTCACATCTACCAGTTTCATACCAGTATTGTTATGTAATCTGAAAGGCATGACATGTCCACTCCACTGCCAACCTGACCCTGGGGGAGTCAGAGTAGAGGGGTTTAAAAAATAATGAACCCACACTATTCCCACATCAGTGCATTCCCTCAGTGTGCCCTCACTTATAGCCAGGGCCATTTCTATGGGCAGGTGAGCAGGGCGATTGCCCTGGGTGCCAAGGCCTTTGTGAATGCAGATTTCACCTTTATCCTAGCCATTCTGTTTTCTGGAGATGGGTCAGTGCTACTAGTGGTGCCTGACAAACATCAGCCCCCTTATATCTCAATATTGAGCTAATTTAAGGGAAGGGAGCACTGACTGCTGTGTGAGGGGGCACACAGCATGGCATATGACAGCAGCAGCACCATATTAAAGATGAGTGAGCAGGGGCAGAATTTTCTTCCATTCTGCACTACTACAGTGCTATTCCACCTAGAAAGTGCCCTGCCTGCAACAAGTTGACAGGTCCCCTTTAAACAAAAACACAAGACACCAAGCTTTCTTAAGGTTGTTGCATCATCTCCAATCGTTTCATGTTCTTTTCCAGTGCAGGTTCCATATTCAAAGTGTGGCTGCACTAGAGATGTGTACAACAACATGGTTAAAGTGATTTTACAGGTACCTAAATAAGAAAAATAATCAGATTGCCCTAAAGCTCCTCATGTTCCCATTTTTTTACATACATTAAAACCGAGCCTCCAAAGCAAAGAAAAACTTTTTACTGGGTTGCATTTTTGAAAATTCTGGGAGTTGAGCTTGGCTGCATATTGAGGACTATTGTGCTTATATTAGCATAGGGGAGGGCTATGGAAGAGAGCCCGCACTGTACTGTGCTGTTGGACTGTGGAAAGGTAAGCCGTTACAGGGTTACAGGTGAACTGGGGGTTTGACACAGCAGGGCATCCTAAAATCTGGGGCACAGAACAAAAGCCAGGATAGTCAAAATCCTGTGTTTTGCTCCGCTTTAAAAAAAATTGCCCAGGCCAAGGGTTTTAAAAACAAATCATGGTTTACCTACTTGCAACCCAGAAGATTCATGCTGGTGAGGGGACACATAAAGCCATTGTTGTGGATATTCAGGCTCTTTTCTGTAGGTCAGTCCCTCAGTTCCTATTTTTAGAACTAAAAGGTGGACTAATCCAAAGAAAGAAGGATAAAGACAAACAAACAAAGCAAGGAGCAAGCTATGCTCCCCTGCACAAAAAGCATTGGTGTGTCCCATAAAGTTTGGTGCACTAGGTGTGGGGATAGGTCCACCTCTCGATGCTAAACAAAAGGTGGTTGGGCCAAAGCAAGGGGGCTAAATCTCAACAACAGCTTTATCCAGCTGCACACAAGGATGAATCTTGTGAATGGCAGGTAAGGAAAGGCAATCAAGCGATAATTGATCCGCGGAAATGCCTGCTGCATTCAAGTGATCAAAAATAATTCACTAGTTGGTCAAGCATCGTATCGTTCCGGCTGGCATAAACTTTCTGTTCATTGCTTTAATGTTGGCAGGTGGAAAGAGAAATCATGTAAATGTACCATTTGCCTAGAAAAATACAATTCTGTGATTACTCACCTGTAGAATTGGTATTATATGTATACAGCACGTCCTGTTCCAGAAGATATTCCTTACACTTGGGATATACTCCAGTAGATGGCGCTGGACTGCAGAGACAGAAAAGTGGCTCCTCCTACCGGCCCCATATATACCCGGGACCTCCCACAAAATCCCCAGTATTGAAAAGCAGTTAGCAAGAGACCGGGAGAACTATAACCATTATATGAAAAATTGAACATAAAATCAATCACCATAAAGAGGTACCTAAAGATAATGATAACAAGGGTGGGGTGGAACAGGACGTGCTGTATACATATAATACCAATTCTACAGGTGAGTAATCACAGAATTGTATTATTCTAAGTATACAGCACGTCTTGTTCCAGAAGATATTCCTTACACTTGGGACATCCAATAGCAGTGTCCGTAAAGTAGGGTGGGACCCCCAAAAGTAACAGCAGACAGTTTAAACCACTGCCGCCTGCAGAACCTTGCGTCCAAAAGCAGCATCAGCTGAGGCCCTAACATCAAGTATGAACAGAAGACCAAGTAGCGGCCTTGCAAACTTGTTCAACAGAAGCTTGGTGCTGAAAAGCCCAAGAGGCACCAATAGCACGAGTACAATGAGCAGTAAGGCGGAAGGGAGGTTCCTTGCCCTTGGCAGAGTAGGCCTGTATCACAGCCTGATGTATCCACTTACTGATAGTGGACTTAGCCGGAGCCAGGCCTTTCTTAGGTCCAGACGGAAGCACAAAAACAGCATCAGTCTTCCTGAAGGATTCAGTAGCCACCAAATAGAACTTCAGAGTTCTGACTACGTCCAAAGAATGCAAAACCCTTTCCTTAGGGTTACTAGGATTAGAACACAGAGAAGGCAAAACAATGTCCTGATTGAGATGAAAGGCAGAAACAACCTTAGGTAGAAAATCTAGCTTAAAACGAAACACCACTTTGTCCTGGTGTCTCTCAAAACAAGGAGGCTTGATGGAAAGCGCCGCCAACTCAGAAACACACCTAACAGAAGTGATAGCCACCAAAAAGACCACCTTAAGCGTAAGAATGGACAAAAGGGCTCAAAGGGAGACCCCTGCAGGGCAGACAAGACCAAGTTCAAGTCCCAGACTGGTAACATAGGCTTTTGTGGGGGACGCACGTGAGTAACCCCCTGGAAAAGGGTCTTGACCAGGGGATGCTGAGCAAAGGATCTTTGTAAGAAAATAGCCAAAGCAGACACATCGCCTTTCAGAGTACTGAGCTGAAGACCCAGATCCAAACCATGTTGGAGAAACTCCAGAATCCTAGGAATAGAAAACACACGACAGGGAATCGAGTGGGACTCACACCAGTCAATGTAAGTACGCCAGACCCTGTAATAGATGGAAGAAGAGGACCTCTTCCTAGCCCTGATCATGGTATTCACCACGAGGCAGGCAGCCCTTTTTCCATCAAGATGGAGGTTTCAACAGCCAGGCCGTCAAAGCCAGCGTTTGTAAATTGGGGTGGCGTAGGTGTCCCTGAGTTAGCAGATCTGGAACCAGTGGCAGCGCGTACTGATCTACTGCCAACTGCACAATGTCTGTGAACCACACTCTTCTTGGCCAACAGGGGGCCGCCAGGATGGTTGGCACCCCTTCCTGAACTATATTGCACAGCACCCTGCCCAGCAGTGGAAACGAGGGAAACACATACAGGAGCTAGAACCTCGTCCAGGACATTGCCAGGGCATCCGTGGCAAAGGCCAGAGGATCCTGGGACAGAGAGACAGAGACTGGAAGCTTGTGATTGTGACGGGACGCAAATAGATCCACGTCCGGCTGACCCCAGCGGTGGCACAGGGATCGAAACACCCTGCTACTAAGGGACCACTCTCCCAGACGAGAGGTCCCCCTGCTCAGAGAGTCTGCCTCCAGATTCTCCCCCCCTGGGATGTACACAGCTGAGATGCAAGAGAATTTTCCTCCGCCCAGGACAGTATCAGGGACACTTCCTTGAGGGCCCTCTTGCTCCGGGTACCTCCCTGATGATTGATGTAGGCAACCGCCGTCTGGTTGTCTGAGCGGACCTGAACAGCCCGACCCCTCAGGTGAGGGGTTAAGTGGGCGAGAACCAACCTGATTGCCCTCAATTCCAGAATGTTGATAGGGGCATGGGCCTCCTGAGGGCCCCACTGACCCTGGAATTTCAGGGACTTCCAGAATCCCCCCCAACCTGTCAGACTGGCATCCGTGGTGACAGTCTCCCAGCAGGGGGCCAGAAAGGACCTGCCCCCCAGCAGGTTCCCCGAGACCAACCACCACACTAGAGACCGCCTGACCTGAGGGGACAAGACAAACACCTGATCCAGGGACACAGGGTCCCGATCCCATACTGACAAGAGGTGAAGCTGAAGAGGCCTCATGTGGAACTGAGCATATAGAACCGCCTCGAAGCAGGACACCATCAGTCCCACCAGCTGCATTCCCTGCCTGATGGATGGATGGATGGGGACAAGACAGCAGGAACTGAACTTTCTCTTGAAGGACCTCCACCTTCTGCTGAGGAAGAAAGATCTTGACCTGGGCTGAATCCAGAATCATGCCCAGAAAAGACTTCACCATGGAAGGAGACAGGGAAGATTTGGGGTGATTGATCACCCAGCCGAATGATTCCAGTGTGGACACCACCCGCTGAGTGTCCAGCTCTGCCTGATGGAAGGACTGAGAAGCAATAAGCATGTCATCCAGGTAGGGAAGAATGCGAATGCCCTGAGATCTCAGCAGGGCCATCACTCCTGCCAGCACCTTGTGAATACCCTGGGGGCTGAGGTGAGGCCGAAGGGCAAGGCCACAAATTGGTAGTGCTGATCCTCCAGAGTGAACCTGAGGAACCTCTGATGACCTGGAAAGATAGGGACGTGAAGGTAAGCATCCTTGATGTCTACAGAGGTCATGAAGTCCCCTGGGCATAGGAAAGTCACAGCTGAGCGCAGAGTCTCCATGCGAAAGTGTCTGAATCTGACAAACTTGTTGAGAAGCTTTAAATCCAGGATAGGACTAATGGACCCATCCTTTTTGGGCACAATGAAAAGATTGGAATAATAGCCTTTGCCCCTTTCCTTCAAGGGCACCCGGCAGATGACACCTAGGTCTAAAAGGCCTTGGACAGCCAGGGAGAGACACTGAGCTGACAAGGGGTTTTGAGCTACACGAGATTTGATTAATCTTGGGGGCGGCCAGGCTGCAAACTCTATCTTGTAACCAGAGGAAACTACCTCCTGAATCCACCGGTCAGAGACATGACGCCTCCAGACGTGAGCCTAGAGCTGAAGCCGTCCCCCCACCTGGATGGGTGAGGGCGCCCCTTCATGCCTGAGGGGGCTTGGGGGAGGACTTAGTCTTGGGACCCCAGGGGGGGCCAGGGCGGCCACGTCCTCGGCCCCTGCCCCAAAAATCTCCACGGGCTCCAGCAAAGGAAGCTCCCCGTCCAATTCTGGAGCCCCTGAAGGAAGGAGAAAAGGCACCTGAACGCTGAAAGGACTGGGGCTGTCTTCTATGCTGAGGTAATTTGCCACCTTTAGCAAACAAGTCCAAACGTTCCCCAAAGAGGCGCAGCCCCTTGAAGGGAAAGCCAGTGAGGGCCTTTTTGGCAGCATTGTCAGCTGCCCACTGGCGCAGCCAGACCGAGCGGCGTATAGCCACCAACAAGGCAGAAGCCCTGCCACACATTCTAATGGTATCATCCAGGGCAGAGAGAACATATGCAACAAATTCCTCACAACGCAGAAGAGCTCTATACCAGCATCATCAGGGGCCCCATCTAAGAGACCCCTGAGCAGGATTTTAATAGCAACAGCCGTGATAGCAGAGGCACAGACCGGACGGAGCGCGGTCCCAACACAGGCAAAGGCATGGCTAGCCAGCTGATCCATGCACCTGTCTTCCCCATCTCTCAATGTAGTAGTGTCAGGGGAATGCATGACAGATGTGTTAGACAACCCCAGAACTGGTGCATCCACCTCTGGAGGACATGACCAACGTTTAACCATTTAAGCAGGGAAGGGATACCTCTTATCCCAACTTTTTGGTACCCCGGGAAGCCGGCTAGGCCGTTCCCACTCCTTGAGAATCAGATTATTAAAATGAGTTTGTTCAGGAAACTGCAAACGTGGCTTAACAGTATGAAGCAGCTCCCCCTGCTGCCGTGGGGCCACGGCAGGGGGAGAGATACAGAGTACTTCAAATATTTGAGCTAAAAGTCTGTCAGTATCATCTGAAGCCCATGGGTCAGACCCAGACTCAGCATAACCCCTAGGCTGATCCTCAGATGATTCTGAATCAAAGAATAATTTCCCTTCTTCCAGGGGGTATAACCAGTAACATCAAAAAACTCCTCAGCTTCCATAGGAAAGAGTAACCATGGGTGCCAGATGCCGCCGCTTAGCAGGAACCTTACGCGGACCAGAACCAGCAATGTGCCTTTCAATGCTGGCTACCCTGGTAGCCAAATCAGGTTGAGACTTCCCACTGGTATGCACCTCACTGGGAGTCAGGTGTAAGCGTGGGGGGGGGGTAGGCGAAGCCAGAGGGGGCGCAGCACTAGGTCCAGCTGCAGGTAAACCAGACTGCAGGGCAATAACCTGCTGGGCGCAGGGTGCACACACCCTAACATCATCACTTATAGGGGTTACCCCACACGCCACACACAGCCGGGCTTGTCCCAAAGGAACCCCGAGCACATTATCCTGAGAAGCCTCCATATGGTGATTATCACGGCACAACAGGCCAATAGGGATTGACGCTAGTAAAAGCAATCCGGGATGCCCCAATAACCCACTAGGGAAGTGGGAGTAATGGTATGTAATAGCCCTCCAATAAGAGTTAACACTAAATATAGGGGATAGGACTGGGAGAAACCACAAAGTTTGACACACCTGCAAGACATAAGCAAAAGATCCCATAAGCGATATGCAATACAGATATGTACATAAATAAATCAGCCCGCAGGGGCACTTACGGACCGCGATAGTGAAACGCGCACACGCAGCAGAGAATTAAAATGGCGCCCACATATACCTCGAGGGGCGGGCCGCGGAGACAGTGATGAAAAACGCAACATCAGCAAGGCCCGCCCCCCCACGAAGAGCGTGAAAACGCGCCCACCTGACAAGACCAGCCAATGATGGCGCAGCAGCGCCTGAGGCGACAGAAACCAGTGCAATCAATTCAACTGGGATCAAACACAATATATATAGCAAAGACATGCACCCCCCCCCCCCCAGGAACTACAAGGGAGAGCGAGGGGGAAGCAACGGCCAGCCTAAAGGGAGCCAACTGTGGGGACAGGGGGCGAGGGGCAATTAATGCGGGAGGGGCATCCCATAAGGCTCACCATGGGCCTATACCGCCTACCGCCGGACTGCGGTTGGAGCAGCGCTCCTTAGCACCTGACAGCGGTGCTACCTACCTTCACCCGAACCAGAGCAGCCTGAGCTGGGAGGCAGTAGAAGGAAATGGGTGGGAATAGTCCTACAGGGCCGCAGGCTAATAGCCCCGCTCACCTACGAGTTGAGAGAGCCATCTTCTAGTCATCGCAGCCAGGACTGCAGAGAAGAACTGGGGATTTTGTGGGAGGTCCCGGGTATATATGGGGCCGGAAGGAGCCACTTTTCTGTCTCTGCAGTCCACCGTCATCTAATGGAGTATATCCCAAGTGTAAGGAGTATCTTCTGGAACAGGACATGCTGAATACTTAGAATATCTGTGTAATTTGTCATAGAATCTGATTAAACTGGAGGAACTTTTCTCCTCCCTTGTTTTGATGACCTGGACCACGAACCCAAAGTGTTCGCGTGGCGCATCCGCATGTTGACTCCAGCATCTGAGGCACAGTGAACGCATGTTTGAACGTGCTTTGAAGAACAGTGAAGGGCTGTCAGTATGTCATCATGTACAGACAAGTCTTCGTCACTCAGCCAACCTCCGGACATGAGGAAATGCCCAAGCTGTGGTGGTGATATAGAAGGTAGATCGAAATCTTCTTAACACATGGGGACAGCGGAAACCGATGCATTCTTGTGTGCCATGATGGGGAGACAGGAAGGGGGGAAATAAGCTTTGCCCATAATAGGACTATATCTCATGCTCAGCAGCATATTTTTGGATGCCTTCCCTTATTATACTGTACCTTCTAGTAATTTACTTACAATAAAGATTAGGCCGACTGGTCTATTGTTTCTATGGCATACCTCCCAACTGTCCCTGATTTGGAGGGACAGTCCCTGTTTTGGATCCATGCCCCTCTGTCACTCGTTGTTCTCCTTTGCCCCTCTTTGAGGTTAAACATGCAGATCTGCATCAATAAAAGATTAATTTGCCTATTCACAGTGTTATATTGTTGTAACTGTTACAACCTATCTCCTATCCATGCCTCAATGAGGGGGTGTGGCCTAATTTAACAAATGCCCCTTTTTCCCACCCTGAAAAGTTGGTAAGTATGCTATGGTCCTGCTTTTTCAAATAATGGAACAACGCCTACCATTCTCCAGTCCTGTGCAACTGACCCAGAGAGTCCTAGAAAATGAGATAAAGCAGCTTATCAGTCACCAACCTCAGCTCCCTTGGAACACTGGGTTGGCCACCATTCGGATCAAACACCTTATTCGTGTTTATTTTACCCAGACATAATTAGACTTCTACTTGCATCAGTCAAGTCATATTTAAAAAGTAAGAACATTTACAAAATCCATAACCATGTATGTTTCCATAGCTTTATTAAATATACAATCTCTTACAACAGTTATTTAAAATATATATATTTATATATATATAAACATTTTACCAAAAATGCTGTCACTGCAACAAAGCAGAACATATGACAAAAGCATAAACTCTTTTAGATGTTAATTAAAAAAAAACTGCAAAAAACAGCAGCAAGGTTGCCAGTTTGTTCATTGTGCAACACTGAGAAATCGGGTGGAAATGGTCACTTGCATGCAGGCATAAGCACGTATGTAAATGTGCTCGTCTACCTGTACATATATGCAGCATTCATAGCAACACAGACTATGGACTATCACCTATCACATACATGATTCCAAAATACAAGTCATGGCACTTTAAGTTAGCAGCTGCTGCTGAAGTACTGAGGAAGGCAAACTGAAATTCGGTACCACCAAAAAAAGCGAAGAGATTGCAAAACCTGAATGGACTAACATAAAAAACTTAGTAAAAGAATGGATCTAAACCACTCTACGTTTGGCTTGTGCTGTTGTGAATAATACACCAAATACTATTGTGTAATATATTTTTGAGCCCTTGGGGAAAAAAAGCTCCAATCACACACTGAGAGACACAAGAGGGGGTTTTGGAGTTGGATGGTTACTAATCCCTCCAACCCCCAAAAAACAGTTGCTCACCTTCCGTGGCTTGCCCAGACCGGTTAAACACTCTGAAACCTCCAGGTTTCAGAGAACGGTGCTCCTTGTGCCTAGCGCATTGGTCACACAGCATTGCCTGTTAATTGCAATAGAGCTGTGGCAGACAGGGCTGCAGCTACCGCGCAGGATCGATTGAGAGTGCACCTTTGTTTTTTTTTTGGGGGGGGGGGGTTAGTGACCCTTTAATAAAGTACAAAGGTGTACAAACCCACTGCTAACACCGCATTGTTTCGAGATTTGGTTATATTGTCCAGGCAGGATGTTTAGAGAGATATTAAAAAGGAACACAACATATGTGGCATATTAGCCATAGCGAAGTAAAGATTCATTAGAGCACATTTAACATCAAGATAAAAGGATATCGGCACAGGAAGTAATATTTATCAGGTTGTTCTAATTTTTTAGAAAACCCCCTCCCAGCAATACTCCTCTCCATCTAAATAGCTGCTGGCAGTCAAATGTTCTGCAATTTCTTCTGCTTTCTGGCCGATGATGGAAACATGGACCAAGTGACTGACTCTGGCCAATCATAAGGCAGCTCGGACTCTAGGGGGTTGCAGTGGTGGTAAGTGAAACCAGGAGGTTTATGCGTGGTTTGCGGTCTTTGCACTACTGATTGACCGTTTTTCTTACCAATGTGTTTACACGACATCAGTCATCTTGATACCCCCTCAAAAAACAATGCCTGTGACAAATGTAAACATTTTTTTTGTGTTTGAAAATTCAAATCTGTGGAGTGCTGTCTATCTTAAGGTGTTCATATTTAATCTAAAGTCTTCTCATAATGAAATAAAGATATCTGTATAGCAAAAAAAAGTTATTTGCTCTACTCCCCTTCCCACCACCAATATTGCTCCTGGTCCAGTGATTTAAAGCTTTCCTGCAGGCACACCCTGTAAGTTGAGCAAGAACATGAGGAATATAGGCACTAACATTCACAATGACTATTAATACTTGTTAGACCTTTTTGCCTACAGATGCCTATCACCAGATGACTTTAGTAAAAGAAAGTAAGTGTAGGGATAATCTTTCAGTCATTCCAGTTATTCCATATGGCACTGTAAGGTAAACCATATTTACACTGTGCGCTTCAGAAATCATCAACATATAAAATATAGTGCAAATTTTCCTAAAATGTAGGAGGTGTCACAGTAGTACCCAGGGATGCTCAGCAAATACCCTATGTGGGAGAAAATGTTCAATGTAATCTTAATTATGGGTTTTTATAGATCCAGGGAAGACATTGGAGTCTGAATCTAATACAAATGAAGTGTGGCTAGAACTGGAGACAAAACTGGAGAAGCCTTCTTTTTGAAGGAAGAGAAGGTCCCAACTTTAAACATTTCAGTTTCAAAGACCAGTACTCTGTAGAGTACTGGCTAGACTTTCAGAGAATATATTTAACCCAGACCTACACCCGATTTATACTTTAACGGGTGTTGGTCCGGCAGACAGTGAATTTAAACAAGTTGGGTTGGGGGGGTGGCATCCAGAATGCTGGAACCCCCCCCCCCCCCCGCACATAAGCCCCCAGATCAACCACCATGGGAACTGGCCACCAGAACGCCCCACCCACGTGTATGCCAGCAGCCAATCATTGGACCCCCTACTGGCGCAGGCTAAACTTGAAGGTAAGGATATTGTGAGTTCGGGGGTGCTATGTGTGGCGGGGGCTCCAGCATTCTGGGTGCCACCAAGCTTGTATTTATTTACCGGGTTTACCGGGTGTCTATTTGTATGCAAAGGAAACTGCCCATGGCATTCAGTTTTGCACACACACCATTACTCATCTATGTTCCTGCACCATTCCCTGGCCAGTTTCAGCAAGTTCCCCTGCTACCAGCGAAGGTGAGTGGGTTTCCTCCAGGTTTTGGTCCATTTTAACTCTAATCAGGGGGGTTACCACATATTTGTCCATTAGTGATTTGCTTATCAGCAGTGGATGTACTATATTATATTTGTATATTTTTTATTACAGACTGGACTTGGCAACCTGTGATGCCCTCCTATCCCCAGATTAGTTGAACTTCCAATAACAATTCAACCACAGCTTTAAGCCATTCTTTCATAATACAGCAACTGGATGCTCAAATTTCAATTTAAAAGATGCATTCCACCTTTAAACTATGACTACTGCCGATCAAATTTGCATGTCCCTCATATGAACGCACTTATCACCATAAAGTATATACAGTAACATATGGCAGAAATATATATGGTATGAGGCAGCTGCTGTAATCTTGAGAACTTGAAGCAACATAGCCTGTCGGTAAGTAAGCTAGCCTGGGATGAGCTGCAGCGAAGAAGCCACTGGTGTTTTTTTTTCTGCTTTAAAGTTGGGATTGAATAGTTATTGGAAGTTCAACTAATCTGGGGATAGAAGGGCATTACATGTTGCCAAGTCTATTCCGTTATCAAAAAATAAGGTGTCTATGTCTAACGCCACATGTTTTGCCGTCACTCTATAAGATTATATAGGATGTACTGTAATGCCAGGAGCAGAAGCAGTGTGGCTGTGAAGGTAAGGTCAGTCAAATACGTAAAGGCCGTTTTTGCTTACAGTTGCAATTTAAACACAGGAACTGAGTATATAGAGCAGCTATGGCTTAATAAATGAAAAAACAACAGCAGCTTTGATCAAGGTAGGGATTGGGAAAGTTAGCATTGTGCGCATTTGTTCTCAGGCTAATATTCTAAAAAGGTATTCGCATGCTCTTTAATGAGCATTGGCACACCCCAAACTTTAGTTTTTCCCTGTTCCAACCATTGGCACAGTTACCAACATTATACTGCATGGGCTTGTTAGGTAGGCAGCAATCCTTTTAATATACCAATCTTTTTCTTCACACAGGAAGAAAGCATTCTTTTAACACCTCCACTGAAAAATAAATTACCTTCCAGCTGTAAAAGGAGTTAAAATAACTCTTTTCATACCACTCCATTTTACCTCTGGCCCATGGTGACTCGCTGAAGCTTTTTAAGAAGAATTTGTGTTAGATCAAAGGTAGTGAAACTGATTCCTACTGCCACCGGACCTTTCACCCAGTTCATGCTGAGGCCTTTATATAAGCCCCGGATAAAGCCTTCTTCAGTTACCACTTCCCTCATGGTGCCAAGAATAGTGCTATACGTATGTCCAGTAATTCCAGCAGTCTGCATTCGTCGTCTTACCACATCCAGCGGGTACGAGGCAGACTGACCCAGGAGTCCAGCACAGGCTCCAAATAGCAGACGTTCAAAAGGGTAGGGCTGGGTCCTGCCACTGTGCTCTGCAAAAAGGAACAAGGCATTATTTTATATACATAAGGGTTATTAAAAAATAAGCCAAGCGCTAAAGCAACCACATTGCGTGCCAAATATTAGGAGTGTAAGCAATATTTTTTAATGTGCGAAGAGCTGTTTTTCCTACTCAGTTGTATAATCACTGCTTTTTGCTGTACAAGCCTTTGCTGTTCTCAGCTGAATTGTCCAATGTGATCCATATGATGTGGACAAATGGGACACTAATAGCAAGTAGAGAGACACAGGAGCATATCAGTTACTATTTTCCTTGGTAAAGGAGACAACACATCACAATTTGCGACTTTTACATCAGTCACCTCAACACACTCATATAGAGGCTAAAAGTCAAAACTGAAGGAAGCTTACAAAGGCGACAGGGCATCAAACTGTGATAGACGCCATGGCAGCAAGTAAGAGAGGACACCTTCTGCTGGTAGGGGAGTCTAAGGCAATGCCACTAAATTGGAATCTTGCATTAAATTAAATCAAAAGGCAGTGAACAAAAATCCCAAAAGTCCCCAAATTTATTGATTATTACCCACCTGCATGAAGTTTCTTTAACGTCTCATACGTAAAGAAGCTTATTCCTGCATAAGGAATTACCCCTAGAATTGTCGGAGTAAACCCTCGGTAGAGCGTTTTCAATCCCTCTTCTTTTGACATACGCATAAAGACATGGATGATATTACTGTACCTATAATATACAAAGATTATTAATTGTCTTAGGTGCACATGTTTGTAAATCAAGGGTATTCGAGTTTTCCAGATTTTCTCTTGTTGAATTTAGGCAAGATTAAGGCTATGTTCACACGTGTATGGATACAGTTGCTTTGCAGATTTCATGTGTTTTGGGTTAGAAAAAAAAAAGCATTCCAGGGGAGCCAGGGGCAAAAATATTAAATGCGACCATTTATTTATTGAGGAAAATGTCCAATATAATACATCTTAATGGAAAAGTATGCATTGGATTAGCAGATTCATTTGTAGGAGAAAGTTAAATCAATGTAAGTGAGTTACTCTTTTTATTTAAAGAACAGGGGTCAATCAAGGTCTGATACATTCAAACACATCTTTGTAAAGTGTTTCATGGTATGAACAAAGGAGATTACAGAAAACCTTACATGGAGAGTTGTTGATATGCATCAGGCTTAAAGTCACTTAAGATTTTGGACTCCACCAATCCAAAACCAAGGTGTATAATAGTATGTGAGGTCTAAGGAACTCAAAGTGACCACAAATGCTATTGTCTGGGAGTCAACCAAACAACAATGGTGTGCATGGCAGGATTTCAAGGAGGAAGCCACTGCTCTCCAAAAAATATTGTTGCTTATATGCAGTTTACCAAAGATCACAGGGAGTCTAATGGATTGCAATGTGGCCACAATTGAGCTTTTTGTTTAAAAGGAGAAGTGTTAAGTTTGGAGAAAACAAACAGCATAAATCCTCATCCCATCTGTAAAACATGGTTGCAGGAGTAACATGCGTTGGGCCCGTTTACTGCATCTGGGCCAAGACAACTTGCATTGCTATAACAGTAAATTTTGAATAATACCAGCAAAAAAAGATAAAATATATCAAAAGAAAAACACAATTCTGTGAGTACTCACCTGTAGAATTGATTTTGTTGTATACAGCATGTCCTGTTTCACTAATATTCTTTACGCTTGGGATATCCGCCACAAGGTGGCGCAGTGGACTGCAGAAGAGACTTGTGGCGTCTCCCGGCCCTATAAAAGGACAGGAACCTCCCACAAATTCCCAGTGTTACAAAGCAGTTAGACAAGAAGCTGGGAGAATGATAATGAAGGAAACTCCAACCAAACATCTGAACAAATCACCATACAGAGGTAACCAAAAATAATGATAACAAGGGAGGGGTGAAACAGGACGTACTGTATACTACAAAATCAATTCTACAGGTGAGTACTCACAGAATTGTATTTTTCCAAGTATACAGCATGTCCTGTTTCACTAATATTCTTTACGCTTGGGACGTCCAAAAGCAGTGTCCGTAAAGTGGGGTGGGATCCCCAAGAACAACAGCGGGCAGTTTAAACCACTGCCGCATGAAGAACTTTGCGGCCAAAAGCAGCATCAGCTGAGGCCCTAACATCAACCTTGTAAAACTTAGAAAAAGTATGAACAGAAGACCAAGTTGCGGCCTTACAAACTTGTTCAACAGAAGCCTGGTGCTGAAAGGCCCAGGAGGCACCAATAGCACGAGTGGAATGAGCAGTAAGGGGGAAGGGAGGCTCCTTCCCCTTAGCAGAATAGGCTTGCACCACCGCCTGACGGATCCACTTGCTGATAGTGGACTTAGCCGGAGGCAAACCCTTCCTAGTTCCAAAAGGAAGAACAAAAAGAGTATCAGACTTCCTGAAAGATTCAGTAGCGACCAAGTAAAACTTCAGAACCCTGACCACATCTAAAGAATGCAGAGTCCTCTCCTTGGAATTAGCAGGATTAGGACACAAGGAAGGCAAAACAATGTCCTGATTGAGATGAAAAGCAGACACAACCTTAGGCAAGAAATCAGGCTTAAACCGAAACACCCCCTTGTCCTGGTGTCGCTCAAAACAAGGAGGTTTGATGGAAAGCGCCGCCAACTCAGAAACACGCCTGACAGAAGTGATAGCCACCAAAAAGGCTACCTTAAGAGTCAAAATGGGCAAAGCGGCCTTACGGAGAGGCTCAAAGGGATGACCCTGCAAAGTAGATAACACCAGATTCAAGTCCCAAACTGGTAACATAGGCTTACGCGGCAGACGCACGTGAGAAACCCCATGGAAAAGAGTCTTAACCAAACGGTGACTGGCAAAAGATTTTTGGAAAAAAATTGCCAGAGCTGAAACATGGCCCTTGAGGGTACTTAGTTGAAGGCCAGAATCCAAACCATGTTACAAAAATTCCAGAATCCTGGGAATGGAAAAAACCCGACAGGGAAGAGACTTGGACTCACACCAGGCAATGTAAGCATGCCAGACCCTGTAATAGATAAAGGACGAGGACTTCTTCCTAGCCTGAATCATGGTATCCACAACAGAGGCAGGCAATCCCTTCTCTGTCAAGATGTAGGTTTCAGCAGCCAAGCCTTTAAAGCCACCGTTTGTAAATTGGGATGGCGTAGCTGTCCCTGAGGGAGAAGATCTGGATCCCTGGGCAAGACGTACTGATCTACTGCCAACTGCACGACATCTGCGAACCACACCCTTCTTGGCCAACAGGGGGCCACCAGGATGGCCGACACTCCCTCCTTGGCAATCTTGCGCATGATCCTGCCCAGTAGAGGGAACAGAGGGAACACATAGGGATGCCGAAACTCCGTCCAAGGCATTGCCAGTGCATCTGTGGCGAAGGTCAGAGGATCCTGTGACAGGGAGACAAACCTGGGAAGTTTGTGATTGTGACGGGACGCAAACAGGTCCACATCCGGTAGACCCCAGCGGTGGCACAGGGAGTGAAACACCCTGTTGCTGAGGGACCACTCCCCCAGCCGAGACCGATCCCCCTGCTCAAGGAGTCTGCCTCCAGGTTCTCCATTCCAGGGATATAAACAGTCGATATGCAGGGGACATTCTCCTCCAACCCAGGACAGTACACCCAGGACAGTATCAGGGACACTTCCTTGAGGGCTCGCTTGCTCCGAGTCCCTCCCTGATGATTGATGTAGGCAACCGCCGTCTGGTTGTCCGAGCGTATCTGAACAGCCCAACCCTGAAGGTGTGGGGTCAACTGGGAAAGAACCAACCTTATCGCCCGTAGTTCCAGAATGTTGATGGGGCATGGGCCTCCTGAGGACTCCACTGACCCTGGAACTTCAGAGACTTCCAAAAGCCCCCCAACCTGTCAGACTGGCATCCGTGGTGACAGTCTCCCAGCACGGGGGCAGAAAGGTCCTGCCCACTAGGAGATTCCTTGAGTCCTGCCACCACGAGAGGGACAGACTGACCCAAGGGGACAGAGCAAATACCTGATCCAGGGACACTGGGTCCCGATCCCAAACTGACAAGAGGTGCCACTGAAGAGGTCTCATGTGAAACTGAGCATAGGTGAACGCCTCGAAACAGGACACCATCAGGCCCCCTACCGAATGGAGGGATGAGGGCAAGAAATCAGAGACCATGCCTGCGTCTGCATGCTCTCCACCTTCTGCTGAGGCAGAAAAACCTTGACCTGAGATGTATCCAGAGTCATGCCCAGAAAGGACGCTACCAAGGACGGAGACAGAGAAGACTTGGGGTAGTTGATCACCCAACCGAAGGACTCGAGCGTGGAGACCACCATCTGGGTATCCAGCTCGGCTTGATGGAAGGACTGAGATGCAATCAAAATGTCGTCCAGATAAGGAAGGATGCGAATGCCCTGAGATCTCAACAGAGCCATCACTCCCGCCAGCACCTTGGTGAAGACCCGAGGGGCTGAGGTAAGACCGAACGGTAAGGCCACAAATTGGTAGTGCTGATCCTCCAGAGCGAACCTGAGAAACCTCTAATGACCTGGAAAGATAGGAACATGAAGGTAAGCATCTTTGATGTCCACAGAAGTCGTGAAGTCGCCCGGGCGCAAGGTACTGACCGCCGAGCGCAGAGTCTCCATGCGAAAATGCTTGAACCTGACAAATTTGTTGAGGCGCTTCAAATCCAGGATTGGCCTCAGGGACCCATCCTTTTTGGGAACAGTGAACAGATTGGAATAGAAACCTCTGCCCCTTTCCTGGAAGGGCACCAGGCAAATGACCCCCAAATTCAAAAGGCTTTGGACCACAAGTCGCAAGCCCTGAGCTGACAAGGGATTTTGAACCATCCGGGATCTGATGAATCTTGGGGGCGGCCAGGCTGCAAACTATCTTGTACCCGGAGGACACCACCTCCTGAATCCACCGGTCTGAGACCCGCAGTCTCCAAACGTGAGCAAAGAGCCGCAACCGTCCCCCCACCCAGATGGGTTAGGGTGCCTCCTCGTTCCTGAGGGGGCTTGGGGGAAGATTTGGACTTGGGACCCCATGAGAGACCGGGGCAACCACGGCCTCTACCCCGGCCCCAAGGGTCTCTACGTGCCCCCGCAAATGGTGCACCCTGACCGGACATGGGAGCACGGAAGGAGGGGAGGGAAGAACCAGCCCCCCGAAAGGGCCGCGGCTGTCTCCTGCGTTCAGGCAGCCTACCATCCTTGGCAAACAGATCCAGACGCTCCCCAAAGAGCCATAGCCCAGTAAAGGTGAAGCCAGTGAGAGCCTTCTTAGCAGCATTATCAGCCACCCACTGACGCAGCCAAACAGAGCGGCATATAGCCACCAAAAGGGCAGAAGTCTTACCACACATCCTGACCGCATCATCCATAGCAGAAAGAATAAATGCCACAAATTCATAGCAAAGCAGGAGGGATCTATACTCCTCCCCCCTATTGTCATCCGAGGCATTATCCAGAAGGCACTTGAGTAGCCCTTTAAGAGCAAGAGCCGTGATGGCACAAGCAAATGCGTGACAGGCCAGCTGATCAACATGCCGGTCCTCACCATCCCTAGTGACCAACTAGCATGTCCCTCACTAGGGGTCAAATGCAGGCGCGGGGGGTAGGTGATGTAGAAGGGGGCACAGAGCTGGGCAGCGTAGCAGGCAACCCAGACTGCAGCGCAAGTACCTTCTGGGCGCAGGGCACACATACCCTGACACCGTCACTCACAGGGGATACCCCACACGCGGCACACAGCTGGGCTTGTCCCAAAGGAACCCCAAGCAAATTATCCCCGGAAGCCTCCATATGGTGATTAGAGTCGGCACACTGGCCAGTATAGGGTTAAGGCTAACAAGAGCCACCCGGGATGCCCCAAAACTGCGCTAGGGAAGGTGGGAGAAGGAAGGGAAGAGGGCCGTGAGAAACCACAGTCATGTTTATCCCGCCTGAAAGACATAAGAAACCATACATAACATCCCCATAATGTGGTGACAAGAGCACAATACAACCCCGAAGGGGACTCACGGACCAAGAAGCCGATCTCACACCCCGGCAGGCCAGCAGCGCGCCACAGTACCACAGGTCAGGAGAAGACAAACTCCAACCAAAATGGCGCCTGCAAGGACCTTGAGGGGTGGGCCGCGGAGGTATGACACAAAAAGCCGCACCACGTGACCCCCCAGCGCCAATGACTGCGCAGTAAAACATGAGAAGAATGTCGCCGCAAGCCGCGGAGCGCCGTACAAAACAGTGCGGCGGCGAGCATGGACAATATAAGTAAAAAACAGATAAAATACAATGTGAAACAACAAACCCTACCCCCTCCCCCCCCCCCCCCCCCCCCGGAGAGCTCCCCAGGGAGAGAGCGAGACAGGAAAGAGCAACAGTAGGCGCACCCAGGCATGCTTAGCTAGGAAGGGGGGGGGGGGAAAGGGAAGGCCCACAATAAGCCTGAACCGCCTACTCTTGTAGGTACAGGGATTGCGGTTGGAGCAGCGCTCCTCCAGCACCTGACCCTGGCGCTATCCTACCTTCACCCGAACCAGGCAGCCGAGGCTGGGAGGCAGATGGTCCAGAACGGGTGGAAATAGTCCTGCAGGGCCGCAGGCTGGTAAGCCCCGCTCGCCTGCGTAATATAGAGAGCCATCTTCTATCTTCGCAGTCCAGACTGCAGAAGGAAACTGGGAATTTGTGGGAGGTTCCTGTCCTTTTATAGGGCCGGGAGACGCCACAAGTCTCTTCTGCAGTCCACTGCGCCACCTTGTGGCGGATATCCCAAGCGTAAAGAATATTAGTGAAACAGGACGTGCTGTATACTTGTAAAATAGGGCATGGAGCAGGACAATGGGCAGTACACAATTTGCTCTACTAAGGTCAAGTTTTGGTTGGATCACTGGTTCAAATCTTGAGGGTCAGGTCACAGAATGATAAAGAACTTGAAGCAAAATGAGTCTATTCTGCAAGTAATGGCAGGTGGCCATACAGAGAAGCAATTACTTATGTAAATATTACACAAACTGTAGTTCCAGGATAATTTGCACATTTAAAACAATTAAGTGTATATTTGGTCTCTGGGTTTAGGTAAAAATATTGGCTGTAAAGCAGTAGTTAACTTACATTTCCTTTGGTGTAACAGCCATGCGTGCCCGAACAAGATCCAGTGGATAGGTTAACATGGTAGCGGTTGTACCTGCAAGAGACCCTGCGAGGAGGCGAGGAATGGGTGTCAAAGCACTAGAAAAAAAAAAGAAATAGAGAGTACAAATTATACATATGAAGAATACCAGTTATAGATGTATTATAAGATACATATATTATTACACATTAGATGTGTCCTAACCCAAAGAACTGCATCTAATATGAAAGTCAATTTGGGGGAAAAAAACACTATGAACATCAATTCCTATCTCAGTCTATTCATGAACAGAACACTTTAAAGCAGAACAAAACCCAGGATTTTGACTATGACAGGTTTTGTTCCCTGCACCAGAAGAATCTCATATTGGGATGCCCCACTGTGTAAGACCCCCCCATATCACTATTAAAAATACAATTCTGTGATTACTCACCTGTAGAATTGATTTTGCTGTGTACAGCACGGCCTGTTTCATTCAATCATTACTTCTGGGTATTCCGCCACAAGGTGGCGCAGTTGACTGCAAAAGACTTGTGGCTCCTCCCGGCCCTATAAAAAGCCAGGAACCACCAATAGATCCCCAGTGTTGAAAAGCAGTTATGCAAGAAGCCGGGAGATAAACCATGAGCAAAGAATACACAGCTTAGAAAGGCTAACTTGAACCAATCACCATAAAGAGACAACCAAGGGCAATGATAACAAGGGAGGGATGAAACAGGCCGTGCTGTACACAGCTAAATCACTTCTACAGGTGAGTAATCACAGAATTGTATTTTTTCAAGTGTACAGCACGGCCTGTTTCATTCAATCATTACTTCTGGGACATCCAATAGCAGTGTCCTTAAGTAGGGTGGGATCTCCAATGAGTAACGGCAAGCAGTTCAGACCACTACCGCCTGAAGCACCTTGCGGCCAAAAACAGCATCCGCTGAGGCCCTAACATCAACCTTGTAAAAAGTATGAACAGAAGACCAGGTACCCTCCTCGGCCAGCGGGGGGCCACCAGAATGGCCGGTACCCCCTCCTGGGCAATCTTGTGCAGCACCCGACCCAGCAAAGGAAAGGGAGGAAATACATAGAGGAGCCGAAACTCCGTCCAAGGAATTGCTAGTGCGTCCGTGGCGAAGGCCAGAGGGTCCTTTGACAGAGAGACAAATCTTGGAAGCTTGTGATTGTGACGGGACGCAAACAAGTCCACGTCCGGCTGACCCCAGCAGCGACACAGGTCGTGAAAGATCTTGATGCTGAGGGACCATTCCCCCAGGCGAGATGTTCGCCTGCTCAGGGAGTCCGCCTCCTGATTCTCCACCCCTGGGATGTGAACCGCCGAGATGCAGGGAACAGTCTCCTTCGCCCAAGACAAGATCAGAGACACTTCCTTGAGAGCTCGCTTGCTCCGGGTCCCTCCCTGATGATTGATGTAGGCAACCGCCGTCTGATTGTCCGACCGGACCTGTACAGCACGACCCCGAAGGTGGGGGGTCAACTGGGAGAGAACCAACCTGATTGCCCGCAGCTCTAGGATATTGATGGGCGCGTGGGCCTCCTGGGGACCCTACTGACCCTGGAACTTCAGAGACTGCCAAACTCCCCCCCAGCCGGTCAGACCGGCAACTCCCAGCGCGGAGGCAGAAAGGACCTGCCCACTAGAAGATTCCTCCTAGTGGAGAGTCCAGCCACCAGGAGAGAGACTGCCTGACTGGAGGGGACAGAGCAAACTCCTGATCCAGGGACTCCTGAATCCGATCCCAAACTGACAAGAGATGCAACTGAAGAGGTCTCATGTGGAACTGAGCAAAGGGAACCGCCTCGAAGCAAGACACCATGAGGCCCACCAACTGCATCCCCTGCCGAATGGAGGGGTGAGGACACGACAGCAGGTCACGTGCCTGCATCTGAATGCCCTCCACCTTCTGCTGAGGGAGAAATACCTTGACCTGAGAAGTATCCAGCGTCATGCCCAGGAAGGACCTCGCCAATGACGGAGATAGTGAAGACTTGGGATAGTTGATCATCCAGCCGAAGGACTTGAGAGTGGACATCACCACCTGAGTATCCCTCTCGGCCTGATGAAGAGACTGAGCAGCAATCAGAATGTCGTCCAGGTAAGGAAGGATGCAAATGCCCTGATTCCTCAGGAGAGCCATGACGCCAGCCAGCACCTTGGTGAAAACCCGAGGAGCTGAGGTGATACCGAATGTCAAGGCCAACAACTGGTAGTGTTGTCACCTCTGGTGACCTGGGAAGATTGGCATGTGAAGATAGGCATCCTTGATGTCCACCGTGGTCATGAAGTCGGCCGGCCGAAGAGAACTTACGGCCGAGCGTAAAGTCTCCATGCAAAAGTGCTTGAACCTGACAAACTTGTTGAGACCCTTTAAGTCCAGGATGGGCCTCAGGGAGCCGTCCTTCTTGGGCACTGTGAACAGGTTGGAGTAGTACCCCTGACCCTGTTCCTGAAGAGGTACCTGACAAATGACACCCGACGCCAGAAGACATTGGACGGCCATACGCAGTCCCTGAACCGACACAGGGTTTTGGGATATCCGGGATCGGAGGAATCTTGGGTGCGGCCAGGCTGCAAACTCTATCTTGTAACTGGAGGACACCACCTCCTGAATGCACCGGTCTGAGATGCGAAGCCTCCAGACGCGAGCAAAAAGACGAAGCCGTTTCCCCCCCCCCGGTCGGGTGAGGGCGCCTCCTCATGCCAGAGGGGCCTTGAGAGGGGGTTTGGGCTTGATCCCCCCAAGAGTGGCCGGGGCGACAGTGGGACCTACCTCGGCCCCAAGAGTCTCTGCGACTACCTGAGAAAGGTGGGCCATGACCTCCCCTTGAAGGACGAAAGGAGGAGGAGCCCCGAAAGGGCCGAGCCTGCTTTCTACGCTGGGGGAGCCTACCATCCTTGGTCAGAGCATCCAGACGCTCACCAAAAAGATGGAGACCCGTGAAGGGAAGCCCAGTGAGAGCCTTCTTAGTGGCAGTGTCAGTAGCCCACTGACGCAACCACCAACATAGCCACCAACAGGGCCGAGACCATACCGCCAAGCCGGACGGCATCGTCCATGGCAGCCAGCACAAACGCAATAAAATCAGAGCAAAGCAAAAGGTCCTTATAATCCTCCCTATTCTTACCGGACCGAGCGGCCTCAGCAAGACATCTGACCTTTTTTTTAATGGCGATAGTCAGCAGGCCGTGCCATGCAAGAACAAAAACAATTCTACAGGTGAGTACTCACAGAATTGCTTTTTTCTTTATTGCATGACACGGCCTGCTTCAGCATTCATAACAGTTGGGATATCCAAAAGCAGTGTCCAAAAGTAGGGTGGGATCCCCAATGAGTAACAGCCGGCAGTTCAAGTCACTACCGCCTGAAGCACCTTGCGGCCAAAAGCAGCATCCGCTGAGGCCTTAACATCAACCTTGTAAAACTTGGAAAAGTATGAACAGAAGACCAAGTAGCGGCCTTGCAAACTTGTTCAACAGAAGCTTGGAGCTGAAAAGCCCAAGAAGCACCAATAGCACGAGTGGAATGAGCAGTAATTCTAAAGGGAGGTTCCTTCCCCTTAGGCGAATAGGCTTGAACCACCCCCTTACGGATCCTCTTGCTGATAGTGGATTTAGCCGGAGGCAAACCCATCCTAGGTCCAGAAGTGAGAACAAAAAGAGCATCAGCAACCAAATAAAGCTAATAATAAATTCAGAGCCCTGACCACATCCAGAGAATGCAGTGTCCGCTCCTTGGAATTAGCAGGATTAGGACACAATGAAGGCAAGACAATGTCCTGATTGAGATGAAAGGCAGACACCACCTTAGGTAAGAAATCTGGCTTAAGCCGAAACACCACCTTATCCTGATGCCTCTCAAAATAAGAAGGTTTGATGGAAAGCGCCGCCAGCTCAGAAACTCGCCTTACAGAAGTGATAGCCACCAAAAAGGCTACCTTAAGAGTCAGAATGGGCAAAGCAGCCCCACGGATAGGCTCAAAGGGAGGACCCTGCAGAGCAGACAACACCAGATTCAAGTCCCAGACTGGTAGCATAGGCTTACGAGGTGGAAGCACATGAGTAACACCCTGGAAAAAAGTTTTAACCAACCGGTGGTTGGCAAAGGATCTTTGGAAAAAATTGCCAGAGCTGAAACATGGCCCTTGAGGGTACTTAGTTGAAGGCCAGAATCCAAACCATGTTGCAAAAATTCAAGAATCCTGGGAATGGAAAAAACCCGACAGGGAAGAGACTTGGACTCACACCAGGCAATGTAAGCATGCCAGACCCTGTAATAGATAAAGGACGAGGACTTCTTCCTAGCCCGAATCATGGTATCCACAACAGGCAGAGGCAGGCAACCCCTTCTCTGTCAAGATGTAGGTTTTAGCAGCCAAGCCGTTAAAGCCAGCGTTTGTAAATTGGGATGGTGTAGCTGTTCCTGAGTGAGAAGATCTGGATCCCTGGGCAAGACGTATTGGTCTACTGCCAACTGCACAACATCTGCGAACCACACCCTTCTTGGCCAACAGGGGGCCACCAGGATGGCTGACACCCCCTCCTGGGCAATCTTGCGCATGACCCTGCCCTGTAGAGGGAACGGAGGGAACACATAGAGAAGCCGAAACTCCGTCCAAGGCATTGCCAGTGCATCCGTGGCGAAGGCCAGAGGATCCTGTGACAGGGAGACAAACCTGGGAAGTTTGTGATTGTGACGGGACGCAAACAGGTCCAAATCTGGCTGACCCCAGTGGTGACACAGGGAGAGAAACACCTGGTAGTTGAGGGACCATTCCCCCAGATGAGACGTCCCCCTGCTCAGGGAGTCCGCCACCTGGTTCTCCACCCCCGGAATGTATACCGCTGAGATGCAGGGGACATTCTGTTCCGCCCAAGAGAGTATCAGAGACACTTCCTTGAAGGCTTGCTTGCTCCGAGTCCCTCCCTGATGGTTGATGTAGGTAACCGCCGTCTGGTTGTTTAAGTGGATCTGAACAGCCGACCCCGAAGGTGTGTGGTCAGGTGGGACAGAACCAACCTGAACGCCCTCAGTTCCAGGACATTGATGGGAGCATGGGCCTCCTGGGGGCCCCCAACGACCCTGGAACTGTAGGGACTTCCAAAAGCCCCCCCCAGCTCGTTAGACTGGCATCTGTGGTGACAGTCTCCCAGCAGAGGGGCAGGAAGGTCCTGCCCACCAAAGATTCCTTGAGTCCTGCCACCACAAAGGGACTGCCTGGCCAGAGGAGACAGAGCAAATTCCTGATCCAGGGACACAGGGTCCCGATCCCAAACTGACAAGAGGTGCAACTGAAGAGGTCTCATGTGAAACTGAGCAAAGGGGACCGCCTCGAAGCAGGACACCATCAGGCCCCCCAACTGCATCCCCAGACGGATGGAAGGATGAGGACACAAGAGCAGAGCCAGTGCCTGCTTCTGAAGGCCCTCCACCTTCTGCTGAGGAAGGAACACCTTGACCTGAGAGATATCCAGTGTCATGCCCAGAAAGGACCTCACCAAGGACGAGGACAGTGAAGACTTGGGAAAATTGATCACCCAGCCGAAGGACTCCAGAGTGGAGACCACCACCTGGGTGTCCTGTTCGGCCTGATGAAAGGACTGGGCCACAATGAGGATGTCGTCCAGGTAGGGAAGGATGCGAATGCCCCGGGTTCGTAGCAGAGCCATCACTCCCGCCAGCACCTTGGTGAACACCCGAGGCGCCGAGGTGATACCGAATGGTAAGGCCACAAACTGGTAATGCTGATACTCCAGCAGGAACCTCAGAAATCTTTGATGACCTGGGAAGATAGGCACATGAAGATAAGCATCCTTGATGTCCACGGTGGTCATGAAGTCGCCCGGGCGAAGGGTACCGACAGCAGAGCGTAGCGTCTCCATGCGAAAATGTTTGAATCTGATAGTACCCCTGACCTTGTTCTTGGGGCACTGGACAAATGACCCCTGACTCCAGCAGGCACTGAACCGCCGAAAGTAACCCTTGAGCTGACAGGGGGTTTAAAGACATCCGGGATCTGATGAATCTTGGGGGCAGCCAGGCTGCAAACTCTATCTTGTAACCGGAGGACACCACCTTCTGAATCCACTGGTCTGAAATGTGGAGCCTCCAGGCGTGAGCAAAGAGCCGAGGGCGCCCCCTCATGGCCTTGGGAGGAGGTTTGGGCTTGGAACCCCAGGAGAGACCGGAACGTCCATGGGATCTGCCACGGCCCGAGACTCTCTGCGACTACCTGAGAAGAGGGAGCCACGACCTCCTCCGGAAGAACGAAGGGAGGGGAGGGAGACGGAGGCCCCCCGAAAAGGCCGGGGCTGCCTCCTACACTGAGGCAGCCTGCCATCCTTGGCCAAAACATCAAGATGCTCACCAAAGAGCCGCAGCCCCGCAAAGGGGAGCCCAGTGAGAGCCTTCTCAGCAGCAGCAGCAGCTGCCCACTGACGTAACCAAACAGAGCGGCGCATAGCCACCAAAAGTGCAGAGGCCCTACCGCCCAGCCTCACAGCATCATCCATGGCAGTAAGGATAAATACAACAAAATCAGAGCAAAGCAAGAGGGCCCTATAATCCTCCCTCCTCTACCAGCCATAGCGCCATCACAGATACGCTTGAGCAATTTCTTAAGGGCAATAACCGTAATGGCAGCAGCACAGGCCGGGCGCAGTCCAGCCCATACACAAGTAAAAGCATGGCAGGCCAGCTGATCCATGCGCAGGTCCTCGCTGTCATTCAGAGTGGTAGTGTCAGGGGAAGGCATGACCGAAGTATTAGACAGGCCTAGCACGGGAGTGTCCACCTCAGGGGGACAGGACCAACGCTTTACTAGATCAGCAGGAAAGGGATACCTCTTATCCAATCCATTGGGCACAGCGGGCAGCCTGTTAGGACGTTCCCACTCCCTAAGCACCATAGAAGTGAAATGGCCCTGCTCAGGGAAGTCCAGACGCTGCTTACCAGGACGAAAAAGCTCACCCTGCTTTCTCTTAGCCACCTCAGGGGGAGCAATGTGCAAGATTTCAAAAATTTGTGACAGCAGATTGTCAGTGTCCTCAGGGTACCATGATTCCTCCCGGACACAGACCCAGGGTCACTAATGCAACCCTCCTGCTGGTCCCCAGAGGAGTCAGAGTCCTGGAACAGTTCCCCTTCCTCTAGGGAATAAAGTCCCCCAGTGGCATCAAATTCCTCATATTCCTCAGTGGAGCGGGAGGGTGTGGAAGTCAGGTGCCGCTTCTTGCCAGAAGCCTTCCTGGGAATAGGCCCGGCAAGCTACTTCTCAATGTTGGCCACACGAAGTGCCAGATCAGACTTTGACCCCCTGCTAGCATCCCCCTCAACGGGAGATAATTGCAGCAGTGGGGGGGATAGGTGATGCTGAAGGGGGCGCAGAGCTGGGAAGCGATGCAGGCAAACCAAGCTGGAGCGCAAGGACACTTTGAGCGCACGGCACGCACACCGTGACATCATTGCTGATAGGGGATACCCCGCACATGGAACACAGCCGGGATTGCCCAGAAGGACCCCCGAGCACGCTATCCCCAGAAGCCTCCATATGGTGATTAACACAGGCGCAATAGGCCAGCGCTGGGTAAAGGCTAATACAAAAGCCACCCGGGATGCCCTCCCACGGGATGCCCTCAGATCAGCAAAAGGGGGGGGATGAGGGGGAGGAAGGAGTAGAGCCGGGAGAAACCACAACCCACTGGTATCCCGCCTGAAAGACATAAGTAAAAACGACACATGAGCATCCCGCAGCACAAGTCCCACGAGACCAATAAAAAAACTCCCAAGGGGGACTCACGGACCAAGGACACCGCATGGTCACCAAGGCACAGACCGCAGGATGAAGCGACACACCGGAGGAAAACAGCGCTGCAGCCCGGAAGGGAGAAATCCAGACGCGCAGCTAATCCAAAATGTTGCCGGCAAAGGTACAAGGGGCGGGCCGCGGGGGGACAACGCGATACGCGTCATCCCCCGGCCCCGCCCCCCGAAGAGCGTGAAAACGGCGCCCACGTGACCCCGCCGGCACCATGACAAAGCAAAAACGCCACAAGTTATAGCGCCCACAGCCGCGGAGCGCAGTGCAAAGCGACGCGGCGGGCAACCACTCACCGTTACCACCCGCCCCCCCCCGAACAAAGTGAGAGAGGGGGAGGGGGGAAAGAGAGAGAGACGAGAAGGTAGCGGCGAGTATCCAGGCCAGGCACTTGACCCTAGTGCTCTTCTACCCTCACCCGATCTGTCAGCCAAGGCTGGGAGACAGTGAGGGTCCAGAAGCGGGTGGAAATAGACTTCCAGGGCCGCAGGCTTGGTTGCCCCGCTCACCTGCGCAAGAGAGAGAGCCATCTTCTAACTTCGCAGTTTCACTGCAGAGGAAACACTGGGAACTCTATGGTTAATCCCGTTTTTATAGGGGGCAGGAGATGCCACAGCTTTCTGCAGTACCACTGCGCCACCTTGTGGCTGAATAACCCAACTGTTATGAATACCGAAGCAGGCCGTGCCATGCAATAAAGAAAATTAGTCTATTTTGCAAGTACTGGCAGGTGGCCATATAGAGAAGCAATTACTTCATGTAAATATCACATTAACTGTACACACTCTTGGTTTAGCATGCCATGTGTGTGTCTTTCAACCCTTGTTGCTTAGCCTTCTATGGCTTACTTTGTCTTGCCCCCTTCAGTCCCTGCCCATAATCTTAGTAAGGGGTAATTCATGATCTAATATCCTGGAATATGGCTAGATGCCCTGGTCTGATGAAAATACACAGGTAAAGGACAAAATATATTTAAAAGTTAAAGGCAATGTGAACCACCAAATGTGAAATACTGCACACAGCAGGGTTACAATACGTAAGCAATGGATCAATACATTTTTGGTTCTTCAGGTTGTGGGAGTCTTAAGGCTATCCAATTATATAGGGGAGACAAAGGTTAGAGACATTTAGTGTAACTGATCCAGAAAGCCCACATTGCCTTCATGGAAACAGACTGGACATAGAATAAGATTTTATTGTGTCTTATAGTTACTGCCATTATCACTTTCCATGGCACAAGCCTACTTCACCCTGCACTGCTTTCCCTGACAGAGGCCCTGTTGTTGCAAATAAGTCCTTTGTCAAGGATTCATGAAGCTTGTTAACAGCATCCTTGTAGGCTGCAGCATCAGTCAAGAGACTACTAGTTGGCTATAAGAAGCAACTGCTTGCACTCTGGTGGAGCAAACAACTTCTTGAGTAAGGTTTCCATGAATAAATGAAAAACATCCAGGCACCTGGGGATATTGGCCAGTTGGTTAGACTGCATCCGTTGCTTTTCATGGACCTGATCAAAATATTCATGGTTAAGAAACCATGATGAACTAAGGAAGGGCCCGACTTCTTTACCACCAGTCTGTTGGGACCTCAAGGACTGCCTATATCAGGGTCTTTCATTGTGCCTCTTCATCAAGATCCATGATCTTCATCACCTGAAAGAGAGAGACATACTCATCGCCTGGGGGCAATGAAGCCAACTCTTTACCTGTAATACAGTCTTCACGTCTTCCTTGTCCTTGGTTTTACAGAAAAATTACAGAAACAAGTTTTAAAACAACACCCCTTTGTAGCATCTGACAGATGTTGGGTGAAACTCACTCTTGAGCCACCTCTCCACCACAGGAAAACAGAAATGTATGAAATCTACGAGGTAGGGTGGCTGGGGGAGAAAGAAAAGAGACACTCTAGGGGAGGGGTGTAGGTTTCAAATTGAATAGGGCGGAAGGGGTTGTCACCACTATTGAGGCAGTAAACACTACCATTGCCTATAACTTTCCCATATTAGGGGCAGAATGTTGTCAGAGACCAGCAGTCAAACACACAATACAGCCAGTAAGGAGAGGTTTACAGCCATTTTACATTCAATAAATAAATCTAAAAAGGATACATTATTACCTAGCCACACAGATGTGAGAGGCCATCTATTGTTAAAAAAGGGGCTACTTAACCCAATATCCAGAAGCACAGAAGACCAAAGCTTTTGCAACTCCAGGAATGTTTTTGTAGTAGGACACAAAACACAGAGGCAAGGAATCCATTATCTGTTGTGATAGGAGTGATTTAGTTATACCTCCTGCCTGTGTTGACCCAAATGTGGTGTAAACAGTTCTTTCCAATGAGTCATTACAGACAGGAACAAGGTTGCATGTCATGATTGTGTCACATAAAAACTGCATTTAACCATTTGTTTGAGGAGGTTTTGAAAGAAAAGGGTAGAGGGTGAGGCTTTATGTTTCGTAATTCAGATGCTGCCTTGCTTCCTGGTTTATGATTAGAAACAGATCATTTGCTCATGTCATTGTGATAGAAAGGGGTTACTGAATGGTATTATTTACAAGGAATTTGTTATAGCTTAAAATGGGTGAATATATATATATATTTACATACACACATATATATCGTATTTTTGCACATAAGACTCACCTTTCTTCCCCCAAAAGTGGGTGGAATCTATGCCTGCGTGTTATGGGGCAAACCAAAAAATAAATAAACTCACATAACTGTTTGCATGTGCGTAGAAGCAGCGGCAGTGAGGACAGCGATCAGTTTCCCTGCTCATCTGCTGCTTCTGGATCTCCAGGCCCCCAGTGCCTGCGGCACCCCAGTCAGTAGTGTGGGAGCATCAGTTATTTTTCAGCTACACTGCCGCTTACAGGGAATGGAATGGGGGATATGCCACACTGCCTATGGGAAATGGGATGGGGGATATGCCACACTGCCTATGGGGAATGGGATGGGGGATATGCCACACTGCCTATGGGGAATGGGATGGGGGATATGCCACACTGCCTATGGAGAATGGGATGGGATAAGCCACATTGCCTATGTGAAATGGGGGGTTGGGGGACGGCACACTACCTATGATGAATGGGGTAAAGGGGATGCCACACTGTCTATGGGGAATGTCACACTGCCTATGGTGAATGGGATAAAGGGGATGCCACTCTGCCTATGGTGAATGGGATAAAGGGGATGCCACTCTGCATATGGGGAATGGGAGGGGGCATGCCACTCTGCATATGGGGAATGGGAGGGGGCATGCCACTCTGCATATGGGGAATGGGAGGGGGCATGCCACTCTGCATATGGGGAATGGGAGGGGGCATGCCACTCTGCATATGGGGAATGGGAGGGGGCATGCCACTCTGCATATGGGGAATGGGAGGGGGCATGCCACTCTGCATATGGGGAATGGGAGGGGGCATGCCACTCTGCATATGGGGAATGGGAGGGGGCATGCCACTCTGCATATGGGGAATGGGAGGGGGCATGCCACTCTGCATATGGGGAATGGGAGGGGGCATGCCACTCTGCATATGGGGAATGGGAGGGGGCATGCCACTCTGCATATGGGGAATGGGAGGGGGCATGCCACTCTGCATATGGGGAATGGGAGGGGGCATGCCACTCTGCATATGGGGAATGGGAGGGGCATGCCACTCTGCATATGGGGAATGGGAGGGGGCATGCCACTCTGCATATGGGGAATGGGAGGGGGCATGCCACTCTGCATATGGGGAATGCCTATGGGGAATGGGATGCGGGAGAATGCTACACTTCCTATGGGAAATGGGGGAGAATACCACACTGCTTATAACTGGGATCACACCTTGCCAATTATTTGGTTCTTGGGGGGGGGGGGGGGTGTTTTAGTACATTTGGTTCAGAATATTTTTTTCTAAGACTTAGGATTTGGGGGATTTCCCCCAAATCCTAAGTCTTAGGGCAGTAGGTGTGTCTATGGCAGTTAAGGCAAAAATATGATATATATTATATACACAAGACTCTGATGCTGAAGTGCATTTAAAGCCTGTGAAATACTGGACCAATATAGCCAGGTTAAATGAAACCAGAATTGAATTTTCTGGATGCACATTTGAAGGTCAAAAGACACTGCATATCACCCCCAAAACACCTGGTTTTTAAGATTCGTGTAATTTACACCCCTCTACTTTTCTCTGGCCTTTCCCCTGTGATCACTGAGGTCTTTTGCATATTGATACCCAATGTATAGCCCCTTTCCTGGCCCAGCTAGCAGGCTTTGGTCAATCCAGGCCTCATTACACAACTAGCATATACTCAGTTCTGATGGCTGGGCAGCATTTTTCCAAGTGCTGAATTTTTAGTACTAATAAGAAGTGCCTAGGCATAAGATTCTGCTCCACTCCTACACCCACTGATCAAAATGTTAAATCTTCTGTCTGACATTTGTGCTACCAATCATCCTCAGAACTGTACAGACAATACGTTCCCCCTGCTACTGGCAAGTCCCTCTTATGATTTTCATTGTCTAACTAAAACGGTCTCCTTTTCTTCAACAAACACATTGCCTCCTTTTCCTACCATGGCCATCTCTTCTTTTTCTCGCTGCTCCACCTAGCCACAGGGGAAGCCTGGCCTAATCCGAGTCCAGGTGTCTGCCCGCATCCAACCCTCAACCCATGTTCAAAAGAACTAACTCCACTGCACCACCTTGCATCCGAAACCCATGCCCCCCGACCGCTGTTACCTGTGCTCTATGGAACGCTAGATCAGTACGTACCAAACTTACATCTGTCCATGATTTGTTCATCACCAAATCCTTTACAGTCATGGGCCTAACCACCTCAGACAGTCTCCCCAGCTGCCCTTTAATATGGGAGTCTACAATTTAGCCACACCCAGAGGCCCACCAAAAACAAGGTTGGGGTTCTACTCTTTGAGTGCTGCTCCTTCAACCCAATCTTTGCCTTGCCATCACTAACCTTTCCTTCCTTTGAAGTTCACGCTGTCCACCTATACTCCCCCCTCCAGCTCTGAATTGCAGTCATCTATCGCCCCCCCTGGCCCCACCGTACCTTTCCTTGACCACTTCACAACCTGGCTCCTTCACTTTCTCTCCATGGACATCTCTGTTAACTTCTGTTACTCGGCACAAGCAACATTGCTCTGAAACATACGTTTGTTAGACCTTCTTTCACTCGCTGCCTTTTTAAAACTTCTGCACATTCGCTCCTCATTCACCGTCACAGGCTCTGCAGCCTTGCACTACCACAAAACCTTAAACCTGACCAACAGCCTGGCACAGTTGGAAAAGAAAGGTAGCGGAAATTTTGGACCTCCCTCTCCCAGCATCTCAGCCATGCTGCTGCCTGGATTCAACTTACATAAGTGACAATGCACAGTAAGAGGAAGCCCAGCAGCACTTCCTGTTTTCAGGTGGTCTGCAAATGCATGCGCTGCCATCTTGTTTCTAACATTTACTACAGCAGGAGTTAGAAAAAGGTCAAGAATTTTTATGTGCAGCACATACAATTGCCCCGAGGAGGGATGCATATGAGCAGTGTTTGTTGCGTTGGTCTGGTTTAAGTCATATTTGACTTTTGGTCCGCTTTAATTTCAGCACTGGACTCTGTTGCTCTCTCACCCACAGCCACCCTCAATGTGCAAACAAACAACCATGGCTCAAAATGAACATCACTAAACTGAAATGGCATTCCCTTCTATACAAACAAGCCCTTCAGGAACTCCTGACTGCTCTTTCATCCGCTAAACAAGCGTAATTTACCTTTCTCACATCTACACAGGCCAGGAATCCCAAGCAACTGTTTAGAACTTTTAACTTATCCTTACTAACAAAATCTACAGCCTTCATGCTGGCTTAACTCTTCTATCTACTTCACTCCACATGATCCCCACACATCACTATTCAACCTCTCTCTCTCTCATGCGGCACCTTCCCTTTACTATTCAAACACACAGTCATAACCCCAATACTAAAAGAATCCTATGATGTGTCTTCCTTTTTCATCCTAACTTCTGGAGCAGCATGTTCACCCTGATTGGCACGCTAGCTTTGCTCCTTACTAGGTCCTCTTCAATCTGGATTCTGCTCCAACCACTTCAATGAAACTGCCCTCACAAAAGTAGATTTTGCTGTTAATAGATTGTTGGTTAAAGACCACCACTCTATCCTTATCCCCTTGACCTATCCTCTGCTTTCGAATGACCATCATCAAATTCTGACATCTTTGTGAATTCAAGACTGTCCACTTTCATGGCTTTCCTCTTATCTTTGTAATCTCACATTTGGTGTGTCCCACTCAAACATAGTCTCTTCTCCCCTCCCTCTGTCTGTTGGTGTACCACAAAGTTCTGTCCCTGGACCCCTCCTTTTCTCTGTCTACACCTATGGACTTGGAAAACTCAAACTCATTTGGCTTCCAACACCACCTTCATGCAGACAACACTCAAATCTACCTCTCTGGGCCAGATCTCTCTTCTCTCCCATCTCTTGTTCCTGACTGTCTGACAGGTATCTAATCATTCATGTCATTTCACACCCTCAAACTAAGCATGGACAAGACTGATTTAGTTTTCCTACTGCCTCCATACAAACAATATCTTTCAACAATCTCATAATTTCTGCAACTCCTCTCTCCCATTCACACCTCCCATTCAGTCACCAGCCACCTCCTGCCTTCTCACTCAAAAATATCTCCAGTATCTGCCCCTTCCTCTCACCTATTTCCACCGAAATCCTAATGCATGCCCCAATCATTTCTTGACCAGATTTCCTGAAAGTCTCTGTAGCGACCAAATAAAACTTCAGAGCCCTGACCACATCCAGAGAATGCAGTGTCCACTCCTTGGAATTAGCAGGATTAGGACACAATAAAGGCAAAACAATGTCCTGATTGAGATGAAAAGCAGACACCACCTTAGGCAAGAAATCCGGCTTAAGCCGGAACACCACCTTATCCTGATGCCACTCGAAATAAGGAGGTTTGATGGAAAGCGTCGCCAGCTCAGAAACTCGCCTTACAGAAGTGATAGCCACCAAAGAGGCTACCTTAAGAGTCAGAATGGGCAAGACAGCCTCATGGATAGGCTCAAAGGGAGGCCCTTGCAGAGCAGACAACACCAATCCCAGACTGGTAGCAAAGGCTTATGGGGTGAACGCACACGAGAAACACCCTGGAAAAATGTTTTAACCAACCGGTGATTGGCAAAGGATCTTTGGAAAAAAATTGCCAGAGCTGAAACATGGCCTTTTAGGGTACTAAGTTGAAGGCCTAGATCCAAACCATTCCAGAATCCTGGGAATAGAAAAAAACTGACAGGGAAGAGACTTAGACTCACACCAGGCAATGTAAGCATGCCAGACCCTGTAATAGATAAAGGACGAAGACTTCTTCCTAGCCCTAATCATGGTATCTACAACAGAAGCAGGCAACCCTTTTCCATCAAAATGGAGGTTTCAGCAGCTAAGCCGTTAAAGCCAACGTTTGTAAATTGGGATGGCGTAGCTGCCCCTGAGTGAGAAGATCTGGATCCTTGGGCAAGATGTACCGGTCTACTGCCAACTGCACGACGTCTACGAATTAAACTCTTCTTGGCCAACAAGGGGCCACCAGGATGGCTGGTACCCGCTCCTGGGCTATCTTGTGCATGACCCTGCCCAGGAGAGGAAACGGAGGAAACACATAGAGAAGCCGAAACTCCGTCCAAGGTATTGCCAGGGCATCCGTGGCGAAGGCCAGAGGATCCTCAGATAGAGAGACAAATCTGGAAAGTTTGTGATTGTGACGGGACGCAAACAGGTCCACGTCCGGCTGACCCCAGCGGTGACACAGGGAGAGAAACACCCGGTCGTTGAGGGACCATTCCCCCAGACGAGACGTCCCCCTGCTCAGGGAGTCCACCACCTGGTTCTCCACTCCCGGAATGTAGACCGCTGAGATGCAGAGAACATGCCGTTCCGCCCAAGACAGGATCAGGGACATTTCCTTGAAGGCTCGCTTGCTCCGAGTCCCTCCCTGATGATTGATGTGGGCAACCGCCATCTGGTTGTCTGAGCGGATCTGAACAGCCCGACCCTGAAGGTGAGTGGTTAGGTGAGAAAGAACCAACTTGATCGCCCTCAGTTCCAGGACGTTGATGGAAGCATGGGCCTCCTGTGGGCCTCACCGACCCTGGAACTTCAGGGACTTCCAGAATCCTCCCCAACCGGTCAGACTGGCATCTGTGGTGACCGTCTCCCAGCACGGGGGCAGGAAGTTCTTGCCCCCCAGAAAGTTCCTTGAGTCCAGCCACCACGAGAGGGACTGTCTGGCCACAGGAGACAGAGCAAATTCCTGATCCAGGGACACAGGGTCCCGATCCCAAACTGACAAGAGGTGCAACTGAAGAGGTCTCATGTGAAATTGAGCAAAGGGGACTGCCTCGAAGGAGGACACCATCAGGCCAACCAACTGACAGATGGAGGGATGAGGACACGATAGAGCCCGAGCCTGCATCTGAAGACCCCCCCACCTTCTGCTGAGGAAGGAACACCTTGACCTGAGAGGTATTCAGAGTCATGATCAGAAAGGACCTCACCAAGGACGGGGACAAAGAAGACTTGAGATAGTTGATCACCCAGCCAAAGGATTCTAGAGTGGATGTCACCATCTGAGTGTCCTGAATGCTTGAATCTGACAAATTTGTTGAGGCCCTTCAGGTCCAGAATGGGCCTCAGAGAGCCGTCCTTTTTGGGGACCGTGAAAAGATTGGAATAGTACCCCTGACCCCGTTCTTGATGGGGCACCTGACAAATGACTCCTGACTCTAACAGGCATTGAACCGCCAGAAGCAACCCTTGAGCAGACAGGGGGTTTAAAGACATCCGGAATCTGATGAATCTTCTGGGGAGGCCAGGCTGCAAACTCTATCTTGTAACCGGATGACACTACTTCCTGAATCCATCGGAGACGTGAAGCCTCCAGACGTGAGCAAAGAGCCGAAGCCGTCCCCCCACCCAGATGGGTGAAGGCACCCCTTCATGCCTGAGGGGGCTTGGGAGAGGGTTTGGGCTTGGAACGCCAGGAGAGACCGGGACGACCATAGGATCTGCCACCGCCCCAAGAATCTCTGCGGTAACTAGAGAGGAGGGAGCCACGGCCTCCTCTGGGAGCACGAAAGGAAGGGAGGGGGACGGAGGACCCCCGAAAGGGCCGAGACTACCTCCTACGCTGAGGCAGCCTGCCATCCTTGGGAAGAACATCAAGACGCTCCCCAAATAGCCGCAGCCCCGCGAAGGGGAGTCCAGTGAGAGCTTTCTTAGCAGCGGCGTCAGCTGCCCACTGACGTAACCAGAGCGGCGCATAGTCACCAAGAGCGCAGAGGCCCTACCGCTCAGCCGCACAGCATCATCCATAGCAGTAAGGATAAAGGCCACAAAATCAGAGCAAACCAAGAGAGTCCTATACTCCCCCCCCCCCCCCCGCTACGATCCGTAGCGCCATCAAGGAGACACTTGAGCAGTTTCTTAAGGACAATAGCTGTAATGGCACCCGCACAGGCCGGGCGCAATCCAGCCCCCACACAGGTAAAGGCATGGCAGGCCAACTGATCCATGCGCCGGTCCTCACTGTCCCTCAAGGTGGTAGTGTCAGGAGAAGGCATGACCGAAGTATTGGACAAGCCTAGCACGGGAGCGTCCACTTTAGGAGGAAATGACCACCTCTTAACAAGATCAGCAGGAAAGGGATACCTCTTATCCAAACCCTTGGGCCCAGCAGGCAGCCTGTTAGGACGTTCCCATTCTTTAAGCACCATAGTGGTGAAATGTCCCTGCTCAGGGATCTCCAGACTCTGTTTACTAGGACGAAACAGCTCACCCCGTTTCCTTTTAGCCGCCACAGGGGCAGCAATGTGTAAAATTTCAAAAATGAGACAGCAAATTATCAGTGTCCTCAGGATACCATGAATCCTCCCCAGATTCGGGGTCACTGTCACAACCCCCCTGCTGGTCCCCAGAGGAGTCAGAGTCATGGAGCAGTTCCCCTTCCTCTAGGGAATAACGTCCAGTAGTGACATCAAATTCCTCATACTCCTCTGTAGAGCGTTAGGGAGTGGAAATCAGGTGCCGCTTCTTGCCAGAGGCCTTCCTAGGAACAGTCCTGGCAAGCTGCCTCTCAATGCTGGCTACCCACAGAGCCAAATCAGAGTGTGACTCTGCCTGCTAATATCCCCTTCACTAGGGCCCAATTGCAGGAGCGGTGGAGTAGGTGAAGCCGAGGGAGGCGCAGAGCTGGGAAGAGAAGCAGGCAAACCAAGCTGGAGCGCAAGTACACTCTCAGCGCACGGCATGCACACCGTGAAACTGTTACTCACAGGGGATATCCCACACATGGAACACAGCTGAGCTTGTCCGGAAGGACCCCCAATCACGCTATCCCCAGAAGCCTCCATATGGTGATTAACACAGGCGCAATAGGCCAGCGGTGGGTAAAGGCTAATACAGAAGCCACCCGGGATGCCCTCCCACGGGATGCCCCCAGAAATCGATAAAAGGGGGGGATGAGGGGGAGGAAAGAGTAGAGCTGGGAGAAACCGCAACCCAATGGTGCCCCGCCTGAAAGACATAAGTGAAAACGACACATGAGCATCCCACAGCACATACCCCCAAGGTCAATAAAAAAAAAACCCAAGGGGGACTCACAGATCAAAGACACCACAGGGTCACCAAGGCACAGACCGCAGGATGAAGCAACACACCAGAGGAAGCAGCGCTGCAGCCAGGAAGGGAGAAATCCAGACGCGCAGCTAGTCCAAAATGGCGCCGGCAGAGGTACCTCGAGGGGCAGGCCACGGGGAGACGACGAGATATGCGTCATCCCAAGGCCCCGCCCCCCCAAAGAGCGCAAAAACGGCAATCACGTGACCCAGCCAGCGCCATGACAAAGCAAAAAACGCCTCAGGTTATAGCGCCAACCGCCGCGGAGCGCAGTACAAAGCGCGCGGTGGCTAAAAAACATCAAAAAACACACAATAAACGCCAAAACACCACATAGAATACCACCCGCCCCCCCCCCCCCCCCGAACAAAGCCGGGGGGGGGGAAGAGAGAGACGAGAGGCCAGCGGCAAGTATCCAGGCCAGGGAGGGGGAGGGGACCCCTGAAGGAAAAGAAGGAGACATAGTCCCCAAAAACACTCACCCCCTCAGAAGCCAGAACATGAACTCCGCATCCCTATTAGGCTCACCATAAAGCCTATGGCCGGCTACCCTTTGTGGTACAGGGTCTGCGGCTGGAGCTGCGCTCCTGGAGCACTTGGCCCTAGTGCTCTTCTACCTTCACCTGATCTGTCAGCCGGCTGGGAGGCAGTGAGGGTCCAGAAAGGGATGGAAATAGACATGCAGGGCCGCAGGCTTGGTTGCCCCGCTCACCTGTGCAAGAGAGAGAGGAAACACTGGGAACTCTATGGTTAGTCCCATTTTTATAGGGGGCCGGGAGATGCCACAGCTCTTCTGCAGTACCACTGCGCCACCTTGTGGAAGAATAACCCAACTGTTATGAATATCGAAGCGGGTCGTGCCATGCAATAAAGAAAACACAGTCAGGGGCACTTCAGATCACTTGACATCATACTAAGCATATATTACTTGTGACCTACCATTTGTCTCCACCCTTAATCCTTTAGATTGTAAGCCCACAAGGGAAAGGCGGTCTCTCCTACTGTATTTCAGTATGACTTGTATTTGTACTTGTATGTATTTATGCTTGTCTGCCATATATTGAAAAGTTTGTTGTTTTACCCCGTTTGTAATCTCACATTATACAGTGCCATGGAAGATGATGGCGCTTACATTATTATTATTATATTATTATTATTATTATTATTATTATTATTATTATTATTAATAATAACAGATTGCAGTGAAAACTGCTCTTCATAAAAACAAACATTTACTAACGTAAGAAAAAAAAAAATACTAGGTCAGCTCAGCACATTGAGGACATCCTTTTGGCACCAAAAAAATATATACTCTCAAAAATTCCAGCGAAAGTGGACTTACCCTTTAACTTTTATCTTTGGTCCCCAAAGTTATGGGCTGGGGAAAATTGGGTTACTGAGGGCAAAAGAGCACTGCAATGGCTCTACACTTTCCATACTCAGAATTAAAAAAGAAAAAAGTTGAGAGCCTAGTCTTATTTCTTAAACTTTCATAAACCATATATTTATATCTTTGAATGACACCAATTTGCCACACATTTTTTCAAATAGTATAGCATGTCTGAGTGGCTGGATTTAAAGTAAAAATTACAGATCGGTAAATTAAATTACACACCTCAGTCTATACACTACAGTTCAGTGAGAAAGGGGACGGGGTTTACACCTGATCCTAAAATCACAGGTCTAATGGGCTTCTAATAGAGAAAAGTGCACCTTATCCAGCGACTGGTAGGCAAACTACACTTCAACTATTAATTTATCACTGTACAACTAAAGGTTTTGCTGTTCCTCAGTTTCAAGTTTGTAAAGGGGAGCATGTTGAGTGGTTGTATTGCCACAGAAACATTTAATGAACTACAATGACAAGCAAGACCAAGAGCCATTTTAGAAGATAGAAGTTAGAAAAAACAGACTAGAAGAAATGCATCCGTGTAACTTAAAAGTCCAGTGAGCATGTTATTAAGAACAATAGATATAGTCAGGGTTCCATGAAGGTAAACAAGTTAATAAATATTAATTTACACTGACGATATGATTTTCTAGTGAATAATCTAGCGAGTCTGAAAAGAATCCTTTAAAGCCATTAAAGTACACAAATCCTAGACAGTCTTGGTTGACCATGGCTATGTTTAACACGAATGCAAACAAATAAAATGAGGTGTAAAAAGAACCACAAATAGGCTTTTTGATTTAAATTGGATAGTAGATATAAAAACAACATGAAATGAAGTGTAAATGACAAAATAGGTTCAAAACTAGTTTGTTGTGGCAAGTCTATATACTTACGATCCCTGAAAGCCATAGTAGCGGCCAAGTAATGTTTTATATTGTTCATGTGCACAAAACTGTATGGCCGCATATGGGATCACTCGAACCATAGTCGCAGAATTTCCCCGCCATAGACTCAGGAAACCCTCATTTAGGTATGTGCGGTAGATTAACCTGTAGGCTTCCTGGTGAAAAAAATAAATAAATAAATGCTATGTGGGTAATGTTATGTATGACGAGACATTTGGAGGTTCCAAGAGTTGTCATACAGTAAAACATGAAATGTGGCAGATTTGAGGATCACCAATGACATCTAGGGTAACTAGATGGCCATATCGGAGTGCTGAAGTGACGGCTGCCCAACACAGATTTTCTGATATCAAACAATATCACACACATCCCTACAGCAAAATTGAAATTGAAGGACAACAATATATCTAAACTTACCTTTGCTGAAAATCTGTTTGAAGACACTGACAAGGAAACATAAAGGGTTTGGTTACTAAACAAATGTACAGAAGCATGTCATAATATATATTAAAGGCAATATAGAATGTTCATAATTCACATATTAAAGTGGACTAATCACTTCCGCAGCTGGCCTTGGAGTCTAAAAGACTCCAGGGGCGGCCGGCTAGGTGCTCCTGAGGTATTCCGATTTGGTATGCCCCACTGAGTGAGCCCCCCCCGGTTCGCTCCCAAACCCCTTAGTTTTCCGCTGGACACCTGCCACGATCGTGGGCCGCAGAGCGCACTCTGTAGGAAAACCGGGGATGCAGGCACCCCTGATCACTATGCCAATGGCGAGTCCATAAACAATGGCTCCATGCTGTGCATGAGTATGCATGTCATAAAGTGCTGAGTGTGCTCTGTTGTGGTCAGATACCTCTGCAGTACCACTGTGGCTTGCCATTCTCACTCACAATGGATCACCCAGAGACTGAGTAGCTGCCCGTTTTTTGTGTGGTCCTTGAGAAATAAAATTGGAAGGAGGGCAAACTTTGGAGACCTGCTGCAGCTTCTAATCAGCACTGGAGGAGGAAAAGCACATGGGACAAACATCAGGTAAGCGGCTTGTTGCCTTAAGATTGCCATTGGGATAAACATGTAACAATGTACATTCTTGTAGAATGTGGCTGTGTTTTCCTTCATACATGCCACACTATCACAGCACAGGGAGTGTGTGGAGGTTGTGCCGGGCACATACCACAGAAGATAATGAATGGATGACAGCAGGGACTGTGTGGCTGCAGTAGCCCTGTCACTGTCTACTGCGATCAGAGCCATAGCAGGACTATCACTACATCCTACAGGACATGTACAGGTCCTTCTCAAATAATTAGCATATAGTGCTAAAGTTCATTATTTTCCATAATGAAATGATAAAAAATAAACTTTCATATATTTGAGATTCATTGCACACCAACTGAAATTTTTCAGGTCTTTTTTGGTTTTAATACTGATGATTTTGCCATACAGCTCATGAAAACCCCAAAATCCTATCTCAAAAAATTAGCATATTTCATCCGACCAATAAAAGAAAAGTGTTTTTAATAAAAAAAAAAAGTCAACCTTCAAATAATTATGTTCAGTTATGCACTCAATACTTGGTCGGGAATCCTTTTGCAGAAATGACTGCTTCAATGCAGCGTGGCATGGAGGCAATCAGCCTGTGGCACTGCTGAGGTGTTATGGAGGCCCATGATGCTTCGATAGCGGCCTTAAGCTCATCCAGAGTGTTGGGTCTTGCGTCTCTCAACTTTCTCTTCCCAATATTCCACAGATTCTCTATGGGGTTCAGGTCAGGAGAGTTGGCAGGCCAATTGAGCACAGTAATACCATGGTCAGTAAACCATTTACCAGTGGTTTTGGCACTGTGAGCAGGTGCCAGGTCGTGCTGAATAATGCAAACTTCATCTCCATAAAGCTTTTCAGCCGATGGAAGCATGAAGTGCTCCAAAATCTCCTGATAGCTAGCTGCATTGACCCTGCCCTTTATAAAACACAGTCGACCAACACCAGCAGCTGACATGGCACCCCAGACCATCACTGACTGTGGGTACTTCACTCTGGACTTCAGGCATTTTGGCATTTCCTTCTCCCCAGTCTTCCTCCAGACTCTGGCACCTTGATTTCCGAATGACATGCAAAGTTTGCTTCCATCAGAAAAAAGTACTTTCGACCACTGAGCAACAGTCCAGTGCTGCTTCTCTGTAGCCCAGGTCAGGCGCTTCTGCCGCTGTTTCTGGTTCAGAAGTGGCTTGACCTGGGGAATACGGCACCTGTAGCCCATTTCCTGCACACGCCTGTGCACGGTGGCTCTGGATGTTTCTACTCCAGACTCAGTCCACTGCTTCCGCAGGTCCCCCAAGGTCTGGAATCGGTCCTTCTCCACAATCTTCCTCAGGGTCCGGTCACCTCTTCTCGTTGTGCAGCGTTTTCTGCCACATTTTTTCCTTCCCACAGACTTCCCATTGAGGTGCCTTGATACAGCACTCTGGGAACAGCCTATTTGTTCAGAAATTTCTTTCTGGGTCTTACCCTCTTGCTTGAGGGTGTCAATGATGGCCTTCTGGACAGCAGTCAGGTCGGCAGTCTTACCCATGATGGCGGTTTTGAGTAATGAACCAGGCTGGGCTTTTTTAAAAGCCTCAGGAATCTTTTGCAGGTGTTTAGAGTTAATTAGTTGATTCAGATGATTAGGTTAATAGCTCGTTTAGAGAACCTTTTCATGATATGCTAATTTTTTGAGATAGGATTTTGGGGTTTTCATGAGCTGTATGGCAATATCATCAGTATTAAATCAAAAAAGACCTGAAATATTTCAGTTGGTGTGCAATGAATCTCTATGAAAGTTTAATTTTTATCATTTCATTATGGAAAATAATGAACTTTAGCACTATATGCAAATTTTTTGAGAAGGACCTGTATATTTTCTGCTATTGGAACAGGAGCTTATGCAGCAGCAGAGGTTAAAAAAGGTATATTTCTGCTTCATTAACTGGAATAGTTTTTAACTCTCACAAGTTCCACTTGACTTCCTGTTCCAGGCAAGTCACAGAACAGTCACAGAACAGTCACTCAATTTTGGTATGTACAAAAACCTAAATCTCTCTTTTGGGCAATGGCCATAATAATGCAGCAAGGAGCCTGTCCCATGTGCCACCCCAGTCCCTCAGCACTCCCAGGATGAGAAAGCTCGGTAAGCCAGTGTTCATACTTTCCGGGTTTGTTCAGTCTGGTAGAGCTGAGGAACAGGGGCAGCCATGCGACCGCATTTGGTGTATGGATGGTGCACAGACTGGTTTGCTTATTCAACTTCATATAAAACACTAGGCTGCCAATTTAACCAAACTATTTAAAAGAATATTTTATATTAATTTAAAATAATGGGTTAAGTCCATGCAGTTTCACACACAGAAATTATGGGTTTCAAACTTTGTTTTGGATTGGTGAATGTAGTGCCAGAACTTTCACTTTAACCAACCACTGTTTGTACTACTATTGTTCAGGTAATCCCCGCTGTGTGAAAACTCCCGAATTGGTTACCTGCTTCTGGAGGACTCACCGCATCTCTGTGCCTTGGATGCATCCCCGCTCACCTCTAGCTGTGCGTGTACCTGAGCCAGGTCTTTCTGAATGGCAGTTGCGTGCACGCCACAGCTAGAAGCTGAGTGATGGACGTGGCCGGTGACACACTTTGCCCCGTTTGGCTGCTTAGCCGCTCAGCTCAGCGGCTAGCAGAGCTGAGGGTAGACAAGCAAAACAGAGTGCCAATTGGCTGAGCGGGCCAACCAATTGGAGCACTTGGTTTTGGTTGCGCCCGTGTCATGGACCGAAAGGAAGGAGAGATCTTACTGAGACCTAGAGGGGTACATGCCGCGAGGCATACCAGTTCAGGATGCCCTGTCTGAGAAGAACAACACACGATAAGGGACTCCTGTGTGTTGTTCCTCTTTAAAAGCGTGCGTTTGTCAGCTTTAAAGTTCTGTGCTCTTTATTTATCTACAGTGTATTCTATACCTTTTATTTATCCCTGATCTCTCATTTTAGGAACCATAGTGCACATTTGCCTTTATTCCAAACTTACCTTGGAATATGATTTTGGTTCTGTCCAGTGGAGCAACCGCAGTTTTGGCCACAGCTCCAGCAAGAGCCCCCGAAATCAAGGAGTTAAGGACTCCTTTTTCTTTTTTACTTCCCTAGACAAAGAGGAGAGTGTGTTACAAATGTAATCTGTCTAAAGATGAATTCCACAAACACCCACAATTTAGGCTGGTTTCACAATGAGGCGAGGCAGCATGTTAGCGTAAAATCAGCATAGCTAATGTGATCGCCTGCATTTCTGTAGCAACCGCGAGTGCAATTCGCTGCAACTCATGCCGTATGCAGGACTTTTTGCGTGTGAGTGGAATAGCCCCACGATCACCGCGGCACTATATGAAAGAGTCCATAGATTTCTATGGGCCACGATTCACTGGAGGAGCAATCTTCAGTGATTTACCACCCCTAGTGCAAAATAGCATTAGAGCTACAGAAATTATAGCAAACGGACATTGCTTTCAAAGCACACAAACAGTTTTAGGCAGAGCCAGGCTATTGGAAAAGCAACTGTGCGTGCACCACCCTTTTCTGCAATTGTCAGTAGTAGTGATCTTATTAAAAATCCAAAGCACTATTATTCTGCATGCTTATCAACTGAGCAGAGCTAAGAAGATCCTACAGGCATACCATTTGTACCATTTGTTGTGAAAACATAAAGCCCACAAGCAAGATGCATCCACTGGTGAGTGTATATTTAATTTCATGGGGTACAACAGATACAAGATAGAAGATGGTAAGAGGAGAAGGAAAGGAAGGGCAGAAGAAAACAGGGGAATTTTATAAAAAATCAAGGTGTCCAATTATGAATGTGACCTTTAAAAAAAAAAACATAAAGGCCAGTCTTTATGGTCCTTTGACCACAGCAAGCCCCTTGGGACAGCGGTCTCTTTGGCCCATCGGTTAAAATGACTCTGAGGGTGTACCGTACATTTAAATGAAAAGATCAGTTTATTTTTAAGTGTTAAGACACACAGGCATTAGACCAAACTGTATAGTGCTTTGTGGATAAGCCATGCTCCTTTCATAGAAAAAATAGACACTATAATCTAAGGCATCATCTGACCACTTATATTATAAGAGTAGATTGGGGCACCCAATATCCTCAATGGCCATCTTGGGCTACACTCCAATCCTGCTCCACAATCCTGGCAGTGATAAGATGTGTGGGAACTATAGCTGAGACTGCATACCCAGTGGCCCACAGGAAAACCACAGATTGCACAGAAGCAGCTGCAAATGAGCCTTGGTTGGTAATTCTGGTCTAGGGTAGGATTAAAAAAGTTCACCATAGAAGACTTTCCCTTTATTATCTTACTCTTCAAAGATGACCAAGGGCCATATTCACAAAGCAAGCTCAGCCCTAAAAATCATCATAAGGGAGTAGCAGCTTTTCTATTCCAAGTGTTTTCATACTTACAATGTGGAGAATGTTGTTATAATGCCCTAAAAAATGGTGCACCTCAGCATCTGCATGACTAAGAGTACATAAATGGAAACATGCTGCATCAGTGAGATAGTTTGCAAGTAGGATATCTTAAGTGTCGCATCTTAAAGCAGAACAAAACCCACCAGCAGCTGGCTTCAGGAACGTCTGAAAAAAATGGCACTGGTTCGCTTGCAAATGGCAAAGGGCCCAAAACAGATAAGTGAAATAAAGTTGCTAATCCGTTAGTTTTCACTGACCCACCAATGACATTAGGCTTGTTTTATTAAGGGAACAATTATTTTCATCCCTAAAAATGACACTCGTCCTTTAACTATTTTATATAACGGTTTCTAATAAACTGAAAAAAATATGAAATGAAAAAAAAAGACTGAAATCAGGGCCCTTCCTCAGGATTACCAGACTGGTGCACCAGGCATAGTAAGCCCTAGGTCAAAAAGTTGAAGAGGTTGTCCCTGGCAACTTTCCAGCCCCATGGCTTTTGGCCAAAGTTTAGCGCTTTTCCTAAGGTGTTGGCTATAATATTTTATTAAAACAGTAATAAAAATATATAAATTAATTAATAAAGGGATGTATTGAGTAATAGATCAAGGCAGTTTTCTTTTGCTCCACATGTTTTGTCATTCATCTTGTGAAACATATTGAAGCAAAAAAAAAAAAAAAAAACAACTAATGCAATTACGTAGATTTATTTCTGCAGACCTACTTTATTTTTGCTGTTGTAATTAAAATGAAAAAAAATCTTGGCCCCTCCCTCCATATTATCATGCTGGTGCACCAGTCTGGTCCTGCCAACTCATTAGCCCCTTTAGCCTTTGGCCCAGGTATGGCGCTCTGCCTGGTGTGTCGGCAGTAATTTTTAATTAAAACAGTCATAAAAAAGATGAAGTTCATTCCGCATGTCTTACACCGATAAAAAAAAAACATGCTGGCAATTGCGAACATGGCTTTTTAGGTTAAAGAAAAAATAAGGGAATGTGTTCAGGGTAGCCAGTAGTATTAACTACTAAATCACACTAATTATGTACAATTGTACATTTCAGTTGTATTACTTTATGAAAGAAGATGAATTAAAAAATAAAAATGTGTAGAAAATGAATTTTAGTTCTTTTTTTTTGCTGAATCACAAGAATTTGAAAAAGCCGAAAACGTAGTATTTTTTTTCTCAAACAACAGACTCATTTCTTTTTACAGACTTGAATCAAGGCCTATGGCTACGTTCACACCTGTCTAGTCGTGTTTGCGGCCTACATTTTGCACAGGAGTGCCTTTGTGCGCTCACATTTTTTTCACATTTTTGCTTGCATTCGCATTTGTGCCCGAGTGTTTATATAACCCTGTTTCAAGGTGTGCGTTTGTGACCAGGATGCAGCAGGAATATTTGCAGAAGCGTTTTTTAGCCCCTCTGCTGCACCAGAGAGGTGTGAAAGGGGCCATAGAGGTGCCATTGATGGATATTTTTTGCTGTACTGCCGCGTCTGCAGCGAAGGCAGAAACGCATGTGGTACCGGACAGGTGTGAATGAGGGCTATATGTGTGAAACATCTCAAACATTTTATTTCTCTTCACTTTCACTTTAAGAAAAGAAAAGTAACCGCTCAGAAAAAGATCTCGCTACACCTTTGACCGCATACTTTTAACAACTGTGGGATTCATAATGTCTACATACAAATTCATCTCAAAGAAATATTTATTGTAAATATGCATTTGTATAGTAAATTCTTGTACTTTTCATATTTAGAATGTAGCAAACTACTGAATTATTGCTTTGTCATGAATTCTTTATTGTGTACCTACAAAATTAAAAGCCCTAAAAAGAAAATAGAAAAATAAAACAATACAAATATAATGTTATCATGTGCAATTTGACATAATCTATAAAAAGCAATATCTTGGCTGACATGCTATTTTATGACCCATTATTACTGGGACACACTGTACCAAAAGTAATCACAAAAAATCTTAGCTACAACTGGTGCGTAAAAGGAAAACTCACTTTTTGTCAGGTTTTTAGCATTCTGCCTTATTGTTTTCCTCTTTTGAAATGTAAAACAAATGTGTGTGTTAGGATTATACCCCCATACCAGTGATTTACTTATTAGCATACCATTTCCAAGTTTCTTGTATTCCTGTGGCTCTGCATTACTCAAGTGATAGTGGCTTTCCTAGCCTTCAGTAAACCCTTTTAATACAGCTTCTGCCTACAAATCCCAGAATCCTTCCACTGATAAGGGTGAGCTCCCCCAGGATCAGAGTTAGGGCTTTAAAATGATCGTCCACTTCTTTTTCACAGCTGGACAGTACCTTTAACCCTTTAAGTGCCAAGCACCTAACACCTACGTGCTGGCTTGGCAAGGACCTAAGTGGCAAGCACGTAGGTGTTACGTGCTTGACTTTCCCCCCCTGCTAGTTAAAAAAAAAAAAAAAAATACTCACCTGACCCCTCGTTGGATCCGGACGGTCTCCTCTTTAATTTGGTGCCATCCAATCCCCCGTGGAGATTCCAGGGGATCCCCCGGAATAGCCCCCCCCCCCACTTCGGTAGCAGCAGCTGCTAACTGTAAAAAAAAAATTAAAAATGACATTTAGCTAAGACGTGAGGGGATGCCCCACTATAAAAGTCCCCCCAAAAAGGTGTATTGAAATGAGTCTTAAAGTTGCACAACACCAAACATGAATAAAGTTGATATAAAGTTTTATTAATGTCTAATCATCTTAAAAAGTTTTTCCTTCTATTTACATCCAATACAAACTATTAAAATGTAAGACAAATTAAAATTCATACTGCCAAAAGGGGGCGCTAATCCATGTTGCTGCCATACAAAAGCCTATATACATATAATTGTGAAAAACTGTGTGTCCAAATACTCAAACTAACTCTATAATCAATATTAATAAACCCAATCAATAAAGTGCTACATGCTTCATACAAAGTACATCAATAAATAGTAAAAAATGGTTGGAATGAAGACAAGGCTGTTCTGATATAGCAGCCTAACACAAATCAAAAATGGTGCAAAAAAAAAGAGCATTTACTTATCCATCAAGTCGGCAGCATGCGTCCCCCCAAACAACAACTCCGCAAGTTGTTTGGGGGGAGGCATGCTGCCGACTTTTGCACCCATTTTTTACTATTTATTGATGTACTTTGTATGAAGCATGTAGCACTTTATTGATTGGGTTTATTAATATTGATTATAGAGTTAGTTTGAGTATTTGGATACACAGTTTTTCACAATTATATGTATATAGGCTTTTGTATGGCAGCAACATGGATTAGCGCCCCTTTTGGCAGTATGAATTTTAATTTGTCTTACATGTATTTTAATAGTTTGTATTGGATGTAAATAGAAGGAAAAACTTTTTAAGATGATTAGACATTAATAAAACTTTATATCAACTTTATTCATGTTTGGTGTTGTGCAACTTTAAGACTCAGTTCAATACACCTTCTTTTTGGGAGGACTTTTATAGTGGGGCATCCCCTCACGTCTTAGCTATTGGTTATATTGGGGTAGGAACTGAGCATTGCACCACCACCACGGACCAGATTATTATCTTACTGGTGCCAGCTGTACATCCTCTCTTTTGTAAAAATGACATTTACTTACCTGCAGCTGCGCTGCCTCCCGCCGGTTCTCCTCTTCACTGGGGGGGGGGGGGGGGGCATCGCCCCCCCCCAGGCTGCTTAGTCTTCAGGAGAGGGCTCAAAATGCCCTCTCCCCCTGCCTTCCGATGGGCGCCGCCATCTTGACGATGGGGGGCGGGGCTTATGACGTCACTCCCGGGTGCCGTCCCCGGCTCTCCTCGGCTCAGCTGTCAGATGCCCTGGTGATCGCTGGGCAGAGCAGTGGTGGGGCAGGGGATGCTCTGATCCCCTGCCCCCCCCTCCTCTGGGCAGCGATCACCAGGGCATCTGACAGCTGATCCACACAGGAGCTGACAATCGGGTGAGGTGAGTAAAGAAAAAAAAACATTTTTTTTTTAAATAAATTACATTTTGTGTGTTTTTTTTTTTTTAATGTTAACCCTTTGTGAACTGGTAAGGGGTCCATGAGACCCCTATACCAGTTCACGAGGCTGGGGGCTGGCAAGTCACCTGCAACTAGCGGGTGACTTGCTATTAACCCCCGCACCCCCAATTACCTGACTCCCCAAAGCCCAGGGGGGGGGGGCAGAAGAGCCCGGCCCACAGAGCTTGTAGCCGGCAGGGCGGGGGGCCACCAAAACTGGCCCCTTCACCCTGTTCCTACAAGCCCCCATAGCTGGTCCCGGGCTGGTTATGATAGGTAAGAGGGGCCCACGTAACTTTTTGGGGGATTTTTAAGGAGGGGGGACTCTGTCATTTTTTTTTAATTAACCCCTTATGTTTATAGTGTGGATAGTAGTATTTTATTTCTTAATGTTATAAAGTGCTCTTTTCAGTTTGGGGGGGGTCTCCTGGGCTACAATGGGGGGCTACCGATACATATGTGGTACCGTTGTAATCAGGAGAAAGGGGGCTTTCACATGCAATATGGTTTTCATTAATAAAACAAATGTTTTATTTAAAATTAAGGGGACAATTGTCTAAAAAATATTATTTTATTTATTTTTTTGTTTTTTTACCGCAAAAATATTTAAAAAACAGTAGAAAAAATACAAATTTCATGTTAAAGCCTAAACTCTGCTGCAAAATATATATATATTTTCCTGAAAATTCTGGCAAAAATAGCATTTTGTGAGTACTCACCTGAAAAATGGATATTGTCAGTGTGCCACACACCCCGCTTCCCCTTTAATTCTTACGATCGGGTTACTCCACCGCCAGGTGGCGACGTTGCAGAGAGAAGTCTTGAAAACGAGCCCCCTTCCGGCCTATATATACCTGGGACCTCCCACTTAACACCAGTGATTTAAAAAGCAGAAAGACAAGGTACCAGGAAATCCAATGGTAACCTCAAAATAAAGAAAAAGCTTCACCATATAAAGGAACCGGGATACCGAAAAGGGCGGGTGAAGCGGGGTGTGTGGCACACTGACAATATCAATTTTTCAGGTGAGTACTCACAAAATGGTATTATTCTCAGTGTGCCACACACCCCGCTTCCCCTTTAATTCTTACGATCGGGACATTATGGGACTTTGCGGCCAAACACAGCATCCACTGAGGCCCGCACATCAACCCTGTAAAACTTAGAAAAAGTATGAACAGAAAACCAAGTAGCAGCCTTACAAACTTGTTCAACAGAAGCTTGGTGCTGAAAAGCCCAAGACGCTCCAACGGCGCGAGTAGAATGAGCAGTGATACGAAAAGGGGGAACCTTCCCCTTAGCAGAATAGGCTGCAATAATGGCCTGACGTATCCATTTGCTAATGGCAGATTTGGCCGGCGCCAAACCCTTCCTAGGCCCACAGGGCACAACAAAAAAGGCATCAGTTTTACGAAAAGGAGAAGTAATAATCAAATAGTACTTAATACAGCGTACTACATCCAAACAATGCAAAACCCTCTCCTTGTCATTCTAAGGCTTAGGTCACAAGGAGGGAAGAACAATATCCTGATTCAAATGAAAAGCAGAAACAACCTTAGGAAGAAAGTCCGGCTTGAACCGAAAGACCACTTTATCCTGATGCCTCTCAAAGTAGGGCGCCTGAATAGACAAGGCCGCCAACTCCGAGACACGCCGAACTGAAGTGATAGCTACCAAGAAGACAATCTTCTGAGTCAGGGTAGACAAAGCAATATCTTGCAAAGGCTCAAAGGGAGGAGCCTGAAGAGCAGAAAGAACCAAATTCAAGTCCCAAACAGGGAGTAAAGGTTTCCTGGGAGGCCGCACATGCGTAACCCCCTGGAAAAAAGTTTTAACTAAAGGATGAAGCGCAAAACGCTTCTGAAAAAAGATAGATAAGGCAGAAACTTGCCCCTTCAAAGTACTCAGCTGAAGACCAGAGTCCAGCCCTGATTGCAAAAACTCCAGAATCCTGGAAACCGAAAAGACCCTACGAGGCAAAGATCTAATCTCACACCAAGCGATATAGGCTTTCCAAGTCCTATAGTAGATGATAGAAGAAGACCTCTTCCGGGCACTGATCAGAGTCTTAACGACCGAGTCAGAAAGACCCTCCTCCTTCAAGATGGAGGTTTCAGCAGCCAAGCCGTCAAACCCAGCGTTGGTAAATTGGGGTAACACAGCCGACCCTGAGTGAGCAGATCGGGCCGAAGAGGCAGAACGAGCTGGTCCACTGCCAGCCGAACAATGCCCCACCTTGGGGCCACGAGAATGGCGGACACCTTTTCCAGAGCCAGCTTCCGTACCACCCTGCCCAGCATGGGTATCGGGGGAAACAGGTACAGAAACCCCAGATCCCCCAGCTCAAGGACATGGAGTCTACTGCCAGAGCCAGAGGATCCTGGGAGAGCGACACGAAGTTTGGGAGCCTGCAATTGTGACGAGAGGCAAACAGGTCCACCTCCGGTGTCCCCCATTGGAGACACAGTGACCGAAAAACCTGAGGATGGAGAGCCCATTCTCCCAGACGGGAAGAGCCCCTGCTCAACAGGTCCGCTTCCTGGTTCTCCACCCCTGGGATGTAAACCGCCGAGAGACAAGGAACATGGGCCTCCGCCCAGGTCAGGATCAGGGATACCTCTCTGAGAGTACCCAGACTGCGAGTCCCTCCCTGATTGATGTAAGCAACCACTGTTCGATTGTCTGAACGGACCTGGACCGGGAGGCCCAGAACATGTTGAGTCAGAAGAGCCAGAACCAGACGGATGGCTCTCAGTTCCAGAATATTGATGGGTAAGTGGGCTTCTTGAGGTCCCCACTGCCCCTGGAACTGAAGATCCTTCCAGAATCCCCCCCATCCCGAAAGACTGGCGTCCGTGGTGACAATTTCCCAAAGAGGAGTCAGGAAAGACCTGCCCCTCGAGAGATTGGTCGAGACCAACCACCACTGGAGGGACTGCCGGACCCGGGAGGACAACTGGAAGGGCCGATCCAACGACCGTGGTTGCCGGTCCCAGGACGCCAACAGATGAAGCTGCAGCGTCCTCGTGTGAAATTGAGCGAAAGGAACTGCCTCGAACGAGGCAACCATCAAACCTACCAGCCTCATCCCCAGACAGATGGAAGGCCGAGGATTGGAAAGAAGGACCCGAGCCAACTCCTGAATCAGATAAATTTTGGACTAAGGGAGAAACACCCTGTGTTGACAAGAGTCCAACTGCATTCCCTGGCCGGAGCGAGGGAGGACTTGGGAAAGTTGATCAACCAAACGAAGCTTTCCAGCGTGGAGACCACCATCCTGGTGTCTGTCTCTGATTGATTAAGGGACGGAGCCATGATGAGAAGGTCGTCCAAATAAGGTACGACACGAATGCCCCGAGATCTGAAGATGGCCATCACCCCTGCCAGCACCTTGGTGAACACCCTTGGAGCCGAGGTCAGGCCAAACGGAAGTGCCACGAATTGAAAATGCTGGTCGTTCATCACGAACCGAAGAAAACGCTGATGAGCTCGGCATATGGGAACATGAAGGTAAGCATCCTTGATGTCTATGGACGTCATGAAGTCCCCCTGCCGAAGAGAACCGATGGCCGAACGCAAAGTTTCCATGCGAAACTTCCGGATACGGATGAACCTGTTGAGCAATTTCAGGTCCAGGACGGGACGAACCGACCCGTCCTTTTTGGGGACTGCGAAAAGATTGGAGTAGAAACCGAGGCCCACCTCTAAGCGCGGCACCGGCCGGATGACCGCCATTTCCAAAAGATTCCTTACCGACGCCAGGAGCCCCTGTGCGGCCAAAGGATCGGTGGGCACCCGAGACCGAAAGAACCATGAAGGAGGGCGAGACTCGAACTCCAGTTTGTAACCGGACGACACCACCTCCTGGATCCATCTGTCTGGAACCTCCTGGTCCCAGACCAGGGAAAAGTGTCGCAATCGTCCCCCCACCCGCACGGGTGAGGGCAGCCCCTCATTGCTGAGCGGGCTTACCAGCAGGTTTGGGCTTAGCGCCCCAGGACTGACTGGGACGGCCACGGCCCCTCCCCTGGGTCCAACCTGAACCTCTGGTAGCGGGAAAGGAAGCCCCCCTACCCGCTCTGACTCCCCAAAAGGAAGGATTAAAGGCACTCGCACCCTGAAAGGGGCGACGAGGCCTCTTGCGTTGAGGTAATTTACCACCTTTTGCCACTGAATCTATTTTATCACCAAACAGGCGCAAACCCAAAAAAGGGATCGCTGTAAGCACCTTTTTAGAGACAAAGTCCGCCGTCCACTGGCACAGCCACACTGACCGACGAATTGCCACCAGCAGAGCCGCTGTCCTGCTACTCATTGCCAGAGCATCGTCCTGAGCGGTCAAGACAAAGGAAATAAACGACTCACACCGTTTAAGAGTACAAAACTCATCACAAGCGGGATCAAGACCTGCGTACAGATCCCCAATCATGGACCTAACTGCCAACAGAAGAAGCGGCGAAGCACACACTGGCCGCAGTGTCGATCCGGCACTGATAAAACCATGGCGAGCAAATTGATCAATCTGACGATCCTCACTATCCTTAATGGCTGTGGTCTCAGAAGATTGTACCACAGCCGTGCTAGACAGCCCTAACACAGGGGTATCTACGTCAGGGGGAACTGACCAAAGCTTCACCAAATCCTCCGGAAAGGGATAGCGTTTATCCCAACTAGGAGGAACTCCAGCCAGTCGCGTAGGTTGTTCCCATTCCTTAAAGACAACCCTCACGAAGTGTTGTTGCCTGGGAAAAACTAAACACGGCTGGGGAACATCAAATAACTCACATTTTGGCAGGGCGACTGCCTCAGGCGGATCCAAATTCAAAATGTCAAACATTTGAGCCAGAATGGAAGGGGTGTCAAAGGACACCCCCGTAGCCTGATCGCCAGCAGCGTCAATCCCTAGCTGATCTGCAGGCTCATCCGACTCCTCAAGGAGTTCCCCCTCCTCATCAGGGGGACAATCGGACCAATCCACTATTTCACACGTCTCATCCTCCGAAGCAGGTGCTGCTGGAGAAAGGTGTTTCCGCTTCGCTGTAGCCTTCTGAGCTACTTTGGCGGAAATTATTTTCTCGAGGTTGGCCAATCGTGCACACACCTCGGCTTGCGAATCCCCACCCTTGACAATGTCACATGGGGACCGGAATAAGGGAGGGGGGGTAGGAGAAGTTGCGAGGAGCCAGAAGCCGGAGCGACAGACTGGCGCGCAATGTTCTGCTTTGCACATGGAATGCATAATATGACATCATCGCCTGGGAGCGGAACCCCACAGCCCCCACACAGCCTGGATGGCCCCGAAGAGCCATTTCCGGTATTGTCGGAAGCCTCCATATGGTGAATTTATGGTATTCGCAACAACCCAGGGTTTTACGCACTAAGCCACCCGGGATGCCCCTTTATAATTAATGTTCCGGGAAAGGGAGGATTAAAATGTTTGTTTTTTTTTTCAAAAGACCTTAGGACAAAACCCAATTTAGAGTACTTAGGCTAGCCAGGTATAACAGAACCAGGAGAGCCACTGCAGTGAGTGGATCCCAGGATCTGTGGGGGGAAAAGAGACAACAGTCAGACCCCCAGAAGAAAAGGCAGCATGCAGCACAGTCATTCAATACAGAAAAAGGCATAATAAATAACAATAGCAAAGCCCCAGAGTGGCTAAAGAGTTAAACTGAAGCTAGCCAACATACACTTTTTATAAACATGCTGAAGCCAACTGAAAGTAAAAAGGACGGCCCCACACACGAGGTGGGGACCGTTTACCTGTATGAAGAGCAGCAGCAGCAGCCAGCCAGACAGCAACCTGCAGCCGAGTCCCCCTCACCTGACTCCTTGATTAGAAGGAGGAAGTGCGGCGGGGCCGAGCTGCAAGACAACAAACTCAAGCCATACATATCACAGCCCTAGCAGTCCAGGCCGCATGAGCGCTACCCGCAGCGCTGAGCCCGAGACTGCCAGCAGTCTTTAAACAGCACTAACGTTAAAACACACATGCACACAGTATAAGAACCCCCCAAAAACCACCCCCCCATAGTGAAGGGAGAAGGGACCGTAACGGGAGAGAAATGGCCAAAGGGGAACCTACGAGACAGGGGCATCCCAAATCCGGATCACCATGCCGGATAGCCGCATTGGCCCACGTGTGGGGTCGAGCGGAGGAGATAAGCTCCTAGGCACCTATAGTGCAATCTACCGTTGCCCAGTGAGCAGCCTAGGCTGTGAGGCTTCCATTAACCATCTAGGTAAACAAACAATCAAAACTGGGCAGAAATAGACCCAAAGGGGGTGCCGGGGTAAGACCCCGGCTACCTGCAAGCAGGAGAATTCTTTCTTCTGTCTTGTCGCCTCATGCAGAGAGAAAACACTGGTGTTAAGTGGGAGGTCCCAGGTATATATAGGCCGGAAGGGGGCTCGTTTTCAAGACTTCTCTCTGCAACGTCGCCACCTGGCGGTGGAGTAACCCGATCGTAAGAATTAAAGGGGAAGCGGGGTGTGTGGCACACTGAGAATAAACACAATTCTTCAAGGGATTACTTCCAGAAAGGTGAGCCTACTACAACAAGCTGGGTACTCTTAGAAAGCTTAACATGTGTACTTTCAGGGAATATATGGTTTATTGGGGATATTCCAAATGTAAAGGGTTGTTTTGGTTGAAAAATTGCAAGGTGCGCACCTTGTCTGCAGAGCTAAAATTTTCAAGTAAAATTACTGTTATGCGCATGCTTTACTTTGTGGTGTTTGCCAACTCTTCCCTTGACAGTACCTATGCATGTTCGGGGCATGTTGCTTTTTGAGATTTTACTTGTTTTTTCTTGTTTGCATATAGTTTTTTTGTGGCTTGATTCTTCCTTTTTATTCTTTTTTAGGGAAACTTTGTGCAACCAAAGAATACATTAAGGGATTACTTCCAGAAAACTAAGCCCACATAAACAAGCTTGGTACGCCTAGAAAGCTTGAGGCATGTACTTCCAGAGAATATATAGTTTGTGGGGGGCATTTCAAATGTAAAGGGTTCTGGAAAAACTGCAAGGTGCGCATAGCGCAGTTGTATTTTATCAGAAAATCTCCTAAAGCTCTGTTTCAGCTTGGGCGAGTCTCCTGGGCTGGAAAGGGTGTCTACCAATACATATGTGGTACTGCTGTGACCGGGAGAAATTGGGGTTTTCGCACACAGTAACATTTTATTTAAAAACTTACATTTTGTATTACAAAAAAATACCACAAAAAAATTTTTTTGCACATTTCACCAAAAAGTATTGAGAATACACTAAAAAAAGGCAAAAATTTCATGTTGAAGCCCAGACTCTGTTGAAAAAAAACAATATATAAAATTTTCCTGGAAAATCCCTGGAAATCCTTTCAAAAATCACAGTTGAACATGTGTAGCGCAAAATAGTGAAACATGGTCTGGCAACAGAGGGTGACAAAAGCTGCAGGTAGGCTGGCAGCAAAAGGGTTAAAGTGCTGATTATAAAGGCTTTTTCTTTGACTGGCAGCAGGGGGAGTACCATGTGGTCATCCATTGCTGATATGCTCCTCATCGCTGGATAAACAAAAGAGCACCAGGACAGAACTGCCAAAAGAGAGTGTGGCTGAACTTGCTTTCTGGCAATACCTTTTATTCATGATTTCAGTGTATTTACTGGTACTGGTATTTGTGAAATAAGCAATTTACAGCTTTTTCTGCCCTACTAAAAATCATTGACAGTACATGTAATTCTTTTCAGTTTTTTTAAGGGGAATGTGAACATTTCCTGTTACATTAGCTATACATAATGTGTAAATTCTAAAAACTCAAAAAAGAACATTTTTGTGTACTTATGTTTCTAGAAGTCTGGGGACACAATTTAAAACGTTTAAAAAATACAGTCAACTGCACTCTAGCTAAAAGGGTTGGGGGCCCCAGATGGACTTCATAAAGGGGTTCATTGTTTTTTTTAACCATATACCATATTTTCACACCATAAGACGCACCTAGCATTTAGTGGAGTGACGTGAGAAAAAAAATTATTCTGAACCAAACGCTGTGCTAAAATCCCCCCCCCTCCTCCATCACAGGCAGTGTGCAGAAGAATCCCCCACCATAGCACAGACAGTGTGCAGAATCTCCCCATCACCACAAAACTGTGGGCAGAATCCCTCCATAACCCTATAACAGGCAGTGTGCAACCCCCCACCAATCACCCCATAACAGGCAGTGTGCAGAACCCCCCCATATCAAGCAAGGTGGCGGTATCCCTCCCAATCCCCCTATAACAAGCAGTGTGCAGAATCCATCCTCACCCCCATCATACCATAACAGGCAGTGTGGCAGAATCTCCCAAATAGAGATACCATCAAATATAACAATAAGGGGGTAGCTTATTACCTGACCTGAACTGCTTGTAACATGTACCTGAGGTGGTTAGTTGACAAACCGCCCCTGCACCAGCACAGAAAAGCAATTTAACCCACCAACTGTAAAGGGGTCCGAGCAGCAGTGCCATCTTGCTGTCAGGCTTCAGGACATCATAGGCAAAGAATAAAAGCCAAACTGAATAGAAATACAAAGCCTTTGCCTGGTTTTGGTCCATGACCAAAACCCACCGAACTTGTGTAATACATTTGGCCATAGCTGCTGCCGATATTCCCTTCTTAGGGTGTAGGACTAGAAAAGGATATTTTTGTTTTTCCAATCATCATGGAACACTTTTTTTTCCCAGTCCCTTTATGTAAGAAGGCAGGGAGTCATTGCATAGGTGTGGCAATGACATCATTGCCACACACAACAAAGTCAATGAATGGAGGAGGCGGAGCTTTACAGTTAAAACAAGGGCCACTAAAAGAAGGGCCACTATCTGGGATTAAAGTGAAGCTGGAGCACTAAAAACTGGCAAAAGGCTCTCTTCATAGGGGGAGCAATTCAGAGCATTCTAGTTAAAAATGTGGGTTTTGGTCCACGTTAACCCCATGCACAGTGCATTAACCTTCCAGCCTCAACAGTGTGCTAGACCTCCAGTACAGCTGATAGCCCATGAGCCACACAGCTGGGGTCTACGAGCCACATCTAGTGTCTAATTAAATATAGCCATGCGCCCAGATACACAATTAACAAAGAACTGATAACTGGAGATTCATTAGAAATACTGATATTTGCTTTCTCTTGATGTAATGGCAACAAAATAAAGTCTTCCTCAATTGCATTGCTCACTTTTTGAACATGGAAATTTAATGTTAAAATACATTTTTGTACATTAGGTCAGTGCTAAGCAAAAAAAATAAACAAATGTACCATTTTATTTAGATGTGTACGAAATATACCATATTACATTTTTAAAATAAGCTTTGTACTGTGTAATCAGAACAAGGTTTACACTACATGTACTAAAAAGATGAAGCTACAAGTCAGGGCCCAGCCCAGATAGCCAATGACAGGCAGAATACAGCATAGCTATCAAATTCAAATATGGCGATGGAGTAAATCTTAGGTTGCTATACAAGTGTAGGGAGGAGTGGCAAACACTGTTCTTAGAAAGTATGGCCTACTGGTCAGTAAGATTTCCTGATGAGGTGCTATTTATAGCGTCCCAGGGTTTACCCAGCATCTCGTGTGACAATAATAATAATAAAGTAAAATAAAAAATAGATCAAAAAGGAGAAAATAAATGCACATTAAACCTGTATAATGCCACAAAGATTAAGCATTGTATATTTAAGTGCTTTTAAAAGCAATTACATTTGCAATATTGGTATTATCAAGGAATATAAAAAAAACAATATAATGGTTGTGGCGTTTTAACCTAAAAAAAAAATCTTTTGGTGGAGTTTATGAAACTTAGGCCTTAAATCACTGGATTTAGATCCCTGAATTCAGACTATGGCCTTGATTCACTAAGAGTTGAAAAAAATTCTCATGGTAGTAAAAAATTCAATTCATGAGAAAAAAAGCCTGAGAATGAATCACCAGATAGGAAGACAATGAAAGTCAATGGTACTTGTTTACTCCTGAAAAAAGTATTGCACTTTTTACTAACAGAAGTTCTCAGGCTTTTTTCTCATGAATTGGATTTTTTACTACCATGAAAGTTTTTTTCAACTCTTTGTGAATCGAGGCCATAGTCTGAATTCAGGGATCTAAATCCAGTGGTGGGTAAAGAAGGAATTACGTACACACGAGTATAGTCTGAATTCAGGGATCTAAATCCAGCGGTGGGTAAAGAAGGAATTAGGTACACATGAGTATAGTCTAAATTCAGGGATCTAAATCCAGCGGTGGGTAAAGAAGGAATTAGGTACATATGAGTATAGTCTGAATTCAGGGATCTAAATCCAGCGGTGGGTAAAGAAGGAATTAGATACACACGAGTATAGTCTAAATTCAGGGATCTAAATCCAGCGGTGGGTAAAGAAGGAATTAGGTACACATGATCATAGTCTAAATTCAGGGATCTAAATCCAGCGGTGGGTAAAGAAGGAATTAGGTACACATGAGTATAGTCTGAATTCAGGGATCTAAATCCAGCGGTGGGTAAAGAAGGAATTAGGTACACATGAGTATAGTCTGAATTCAGGGATCTAATCCAGCGGTGGGTAAAGAAGGAATTAGGTACACATGATCATAGTCTGAATTCAGGGATCTAAATCCAGCGGTGGGTAAAGAAGGAATGAGGTACACATGAGTATAGCCTGAATTCAGGGATCTAATCCAGCGGTGGGTAAAGAAGGAATTAGATACACACGAGTATAGTCTAAATTCAGGGATCTAAATCCAGCGGTGGGTAAAGAAGGAATTAGATACACACGAGTATAGTCTAAATTCAGGGATCTAAATCCAGCGGTGGGTAAAGAAGGAATTAGGTACACATGAGTATAGTCTGAATTCAGGGATCTAAATCCAGCGGTGGGTAAAGAAGGAATTAGATACACACGAGTATAGTCTAAATTCAGGGATCTAAATCCAGCGGTGGGTAAAGAAGGAATTAGGTACACGAGTATAGTCTGAATTCAGGGATCTAAATCCAGCGGTGGTTAAAGAAGGAATTAGATACACACGAGTATAGTCTAAATTCAGGGATCTAAATCCAGCGGTGGGTAAAGAAGGAATTAGGTACACATGAGTATAGTCTGAATTCAGGGATCTAAATCCAGCGGTGGGTAAAGAAGGAATGAGGTACACATGAGTATAGCCTGAATTCAGGGATCTAAATCCAGCGGTGGGTAAAGAAGGAATTAGGTACACATGATCATAGTCTGAATTCAGGGATCTAAATCCAGCGGTGGGTAAAGAAGGAATTATGTACACATGATCATAGTCTGAATTCAGGGATCTAAATCCAGCGGTGGGTAAAGAAGGAATTATGTACACATGATCATAGTCTGAATTCAGGGATCTAAATCCAGCGGTGGGTAAAGAAGGAATTAGGTACACATGATCATAGTCTGAATTCAGGGATCTAAATCCAGCGGTGGGTAAAGAAGGAATTATGTACACATGATCATAGTCTGAATTCAGGGATCTAAATCCAGCGGTGGGTAAAGAAGGTATTAGGTACACATGAGTATAGTCTGAATTCAGGGATCTAAATCCAGCGGTGGGTAAAGAAGGAATTAGGTACACATGATCATAGTCTGAATTCAGGGATCTAAATCCAGCGGTGGGTAAAGAAGGAATTAGGTACACATGATCATAGTCTGAATTCAGGGATCTAAATCCAGCGGTGGGTAAAGAAGGAATTAGGTACACACGAGTATAGTCTAAATTCAGGGATCTAAATCCAGCGGTGGGTAAAGAAGGAATTAGGTACACATGAGTATAGTCTGAATTCAGGGATCTAAATCCAGCGGTGGGTAAAGAAGGAATTAGGTACACATGAGTATAGTCTGAATTCAGGGATCTAAATCCAGCGGTGGGTAAAGAAGGAATTAGGTACACATGAGTATAGTCTGAATTCAGGGATCTAAATCCAGCGTTGGGTAAAGAAGGAATTAGGTACATATGAGCATAGTCAAATAATCAAGTTCATTTGTATGAACATCTTTCTATGTAAGCCCTGCATTCCTTTAAGGTCACACATATTTCTTACCTCTGACACCACAACAGTGGGAATAACCGCATGCGCTCCATTTTGTCTCAGACCCACTCGTCTTTCCTTAATACCATTCTCCATACCACAATTCTTTCCAGCTTTAAAAAAAGTGACTCCTGGCAAGAAGAGAAATGAGACACTGAAGTCAAAGTGATATTGCGAATGCTGAAGTGCACACCTTTTTGTTTTGTTACAAATAATGTAAATGAAGGATATTTCCAGTAAACATTCTGCATTTTTTTTCTTCAGCTTTAAAGAAAACCCTGTAAACATGTGTGAACTTTCTCCTCATGACTTACAGGGGAAGTGTTAAGGTGAAGATAAGGGAGGGGTAAACCACATGCAGCCAGCCTGTTCCCTAGAATTGGCAGCACTAGTGAATTTGAGCTTATTTTGAGCCACCGTATCAAATGTTTCTGGAGTGGCCATGGGAGCTGAAGGTAATGAGGATAGCAAAGCTCAGGATCACAGAAAGCTTGTTGCTAGGGCAGCCAAACTGGCATATCAAACTTTAACCATGTCTTTCACATTCCTTTCAGATAGACAGATCGAAAAAGCTCCCAGAAACATATTTGTACATCGGAAGGCACAATAGTCAATTGACACAGGAGCACCAGGGATTGGCGTATGTCTCACCAAGGGCCAGTAAGAAGTGGGATGGCGCCCATTTTACAGGAAGAGGACAGAAGCAGGGACACTGCTGCCTTGTCAAGGAAGGAGCACAAGCAGTGGACACTATAGGAGGCAGAGAGTATTAAAGAAATGAAGAAAACTATAACTGAGAGATAAGAGGGGGAAGGGGAATATAGGAATGGCCTAATTCAAAGCAGAGACCCTGAGTCTCTATGCACAATCCATCATGTTAAGTCCAAGCATATTCTTCTTGGATATTGTGAGATATATTTGTATTATTTCCAATTAGCCTTCAGACAGCTCAGTGTTCTGATATTAGCTTTCTTATTCAGTCATTTGCTCCTCTGCAGCTGACAGTGAGGGCCTCCATGGTCAGTCTGGGGCAAACAGCATAGTCCACACCCGCTTCAGCTCAGAATTAAAAAGGTGTCTATTCTAAAGGCTATAGGATACATGGTCTTTCCCATAAGAGTAGACCCCACCATTAATAAAGGTCACAAGAACTGAAAGATAAGAGGGGGAAGGGGGGGTAGGAATGGCCTAATTCAAAGCAGGGACCCTCAATTTCTATGCATAGTCCATCATGTCCCAGTCCGAGCATATGCTTCTTGGGTATTGTGAGAAATATTTATATTAGTTCCAATTAGCATCCAGACAGCTCAGCGTCCTAATATTAGTTGTCTTATTCAGGTACTTGCTCCTCTGCAGCGGACAGTGAGGGCCTTCATGGTCAGTCTGGGGCAAACAGCATAGTCCAGACTGCCTTCAGAACAGAATTACAGGGTTTCTCTAAAGGCTATGGGATACATGGCCTTTCCCATAAAAGTAAGCCCCACCAGTAATACAGGTCACAAAAGGCCTCTGGGGCCAAAGCACACTTACATGGTCAGTTGTCTATCCATGAAATCTAGATTTGAGTTTTTGATCCAAAGTGGTCCAAAACCGACACCCCAAGGCCCTGAAATCTATAAAATTCCAGGGCCACTCGATTCCCTCCCTGCGGGGTATCCAGGATCGGAATGCCCTGCTGTGTGAAACCCCCCAGGTCGCCTTGGAAACTTTTCTTTCCTAGTCCAAAGATGCATGCAAAAGCAATGGCTGCATTCCCACTATTCCTTTAGCAGGAAACGTTCCGGCGCCAGGCATTTGTGAATGGCTGGCGCGTGCATGCTCCTTGTTAGCAGGGGATGAGGCCACCAGCACACTGGTTGGACAAGAGGCCGCTCATGTGCCGTAGGACCGCGCAAAGGCCAGTTAGTTTGGGTGACCTGGGGGGGGGGGGTGCCCCGGGGGCAAGGACCAAAACCCAGGAGAGTCAAAATCCTGGGTTTTGGTGCACTTTAAAATGTGGATTGACAAAAATGTCTATAGACAACTAAAAAAAACAGTTCCAACAGGATAGGACTGAAACTGCATTAAGGCAGAGGCTTTCATCATGTCAATTTCAGTCCCAGAATCCTCATATGATGGCCAGACCAACAGCCTGGCAGAGTTAAAAGAGAAAAGAAAACTCCCCAAAACTCACTTGCCCCATTTCTATGCATCATACTGAAGCATTGTCAGCACTTACATGTCCTTCTGAATTCACTGATTTTCTAGTGATAGCGGTCATGTTTGAGCTTCCTTTCCCAGCCATGCTGCTCCCTGGATTCAACGGACAATGCAGAGTTACAGGAAACCCAGCAGCAATTCCTGTTTGCAGGTGGCCTGCAGATACACAAGCCGCCATTGTGTTGTTTAAGTTTACCACAACAGGAGTTTGAAAATGGTAAATCAATTTTTACCTGCAGCAATCTAAATTGCTCTGGGGAGGGATGTATATGAGCACCGTTTGTTGTGTTGGTCTGTTTAAGTCATTTTTGACTGTTGGTCCTCTTCAATTGTGGGGTTTGAGCTCACAGTTTGGAGCAAACCCGCTGTCTCCTTTCTGAGCTTTTATTGCAAACATGTAAACAGCCTCATTAGCGGTAAAAGGTACAATGAGATAACATAAACAAAACATAAAATAAAAATCTTGTTCTTCCAAGCAGCAATCAGCAAGGTTATGTCCTTTGTCTCACAGCGTCCCTCACTGGATTAGATCTCAATAACTTACTAGGTGAGAGCACTGCTTCTCTTCTCTCTTGATTTCAACCTCCAGTCTTCAATCTCAGTTTTCACCAGTCTTAATTACACTGGGTCGTTGCATCAGAACGCTCTCAAGGTGAGAGCCTTCCAGCTCAACAAGTTAGAACCTCCAGGCTCTCTCCACAGCTTATATAGCGTAGATAGATAGACCAAAGGATACTGTTGTACTGAATAAGCAACAGGTATGCATTCTGTCACTTTGAAATTACCATCTTACAAGGTTCCCTGCCCTGCAACAAAATTGTTCTGGCTAGCACATACATCCAGTGTCCTAAAGGACATCAAGTATGTCATCAAGATTGCCTCCACCAGCTTGCCAGTAAGGTCCAGAAGATCCAGAAAATATACCCATATGGGCCACATCTGAATTTACAACCGATTTTTATGCAGTTTTCAGGGTAGGTATACAGGTATCCTAGACCTTGTGTTTTTTATAATCTTGCCCCTCTTTTAATTGATAACATGGAGTCTGAAAATGAAGCAGCTAAGAACCTGGACCTCAAGTTGTCTACTACTATGAGTGGTACATTGTGACGTTTATCTAGTTTTTGAAACAACTCTCTGATACCAAAAGCCTACCAAGGAGAAGATATGTCTGCCCTCTGTTTGTATATCATCAGCATATTGAATAGAAGTACGCAGGTGCTCAACATAGCATTCAGCTGACAAAGTGTGATGCTCCTTAATTCGCTGTGTGAAGAAGGGCTCTTACTTTTCCGCCAGAGAAGAGAGCAATATAAAAAGATAACCAGAGTGGGGCCTGATCTAGACAGTAGGAAACAAAAACACCAAAAAAGAAGCTGCAGCTCATACTTTTTCATTAAGGTAAAGTGTTGACACCTTCCTATCCCTGGGCTAATATACTCTTGTGGTTTATTAGCTCTACTTTTCTTTGGCGGCAGTTGTAAAGAAACTGGTTTCTTCGTGAGCTAATATTCCTCTTTCTCATGGTTACCGCAAGCCAGCATCAACCTTTGAACAGTTATTTCAAAGTAGTATCCTTCTGATAGATTTACTCTGTTGCACATTGCAACATATCTAAAGTAACCTAGTTCCACTAGAGCCAAACCCCAAAAGTAGCCCCCTGGGACATGCGGCCCCAAAGAGCAGCAAAAGCCCCACACACGCACACAATTGGCTGCACAAAGGGTATTACATTTTTTTATTAAAAAAACAGAACACAGGATAAAAACAAGGGATTAACCCTCCACGCTATATCAGTGCACTTATGACCATGAATTATATCAATATTGCCACACATCCATAATAGAAACAAATAATATTGGAGATGTGGCAGGATAGCAAAAATACTTAGGCCCCACAAGTATTCGGGGGGGGGGGGGGGGGTCCCAAAACTCCATGTGCTACATGGGGTGACCACTTTGCAGAGTCACTAACTAATGAAAATACAATTTTGGATGCCTATGTATTTGCTGCTGGATCCAAACAATAGGAACAAACTTTAAAGTGGACCAAAACCCTGTGCCTGTTGAACTAAACTCCAAAGACTCTAGGCCCGGATGAAAGCACACCACCTATGGCATCTCGATTTAGCTCATTAAAATCTGCTTCCCTTCTTGCTCCTTTAAAGTGGACCAATTACCAGGATTTGAACTTTCCTGGTGTTTGATCCATGCCCCAGCAGCTTCCAGATGTAGGATGCCCCCAGATTTTCCACTTTCACTCACCTACGGTTTTTACACTCGTCCAATCAGAGCTTTATGTGGCATATACTAATGCGCGGCATAAAGCCGCTGATTTGAACTTTGTACCCAGCATAGGTGCTCCAGCAGCTGCATCCCCAGCTCCCCTGTGGAGTGTGTGCTCCCGCACATAGCTACAGGGAAGTCAGGGATGTTGCAGAAGCCTATCAATTAAGATAACCGGCCACAGGGGGAGGTGATTGGTCTATTTTAAGAAGCAAAAAAGTGTACCAACCCCCCTATAATTGTGGCTTTAAGTTTCACGATAGATGCAGGGCTATTACAACAAATGACTGTATTTGGGTCATTTGGGGATTGCTGTATTAAAGCTGCGGACAACAAAGCCAACCCCGGTTTTCAGAATCCGTTTATAGATGAACAATGTTCATGAATGCCAGATCATCCATGCTAAAGAATTGTTTTACAGTTAAATACATATAGGAAGAGCTGTGTCTGGCTATATTTCATCGCAAATCTAATTATCACAGAGAGAATGTTGGTTGGTAAATTCATAGAAAAAAAAAAACACACATAGCAGAATGGTTATAAAGGTTCTTTATAGACAAATCAAAACGGTTTACAAGCTTTTATATAAAACACAAATGTCTAGTCAGATAAAGCTATTTAAACAGAGAGATTATGTGGCCACTTGTACCTTTTGGCTTCCTGGCACACCGCTATTACTGAGCCAATGCTATGACATAATTGTCCTTTCATATTATACACCTGCATATTTATATGGTGAATGGGTATTCCCCTACATGGTTAAAGTTACTTAAATTCATTGCACAGGCATAGACAAGGTGTAGCTCATTGTAAATAGCTACACTTGGCAGTGTCCTAAATGGTTTTCAGTTTTATGATTGAAAAAGAAAATGATTGAGATACTAACGTTTGAGCATCAACAACACAAGATGGCGCTGGAAGGGAGGGGGGGTGGCCATGGCTGAGGGCTGGAAGGGAGGCACTGAGCGGCCGCAGGGAGAATGTGATGGGCTAGCTCATCGTCCAAGACCATGAACGTCATTCATTGATGATGTCAAGGGGGAGGAAGAGGAAGCGAGGATAATCTAGAGCAAAATACTGTTGTTCAAAGCTAGAAAACTAAAGTAAAAAACAAAAGTAAGCTGGCAACTTTCCTTTACATAGATTTGTTTATGGTTGCCTGGACAATGTCTTTAACCACAGGTGTAAACTGGGATACACCAATGTTCCAGTTGGCCTAAAATCAGGCGTGCTTAAAGTGGACCAACACCCAGGGGGGATCGGCCCGGGAATCTATAAGATTCCCGGACCGATCAGATCCCTCCCCGCGGGGCATCCGAAATCGGGATGTCCCGCGGGGAGGAACCCCCCAGGAGGCCCACAATCCTTACCTTACCGGCGATCCAACGGCGCATGCGCGAGACGCGGCCGCGTCTCTCGCTTCCCTCTAGCAGGGCGTGCTCCCGCGCCGGCCGTTTTGTGAATGGCCGGCGCAGGCACGCTTCCTGTTAGAGGGAAGCGAGAGACGCAGCCAATGACAGCGCTCTGGTATGCGCGTCCAAGCGGCTTTGGACGCGCATACCAGAGCGGCTCTGAGCGCTGTCATTGGCCGGACGAGGTCACGTGGGAGCGGGGAGAGGTGAGTTTTTGCGGCGATCGGGGGGGTGGACCAACACCCAGGATAGTCAAAATCCTGGGTGTTGGTCCACTTTAACCTGTGAGCCATCTGTAGTGACCCAAAACTTTAAACCTAATAGGATGATTAATTTTTAAAAGAATATTCCACGGATTGACTAATGTTTTCTATTCTCAAAAATGCAAATACTGAATATATATACGTTTTAAGATTAAGAACCCGAGCAGTATTCTACAGATTGAAGACCACCTTGGTTCTTTTCCAGTTGTGTGCAATGTCACGCAAATGTGTGGCTTCTGCTTCAATTCCTTGATTGCTTTCACAGTGATAGTCAGTCAATGTTATGTTTGATCCCGTGACATCAACGTCTCTGTGGTGAACTGAACTTCTTGTTTTAAGCTAGAGGGGTCATTGGATAGATTGTGACGGGGGACTTACTAGGTGTCAGCTGACAGCTCTGTCACTCAAGTCGATGGCTGTCATGCAGATCCCCTCTGGCATCTGGGGAGAATTTTATTGTAAGTGTTTGTATTATTTTAACTAACAAAATGGGCCTAGCATAGGGGGGAGGAAGGGGTGGCTGGATCTCCTCTTTAAGTTCAGCACCCCTGGCCTAAATTAAGGGGGCTGTTCAGATCTTCTTTCACTTCTTGGTATCTATCTTCTCCTCTGTAATTTTCTCTTCGAAGTGGCCTTTCCCGGCGGCCTGCCCTTTACGTCAGCCACTTGTGCCTTCAGAATGGCCACACTTTTACTACCGGCAATTATAAATGCTTTAATATCAGCATAGCCAGCATGTAGGTGAAGGCAACTGAAAGGTAATGTGCAAACAGAAAATGATTGGAAAAGAAGAGAAAACTAGTGAAGACGATCTGTATAAAAGAAGATGTTTTTTTTACCCACAGTTGACCTCTAAAGGAATGATTGCATGCAGTGCCATATAGTAATATACTTTGAAATTAGTAATATTCCTGAGATTCTGAGCTACAACAATAAAAATGTACTGAATTAGTACTGAATAGGTCCTTCCTTGTTGCATGGAATAGATTTAAGTTCTAAACTCTAAACCATCCATCAATGCATTGCACACTGATTAAAAGGAGGGTTCCAGGGTCTTAGTACTTTTTATTTACCGCATTATAAGTATAAAGGTTCTGCCTATCAAGTGGTTGGAAGATACAAAGATGTTTACCTCTAAGGTTTCTCCCTGCACAGGAAGTGCTATCCAGGTGCAATATCAGCACAAGTCAGACAAGACCACTTTGCGTGAGAACGAGCAGCCAGAGCAGAGTGGGTTTTTACCCTAGATTTAAACCGGACCAACAGCCTGGCACAGTTGGAAAAGAAAGGTAGCGGCCATTTTGGAGCTTCCTCTTCCAGCATCCCAGCCATGCTCCTGCCTGGATTCAACTGACATAAATGCACAGTAACACGAAGTCCAGCACTTCCTGTTTGCAGGTGGCCTGCATCTGCATGAGCCGCCATTTTGTTTCTAATATTCACTAACAGGAGTTAGAAAAAGGTAAATTAGTTTTTATGTGCAATCTAAATTGCCCTGGGGAGAGATGCATATGAGCGCTGTTTGTTGTGTTGGTCTGGTTTAAGTCATTTTTGACTGTTGGTCCGCTTTAAGTATTTAACAACATGTACACCAAAACCTACTGTTCCTTGTATATCTGAGGACAAATCTTCTTACTTTTGGGAAACACAAAAGCCATAGAACAGGAAAAACAACCCTTCAGCAAAGCAGCACCTGCTAAGGAAGAAAACCTGCCAAACAGACAGGATGTCAAACTATAAAACTGCATCTAGCATCAGGAACATCAAGAAACACAAAACCAAATGACTGACATGCTGAAAGTAAATGAGAACTCTGTGGGACAATATAGTCTATACACACAAAAAAATGCATGATGATTAGATCATGCTTGATAAGATTTTCTACCATCAATAACTGATTGCAGGCCAGCACAATGCAAAAGAGCTGCAGAACCTTCAAGAATACACATCATGTCTTTATGACCCTTCTTCCAAGGATCACTACTTTTATCCTAGTACGAGACCATACCTACCCAATAGACAAATGGAGAAAGCGATCAAACCTTGAGACCCCCAACACAAGTGCGTGCAGACCTGAGCCAGTGGAGGACAACAATGATGAGCTTTTTGACCAACCAAGGTGGAGAAAGAGAACAAAAATCAATCTTCAAAAAAGAGAACCCTGAGACAGAAGAGAATATCCAAGGCATTATCGACCACCTGGATATCAGCCAAGATGTATTTAGACAGAAGTGGCTATCAGTAGGCATCCCCATTGTTTACCAGACGTAATTTGCAAACCCAGAAACATGGAACCGCCTATCCCCTCCAGTGGCATGGCTCCTTTTAGCGGGAGGGGGGGGGGCACCCCCAGGCTTCCAAGAAAAGTGTGTAGGTCTGCTTTACATTTACAATGTATCACCAAGGACCCAGTATTGCTATAGAAAATATATTGTAGTTCAATCCAATACTTTTTCAGCTACAGTGTTTGGGACGATAATGCCCCTCTAAATATTAAAAAATATTCTAGACTACCCACCTCACCAGAAAAAAAGTTTTGTTCAAAGGAATGAACAAGGGCACAGGAAAAGGGTCCCGACAAACAAGGGCACAGGAAAAGGGTCCCGACAAACAAGGGCACAGGAAAAGGGTCCCGACAAACAAGGGCACAGGAAAAGGGTCCCGACAAACAAGGGCACAGGAAAAGGGTCCCGACAAACAAGGGCACAGGAAAAGGGTCCCGACAAACAAGGGCACAGGAAAAGGGTCCCGACAAACAAGGGCACAGGAAAAGGGTCCCGACAAACAAGGGCACAGGAAAAGGGTCCCGACAAACAAGGGCACACGAAAAGGGTCCCGACAAACAAGGGCACACGAAAAGGGTCCCGACAAACAAGGGCACACGAAAAGGGTCCCGACAAACAAGGGCACACGAAAAGGGTCCCGACAAACAAGGGCACACGAAAAGGGTCCCGACAAACAAGGGCACACGAAAAGGGTCCCGACAAACAAGGGCACACGAAAAGGGTCCCGACAAACAAGGGCACAGGAAAAGGGTCCCGACAAACAAGGGCACAGGAAAAGGGTCCCGACAAACAAGGGCACAGGAAAAGGGTCCCGACAAACAAGGGCACAGGAAAAGGGTCCCGACAAACAAGGGCACACGAAAAGGGTCCCGACAAACAAGGGCACACGAAAAGGGTCCCGACAAACAAGGGCACACGAAAAGGGTCCCGACAAGCAAGGGCACACGAAAAGGGTCCCGACAAACAAGGGCACAGGAAAAGGGTCCCGACAAACAAGGGCACAGGAAAAGGGTCCCGACAAACAAGGGCACACGAAAAGGGTCCCGACAAACAAGGGCACACGAAAAGGGTCCCGACAAACAAGGGCACACGAAAAGGGTCCCGACAAACAAGGGCACACGAAAAGGGTCCCGACAAACAAGGGCACACGAAAAGGGTCCCGACAAACAAGGGCACACGAAAAGGGTCCCGACAAACAAGGGCACACGAAAAGGGTCCCGACAAACAAGGGCACACGAAAAGGGTCCCGACAAACAAGGGCACACGAAAAGGGTCCCGACAAACAAGGGCACACGAAAAGGGCACAGGAAAAGGGTCCCGACAAACAAGGGCACAGGAAAAGGGTCCCGACAAACAAGGGCCCAGGAAAAGGGTCCCGACAAACAAGGGCCCAGGAAAAGGGTCCCGACAAACAAGGGCCCAGGAAAAGGGTCCCGACAAACAAGGGCACAGGAAAAGGGTCCCGACAAACAAGGGCACAGGAAAAGGGTCCCGACAAACAAGGGCACAGGAAAAGGGTCCCGACAAACAAGGGCACAGGAAAAGGGTCCCGACAAACAAGGGCACAGGAAAAGGGTCCCGACAAACAAGGGCACACGAAAAGGGTCCCGACAAACAAGGGCACACGAAAAGGGTCCCGACAAACAAGGGCACACGAAAAGGGTCCCGACAAACAAGGGCACACGAAAAGGGTCCCGACAAACAAGGGCACACGAAAAGGGTCCCGACAAACAAGGGCACACGAAAAGGGTCCCGACAAACAAGGGCACACGAAAAGGGTCCCGACAAACAAGGGCACACGAAAAGGGTCCCGACAAACAAGGGCACACGAAAAGGGTCCCGACAAACAAGGGCACACGAAAAGGGTCCCGACAACAAGGGCACACGAAAAGGGTCCCGACAAACAAGGGCACACGAAAAGGGTCCCGACAAACAAGGGCACACGAAAAGGGTCCCGACAAACAAGGGCACACGAAAAGGGTCCCGACAAACAAGGGCACACGAAAAGGGTCCCGACAAACAAGGGTACACGAAAAGGGTCCCGACAAACAAGGGCACACGAAAAGGGTCCCAACAAACAAGGGCACAGGAAAAGGGTCCCGACAAACGAGGGCACAGGAAAAGGGTCCCGACAAACAAGGGCACACGAAAAGGGTCCCGACAAACAAGGGCACACGAAAAGGGTCCCGACAAACAAGGGCACACGAAAAGGGTCCCGACAAACAAGGGCACACGAAAAGGGTCCCGACAAACAAGGGCACACGAAAAGGGTCCCGACAAACAAGGGCACACGAAAAGGGACCCGACAAACAAGGGCACAGGAAAAGGGTCCCGACAAACAAGGGCACAGGAAAAGGGTCCCGACAAACAAGGGCACACGAAAAGGGTCCCGACAAACAAGGGCACACGAAAAGGGTCCCGACAAACAAGGGCACACGAAAAGGGTCCCGACAAACAAGGGCACACGAAAAGGGTCCCGACAAACAAGGGCACACGAAAAGGGTCCCGACAAACAAGGGCACACGAAAAGGGTCCCGACAAACAAGGGCACACGAAAAGGGTCCCGACAAACAAGGGCACACGAAAAGGGTCCCGTCAAACAAGGGCACAGGAAAAGGGTCCCGACAAACAAGGGCACAGGAAAAGGGTCCCAACAAACAAGGGCACAGGAAAAGGGTCCCGACAAACAAGGGCACACGAAAAGGGTCCCGACAAACAAGGGCACACGAAAAGGGCACACGAAAAGGGTCCCGACAAACAAGGGCACAGGAAAAGGGTCCCGACAAACAAGGGCACAGGAAAAGGGTCCCGACAAACAAGGGCACAGGAAAAGGGTCCCGACAAACAAGGGCACAGGAAAAGGGTCCCGACAAACAAGGGCACAGGAAAAGGGTCCCGACAAACAAGGGCACAGGAAAAGGGTCCCGACAAACAAGGGCACAGGAAAAGGGTCCCGACAAACAAGGGCACAGGAAAAGGGTCCCGACAAACAAGGGCACAGGAAAAGGGTCCCAACAAACAAGGGCACAGGAAAAGGGTCCCAACAAACAAGGGCACACGAAAAGGGTCCCGACAAACAAGGGCACACGAAAAGGGTCCCAACAAACAAGGGCACAGGAAAAGGGTCCCGACAAACAAGGGCACAAGAAAAGGGTCCCGACAAACAAGGGCACACAAAAAGGGTCCCGACAAACAAGGGCACACAAAAAGGGTCCCGACAAACAAGGGCACACAAAAAGGGTCCCGACAAACAAGGGCACACAAAAAGGATCCCGACAAACAAGGGCACACAAAAAGGGTCCCGACAAACAAGGGCACACAAAAAGGATCTCGACAAACAAGGGCACACAAAAAAGGGTCCCGACAAACAAGGGCACACAAAAAGGGTCCTGACAAACAAGAACAGAGGAAAGGGGACCTGACAAACAAGGACATGGGAAATGGGTAAAACACTTACTTTCAAGTGCTTCAGTTGATTCTCCCTGGCATTCAATGTTAACCCAAATCTTAAATGGAATGTAAGGAATTAAAACACAATAAATTGTAATAGGTAGCAGGTATAAAACTCACAGAGAGCTAGGACCTCAGCGAAACAGGCACAAGCTTGGGAGGAAGACCTTCAGCTCTATATTGAGGAATCAAATCATGGTAAGGTCAAATGAGTTTTTAAAAAGCTGCCCATTGTCACAACTTGACGTCACAATTCTGAATTGATTAACCAGTCCTCTAACAGGTCTCTTTTCAAATTGCTATACAGATTTAAATAATAAGATTTTAATGACAGTCAAAGTCCAGAATCATGCAGTGCTGTCATGCAGCTGGGCTGTGGGTTGTGATCCAAATCTAACTGTATTACAGGTAAAACCTGATAACGGAATAAAAAGTCAACTAACAGTAAAATGGCCAACAACAAACCAGTCAAAAGTAATACTTATTTTCAAGTTTCAAAGTGATAGTTCAGGCTAATTGGTAGACCATTGTGACAGACTATGTTTTGCACAATTTCTCTTCTAGCTGGCCTTGAATGGCAGCTCAAAAAGTGGCATTCAAGCCATCAAAACAGAGGGGAACATGGCCTGGACTAGCTCCTCAAGCCAGTATTGTTAGCCCACATCAGCAGCATGGCGCTGGAGGGGCAGATGAGGAAGTTTATTTCCTCATTCAAGGTTTTTTTTTAACCTTTTTCCTGAAAATTCCTTTAATTGAAGTTTGCTCAGTGAAAAACACCTATACCTACCTTTAATCACGAGGGACGCTCTTGCTGACTGGAGGGATGGAAAAACACCTATACAGGCCGTGCTTTTATTTCAACATGGTCAGCCCGGACAATGGGGTTGATTCAGAGGCAGTTGAGAATTCTCACTCCTTTTTTAGGAGAGAAATCTGCCCTTGACTTTCACTGGCTACCGGTTGTAATTTTTCACCTGGCTCTGAGCCCCAAGGTAGACAATCGAAGTCAATGGCAGTTTTCTCTCCCAAAAAGGAGTAAGAATTCTCACTTGGCTTTGAATAGACCCCAATGTAGGAGCCAGTGGGAAATTGTGCTATTAACCTGAGTAACTGCAAGAGCTATGTAAGAGCTAGTGGTACACCACGCCATAAAAAGGGACCCATCAATTCTGTGTCGTAGGAGAATCCCGATTTGAGATGCCCTGCAATGTGAAAGCCTCTGGGTACCCGGTATACTACTCCTCAATGTCACAGCACAATTGCTGGCCTTGGGCGCCAATGCCCATTGTGCACACTTGCAGCAGACTTGAATGTCTGCTGGTGAGACCATGCAGGGGGGAGTGAGTGGGGATGCCTCAGAGTGCTTAGTCGCAACCATGAGACTGAGTATCCAGGAGCGTATATGAGAAAACCAGGGGGCATCCCAAATTGACATGCTCCTAGGGAAATCTGTTAAAGAGGGCCAAGTGCTCCCCAATACAACTGGGCAGACTGTAATAAAAACTACAAAGGGTGTTCTAAAACCTTTGGTTGGTAATACATTTCACTTGGGCATGAAGGAATTGATCTCAAGGAGATTAAAAGTGTATCTGCTTTATGTCTGGAATCGCTCCATTCCACTGCAGCCAATAAAGACTGCCCCACCACCTCTACAAGGAGGAAGATGGATATAGGTTTCATATTTGTAGTTAACAAGGGGGTAGGTTAGCATTTTTTTAGCAAGATGGGAGAGAATGAAAGTCTGCAAATCTTATTTTTGGTTCTCTTGAACATGTGGTTGCAGATGTATCTAATCCACAAATATTAACACAATGTGACTTAACCAGTCATGCAGCTTGTTAATCACACACCATTGTCTCTTGCAAGAGAATCAGAGAGCTTGCCACATCTGCACATAGCTATATATGTGAGCAAATAAAACAGCAGGGGGGTTCCAGCAACATTATGCAAAAGGCAACATATAAGGTTTGCAAATATATTTTGCCCTTTGCTTTGTTTCACCCTTGTCAAGTTGTCCCTGTTGGGGAGATTTACATATAGAAAAGGAACCTTGGCTAGATCGATCAAAGGTCAAGTAAAGGTAGTAAGGGGGGGGGGGGGGGCTCTTTAAAGTGGACCAAACCCCACCCTGGCATCTGAGACTCCAGGGCAAGCTTATTTCCTTCCCAGGGGAAATCCTGAAATGGGAATCCCAAACTTAGCTCTGAGACATGGAAGGTTTCACACAGCGGGACATTCCAAACTGGACTTGGGATAGTGAACACCCCAGAGCAAATCTGGGATAGTGACGATCCTGGGTTTTGGTCCACTTTAAGGGCTACCCTAAATGTTTAAAATACCCAACTCCTGCCTTGTCAGTGGCCAAGGAGAACTCAAAGCCACAACAGCGGATATAAAAAATGTGACGTAATTGCTTGCTGGTTATAAACTACATGTATAAATTTTTATTAAAGTGGACCTCCCCCCAGGAAAAGTAAAGTGGAAACCCCCCAGGAAGCCCACAATCCTACCTTTTCCACGTTCCAGCGGCGCATGCGCGTTCGCCGCCTCCCGCGCGCATGCGCGTCCGCACGCTCCCGCGCTGGCCGTTTGTGTGTGGCCGGCGCGGGCGCGCTACCTGTAAGAGGGATGCGTGGGAGGCGGCGGCGGACGCGCTCTGCTTGTCCGGCGCTGCCACTCGCTTGTCTGTGGGCGGGGATTGGACGGCGCGGTCACGTGGGAGCGGGGTGAGGTGAGTTTTCGGGGTTTCACACAGCGGGGCACCCTGATCGGGATGCCCCACCGAAGTGGACCAAAACCCAGGATAGTCAAAATCCTGGGTGTTGGTCCACTTTAAACACAAAAGTGAAAGAAGCACAAAAGACTCACCCTATCAAATGGACAGCTGGAATTAATAGCTATAGCAATAATAATAGCAATAGTCCCCTTCCTTCAGTGCTCCAAGGTCTCTAAACTCTAACAATGCATTTGTAATAGTCTATGTACTGTATATTTCTACCCCTTTTTTTACTGCTTTGTACAACATTGCGGGAGATGACGGCGCTTTATAAATAAATAATAATAATAATAGTGACAAAGATTAAACTACAGGGCAGGGAGGGTCATTAGGGATGCACACACATGACCAGGAAGGAGGAGACTCTGTGGGACAACCACCATTGATATGCTCAAATATGAGAAGCATGCTTCCACTAAATATCCTTCCCTGCCCTCTCACACCATCAATGAGCCCTGCATTAAAGACATTCATCAGATGGAGGACAAGAAACTACACATCCAATCCGGGGCTGCTTAACTGCAGCGGTTTCTGGTCCTTTGTCAAACAGATCTCCAGGAGGTAAAACTAAATTTCCTAAAATTGCAGAAGTATGGACACCTGCATAACTAACTTTCACTAACCTCCACCGTGATTTGCTATCAGCAGTCACGTGTCCTGGATTCCCTTTCCTTTTTCCATCCACCAGCTGACGCCAGCTTTCCAAACACATGACCACAACTATCGCAATGCTGTCCAGCACCCATTTAGGGCAAAACAAGTGTATTTTCTTCATAAAGAGTGTGGAGCAACATTGTGACAGGCTCAAGGGGGCATTCAGATTGCTGCAGCCACCGGCAACCCTTACCTGAACCGCGTTACCTGGGTAAAATTCAGCCCCTTCTTCCCAACCCACATGACTGCCGGTGGCCAATCACAGGGCTGCATTTAGTCAGGGGGATCAAGGTTCAGACAAGGATTGTAAGGGGATGTGCAAGGAGGCTATGGATCCCCCCCCCCCCAAGCCTGTCACAATGTGGCCCCACACCCATTTTCTATAAAATGGGGACAGTCAGTTGTTTCTTAGTGTTGGCCCTGTGTAAAGCCCCAGCACAGAATGCACACTAAGTAATCAAGTCAGGGCACTATATGGTTATATAATGATTACACGGTTTATTTTCTATGATAAAAGCAGCAGGTATTGCTTGAGGTCTCTATTCTACAGCAGGAGAGCACAGCTTATCTACTCTCTGTATGGTTGGCTATTTTAATCCAGACCAACACCTATTTTACAAACAATAGGAATTGGTCTGGGGACAACCTGATTGCTGCCCCCCCCCCCCATCTTGATCAAGCATCTACAAACCCCCTAAATCTTATCTGTCACTTGGGGGCGGTCACATTTCGTTCTCGAGTTCCCGCATTGGCGGCCAAGAACTGGACACGTGAACGCTGTTAGCCAATCATGCTGCCGAGGGAGCAAGGGGACAGGTAAGATTTAGGGAGGTTGCAGAGGCTTGACGAGGTGGGGACCCGACAATTGGGACAAATAAACTGGTGATATTTACATGTAGAATTTGTCACAGGATCAGATGAATTTGGCTCTCATTGGCAGCATAATTAAAGTGGACCAAAACCTGTGATTTTCACTATCCTTGGTCCTTCCCATTGGGGAGCCCCGCTGAGTGAAACCCCCCAGAATGCCAAGCTCACGCACCTCTCCTCCAGCCCATGGTGCATGTGCAGCCACTCAGCTTCTCCTGCCACACATATTAATGAATGGAATCCCTAGCCGCACTTACGAGCTGCATCACTTTCTCTCTTCGTCTGAGTACAGCTCCGCACAGCCATTCAATTTCGGCAGACGGAGCCGCACACAACCAAGCGATCAGAGGAAAGGTAGGAATATCGGGTGCCCTACAGGTTTGGACACAGTTTGGGATGCCCCACAGGGGAAAGGAGTAAGCCTGTCCTGAAGGGTGGGTTTTAGTCCACTTTAAGTGGGTTACTTTCCTTGGGAGAATTTTGGGGGTCTGCCATTGGCTCTGGGGAAATGCAGCCTTGGTGCTATGTGTTATACCAGCCATACATGTGGCACTAGGGATCTCCAAGCAATGTCACGTGTTGTTTTCATGGTAAAAGCCCATCACTGCAGAGGCTGCTGTCAGCATGGAAAGTGGGCCCCACCCTTACCCGAGCACTGTTCCAATGAAGAAGAAGAAAGTGGGGCAAGCTGGCAAGTCAGGGAAAGTTGTGCTGAGGTGACATTGCTCTGCAGGCTATGTCGGTAGCAGTAGTGGTGGCGGAGTTGGGGAGGCAGCATGTGACAGACATTCCTCTACACGCAGCATGGCAGCGCACTGAGCATCTCCCTGCACATACATACACACACCGCCAAGCTGTCACCCACCAGCTGACACACTCACCTCCGACAGACCCCTGCTTACCCGCTCCCAAACGCCCATCCACTCCAGGCCACCGTACCCCTGACTGGGTGACCGCCCCCCTCTCGTTGCCCAGCGACAAAACTTCCCCCGCCAGCAGGCTCTAGTCTCACTGGCTACACAGTCGCCTTCCAAGGGAAGATTGACAGTACCGCCAGCCAATGGAAAGCGATCAGGCGTGACATTGACAGGAATGAAGGGAGGCGGGGCTTAGTTCAGACATTGACAGGAAAACAAGCCTATTGCAGAGAGGGGCGGGGTTCCGTGTCCCATGTGGCTGTTATTTTCGAAGGGGGTTGGGAGAAGGGTGAATGGAGGGGACGAGAAGCAAGGTGAGAGGTGACAATGATCTGATTACTCAGGGTAAACATGTGAGCGACTCGGCTAGCCTAGCCTGCAGCCACATGTCTACCTGAGCTGTGCTTTATGTATGGGGATGCTGCCCCATATACATCCACTGCTATGCTATACACAGACCTGGCACATATATATATATATATATATATATCTCTCAAGGCTACAGCAAGGGCTAGTGCAGACCAGCTATTTAGAAAAAGCTAGAGCAAAAGTGGTTACAATACAATAACTAATAGCTATGTGGGTGCAATCCAAAACAATGGGACCAGAACACAAATATATTATGAATGCACACCTGACCACTGTAATTGATTTGCAAGAATTAAATGTATTTATATGCGGTAAGCATCTGTGATAGTGGTTTAGGGTCCAATTGAAAGTTCACAAATTGGGGTAGTGGGCGGAAACACTTACACAACAGGAATATATACATGACAAATGTCCTGGGAGCTGTATGTAATTGGTCACACGCATTGCAGTTTAGGAACAACAGACCCAGGACTTATTCATAGCGTAAAATAGAGTTTCAGAGAAGTTTTCAAGAAGTTTTGTCACTTCTTGCTATTGTGAGCAATTTCAGGAAGAGAATATCAAAGTGTGGCTATACCTTCAAAAAGTTTCTGAGGCACTTAGGTTGAAGCGGATATCCCAATTAAGGGATTGTCTGCAGTGTCCTTTAAGTAGCACAAGTGAAGCTGCTGCAATGGGTTTGCTGACACATGTTTCGGTTTGTAGCTGAAACCTTCCTCAGAGCATCCATTCAGAGATGTTGAAGCATGTAGTGATGGAACGAAGTGCAGACCAGCTATCTGCTCTAACCACGGTCTGATTGCGACACCTGATTTGGTGAACTATCACCTCCTTGTGCATCCTGATCTAGGATGCCCCTCCAGTTTAAGATCTCTAAAAAGCCAAAAATGAGCCCAAGATTTTACCAGCACTTGGCCTGCCTGTGACATCTCTGCTGCTTCCTGGCCATTCAGCCAGTGTGCTCCAAGGCTGAGGCTATATCATTCGGGTGCAGGCATGGGCTGGGGTTACTTGGGTGATGGGGTAAAGTGGTGAAGGGGCTGGGATTGGATGGGAGTGTTAGTAAAGGTAACAGCCCAGACTGCCCCAAAGCTGTGCGGCCCACCGGGCATTTGCCTGGGTCTCCCTATGGCCAGCCTTCCCCTGCAGGTAGAATTACTCACCCAGTCTGTACTGTTGTAGCCAGTAGAGTTGCACCATGTCGCTACACATAGAGAGTACACACCTGTCTGGGTACCTCATTGGTTGCAGCAGAGAAAGGGATGTGATTCAGTATCATGCATGCAGATGGCATCCCAATTTGAAAGCCGCTGTTAAGTGTCCCGTTCTCAGCCAGTAGCCGGCAAAGTGATAACTGGGACCTGGCTTAAAGATGACCAAAACCCACCGTGATCAGCCCAGTAATCTATAAGATTCCCTCACCCCGGGGCATCCAAAATTGGTATTTCCCCACTATGTGAAACCCCCCCAGGTCGTCCCATACACTTACCTTGCTTCCCGCTCCAACGGCACATGCACGAGCTGCGGCCACATCCCCGCTGTCCATCTAGCATGGTGCATGCCTGCGCCAGGCATTTGTACATGGCCGGAGGGATGTGGCCACCAGCGTGCTTGGAGCTGCTGGCCTTAGACGAAGGCTTAGAGGATGTGTTGTCAGCGGCTCCGAGCGCGCTGATTGGACGAGCGGCTGCGCATGTTCCATAGGAGCGGGAAGCAGTGATTTAACTTCAGCGATCTGGGGGGTTTCACGCAGTGGGGCAAGGACCAAAACCCAGGATAGTCAAAATCCTGGGTTTTGGTCCACTTTAAAGCAGAAGAAAACCCGGTTTTGTTCTGTGCCCCAGGGGTATCCCAAATTGTGATGAAGCAAACTCACCTTACCCCTGTCCTACAGTGCAATGCGCAGGCTCTCGTCCATTGAGAGCTGTTTAGTGTGCATATGTAATGCTCGGCAAATGGCCCTATTTACATGCAGGGCTTCTGCAACTGGATGCGCAGTGGCCACATGCCTAGCAGCATGTGCGCTCCCGTCCCCAGCCTGTCTGAATGTCTGGGGACGGTTGCTTGCTCACATTCTTTACTTTGCTGAGGGTGCCAGTATGCAGGTGAGCCCTATGGTGCCCCGGGGGTTTCACAGTGAGGCATTCCAATTCGGGAGGCCCCTGGAGAAGGCCTGCTCTAAAGTGGAACAAAACCCACCTGATATGCCTACCTCTCTGGAAATCCCACGGCTCAGGCACCCCGTTATTGGCGGTATCGAGGCATCGCAAATGTCCGCTATTGTATGGGTTAGCAGAGCTCCAGTCATTTTTGTGCACTAGAAGCGTTGAGCTTCTTAAAACAATTCAACATCAATTGAATAAAAAATAGGTGCTGATCACAGTGTATGTGGGGGTGGTCCTTGGTTTTGTTCCAATTAATAGAGCAGAAAACACTGGCCTCCAGTCTAAAATACTCTAAGGCTGGTGGTCTCCCTCTTTGTGTGATGCCAATTCCTCACCTCGACAGCAATCACACCGCCAATCACCGCTCACTGCCAGCCAAGGTATACCGTACCCACGCCAGGCATTTCTAAATAGCTGGGGAGTGGCCAGTGGTGCGAGGTTCATTCTGCCTTTTTAGTTGCTCTAGGCAGCATATTAAAAGCCGAATAGAGCGCAAGCTGGGTGCCCATGCATGCACTGTGGGATTGCCAGAAAGGTGAGTTTACTGGTTATGTGGGGGATTTCAAGCAGAAGGAGGAACAAGTCGGGTTTTGTTCCTCTTTACATTAGTATTGCCCAGTAAGTAAACATGACCCCTGCCTTCCACAGCTCATAGCTGGCAAAGAGGCAGTGCACATTGGAACCTACTCTCATCGGGCTGCAGCCACCTTTTGCTATAACAGATTAGTGCTGGAATTTCAACTGTGGCAATTCTGGGACTATAGTAGGCTAAACAACTAAAACTGGGCGATGATCATTGTGTATTTTTTCTCTGAAAAGGGTAAGGAATCACTGGAACATATTTCAAACGCATCAAAACCTGCAATTCTGACTTTCCTTGTTTTTTTTTTCCATGCCCCAGGAGCGTCCTGATATGGGATGCCCAGCTGTGTGAAACTCCCCAGATTGCCCAGAAAAACTCACCTTTCCCTGGGGTCTGTGGCACATACGCATGCTCTCATTCAGAGCAGTTTAACGTGCATATTAATGCTCGTCCAATGGTCCTGCGCTCTGCAATTGGGAGGTAGACAGCCGCATTCCCAGGCGTGCTCCCTCAGCCTATCTGAATGGCTGGACGCGGGAGATGCCTGGGATGCAGCCGCCAATGTTTACATTGGTAAGGGAGCTGCTGGAAAAGGTGAGTTTTGCAATGACTGCAGAGGGAGGGGGAGTCCACAAAGTGACATCTAAATTTGGGATGCTGCAGGGGGAAGGCCAAGTTTAAAGTGAACCAAAACCCCATCTATAAGATTCCCGGGCCGATTGATTCCCTCCCCTCGGGGTATCCAAAATGGGCATGCCCTGCTGTGTGAAACACCCCAGGTCACTCATACACTTACCTTCTTTTCCAGTCCAACGGCACATGCGCGAGACGCACCCCCTCTATCCCTCTAGCAGGGCGTGTGGCCGTGCCAGGCATTTGTGAAGGGCCAGCGTGGGCACGCTCCTAGAGGGTAGCGGGGAATACATCCAGCAGTGCGCTCGGAGCCGCTTGCCTTAGATGAAGGGACCTCAGCGGAGCCGAGCGTGCTGATTTAACGAGCGGCCACGCATGCGCCATAGGACTGGGAAGATTTGAGTTTGTTTTGGCGACCTGGGAGGTTTCACACAGCGGGGCACCAGCAATCGGGGTGCCCGGACCAAAACCCAGGATAGTCAAAATCCTGGGTTTTGGTCCACTTTAAAGACAGAAGGTAACTGCAGCTGCTCTACAGAGACCATAAAGAAAGGCTGTAATGCAGGTAAATAAAACAAAAAGGTGAGCAGGTTGAGGAATTTATTGCGACGTCAAACTATAGCAGTGCAGCTATTTGGAGCTGAGAGTACAGGTAGTGTTCCAGCACCGTGTAAACACAAATGCTCGCTTTCGCAATGTTGGTTTGTGTTGTAAAAATATTCAGCATGCTGCATTTTGTTGAAGAATCCAATGAAGCTGCTGAAACACGTGTGAAATGCATGCCTAAGCAAGTGCTTTACACGTCCTTTCACATGCAGTTCACATGAGAGGTAGTGGCTCCATGAATGGAACTACTGAGCAGTAATGTTCACTTTTGGCTTTTGTGATCTGTCACAACTCCCTGCAGAAGTAGCTGAGGCCATAATAATGCAGCCTGATGCCTCTTATATCTAGTGCTGCTGTGAACACACCAACAGCAATAATAAGGCAGCTCATCTGATGCCTGTTCCAGGTTCCATTTCCTGCAATGCAGAGTAGAAGCTGGGGTCAATTCCCTTTCTACAGAACATTAAAAGTACAGCCCATTCTTTACTGCAATGTGTTAATTCCTGAGGGGCGCCTAAACGGTTAACTTCCTGAAAGCAGTTTTATAATTGAGCCTGGTTAAAGTGGACCAACACCCAGGATTTTGACTATCCTGGGTTTTGGTCCACTTCGGTGGGGCACCCCAATCGGGGTTGCCCCGCTGTGTGAAACCCCCCAGAAAGCCCCAAAAACTCACCTCTACCCGCTCCCACGTGACCGCTGCAGCCAATCCCCGCCGGCAGACAAGCGGGAGGCAGCGTCTGACAAGAGCGCCCGATGCCGCCTCCCGCGCATCACTCTTACAGGGCGCGCCCGCGCCGGCCATTCACAAACGACCAGCGTGAGTGCGTGTCCTGCTAGAGGGACGTGCGGGAGGCAGCGGCGGGCGCTGCTGGATCGAGGAGCAGGTAGGGATTTAGGGGTTTCTGGGGGCCCCGCAGTCAGGGAGCTGATCGGTCCGGGAATCTTATAGCACCCCCGATCATGGGAGGCTGTTGGTCCACTTTAAGGGTTTTTCTGATGTAGGCAGCCTTATTTGTCAAAAAAAAATTGCACAACTCTGAAGACAGCCAGTGCTCTGCAGTGCTTGTATACGCCTATGCACTAGCTACCCCTAGCGCCGCCAGGGAACACCAGAATTCAAAGGCATTTAAAAAAATACACAGTGCCCGCACTGGCGCTATACAAATGGGACAGGCACACAACATCTGGTGAAATCCCCCTACTTTTGATTTTAGGGGTGATGGGAAAAACATTGCGGACAGTGGAATTGACATGACGGTTGATGGTTTTGCATTGCCCAAATCGCGTTTGTAGCGCTACAAAAAAGTGCAAAAAATGCATACAAAAACAATTCCAAACTGCTCAGGAATCCCGTGGCATATGACCCCCCCCCCCCCCCCCAAAAAAAAAATGGCAGAAAAATTATAATAAACCCAGCCCATTAAAATCTGAGATAAGACCACACAGTGCATGGTGAGCGCCTGGTCTTATGTGGCACTGTGGGAAACACGGTGCCGGCACGCTTATACTCCCCTGCGCTGTTGATAGATGGGACACTACCTGGCAATCAGAGGTGCTATGGATTTTTTACTTCATAACTACACCTTTTTTCACTGGGACCTGACGCTCATCTGGCACTAGCACTTAAATAAATCCCATAGTCCTCTTAGAGCCATTCAAACTAACATAATCCCAGGTCTATTGCAGCGGATGGAGGGTGCGCATGAGAGATGGCGTGGGGGTCCATCATCAATACTACACAAGGGCGGGATAGTCAAATTGGGTGATCAGGTGTCAGAGCCTCTCAGGCTGCCTATAGCATCTTTCATACTATTTTTTATTTCCTCTTAGGGAGGAAGGGACACCAGCACCACCTAGAGCATTAAAACATTATTGCTTGGCTTTGAAGAAAACAAAAGTAGTATGCAATTATGAAAACAGAAAAGTGAGAAAAGATTCAGATTTTTCCTTAAGTTTTGTCACTGTAAAGAATATGTGAAAGTGGACCAATCATCAGGATTTTGACCAACCTGGTTATAGGTCCTTTAACTTGGGGTTATTCAGGATGCCCCGCTGTGTGAAAACCTCGGGATGGCTCCCACCATGCACATGCAATCAGCGTTTTAACCATGTATAATGCACAACATAAAGGTTTTTTTTAGACAGAGCATTGGCTTAAGGAGCTGGGGTAGCCACATTTACATTCACCCCATATGTACCACACAGGTGGTAATTTATATAACCTTTCTGGAACAATTTTGTACTCTGGCGTAGACATATAGATGGCAGAAGACCAGCCTTGTTGAGTACCACCTGGTAGGATCTCAAGGAAATCCTAGCACTAGTACCACTGGTTGCGAATCACTGGTCTAAAATTTTGAAAATGACAAGTATTAGTAGATATATTTTTCTTCTTCGAAGGAAATGCCACTGATTGTGCAAGAAAATGATTATCTCTATATATCCCTCATTTAGTCCTATTCACAAGCAGTGTTATGTGTAATAATACCATTTTGTGAATACTCACCTGTAAAATGGGTATTCTAAGTATGTCACACACCCCGCTTCAAAACATTCATTACATGTGGGTTATACTGACCTGTAGATGGCGATCTTGCAGAGATGTAAAGGAAAAAAGAGAGCCCCTCCCGATCCATAAATACCTGGGACCTCCCACTCATTACCCAGTATAATAACAGCAGTAAGGTAAGGGACCAGGAAGAGCCAAATATAAAAGTCATAACAACGAAAAGTTCACCATATAAAGGATCCAGAATACAAAAGGGCAGGGTGAAGCGGGGTATGTGACATACTTATAATACCCATTTTACAGGTGAGTATTCACAAAATGGTATTATTCTAAGTATGTCGCACACCCCGCTTCAAAACATTCATTACATGTGGGACATCCAATAGCAGTGTCCATAATGGGCGGGGATCCAAACAAGGCAATAAAGCACAACTTAAACCACTGCAGCTTGCAGAACTTTGCGGTCAAAAACAGCATCCGCTGAGGCCCGCACATCAACCTTGTAAAACTGAAAAGGTGTGAACAGAAGACCAAGTAGCAGCCTTACAAACTTGTTCAACAGAGGCCTGGTGCAGGAAAGCCCAGGAAGCCCCAACAGCACGAGTAGAATGAGCAGTAACACGAAAAGGGGGAACCTTCCCCTTGGCAGAATAGGCCCCAACAACGGCTTGACGAATCCATTTACGAATGGAAGACTTGGCGGGTGCCAAACCTTTCCTGGGCCCGGAGGGCACCACAAAAAAAGCATCCATCTTACGAAAGGAAGAAGTAACCACCAAATAGTACTTCACACAGCGAACCACATCCAAGGAATGCAAGACCCTCTCCTTGTCATTGCTGGGCTTAGGACACAAGGAGGGCAGAACAATGTCCTGATTAAGATGAAAAGCAGAAACCACCTTAGGAAGGAAATCCGGCTTGAATCGGAAAACAACCTTGTCCTGATGCCTCTCAAAGTACGGGGCCTGAATGGACAAGGCCGCCAACTCAGAGACGCGCTGAACAGAAGGCTCAAAAGGAGGACCCTGAAGAGCAGAAAGAACCAAATTCAAATCCCAAACTGGGAGTAAAGGCTTCCTAGGAGGCCGCACATGCATAACCCCTGGAAAAAAAGGATGAAGGGCAAAAGACCTTTGAAAGAAAACCGCCCTTTCAGCGTACTAAGCTGGAGCCCCAAGTCCAGACCATATTGCAGAAACTCCAAAATCCTAGGGATAGAAAACACCCTACAAGGCAAGGCCCTGACCTCACACCAATCAATATAAGACCTCCAAGTCCTATAGTAGATGGTAGAGGAAGACCGCTTCCTAGCGCTAACAAGAGTCCGAATCACAGCATCGGAAAGACCTTCCCCCTTCAAGATGGAGGTTTCAGCAGCCACGCCATCAAAGCCAGCGTTGGTAAATTGGGGTAAAGTAGTTGACCCTGAGTGAGCAGATCCGGCAGCAGGGGCAGAGCGAACTGATCCACTGCCAACCACACGACGTCTGCGAACCAAACCTGCCTTGGCCATCTTGGAGCCACCAGGATTGGCGTCTCCCCCTCTAGGGCCAGCTTGCGCACCACCTTGCACACTATGGGAAACGGAGGGAACAGGTACAGAAACCCCAGATCCCTCCAGTTCAAAGACATCGCATCCACTGCCAGAGCCAGCGGATCCCGCGAGAGAGACACAAATGCCGGAAGCTTGTGATTGTGCCGAGAAGCAAAGAGGTCCACCTCCGGAGACCCCCACCTGAGGCAAATCGAGCGAAACACCTTGGGACTGAGAGACCATTCCCCCCGGCGAGATGAGAACCTGCTCAGAGAGTCCGCCTTCGTGTTCTCCACTCCCGGAATGTAAACTGCCGAAATGCACGGGACATGACTTTCCGCCCAGGCCAGAATCAAAGACACTTCCCTGAGGGCACTCCTGCTGCGAGTCCCTCCCTGGTGATTGATGTAGGCGACTGCCGTCCGATTGTCCAACCGAACCTGAACCGGCAAGCCCTGTAACTGATGAGTCAAGTGAAACAGAACCAACCTGATGGCTCTCAGTTCCAGAACATTGATGGGCTCGTGAGCCTCCTGAGGCCCCCACAGACCCTGAAACTGACGATCCTTCCAGAAACCCCCCCCCATCCTGACAGGCTGGCATACGTGGTGACCGTTTCCCAACAAGGAGTCAGAAAGGATCTGACCCTCAACAGATTGATTGGATCCAGCCACCACTGAAGGGAACGCCGAACCCGGGGGGTCATCAGGAAAGACTGATCCAACAACAGCGGAGACCTGTCCCAGGCCACCAAGAGATGGAGCTGGAGCATCCTTGTGTGAAACTGAGCAAAAGGAACCGCCTCGAAGGAAGCCACCATCAATCCCACCAGCCTCATCCCCAGCCTGATGGCCGGACGAGGGATGGACAGGAGAAACCGAGCCAATTCCTGAATCAAGAGAACCTTGGACCGAGGAAGAAACACCTTTGTCTGAGAAGTATCCAGAGACATTCCCAGAAAAGACACCACCCTGGACAGAGAAAGGGAGGACTTGGGGTAGTTGATCACCCAACCGAATCTCTCCAGAGTGGATATCACAGTCCTGGTGTCTAACTCCGCTTGGCTGAAGGAAAACGCCATAATGAGAAGATCGTCCAGATATGGCACGATGCGGATACCCTGGGCTCTGAGGAGAGCCATCACCCCAGCCAGCACCTTGGTGAAAACCCTTGGAGCCGAGGTAAGTCCGAAAGGAAGGGCCACAAACTGAAAATGCCTATCTTCCACCACGAACCTGAGAAATCTCTGGTGCGCCAGAAAGATTGGAGCATGCAGGTAAGCATCCTTGATGTCTATGGATGTCATGAAGTCCCCCTGACGTAGAGAGTAGATGGCTGAACGCAGTGTTTCCATGCGGAACTTCCGGGGACTGATGAACCTGTTGAGGATCTTCAGATCCAGGATGGGCCGAACAGAGCCGTCCTTCTTGGGCACCGTGAACAGATTGGAATAAAAACCCCGGCCCCGGTCCGAGGGAGGCACCGGGCAAATGACAGCCATATCCAGAAGATTTTTTACCGCCGCCCGGAGCCCCTGCGCGGCCAGAGGATCCGAAGGCACCCGAGACCTGAAGAATCTGGGAGGGGGCCGGATCTCGAACTCCAGCTTGTAGCCGGAAGACACCACTTCCCGAATCCATCTGTCCAAGACCTCCTGGTCCCAGACCTGGGAGAAGTGTCGCAGCCGTCCCCCCACCCACAAGGGTGAGGGCGCCCCCTCATTGCTGAGCTGGCTTGGCAGCGGCTTTGGGCTTAGAGCCCCAACTGTGTCCTGGACGGGCACGTCCCCTGCCCCTGTTCCAGGAATCACCTCTGGATGAGGAGAAAGCCAATCCTCTGCCAGCTCTGGCCCCATGAAAGGAACAACGTTGCTTCCTTCATTGAGGTAACTTACCGCCTTTGGCGACCGAATCCAATTTTTCTCCAAAGAGCCGCAACCCCACAAAAGGGAAGTGCCGTAAGCGACTTTTTGGACACAAAATCAGCCGCCCACTGGCGCAACCAAACCGAACGCCGAATAGCCACAAGCAGGGCCGACGTTCTGCCACACATCACCAATGTGTCATCCAAGGCGGCTAGTACAAATGACAAAAACAATTCACACCGTTTAAGAGCAATGAACTCATCACTAGCCGGATCGAGCCTGGAAGTAGTCAACAGGTCCCTAACAACCGACCTGGTAGCTACCACTAAAAGCGCAGAAGCACAAACAGGCCGCAAGGCCGACCCGACACTGGCAAAACCATGACAAGCCATCTGGTCAATGCGTTTATCCTCACCATCTTTAAGAGTGGAACAATCAGGAGAATTCAAAATAGCGGTGTTGGACAACCCCAAAACCGGGGCATCCACCTCGGGAGGGGATGACCAACGCTTTACTGCATCCAACGGAAAGGGATATTTCTTATCCCAACCCGGAGGAACACCTGGGAGCCGAGTAGGCCTCTCCCATTCCTTAGTAATGCCATCAAAATGCTTTTGATTAGGGAATTCCAAGCGCGGCTTAGACTCCTCGAAAAACTCCCCTTTTGCGGAGGAGCCACCTCAGGAAGAGAAATAGCCAGAACCTCAAACATCTGAGCCAGAACCTTAGGGGTATCCAAGGAATCCCCCAGCCCCCGCTCGGTATCAGTGCCAACAAACTGCTGATCTTCCGAATAATCCGATTCCTCAAATAGCTCCCCTTCCTCTAGCGGGGAGTAATCGGACCAGTCCAGAGAATCAAACTCATCAAAGTCAACAGCCGGCGTGGCTGGAGACAAGTGCTTTCTCTTAGCCGGGGCCTTTCTGGCAACTGCGCTAGAAAATAATTTCTCAAGATTGGCCAATCTGGCACACACCTCAGATTGCGACTCCCCACCCATGACAACGTCACATGGGGCACGGATCAGTCGGGGAGGGTTAGGAGAAGAGACCGGCGGCGCTGAACCAGACGCCTGGGGTCCGGACTGCCACGTAATAGTCTGCTGCGCACATGGTATACAAAGAAAAACATCATCTCCCGTAAGGGATACCCCACACCCCATACACTGCCGGGATTGCCCAGAGGGGAGCCCAAGCCCAGTATCCGGGGACGCCTCCATACGGTGATCTTATAGATAGTCGCGCCCCCCCTCTAAGGAGAAGGGCATCCGGAAGAGGGGAGAAAACCACCAGGGTGGAAGGCCAAGGGACAGGGCATCCCAAAACCGGGGTCACCAACCCGGTTAACCGCCTACCCTTTAGTATAGGGTCTCACGGTGGAGCTTTAGCTCCTAAGCACCTAGGGTGCCATCTACCCTCGCCCGGAGCAGCAGCCTAGGCTGGGAGGCAGGGTAAGACAAAACAGGGATCCGGGCAGAAATAGATAAAATAACGGGCCGGGGGTCATCCCGGCTACCTGAAATCCCCCTGTGCAAGGAGGAGACATCTTCTTTTTTTTTTTATAAATTCTTTTTTTATTAATTTTCAACGTGAAACAGTGGAAATACAGTCATGACAGGAAACAATGGCAGACGTTTCAAAGATAATCTATCAACATACATTTGTTTCATTCTCAAGCTCAGAGCAAGCCTATTGGCTCGAATTTAAGTCAACCAAGAGTATAAGAAAGAAAAAAAAAAAAAAAAGAACCTACGGGGTAAACAGAACAGAACAAGAGGGCAGGGCAGGGTACATGGGCGGAGGGGCAGTTCGGGCTCATAGCCGCACGCGTCGGGGGGGGGGGGGGGGAGCGGAAGCGGGGCTGGGGGGGGAATACAAGACCTCATGTATGGGCTGTAGTACTATTCATGGTACGGGAGCTTACATTCCTAAGAGGACTCCAGGATTGCCTTGCATTCATCGGAGTCTAAGAACAGCATCCAATTATACCAGGTGGTGGTGAATTTTTCAGACCCTCCATCTCTCGTCAAAATAAGGCTCTCGAAGCGCATGATATCATTCACCTTTAACACCCAGGTTGCCAGCGAGGGGGGACTATTCTGCCTCCACATTAGCGGTATGCAGGCCTTCGCTGCATTCAATAGCTGGCACTGGAGAGATTTCTTATAACCCTTAAAGGGAGCCTTGGTTAGGTGGAGCAGACACGCGCCCGGGTCGTCAGGTAGGTGATACTCCGAGATATCGTTTATGATCTTCCTGACGGCATCCCAAAAGGGACGAATCGTAGGGCAAGACCAGAAAATATGTAAAAGGTCACCCCTCTCCGCACCACACCTCCAGCAGTTAGTCGACGAGCCGGGCTTCCACTTACCGACAACGGTGGGAACTGCATACCAGCGGGTGAGTAGCTTGTAATTGCACTCCTGGAATTTAGTGCAAATGGAGGTTTTGTGCGGCGCGGAGAGAAGCCTCCCAATCTGGTCTGGTGACAAGGTGACGCCTAGGTCTCGCTCCCACTTTCCAATGTAAGGCGGCACCTTATCGGCCATGGGGGAGACAAGTAGCTTATACATGCGGGAGAGAACATGTGTCTCAGGATTATTACTTGTGCAAATTTCCTCAAAAGCTGTGAGAGGCCTGAGCCGCGTGGGGATAGCCCCAAGGGACCCTAGAAAGTGCCGTAGCTGAATGCACTGCCAGCCTGACCATTCTGAAAGCCCCCTGGCCCGAGCTAGTGAAGATAAATCCGACCACCCGTCCTCCGACCAGAAATGTTGTACTCTATAGACTCCCGCCTCTCTCCATTCTTTGGATCTCGGACCCTCACATCCCGGGGGGAAGCAGGGGTTCCCCAGAACGGGAATCAGGGGGGAGGGTCCAGGGGAGATATCTTGAAGGCCCGCTGCTAACTTGCCTATCCTTAAGGTGACTCCTATGGTGGGATGTTTTAGAGCCCGGGGCACGTCCTTCCCCTCCAGCCACATAATGTTTGGTAACGGTGCCTCAGCGGCCCCCTGTTCCAAGCCGACCCACTGCTTATTGCACCCATGTAAACACCAGTCCACCACTCTCCCCAGGTGTACTGCAGAGTGGTATCTCACCGGATCTGGGAACCCTATTCCCCCGTTCTCTTTTGCCCTGGTGAGTGTGTCTCTATTAATCCTGTGCCGTTTCCCCCCCCAAACAAATTTGGCAAAGAGGGATCTGACCTCCCGTAGGAAGGCTGGAGGGATAGCTATCGGGAGGGCCTGCAGAAGATACAGCAGCCTAGGGAGAAGGTTCATCTTCAGGGCGTTGCACCGCCCGAACCAAGATAGTTTTCCCAGAGACCATTTTGAGACATCCTCCTGAAACTTCCTGAGGAGGGGGGGGAAATTTAAGCCAAATATTTTGGAGAGATCACTTCCAATTTTAGTCCCCAGATAGGTAAAACATTCTTTGGCCCATTTGAAGGGGAACGAGCTCTGCAGGAGGGAGAACCTCTCTGTCGGGATGTTAATATTATGCATTTCAGATTTGGAGTAGCTAATTTTATAACCTGAAAGTTCCCCGTATTGCCTGAGCTCCTCCATTAAATTAGGTAGTGAAATTTCTGGGCCTGATAAGCAGAAGATCAGATCGTCTGCGTATGCAGCTACTTTATATTCTGCCTCCGAACTTCTCAGACCTCTGATGTCCGGATGTCTGCGAATCTTGCAAAGCAGTGGTTCAAGGGTCAAAATAAAAATCAGTGGAGACAGCGGGCAGCCCTGCCTCGTCCCATTTGAGATATCAAAAGACTCTGAGAACACGCCATTCACTCGCACCGACGCCGAGGGACCCTCGTAGAGGCTGAGGATCCAGCTTAATGCGGTAGGGCCAAGGCCCAAGTGACGAAGGGTGGCCCTCATAAAGAGCCAACTAACCCTATCGAATGCTTTCTCGGCGTCGGTCGCGAGGAGAAGGGCGCGCACGTTTTCCTGCTGCGCCGTATGTATTAGGTTCAGCACCTTAATGGTGTTGTCCCTGGCTTCCCTGTGTGGCATGAACCCCACCTGGTCCAGCCCAATTACGTGGTGGAGGTGTGGGGCTATTCTTGCGGCCAGGACTTTAGCAAATATTTTAATATCTGAATTTAAAAGGGAAATAGGTCTGTAGCTGCTACATTGTGAGGGATCTTTCCCTTCCTTTGGCAGTACAGAAATGAATGCCCTTAGGGAGTCTGTCGGAAAGGAGCCTCCGCCCCTGACCGAGTTGAAGACCGACAGCATTCTGGGGGCCAGGATCGGCATGAGTCTCTTGTAGTAAAGCGCCGGGAGCCCATCCGGGCCCGGGGCTTTCCCGCCCGCCGTCCCGCTGACCGCCTTCTGCAGCTCCAACAAAGAAATAGGTTCCTCCAATCCCTCGACCACCTCAGGCGGCAGGCTGGGCATCCCCGACTCACTGATGTACTTCTCTATCACGTTCGACTGGTCCGGTCTCCGGTCTTTCGGGAGGTTGTACAAAGATTGGTAAAACCTCCCGAAAGACTCTGCAATTTCACTTGTTAGATGTCTGACCCGACCATCCGAGCCTGTGATCTTCGGGACATAGGTCTTAGCCCTCTCTGAGCGGAGGGCCCTGGCCAAGAGCTTGCCACATTTGTCCCCCGACTCATAGAAGGCTCTCCGACACTTCATCAGTTGAGCCTTCAGCCTATCACAGCTCAGTGTTTTAAGCTGTTCCCTCAAAGACGCCAGCGTTGCAAGATGGGCGGCTGCCAGGGATTGTTTATGGAGCATCTCAAATTTCCTGATCTCCGCCAGGAGTTCCAGCGTGCGTTTTGTTTTTTCTTTTTTTATTCGGGAACCGATCTTGATGAAAATCCCCCTAATGACACATTTATGGGATTCCCACAGGACTCCAGGGCTTATCTCAGGGGAGGCGTTTAAGGCGAAGAACTCTTGGAGTTCTTTTTGAATTTCCTCCATGGCTACCTGGTCCTCTAGCAAGGAGGTATTGAGCCTCCATGACCAGCCCTTCATGATTGGGCTCGGTAGAATCGCCGTGAGCGTGACTGGGGCATGGTCGGAGATGGTGATACTGCCGATTTCAGCAGCAGAAACCTTGGGTAACGAGGCATGCGGGATCAGGAAAAAATCTATTCTGGAGTAAGAGTTGTGGGGGGTGGAGAAGAACGTATAGTCCTTATCTGTCGGGTGGAGGATTCTCCAAGGGTCTATTAGCTGGTATAGGGCAATTATTTTTTTGAGCCTATTAAGTTTAGTGTAGGACAGCTGCGGCGCGCCCCTGGAGGTATCAATAAGTGGGTCCAATGCTAAATTAAAGTCCCCTCCAATAATCAATTCCCCCTCTCTGAAAGCTGAGAGGTCTTCCATTGCTTTTTCAAGGAAGGCGGTCTGACCCGTGTTTGGCATGTAGAAATTGGCAAAGGTGTAAAGATGGGACGCCACTTTCCCTTTCAGGAAGATCCAGCGCCCCACTGCATCTGTTCTATAGTCAACAAGCTCCCACGGGAGGCTGGCATCAATTAAAATGCAGACCCCCCGGGACCTAGAGTCCGGGGAGTAGCTGTGGTAGCTCTTTTGAAAGGTTCTGTTACCCAAAGAGGGTGGACCACCAACCTTGAAGTGCGTTTCCTGCAGGAAGGCTATTTGGGCTTTAAGCCCCTTAAGGTTCCTCAAAGTGAGGGACCGTTTTTCTGGGCTGTTAAGCCCTTTGACGTTCAGGGAAACTATGTTAAATTCTGATATGTGTGAGGTCAAAGTTGCTTGTTTGGCCCCCCCAGCCATGGCACCCACGTGTGCCAGCCCGACACCCAATGGAAAGGAGGAGGGGAGGAAGGGGAGGGAGGGGGTACAGAGGGTAGCTAGTCTACCCCTGTAGTTGAGGGTACGCTATAACCAAAAATTAGAACACAGAACAAAACAAATCAAAATTAACAGTGCTAATCCAAGTATGGAAAATCGGGGTCTCGATCGCACGAGCGTCCGAGAAGCCCCACCTATTGGGGGGTAAAGCGTCTAGCAGGGAAGGCGGGACTCAAGGGAAGGCACCCTACCGTCCCCCGACCCCTGATACACGCTCTCCTGCCAGTCAGCCACTTAAATTATCAGTTACATTACTAGAGAAAGGCGGACCAAGGGGAAACAACAACCTAAAACTTAAGAAACATAACAGCGGGGGCTAGGACCAGAGGGATCGTCCCCGGAAGGCAGGCCAATTAGCTCTGCCGCCCCAGGGTAGTGTTAGTCCATCATTCTAGTCCAACGCAGACGCTGAGAAGGGATTAAGAGAAGAGAAGCGGCCTCAGGATGAGATGAGTCAACGCCAGTTCCAGTCCCTCCCCCCGGGGCCCGCCAAGGCTCTCACCCCAGCCCCAGAAGGAGGAACCAGGGGGCGGGGAGGAGACCCCGGCCCCTCGGGACGGCCATCTAGACGGGCCGTGCGTAGCCGTTGCACGGAGGGGTCACCCCTCTTAGACCGAGACGACCCGCCACCATACGGAGCAGAGGGTCTCTTGAGGCGCTGCAGATCGCGGTAACTCCTCGGCCCCCTCCGTGGGCCACTCGTGGATTCTTGCAAAGCGCCGGGAAACTCCGGAGACAGCCAGTCCGGGATCTGGATGGGCTTGCAGCCGAGGAACTCAAACAACTTCTCCAAGTCCGCGTGAGACCTCAGAATGAAATTGCGCTGCTCCCTCCTCACAATCAGATGGAAAGGAAATCCCCATCTGTAGGTGGCCCCATTTGTTAAAATAACTTCAAGAAGGGGTTTAAGGGCCCTCCGCATCTGCAAAGTCCGTTTGGAGAGGTCCTGGAGAATTTTAACAGCCACGCCATTGTATTCAACTGTGCCCTTGTCCCAGGCTTTCCGAAGTATCTCTTCCTTAAGGGAGAACAAATGGACTTTGCACACCACATCTCGTGGGAAGGCTGGATCCGTACTTTTGGGGCCAAGGGCCCGGTGAACTCTGTCAAGCACAATCGCAGTAGCTGGATCCCGATCGAGGACCGTGTTAAAGATATGTGATACGATGCGCTGTAGGTTTTCTCCCCCTGCCGCCTCTGGGATGCCCCTCAGGCGGAGGTTGTTCCGTCTACTCCTGTTTTCCAGGTCATCTATATGGAGAAGGCACGTTTGCAGCATCGCTTCTTGACGAGCGCTTCTGGATTCTAACGCCTGTACGCGGTCAGCTGTTGTTGCGCTCCCTGTCTCTAGTACAGTAACTCTTTGCTCCACTACTGAGACCTGATGTTTAACAGTTGTCAATTCCCGCTTAAATGTTGCTTCATATTTTGCGATGAGACTTTCTATGTCTGATCGTGACGGGATCCCCTTAAGAAGCGAGATGGTTTCTAAGTGTATTTCGTTGGCCTGAGATTGAGACACTTCAGGAGACCTTCCATCGGGAGAGAAGAGCGGCCCAGGTGGGGACACGGGGCGGGCGCCAGGCGGAGATGAAAAGGACCCCGGGGACATGGGCGAGAGCCCCGGTCCTACATTATCACTGGCACTTCCTGGGGACGGTAACAGCGGAGATGGCGGGGAGCCCAGTAACGGGGGTGCCCCAAGCTCGGCCGGGCGCACTCCCTGTATGGCTTCACTGCAGCCAGGGGACAATCGGGGAAGCTCCCCGGACAGGGCAGTCACGTCAATAGGGGTGAGAGTTCCTAGGACAGGCAGAGCCATATTTTTGCTTCTCCTGGGCTCAAAAGCAAATTTTGATAGGTTGAGGTGCAAGGGGGCCCCGCTCTGCTCTGCGCCCTGCACCACTGCCTCCATTATGGGGTTTGTTTGGGGGACTTCAGTACAGCTTATCTCCTGCTGCCTGACCTGTATGTTTGAAGGGGACAGGGACGGGGAATGTGGCGGAGTGCTTTCACTATGTCCCATGGGCCAGCTGATGGGAGCTGTATTAGATGCAGAGGCCACCATCTCTGCTCCCCGCTGCGGAGCTCCACTGTGTGTCTGTGCGGTGCCTGCTGTGACCGCCGAGCCTGTGTCTGCAGGCTGAGTCACTTCTCCCGCTCCTCCTCCCCTCTGTGCAGAGCCCTCTGCAGATCGAGATGCGGGCCATGACGCGGCCCGTGATGCGGGTGGTGATGCGGCCGCCTCTGGCTCCGCGGCCGCCATCTTGCTGCACCCACCTCTGCAATCCGGCTCCTCGGTCCTCAATGCTGCCTGCTTCTCATCCCCGCAGGCGGGCGGCGGGCCCCGGGACGTCACGCTCTCCTGGTCGGATGCCTCGCTTTGTGAAAAGGTAGGGCAGGCTGTGTCAGTCGCGTGTTCCTCGCCGCATCCCGCCGCCATGCCGCTCCTCGCGCCTCTCCCGCCGGTGAGCCATTTGCCAGCTGTCGCCCACTTCGGAGGGGTCTTCCTATCCCCTCTGTCCCCACTCCTCCTCGCCTTCTTTTTGGTCATTCTTGGTGGCCGATTTGGCGGTGCCAATGCTAATTAAGGGGTCTGGGGTCCGGGAGCAGGGTTACACACGTCCACACTCCACCATTGCCAGGACACGCCCCCCCAGGAGACATCTTCTGACTTGCTCGCCGTCTGCAGAGATAAAAGACTGGGTAATGAGTGGGAGGTCCCAGGTATTTATGGACCGGGAGGGGCTCTCTTTTTTCCTTTACATCTCTGCAAGATCGCCATCTACAGGTCAGTATAACCCACATGTAATGAATGTTTTGAAGCGGGGTGTGTGACCTACTTAGAATATAAGCATTGAATATGCTCTAACACACATCCTTGGGTCGCTACAGGCAGCACTGTGGCAAGCATTCTAAAAACTGAGGCTGTGCTTCTCCCCCTATGGCCATGGCTCTTCTTCACTGCACAAGTGGAGGGAAAGCGAATCTATAGTGGCAAGGCAACACAAGCTGAGCTCAACCAGCAATGGGATAGCAGTTCTAAATGTGTGTAGCCACCCCCAGGTCTGAACTGCAGAGAGCACTGCCTTGGACCCTAGGAAGCGCATTGCACCCAACAAGGGGAGACACATCTTGGTAGAAGAACCAGGATGTTAACAGGTTCCATACACCCTGGGTGATGGTTCTTGATGGAAGAAGGGAAATTGTCTGTTTGGGAATCTGTTTTGAGGGAAATTTCACTACCCCTTAACCAACTTTTACATGCCAATCGGGGGGGGGGGGGGGGGGGGGCTATTAAAGTGGAAGAAAGCCCTCTGTCAATTTCCTATCCCTGGGCATCCCCCCCCAGGCAAATGCACAGGCCACATCCCCAACCCTCATGTGTGTCCACGTGAGAGAACTGGGAATGCGATCCCTCTCTGCTATGGCAGGCTCTGTTGTCAAGCAGAGTTCTCTCTAGAGAACCAATTGGATGAAAGCCTGCAAATCTGCCATGGAACCGCTGCAAAGGTGCAGTTTTACTGCAATATGGGGCAGGGCGTCACAGCAGGGCATCCCAAATTGCCTGCAAAGGCCTCTCCAGCTCTCGGTTTTGTATTTATGGCCCCCAATTGCCAGAGACCCTATCATTCTACATACATGCATAAACCTGCAGAGAGCATTCAGACCATCTACCCCTATAGAGAACATTTAGAGCACTCTCCTCTATAACATGTATGATCTTTGGGAAAAAAAGCTAGTGCGTCCTATGAATCTAGTCTATACGAATGACTCTTCTGATACTTCCAGTGGTGAAATGTTCCTACAAAATCTGTGAAATCTAAGCGATCGTTTTGCACTGAAAGCAGTTACACTTCCATAACAATACATACACAGCTAGGAGTGTTCACTATGGCTTATAGGTTTGTTAAATAGCTGCACAACTTTCCAGGTCCAATACATTGGCATTATTTTACATAGGTTGGAAGACATGAAGCACATATACAAGTAAGGGGCAAGTTGTGGCCTAGAGGTAAGGAAGTGGCCCTGTAATCAGAGGGTAGCATATTCAAGGCACCCCCACCACTTCCTGCGTTAGGGCAGCCCACCGCTCTGGTGATATGTACACTCTGCACGGATGGCTTAAATGTGGAGAAATAATTCCTATGCATGTGCATAGGCATCTATGCGCCCCCCCAAGTATTTGCTTCATGTTCTGCATTAGCTTGTATCAGACAGAATGCATATCAGATCACCGAACTAAATAGGTCTAATTTTAAAGAGCTAACAAGAGTCCTGTAGTGTTCATGGTTGTCTTTATAATGCATTTTTTAGGTTCACATCACTTGCCTTTTTGTACTTGTATAAATTTTGCCACTGCACATTTACATAAATATTTAAAAAAATTGTGTTTTTTGTAAGTCCTGAAATTTACTCTTGGATGCTTTCAAACCATCACGTGTACACTGGCTTATATTAGCCAAGTGCTGCAATCTTTTGATCCGAGTTTTTATCAGCTTTGCCAATGCCAAAAAGTATTTCCAGTTTCAAAGGAAATGCCTTGTTTGCTCATGATCACCCTGTTTAACCCTTTAAGTGCCAGCCTACCTGGAGTTTTTTGTCACACTCTGTTGCCAGACCATTTTGCACTATTTTGCACTCCCCATGTTCAAATGTGATTTTTGAAGGGATTTCCCAGGAAAAGGATATATTGTTTTTTTTTTCAGCAGAGTCTGAGCTTTAACATGAAATGTCTTGTTTGTAATTTTTAGGTGTATTCTCAATATTTTTTGGCGAAATATGTGCACAAAAATAAAAAAAAAATCTATTTTTTACAATTTGTAGTGTTTTTTTTTGTAATAAAAAATGTAAGTTAGTCAATAAAATCTTATTGCGTGTGAAACCCCAATTTCTCCCGGTTACAGCGGTACCACATATGTATTGGTAGACACCCTTTCCTGCCCAGGAGACTCCCCCAAACTGAAACAGAGCTTTAGGGGATTTTCAGAAAAAAATACAACTGATATGCGCACCTTGCAGTTTTTCCAGAAAAACAACCCTTTACATTTGAAATACCCCCCACAAACTATATATGCTCTGGAAGTACACACCTCAGGCTTTCTATTTGTACCAGGCTTGTTGATATGGCCACAGTTTTCTAGAAGTAATCCCTCAATGTATTCTTTGGTTGCAAAGAGTTTCCCTAAAAAAAGGATAAAAAAGCAGAATCAAAGCCACATTTTCCTAAAAAAACTATATACAAACAAGAAAAAACAACTATCTGAAAAAGCAACATCCCCCGAACAGAACGATACCCAACATGCATAGTTACTGTCAAGGGAAGAGTTGCCAAACCCCCCAAAGTAAAGCATGAGCATAACGGTAATTTTTCTTGAAAATTTCAGCTCTGCAGACAAAGTGCGCACCTTGCGATTTTTCAACCTAAACAACCCTTTACATTTGGAATATCCCCCATAAACCATATATTCCCTGAAAGTACACATGTTAAGCTTTCTAAGCGTACCCAGCTTGTTGTAGTGGGCTCATCTTTCTGGAATTAATCCCTCAAAGAACTCTTTGGTTGCGCAGGGTTTCCCTAAAAAATGTATAAAAAAGCTGAATAAAAAACACCTTTTCCTAAAATATAAATATGCAAACAAGAAAAAACAAGTCTGAAAGCGCAAGGTCCCCCCGAACAGAACAATACCCAACATGCAGAGGTACTATTAACCCTTTTAATTGCCAGCCAGCCTACTTGAGATTTTGTCACCCTCTGTTGACAGGTCATTTCTCCCCATTTTGCACCATGTTTTGTGACATTTTAGCTGGAATTTTCAGGAAAATTATATATATATTTTTTTGCAGCAGAGTTTAGGCTTTAAAGTGGACCAACACCCACGGGTGATCGGCCCAGGAATCTATAAGATTCCCGGGCCGATCACCCCCCACCCCGCGGGACATCCGAGATCGGGATGTCCCGCGGGGTGTAACCCCCCCAAAACCCCCGAAAAACCCTACCTGATCTTCGGCGGCGGCCGGCCGCCGCCACCTCCCTCGCGCCCCTGCAGGCGTGCCCGCGCCGGCCGTCTGCGAATGGCCGGCGCGGGCGCGCGCGCGCGTCAAAAGGGACGCGCGGGAGGCGGCGGTGGCGGCAGCCGCTTAGACGTCCTGGAATAGAGCTTGTACGTTGGCGCTGGGAGCGCGGAGAGGTGAGTTTTTCGGGGGGTTGGGGGGGGGTTTCACACAGCGGGGCACCCCGATCGGGGGTGCCCCATCGAAGTGGACCAAGACCCAGGATAGTCAAAATCCTGGGTGTTGGTCCACTTTAACATGAAATGTCTTGTTTGTAAATTTTATTATTCATTTTATTTATTAAGTAAAAAAAAAAAAATTTTTTTTAGAAAATTGCCTCCTTTATTTTAAATAAAAAATGTATTTGATTAGGGAAAACCATATTGCACCCATTTCTACCGATTAGAACGGTACCGCATATTTATCGGTAGCCCCCTGTTCCTGCCCAGGAGACCCCCCTAACTGAAACAAGTAATTTTTAACATTTACAAATAAAATACAACTACCATCCACACTACAAAGGGTTAAATCGAGAAAAAAAAAAAGTGACATAGGGTCCCCCCTCTCGGGGGGGGGGGGGGGGCATTTTGGGGGGATTTTTAAGGGTTAAAAATCCTGAAAAAATGACATTTTGTGGCCCCTGGCCCTGCAGGCTACAAGCCCGCATAGCCCGTGGGCCCGGGCTCTTCTGCCCCCCCTGGGCTTTGGGGAGGCAGGTAATGGGGGTGCCAGGGGTTAATGGCAAGTCACTGGCTAGCGCAGGTGACTAGCCATCCCCCCAGCCTTGAGAACTGGTATAGGGGTCTCATGGACCCCTTACCAGTTCACAAGGTGTTAAATGTAAAAAAAACACACCACACAGAGAAAAAAAAATACAATTCTGTGAAATACTCACCTGTAGAATTGGTATTATACGCATACAGTACGTCCTGCTCCAATATAATCCTTACACATGGGTAATCCTCCGCCAGAGGGCGCCGTTCACTGCAAGACATGCAAAAAACAGGCTCCTCCCAGCCCTTCATATACCCAGGGACCTCCCACAAATCCCCAGTATTGAAAAGCAGTGAGAAAAGAAGCAGGGAGAAACCAACCACCAACTGGTAACAATAGTAATGATAAAAAATCACCATACAGGGGATCCAGAAATGTAAAACCAGGGTGGGGTGGAGCAGGACGTACTGTATGCGTATAATACCAATTCTACAGGTGAGTATTTCACAGAATTGTATTATTCTAAGCATACAGTACGTCCTGCTCCAATATAATCCTTACACATGGGACATCCAATAGCAGTGTCCATAAAGTAGGGTGGGATCCCCAACAAAAAGGCACAGCAGACAGTAGAGGCGCTATCACCTGCAAACTTTGCTACCAAGTACGACATGAGCAAAGGCTCTAACGTCAATCCCATAACAAAACCTTTGAAAAGGTATTGAACAGAAACAAGCAGCGGTCTAGCAACTTATTCAACAGAAAACCTGGTGCTGAAGGGCCAAAGGTACCCAAACACCAAGAGAACGGGATAAAGCGAGAGAGAGGGAGATTCTTCCCCCTTAAAGAAATAGGCCAGTGTAACAGCCTAACCAGCCCAAAGGCAACGCAAGACAGGCGGGGATACAGACCCCTTCACTAACAAGGATCAGCAAGAAGCCAAAACCTTTACTCAGGACCCGGAAGGCAAACCATCCAAGTAAGATCAGTCCAAAGGGCGCATAGGCCCTGGAAGTAAACGAGATCAGGCGCATACATATGGAGGCGCCCGCAGACCCCAAAGGGCATCAGTCCCCCTAAGGGACAAGAACCAACCAGGTAAATTTCAACACCTGTTGAGGGGATGTAGACCCCTTACTTCAGCATTATTAAGAATAAGGCCCATAGGCAGACTAAAAGGACTTAAATAATGATCATAAAACACCACCTTGGACAAAAGGGTCCGGCTTAAGGCGGAATACCACCACATCATGGTGTGTATATATATATATATAAATATATATAATGAACGAGGGCTAAGTAAACAGCACCACCTTCTCAGGCACGCGTCTGACTGAAGCAACAGCCCCCGGAGGGGCTACTTGAACTACAACACAGCTCAGACAGCATCCAGGATAAGTCCCAAGGGAACAATCTGCAGGGCAAACAGAATGGAAACAACAAGGACCATAGAACTACTAGGGAGATGCCCCTGAGCAATCCCCAAGAGAACTCCTGACAAGGAAGACAGAACCAGACTTCTACAGGAAGGCAGACAGGACAGAACCTGAACCTTCAGAGTACCTAGATGGGGAGCCAACCCCAACCTATGCTGTAACAACTCTAGAACCCTGGGAACCGAGAACGTCCAACAGGGGAGAGACCAAGACTCATGCCAATCAATAGGGGTACACCATAACCCCCAATAGACTGAGGAAGCGGAAGCCAAAGAAGCTTGCTCCTAGCCCCCCATATACCAAATCACCCAGAAGATAAGCCTGTCTCCAAGGGGTGAATGAATCAGCTGTCAAGCCCCAGACTAGAGTCTGTAGATTGGGACAACATAAGAAGGAGCCTGACAAGGGTAGAACCGCACTCCCGAGAGAGCGTACAGGTCCGCTGACCTCAGCAGTTCACTAGGCCACCCAGGGGCCATCAATCTCACGGGTCTCTCTATCAGCACTACCGTGTGCAGAACCCCACATAGCAGGGTGAATGAAGTTAAAGCCTACAGCACCTGGTATTCCCAGGCGGTCTCCCATCCAAGTACTGACCAGGCCCGACCCTGCTCAGCCTCCGAGATCAGACGAGATCGGGCGCATTCAGGGTGGGGTGGTCGTAGGCTAGAAAGTCTAGACATAAATTTACTAAGCCCCCATGACCAGAGTCAGAATATTCTGGGGCAGTAAAAACAAGGGCAGAGCCCCTGTGATATAAGCGAAACCCAACAGAGCCACCCTAGTTGGCTCTCAGAGGGACAACAGGATAGCACAACCTGCCACTGAAAGACATCAATCGGAGCGAACAACATTGAGGAGCAGGGGGCGTAGACCCCCACCCAGATCAGGAACCTTCCAGGAGAATCATCCTGCTTCAAGCTCCAGACCAATAATAAAACAGGCCATTGTCTTCCAACAGGCCAAGAGTCCCCAAATAGACAGGTCCTAAAGAGGAGAAGTCCAGCAGTTATAGAGTCAACTGAAGGCTCATTGTTTTAACAAAGCCATTAGGTAAGATGGACCCTCTAAGGGACCCTACCTAGGAACCACGGGGGGTTTTAGAGGAAATTCCCCTTCCCGCCAACCTGCGCGACTTGGTACCCAAGGTGACCATTCACAGGAAGATGCAAGTAAAGAAGGGGGTGCCCCCTGACAGGGTCCTTGAATATAACCAGCTCAAGAGGAACCACCGTATCGAAGGGGAATGAGCACAGACCTAGCTCCCGGGGTGCTGGAACCCCATCTAGGGTCAATAACCTACTGTGCCAAAGAGCCCAAAGGCTCTGATACGCCACCAACGGGCCCACCAGCTGTAATCCTGCCTGGTGAAAGTAAGATGTCAGCAAAGGGGGAAAGAGCCCCCGTAACCAGGAGTCCACTTGTTGCCCAGGAAGAAGGCTTAAGCCTGAACCGAATCCAAGGAATGGAGATAGCGGATAAGGGACCGTGAGGGATTGAGGTGACTGAGCACCCATCCACTAACTCCCAGGGGACACCGCCGGCCGACTAACCCACTCGGCCTGACGTAGAGATTGGGGAGTAAGGAAAGACGACCCGGTAGGTCCTAGTGCGGACGCCCCACAGGCATGTCCGAGACATAACCCCCATCCGCGCCATGGCGAGTAGCCTGGGAGCGGAAGAGAGGCCAAAAACAAGGCCCCAATCCGCAGGGTTGGTCCTGCAACACTGACTAGTAACGGTCTTGGTGTCCAGAAGACAGAAGGGGAACTAACAGGATCTAGAACGCCACAGGAGGCCAGAAGCCCCCCTTACAAAGGGCGCCTGTGTCCCAAGACAGAGATATCATACAGGGACTACCTGTGAGTGTAGAATTGCCAAGCCTATCATTGGCCAGCATGGCCCAGATTGCCTCATTATTTTGAGGGAAAGAGAAAGGTTAACATAGAGGCTATCTCCCCATTCTGTTAAGGGCAACCTGCAAGTAAGCCCAGACCCTGCCAGCCGAGTACGGCCTGCAATAACTCCTGAGAGGAAAACAGGGGCTCGAAGCACCCAGACAACCTCCGAGAGGGACCGCCCAGCCAATTCTATCCTGTGTCCAGGGGAACTACCTCCTGGATCCACCAGAAGGAGAAGATACTCTCCCAGATAGGAGCCAGGTGCTGTGACAGTCCCCTCGCCCAGAATGCGAGGGCGTCCCTTCATGCTTGGGAAGTCTTGGCAGATTTGGACATAGCCCTGCCAGAGGGCCCAGGGCATTGCCTGCCCACCCCGTGGTGGAAATCCACACCGAACAGTTGGAAGCACACCTCAGGTTCGTGTTTGACACTAACGTAGGGAGGGGGAGGGGTGTCCCTCCCCCGAGGAGGCCGAGACGGCCTTCTGCGTTGGGGTGCCTTACCCTTTTTTCCAAAAAGGTCCAGACGGGCCCCAAATAGACGCCGTCCTCTGAAAGGAAGGCCAGTGAGAGCCTTTTTCGTATCATCGTCAGCACCCCACTGTCGCAGCCAGATCAGGCGGTGGATAGCTACCACAAGGGCAGAGGCTCTAGCACACATCTTAATGGTGTCATCCAGCGCTGAGAGGATAAACCTTACAAACACATCACAGTCTGAGAGCGCATTAAATACCTCCCAGGGGAGGTCCTCAGGTCGGTGATCAAGTCGTTTTCTAATGAGAGTCCTGGCGGCCACCGCAGTGATGGCCGCGGCACAGACCAGGCGCAGAGCCGTCCCTGCACACGAAAAGGCATGGGAAGCCAGTCTGTCAATGCGCCGGTCCTCAGCATCCTGAAGGGTACGATAATGAGGGGCAGTCATGAAGGGGGGGGGTTAGTAACCCCTATAATTGGTGCATCCACCACGGGAGGTGCTGACCAAAAGTAACCACATCAGAGGGAAAAGGGTACTTCCAATCCCAGACCCCTTTAAGTTTACAAGGCGAATCCCATTCTTTGGATATAAGAGCCTGGAAATGCTCCTGTTCCAGAAATTCCAAGCGCGGTGTCGCTGTGCGGAAACTCTCCCTCTTAGGCTTGGGAGCCTCTCCGGGAGGAGAGATTGACAAAACCTCAAAGATCTTTATAAGTAGTTCATCAGTGTCACACAGGCCACAAGAATCGGGCCAGAATCATCACGGCTCCAGGGCATCCCATCCGAGGAGCCTGAATCGGAGAATAGCTCACCTTCATCAGAAGGATCCAGGTCCTGCATAGCAGCAGATTCATCGGTTTTGTTAGGAACCGGAGAGCCAGGAGGCGTCAGGGACCGCTGCTTTCCAGGGCCCATACACTCCGCCAAACTAGACAGCACCTGCTCAGTCGTAGGCAGCCTGCGCGGCACGACTTGCTGGTCATCCCCGCTCGAGTGAGACTCCAGGGAGACAGGTGTATTGAAGGGAGGTGCAGCCACTGGCAAACCTGATTGCAGGGTCAGTGCCTGTTCAGCACACAGTCCGCAGACCCGTGCTCTTGTCAGCATCAGCATGGGGCTGACCATACACTGTACACAGCCGGTCATAATTCTGAGATGCCTCCATATGGTGATTATCTGAGCAGTATGCCCGCAGGGATTTACGCAATAGGCGACCCTGGATGCCCCAAGACCCGCTAGGAATGTGGGAGAATTTGTTATGAGGACCCGCAATAATATGTCAGGCCGGGAGAAGCCACCGAAATCCTGGCGTCTGAAAGACATAATGGGATAGGAGGGGGGTGTCAGTGCTATACGCAGCCGAATAAAAAATCATAGGGACAAAAACCGCCCGGGAGGGCACTTACATGACAAAGGGAGGAGGCGGATCACAACCACGCGCGCGCGAAGATCGTCAAAATGGCGCCAAGCGAACCTCAAGGGGCGGGCCTGATCTGGCTGTGACGCGGGGCGCGTCATGCCAAGTCCCCGCCTCCCCCAAAGAGCGCGAAGCTCTAACTAGCGCAACGTGAATGACAGTAGTGGATAGTACACACATACGTAATGTAATTAAGGAGATTGCTCTCACACTAGAGAATGATGCTGCCGTCCAGGCTGCACACTATGTAATGAAAAGACACACACGCGCGCAACCAGAAGGTTTATGTGTGAGGAGCGCGGCACCGACACCCAGGTTTAAATAAAATAGCAACAGCCATAACGTGTTAACATTACACTGGTACAGCCACACATACCCCCCCCCCCCCCTTATTTTCCCCCGAGCTACGGGAGGAAGCGAGGGAGAAGCGGACCTGCACCCAGGGATTATCGCTGAGGATTATCGATGAGGGGCACGGGCAACAATGTGGGAGGGGCATCTAATGGAGGCTCACCATCGGCCTAAACCACCTACCCTATGGTGGGGGATTGCAGTGGAGCGTAGCTCCGTGAGCACACGAGGTGCTGCCTACCTTCACCCGACCAGCGCAGCCCAGGCTGGGAGGCACATCTTTATCGAAGAGGACGGGTGGGAATAGTCCCGCAGGCTGTAATAGCCCCGCTCACCTGCGAGAGAGTTGATACTTCATGTCTTCGCAGTGAGCACTGCAGAGAAATCTGGGGATTTGTGGGAGGTCCCTGGGTATATGAAGGGCTGGGAGGAGCCTGTTTTTTTGCATGTCTGCAGTGAATGGCGCCCTCTGGTGGAGGATTACCCATGTGTAAGGAGTATATTGGAGCAGGACGTACTGTATGCTTAGAATATATTTTATTATTATTATTTTTTTTTTTAATACTTACCTCCCATCCATACTGGAGCACCCTGTCCCTTGACGATCACTGGCTTCTGCTCACTTGCTAGAAGCCTTTTATAGCTGCTGGATGACAGAACACAAAAGGGTTAATAAAAAAAAAAATATGACATAGGGTCCCCCCCTACCGGGGGGGACCCCATTTTTGGGGGGAATTTTAAGGGTTGAAAATCCCTCCAAAAAATGACGTAGGGTCCCCCCTAACCAGCATTACCGGGCCCTTCTGCCCCCCCCCCCCCTTGGCCGTTGGGGAGGCAGGTAATGGGGGGCTGGGGGTTAATGGCAAGTCACCCACTAGCTGCAGGTGACTTGCCAGACCCAGAGCCTTGTGAACTGGTATAAGGGGTCTCACGGACCCCTTACCAGTTCACAAAGGGTTAACTGTGACAAAAAAAAAACACCACACAATAAAAGTATTTTTTTTTTTTTTACCGTACTTACCTCCGATTGTAAGCTCTTGTCCTGCGCCGCTCTGATGACAGATGTCGGTGATCGGCATCCAGAGAAGGGGGAGGCAGGAGATCAGAGGATCTCCTGCCACCTCCTTCACCGGCACCGATCACCGGCATCTGACAGCTGAGAAGGCTGAAGCTGGAGATCGGGGCAGGGATGACGTCATTAGCCCTGCCCCCAAGGGGGCGTGGCTTAGCAGCAAGATGGCTGCCGCCATCAAGGATGAAAGGGGTGAGTGCCTCTCGGCTCTCTCCTGAAGATCGGTAAGTCCTGGGGGGGGATCGGAGGCCCCCCAGGTGAAGAGGAGGGACAGCGGGAGCCAGCGCACACGCAGGTAAGTGAATGTCATTTTTTTTTTTTTTTTTTACAGTTAGTTGCTGCTGCTGCTGCAGAAGCGGGGGGCGGCCCGTTCCAGGGGCTCTCCTGGAGCCATCCGAGCCCCCACGGGGCAACCACGTAAATTGTACGTGGCTGGCATTTAAAGGGTTATTAGCACATTGTTGCTAAGGACTAAAAAGTCACTCATACATTTTCAATCAGATGATTAGGGTTAAAGTCTGAATTGCCTTTAGTCCCTTGACAGATTTATTGATCTAATCACACAAATGAAAATCAGTGTTTTTGTACAGTAAAATGGCAGGCATGTTCTCTGCTGATTTCCCATATAGGTTACTTTCTTGCTGGTTGACGGTTCAAGCTACAGTTACAAGAAAATATAATTGTAAAGCAAAAAGCCAAAGCAAGGATGCCAGTCAGGAAAAAGTTTTGGGGAAGGTTCCCTAAACTTTCAGTAACACCCATAATTACCTGCACTTCCGCTGGCCACAGCTGCGCAGATATGTGGCCCAAAGTCTCTTCTCTGCTGCTGAAAAAGCCCCAGACCTGCCGGTGGCCCACTTTAGTTATCCTCCACCCCAGTTCAAACCATCCCTATATAAAATGAATTAGGCTAGGCCTTCTGGTCATGTGTTCTCTTCTATAAGCAAGTAGCGTTGAAGTGTGGGGGAGCCATGATAGAGCTAGATCATTTTTCCAGGATAGAGCAATAATTTTCGTTTTTTCAGGATACAATTGCCCTTTATATTATACCAGTAACTAAAATCAGACCCCTCTGAAATAGCAGTCAGAACTGCATGTTTCTAAAAGGAGCCTAACGAATGAACACAAGTGTGTTTCTGCCATTCTGAGCACAGGTTTCCTTTACAAAGTTGACAATTTAGGATAACCATTACAGTCTTTCAGCTTCTGTCTGTGTGTCATCAGTTAGACCTTGACTGGAAATAAAAGGCATTGTTCTACAAACGGAGGGGAGGATAGCATCAGGCTTGTCTCAGATTTAGTAATAGATATGTGAATCTGAATCGCCTTTATAAACCTAACAAAAAATTGAGAAATACTGCATGTATGTTGTTGAGGCTTTTCCATTTATAATATATTGTATGGCTTTATTTTGTCCCATTTTTTTAAATTTTACTTTAAAAAGTCAACTGTGTATAACAGCTTTGTAATATTAGCAGTGACTTAAAATAGGCAAATTCAGGAAAAACATAGCAATCTACCGTATATATGGTTAAATACTGTAAATAGACTTATTGGGGGCAAAGCAGCAGTTATAAATGATACAAATAAATAAAAGCTATGAATTGTGGATGAAAATGCAGTCCAGTAATTTGATAGTTGAAGTAAACTGATATAATATCTGATCCATTAAAAATGAAAACTCTGACTTGGTGAAGTGTTCCAACAGACCCCTACCCCCACTGTCACACACCTGGCCCTACCTATACTGTGCCATTTGCTTCCTTAGGCCATTGATGAAGCTTGATTTCAGTAAAAACTTTTGCACAGCATTTTGGATTATTGAGTATGACGGGTGCTCTATTACAGTCTATCAAAAGTTATTCAGAAAGGTCTGAACACAGGAAACCCTTGTACAGGGAGTGCAGTTCCACCTAGGATCACATCAACAGCAATAGTGCCAGATAGGGGGCAGGCTCTGTGGTTTGATCTGAGTTTTTCATTAGTTGAGAGAATGAGATCAGCATGGAATTAGTGTACCAAGCTGCCTTTCTGGCCAGTCCACAGCTCACGCAGTTCCACTTTACAGCCAAGGTCTCTGAGCGCTGCTTTCGCAACATCATCACAATCTTTGTGCGACATGCGAGCCTGAAGAATTAAGGACTCCGCTCCCATTTCTAGGATAGGCTGGGAAAAATCCTGAGTTCGGGACACCAAGTTCCTGATGACCATGCAAGCCTGTTTCTGGTGGGTTGGAAAAAAAAAAAAATAATTTGTTAACACAAGATACCTCATCTCACATGAATAAACAAACCTTTGGTAACTGGAGAAACAAATACAATTTAGTTGGCTACATATTAGCAATAAAGGAACAGAATGCAAACTTAGGACATAAAATATGAGGTTACACAAATGTTAAAGCAGCTGCCCAGGCAAAATACAAGCAAACCCCAGCAAGTCAACCAATGCCTACCACTTTGTCATTCATTGTATGGCTGCCAATCACATAACTACCGTACTAGGGGTGTCAGGAAAAAAAATGGATTCTGTCAAGTATCACGATATTTCATTTGAGGATACTAGAATCTATTATTTCTTTCTAGTATTGATTCTGACTCCTCCCCCCCCCCCCCCCCCCGTTTGGATCCGCCCGGCTCTCCTCTTCACCCATGGGGCCTCCGATCCCCCCCTGGGCTCTTCAGGAGAGAGCCTAACACGAGTACCCCCGCCCCACGAGCGTCATCCTGTCTCGCTTCGGCTCAGCTCTGAGATGCCAGTGATCGCCGGCCAGAGCAGAATGGGGCAGGAGATCCTCTGATCTCCTGCTTCCCCCCCTCCTCTGGCCGGCGATCACCGCATCTCTCATCAGATTGCCGAGGGAAACAGGAACTGACAATCTTAGGTGAGTAAAGAACTTGTGAACTGGTAAGGGATCTATGTGACCTCTATGCCAGATCACAAGGCTCTGGGTCAGGCAAGTCTCTGCAGCAAGCGGGTAACTTGCCATTAACCCCGAGCCCCCCCATTACCTGCCTCCCCAAAGCCTGGGGAGGCAGAATAGCCCATGGCCATAGGCCATGCCGGCTTGTAGCCTGCAGGGCCAGGGGCCACCAAAGCTGGCCCCTGCGCTTTGTTCTAAAAATACAATTCTGTGATTACGCACCTGTAGAATTGGTATTATGAGTATACAGTACGTCCTGCTCCAAATCTAATACTTACAGTTGGGATATACTCCGCCAGATGGCGCTGGACTGCAGAGACATCGAAAATAGGCTCCTCCCGGCCACTCAACTACCCAGGGAACTCCCACAAATCCCCAGCATTGAAAAGCAGTTAAGGAGAAGCCGGGAGAATTAAACAATCCAAACTATCAACTATAACAATGATAACAATCACCATACAGGGGATCCAAGAAAATGCAAACCAAGGGTGGGTTGGAGCAGGACGTACTGTATACTCATAATACCAATTCTACAGGTGAGTAATCACAGAACTGTATCATTCTTAGTATACAGTACGTCCTGCTCCAAATCTAATACTTACAGTTGGGACATCCAATAGCAGTGTCCATAAAGTAGGGTGGGATCCCCAAGGAAATCAGCAGCAGGCAGTTTAAACCACTGCCGCCTGCAGAACCTTTCGGCCAAAAACAGCATCAGCTGAGGCCCTAACATCAACCTTGTAAAACTTTGAAAAGGTATGAACAGCCTTGCAAACTTGTTCAACAGAAGCCTGGTGTTGAAAAGCCCAAGAGGCACCAATAGCACGAGTGGAATGAGCAGTAAGGCGGAAGGGAGGATCCTTCCCCTTAGCAGAGTAGGCCTGAATCACAGCATGACGAATCCACTTGCTGATAGTAGACTTGGCAGGAGCCAAACCCTTCCTAGGACCAGAAGGGACCACAAAAAGAGCATCAGTTTTCCTGAAAGGTGCAGTAGCCACCAGATAGTACTTCAGACACCTAACCACATCCAAAGAGTGCAAAACCCTCTCTTTAGCATTGCACAAAGAAGGAAGAACAATATCCTGATTCAAATGAAAAGCAGACACTACCTTAGGCAGAAAGTCAGGTTTGAAACGAACACCACCTTGTCCTGGTGCCTCTCATAGTAGGGGGGCTGAATGGACAGCGCCGCCAACTCAGACACACGCCTGACAGAAGCGATAGCCACCAGAAACACAACCTTGAGCATAAGAATGGCCAAGGCAGCATCCTGCACAGGTTCAAAGGGAGCACCCTGCAAGGCTGACAGAACCAAGTTCAAATCCCAAACAGGCACCATAGGTTTACGTGGGGGACGCACATGAGTGACCCCCTGGAAAAAGGTCCCGATCAGAGGGTGCTGAGCAAATGGAAAAAAAATAGCCAGGGCAGAAACCTGACCCTTCAGAGTACCGAGTTAGAGCCCCATCTCCAACCCATGCTGCAGGAACTCCAGAATCCTGGGAATAGAGAAGACACGACAGGGAAGAGACTTAGACTCACGCCAGTCAATGTAGGCACGCCAAATCCTGTAATAAATGGAAGAGGAAGACTTCTTCCCAGCTTTAATCAAGGTATCCACAACTGAGGAAGACAGCCCCTTCTCCATCAAGATGGAGGTTTCAGCAGCCAAGCCGTCAAAGCCAGAGTTTGTAAATTGGGATGGCGTAGTGAGCCCTGAGTGATCAGATCTAGCACCAAGGGCAGAGCGTACTGACCTACTGCCAGCTGTACCACGTCTGCGAACCACACTCTCCTTGGCCACCTGGGGGCCACCAGAATTGCTGGCACCCCTTCCAGAGCAATCTTGCGCAGAACCCTGACCGCATCCGAGGTCAGGGCCAGAGGATCCCTGGACAGAGAGACAAAAGCTGGAAGCTTGGGATTGTGGCGGGACGCAAACAGATACACATCTGGTTGGCCCCAACGGTGACACAGAGATTGAAACACCCTGCAGCATAGGGACCATTCTCCCTGGCGAGAGGTCCCCCTGCTCAGAGAGTCCGCCAGGCGATTTTCCACCCCCAGGATCTACACAGCTGAAATGCAGGGGACATTGGCCTCCACCCAAGTCAGGATCAGACGCTTCCTGGAGGGTCCCCTTGCTCCGGGTCCCTCCCTGATGATTGATGTAGGCAACAGCCATCTGGCTGTCCGAGCGCACCTGAAGAGGCAGGCCCCGAAGGTGAGTAGTCAGAACTAACCTGATCACTCGCAGCTCCAAGACATTGATAGGTGTGTGGGCCTCCTGAGGGCCCCACCTCCCCTGGAACCGTAGGGACTTCCAGAAACCCCTCCAACCTGACAGACTGGCATCCGTGGTGACCGGATCTGCCCCCCAACAGGTTCCTTGAGTCCATCCACCACAAGAGGGACCTCCTGACCAGGGGGGAGAGCACACAGACCCTGTCCAGGGAGGCTGGGTCCTTGTCCCATACAGACAACAGGTGAAGTTGCAGAGGCCTCAAGTGGAACTGAGCATAAGGGACCGCTTCGAAGCACGCCACCATCAGGCCCACCAGCTGCATCCCCTGCCTGATGGAGGGATGGGGACAAGCTTGGAGGGACTGAGCCTGTGCAATCAGACTGTCCACCTTCTGTTGAGGAAGGAAAATCCTTGCCTGAACTGTATCCAGATTCATTCCTAGGAATGGAGTTACCAAGGAAGGGGATAGTGAGGACTTGGGGTGGTTGATCACCCATCCAAATGACTCCAGAGTGGACACCACCAGCTGAGTATCCAATCCGGGATCTGATGAATCTTGGAGGGGGATCGGCAGCAAACTCCAACTTGTAACCGGAGGACACTACCTCCTGAATCCATCGGTCTGAGACATGAAGCCTCCAGACGTGAGCGAAGTGCTGCAGCCGTCCCCCCACCCAGATGGGTGAGGGCGCCCCATCATGCCTGAGGGGGCTTGGGAGAGGATTTAGCTTTGGGACCCCAGGAGGAACCAGGACGTCCACGTCCTCTGCCTCTACCCCAGAAATCTCCCTGGGCCCCAGGGAAAGAAACCCCCTTCCCTGTCTTGCACCACGGTAAGGGGAGGAGAAGGAACCCTGACCCCGAAAGGGCCGAGTTTGCCACCTGCGCTGGGGTAACCTGCCTCCCTTAGCAAAAAGGTCCAGGCGGTCTCCAAACAGACGCAGTCCTTTAAAGGGAAACCCAGTGAGGGCCTTCTTGTCAGCGTTGTCAGCAGCCCACTGGCGCAGCCAAACCAAGCGGCGTATAGCCACCACGAGGGCAGAAGTTCTGGCACACATTCTGATGGTGTCATCCAATGCTGATAGGACAAAATGTACAAAAACATCACAACTGGAGAGTGCATTAAACACCTCACAAGGCAAATCATCATCAGGGGCACTATCAAGCATATTTCTGATAAGGGTTCTAGTGGCCACAGCAGTAATGGCAGAGGAACAGACCAGGCGCAGCGCCGTCCCCGCACATGCAAAGGCGTGGGATGCTAGCTGATCAATGCGCCGGTCCTCAGCATCCCACAGGGTAGTAGAATCAGGGGAATGCATGACAGAGGTGTTAGATAGCCCTAGGATCGGGGCATCCACCTCGGGGGGATGACCAACATTTAACCACCTCAGCAGGAAAGGGATACTTCCTATTCCAACACTTTGGAACCCCGGGAAGTTTACTGGGGCGCTCCCATTCCTTGAGCACAAGGTTATGGAAATGTGCCTGCTCTGGAAATTCCAAACGTGATTTTGCTGTATGGAAAAGCTCCCCTCTTTGCCTGGGAGCCTCAACAGGGAGAGAGATAGACAGAACCTCAAAAATCTGGGTCAATAATCTGTCAGTGTCATCCGGGGCCCAGGGGTCAGAGCCAGAATCGTCATGACCCCTTGGTCTCTCATCAGATGAGCCTGAATCAGAAAAGAGCTCCCCTTCATCAGACGGGGTATAGCCACACAGATTCATAAACTCCTCAGTTCCCATAGGGAAAACAGTGACATTAGGCGTCAAGTGCCGCTTCTTAGCAGGGGCCTTACTCGCTAAGGACCTAGCAATAATCTGCTCAACAGTAGCCAGTCTAGAAGACACATCAGGCTGAGAATCCCCACTAGTGTGCAACTCAGTAGGAGTGAGATTTAAGCTTGGGGAGTAGGTGAAGTGAAACGAGGTGCAGCCACTGGCAGGCCAGATTGCAATGCAAGCACCTGCTCAGCACAGGGTACACAGACCAGTGCCTTGTCAGCGTCAGCATGAGGCTGCCCACACGCTACACACAGCCGGTCTTGTCCCAAGGGGACCCCGGTAACATTATCCTGAGATGCCTCCTATGATGATTATAGCGGCGCTATACGCCGATAGGGAATAACGCTATATAGCAACCCTGGATGCCCCAATAACCCGCTAGGGATGTGGGAGTATAATTTTTACAAGGCCTACAAGTAATATACTAAAAGCAGGGCCGGGAGAAGCCAAGAAGGGTTCGTCCCGCCTGAAAGACATAAGCAGGCAAGACCTTAAGTACATCGTAACAAAAGTGAAGCAGATAAAGCCGCCCGCGAGGGCACTTACGGACCGCGGTAGGTAGGAGTCCGTCGCGCATAGGCCAACCAAGTCAGAAAAGATGGCGTCGGTATACCTCGAGGGGCGGGCCAGTAACAGCGATGACGTGGAAGGCGCCAAGGACGGGCCCCGCCCCCCGAAGAGCGCGAAGCCAGAAGGCCAACAGCCAATGAAGCAATAAAGACAAGTCAGCGCGGCGGCTGACACAAGAATAAAGACATGTGAAAGGTGAAAGCACTGCATAACCTACATATCTATACACATACACACCCCCCCCCCCTTCTTTTCCCCTGAAGACTATAAGGAGGATGAGGGAGGACGGCGGCCACTTAAATAGGGCCCACCGATGGACAGGGGCAATAGTGCGGGAGGGGCATCCCATAGTGGCTCACCATAAGCCTGAACCGCCTACCCTTTGGTGGGGGATTGCAGTGGAGCAGCGCTCCTAAGCACCTGACAGCGGTGCTGCCTACCTTCACCCGACCAGCGCAGCCAAGGCTGGGAGGCATATTACAAGTGGAACGGGTGGGAATAGTCCTACAGGGCCGCAGGTTAATAACCCCGTTCACCTGCGAGTAGAGAGCCAATTTCTCGTCCTTCGCAGCCAGGCTGCAGAGAAATTCTGGGGATTTGTGGGAGGTCCCTGGGTATTTGAGGGGCCGGGAGGAGCCTATTTTCGATATCTCTGCAGTCCAGCGCCATCTGGCGGAGTATATCCCAACTTTAAGTATTAGATTTGGAGCAGGACGTACTGTATACTAAGAATAGCCCCCATAGCTGGTACAGGCAGGTTATGCTGGGTAAGGGGGACCTCACACCTCTTTTTTGGGGGGATTTTTAAGGGTTTTTAACCTACAAAATTCCAAAAAAGGAGGGTCCCATCCCTATGTCATATTTTTAAAATTAAATTTGCTACCATATATATGAACAAGGCCTTGACTTCTTTCCAAGTATTGTGAATATTTGTCTTACATTTGTTTTTATACTCACCCTTTACCCAGGTCATAGTAATCGAATGCTGGCCTTTTTCTGTCAGCACCAGTACATTCAGATCAGCAGTCTGGTAGGAGTACACAGCCTGACACCTTAAGTTAAAAAAGCACGTCAGGGAGCTAAGCAGATGCAACAGAAATAAGCAAGTCAGGTTCTAGTTGAACATGGATCAATGGCCCCAGGGTCTCCACTGGATTCCCTACATGCCCCCAGGAGCAGAACTTCCGCATTCTGTTGTATGCAAGTGCCTAGTCAGCCAACCAGTGTCTGCACACCCAGCCATCCGCAGTCCTTCTGTTGGATCGGCTTAGCTACCAGCTTTCACATGCTCTCCCACTCAGATAAGAGGTGGCAGGCTGTGCACTCTCATCACACTGCTGGTCTGAATGCTTTGGAGTGGGCAGGGGAGCTCATAATGCATAGTATCCACAGATAACAAAACACAAGCTGGCCTCTGCATTGCAGGTAATTGGAGGGCCATGCACAGGGCATCAGGGGACGCAATCGCAGACACTGGGAGGTTTCCAAGCATCATAGTGGCCAGTAGCTGCTGCAAGGAAGATAAAGCATGTTTTTGTTTAAAGATTTGGGTTTGTAGACCCTTTAACTTTACCTGAACAATACAAAAAACCTGGTGTATATTTACCTGCACACTAGCATCTTTGGGATGCACCTTCATTGCTTGAAGAGCAGTTAAAGCACCACCTCCTTCCATAATAACCTTACAGTTTTCTGGTTTGCGGAGGGCTAGCATGGAAAGGGCTGCACAGCCCTGTTCACAGATCTAAAGGGGAAAGAAAAACAACTTGTTATCTCATAGTTTATGCTATCTATTCATTAAAACGCAACAATGTTTTTGGGCCAGAGTGGGGCTGTGATTTTTTAATTTAGCGATTTTACAAGACTGTGACGCTAGTGTGAAGATTTAGCTTAACTTCATTTCTGCAGTTTTGAATGGGCCAGTTCATGTTACAGTTCACACCAACCCAATACATTAAAATCTTGCTTGCAACATTTTCCCTAACAGTATGCAGCTTTAGAAGAGGCCAATAGAAGTCTATGGCAACACATGTGTAACAGTGTACATGTATTATGCTTGTTGTGCCATAGACGTTACTATGAACTTATTGTGTAAAAATATTTTTCTTTAAAAAAAAAAACGCAAATGCATAAAAAGCGCCGCATATATTTGTGATATTCACAAAACACATGCTTATAACCCAATGGATAGCTGTGAACGGAGCCATATGCCATATTAGCCAATGATTAGCCCATTGTGTCGGGCTACGTTTGACACGGTCCTAAACAGTTTTCCATTTTTAAACTGAAGAAGAAATGGATGAGGTATTGAGGTTTACAGTTTCACCTCATGAAGCATGTAGACATGATCCTTAGAGCCGTGATGCTGCATAACAACAATAGCAGCCTCAGGGACATTGTGATTGGGTGGTCACTATACAAGACGATGGACTGGATATATGTACAGAGGCAGGTAGAAGGAAGGATTAGCAAAGGGAAAAAACATTAGGAAAGAAAGCAAATGTGAAACCATTACCGTCTATACGTCTCCTACATACACTTGATGGTGTTAATGTTTAAATCATTATTATTATTATTAGACCGTAAAACTAGTGTCAGCTTAATTTCACCCTTCGTGTGACAATGTAATGTTCCACAAGGCAAAAATGGCACTGCAGCTGGGGTCATGTAATAGTTTAAGGCGAGGCACTCGGCACTCTTGCGGTCGTTTTTATTCTAAACATGCGTTGCTTTGCCTTCACACATGCAAATGAATAATTTAGGATAGGTTTTTCATACCTGGGTGTTACAGAGATGGCGGGACATTGCAAGAACAATCAGGTCTGTGCCTCCAGAATTCACTATTGCATCCTTTACATCATCATTCCCAGCTATTGCTTTGATGGCGCTTAGCACCTGCTTTACTAGCTCCTAAAAGGATCAAGACAGATCAATATAGTTTGCAAGGGTGGATACTCAAAATTAAAAATGAATTCAATTGAAGAAACACAAAACAATGCACAGTAAACTAAAGTATATTTTTTTTATTTTGCATAAGAAGGTCCTGTTTGTAATCATCTGTACAGACACATTGCAGGCTACCTTGCTGACTCAAGGCAAGGGTACACCCTGACAGCACAGAGCACCCTTGGCTCTGTATGGCATGCCTAGACACGCTAGAGCCGGAGTGAAGAAAGGGTGTGTCAGCAGCAAGTAGGACTACAAAAGCCATTTAAGCTCTATGGTTAACCAAAGTTGCTTTTTTTGCAACAGTACATACATAAACCCAGCTGAGACCACACTCACCTTCTGGTTAGGAGTCCTACATGCTGCAGTGCTCCGACGGCTAGTCATGAGGGAGCAGACTCCTTACAAGTAAAAAGCAACTGGCGGCCCACCCCTCTGCCAAACCTGATTCGGGCACTAAAATAATAAAGGGTAAGGTCAATCAAAAATGACTGGGATGCCCTCTTCGTTATGCAGCAGGGGGGCAACCTGTATTGCAATTTTGGCGCTTTGTAACCTGGGGGACAGATGCTTCTGCCTTCCCCCTCTGCCTTCTATGCAACCAGGAGCGATACATTACTGGTGAGCCGCCTAGGCTCGGTCTGCTGTGAAACAAAATCCAGGAAGGGGCAAGTATCAGAAGCCTGATTTGGGATGCCCCCCTGCTGCATAATAAGGAGGAAGTCTTATTTGAATTGACTTTTTCTTAAAAAAAAAAAAACTTGCCAGATTGAGCAAATGGGCTGCACAGAAACTAGAAACAGTGAACTTGACTGACCAGTCATTCACCCAAGCCCTGAATCCTTCAGGAATTGGTGACTGGTGTGTTACTCAAGTCTTGGCCTTCAATCAAATCCACGGCAGAGGCCTTCAGTGATCGGGGAGGATCAAGTTTCATTTCTTGAATTCCCAATGTACAGGGGTTGCTTTGTACTTGGGGCCTCATCTTTAATGTCTATGACCATGCTTAAAGTGTTCTTGCACCCCCCCCCCCCTCCACTCTCAGCACTCCCAGTCTCAATGTGGTATGCATATTTTTTGTGCTTGTGAATAAATTGTAAAACAAGGGACAGACTTTAGAAATCTGCTACAGTATCTACGGCACACTGTGGGAAATGAGACAGGCTTCAGGTGAGCTCCTTTCAGTCTTAATATTGAAATTGTTGGACTGTTAGTGTTATGGCTGCGGTTACCTGGTGATCGATGCAGTCAGCTAGCAGTGCCAACATGAAATTCAGGCCACCCAAGTCAGCAACATCCTGGCAGAACTCATTGCGCACACAGAGACGGGAAATAGTTGCACATAGTTCGCTCAGCACTCCAGTATTATCTGTAAATGCTACAAGGCAAGAAAACAATCACTAGATTAGGTGAAGGTCTAGCTAGATAGTAAGAGAATGTGTTATGGTTTTTGCTTCTAATTGTATAATGACAGAATTTTATGTAACAGGAAACGATAGCAGAGACCAAGTCTATGTCCACACCTGTTCACATAGGTTTGTGGAACATGTTTTGCATTGAGTGCAGTAGGAGTTGGCTTTTGCAGCCAAACAGAAATACCGGTAGATTTCACATATTAATGTGTAGACAGAGAAATTGAATGTGACCACACACCACCCCCTGTATCCCTCTAGAGATGCAAGAGAAATGCTGTGCTCTAGCAACTGGCACGGTGTCATAGCAGGTTATCCCAAGTAGGGATGCCCCAGGGATAGGTATTAAACAGGACCTAGTGTCCTACGGGGGTTTGGTTTTCTGGCATGGCCAGAGGCTGGCTGTTCGGCCTCCGAGCCAGGTTGTAGCCCTGGGCAGAGGATGTCCCAGATTTTTCTTCTATAAAAACACGGATGTAAATTCAAGTAAAATCTGCATTTTTATATGGATTTGCATTGCGCACAAGAATTCTTTGGAGCTGCGTCAGGACTTGCGTATCAGGAGTTGCGTCCTGGGCGCAGCGAGCAGGACTTTTTTTTTTTTTTGGTTCACCCAGCCACACCAGAGGTGTAAAAGGGGCCATAGAGGAGCATTCTTTCACGATCACATGGACACGTGGTACCGGACAATCCTGAAAGTCAGTTGATTGTTTTACTCTGTCCTTTAATGCTTTATGGAGCTTATTTCTGTATTAGCTGTAGCTGTAGAGTGAACAGACTGGCTCAGGGCAGAATGCAGCATTTCATGTCTATAAGAGTTTCAGTGCCATGTCCCCAGTCATCCTTCATCCTTTCTGTGGAAAAAAAGCTTGGAGACATGCCATTGGACTTGGTATATAAGAAGCTATAAAAGTACAACATTTTTCTTGAATATTTTGTAATAGTTTAATGCAGGCCATAATTATGCACAACACATTTTCAAAGTTGTTGAAAGGCAGGTGGGGTAACACTTTCTTACTTGGCTGCCATTCTGCACTGCATCCACTGACAGACAGCCTTTATGTGTCCACTACCCTCAATTCAAGCGAGAAATTCAAACCACAAAGTAACTTGCTGACAGATCTGGGCACAGTCATGTGGGGAGGGGAAGCCTATGTTCTAGCTTCTAGAAAGAAGAACATGTGCCTACATTTCAGAAGGGTGTATTACTAGAGTCATTTTAGTTTCTCATGCTCATGCAACAGGACTCACCTATCAGCCATTGCCCTACGACATCATTTTACTCTCCTCAAGCCTAGAAGTAAAGAAAAAAACATGCCCCTCATGGTTTATCCTACCCCTGCCAAACCTGCAGGGCCAAAAAGGCAAAAGCAAAATAAAATATGGAGCTGTCATACCAGTAAGCGTTACTGCTTTACAAGCAGCATCAAGCATCAAGCTTGTAAATAAAAGGGCAGAAAAAAAAGACACATCTGCATATCACTTTTAGGTCCGTGGTGTCCCCTAGACAGCCACTTTGTTCTTCACAGCACTTTTCCTATCAGAACCGTCACCCAATCATAATAAATGCTGCACTAACACAGTTTTTAAATCTTCACTATTTATTGTGCCTTTGGAAGCGTTACTGTGTCTAATATATATGCAAACAATCTTTTGACAAGAAAAAAAACCCTCATTTTCAACAATGTCACCATCTTTAAAGTGGACCAACACCCAGGATTTTGACTATCCTGGGTGTTGGTCCACTTAGGTGGGGCCCCCCGATCGGGGGTGCCCCGCTGTGTGAAACCCCCCCGATCGCCGCAAAAACTCACAACTCACCGCTCCCACGTGACCTCGTCCGGCCAATGACAGCGCTCAGAGCCGCTCTGGTATGCGCGTCCAAAGCCGCTTGGACGCGCATACCAGAGCGCTGTCATTGGCTGCGTCTCTCGCTTCCCTCTAACAGGGAGCGCGCCTGCGCCGGCCATTCACAAAACGGCCGGCGCGGGAGCGCGCCCTGCTAGAGGGAAGCGAGAGACGCGGCCGTTGGATCGCCGGTAAGGTAAGGATTGTGGGCCTCCTGGGGGGTTCCTCCCCGCGGGACATCCCGATTTCGGATCCCCCGCGGGGAGGGATCTGATCGGTCCGGAAAATTTTATAGATTCCCGGGCCGATCCCCCCTGGGTGTTGGTCCACTTTAATACATATTTCTTGAACAGTGGATACTTTTATAACGTGAAAATATGCTGCAATTGCTATTCCAGGTACAACTTGAAGTCAGCTGATTTTGTGAAACAAAGAAGGTCCTACATTCAATAAATACAAAGCAGAGGAAAAGAAAATGTTACTTTTTAGAAGAAAAGAAAATTGGGAGTATACACTGTATATAGTATAAATACTACTAAAACCACTAATTTAGGGCCTGAGCTGTACACAAAAGGAACAGCCCAGTTTAACCCCATCTTTAGTTTACAATATTCAGCAAGCAGAATGCATGGTTTACAGGGTAAACCCAATGCCACATTAAGGTGCCCATCCTGTTTTTTAATTTTCCAAAGTTCGGACATGCACTGCAATATGGTACTTAAAGTTATACTAAAGGCAAGCCCGATTGTTGTTTTGGCTCAGACTACATGTTGCATTGTCCTAAACTTCAGTTTTCAAAAAGACCCTATAGTTCCTAAGTTATTGGTAAAAAGAGTAGAGAACTGGAGATGCAGGAAAAAAAGTAAGGGAAAGTAAGAGAGAGTGGGTGTGACAACATGTGATGTAAGCACAATATGATGATTGGGAGAGGTGGGCGGGGTTTCAGAGCTGCAAAGAGTTCCATTCTTGGTCCCCTGAAGGTTGGGGACCAAGGTACTTTTATTTTGCCACACTGGGTTGCAACTCTGTTCAGGACTCATAGCAGAGCAGAGCTGGGGTCAGGAAAAGGACAGTAATACAGAGCAGTGCAGTCAGAAGACACTTCCTATTTGCAGGCAGCCTGAGACTCCATGGACCACCGTCTTAGATGTTTAAAGGTTCATAAAATGCAGTAGATGCAGGTAGAATGATTTTTAATGTGGGAAATCATATACAATAGTCCGGTTTAACTGGAAAATTCTTACTCTTCTCGGAAGACTGAGTGAGCCTCGAGTTCAGGATTAAAGGGCTGTGTTCCCTTGAACAGGACACCACAAAAAGGTGGGATTTGGATGCTATATCCCCTTGCCAAGTATTCAACCACAGTGCCCTCTGAGCACTGTTGGTCAAAGCTATGCTTTTAGCGTTTGCCCTGATGGCTTCAACTGAAGCATCAACCATGAAGGCAACAGCTTTGGCTACAAAGGTCAGCACTTCCAAAATGTCCTCCTTAGAGGCACCCTTAATCAGATTGTTCTTAAGGCTGTCCACCCACATTTCAGGACCCTAGCTACACGGTCTGTGGCTATTATGGGGTTAACAGAAAGGCATCAGTCTCCAAAGATCTCTTTAAAAGAATATTCGCCTTTTATCTATTGGGTCTTTGAGGGTCCTCATGTCCTCAAAAGACAGGTCAGACACTTTTGCTAATGAGGCGTGCACTTTTGGTCACTTTGCCCACGATGCTTAATGTTTTTGAATGTGTGGGGGGACCTAATTTTTTGGGAATTTTAAGGGTTAAAAACCCTTAAAATCCCCCCCCAAAAAATGATGTAGGGTCCCCCTTACCCAGCATTACCGACCCGGACCAACTATGGGGGCTTGTAGTACAGGGCGCAGGGGCCAGCGTTGGTGGCCCCTGGCCCTGCAGGCTACTAGCCCACATAGCCACCAAGTGGCCCTTCTGCCCCCCCTGGCCGTTGGGGAGGCAGGTAATAGGGGGGCTGGGGGTTATGGCAAGTCACCCGCTAGCTGCAGGTGATTGCCAGCCCCAGAGCCTTGTGAACTGGTATAAGGGGTCACATGGACCCCTTACCAGTTCACAAATAGTTAAGTAAAAAAAAGACACAGACACAATTCTTTATTCTTGTTTTTACTTATACTTACCTCTGATCCAGTGTCCCGCGCCGCTGCAGATGACACTTGTCGGTAGTGATCAGAGCAGGGAGGGAGGGAGGGAGGCAGGGAGATCAGAGCCTCCCTGCCTGCCACCCTCCCTGCTCCGATCGCTACCGACAAGTGACAGTCTGAGCCTGGGTGCCAGTAAAGAGGAGCTGGATGACGTCATCCAGCTCCTCCCACAAGTGGGCGGGACTAGGGGGCGGGGCCAGCGCCGGAGGAAGAGGGCCCGTTGCTGGGGGAATGGGAGCCCCCCCTTGGTGAAGAGAAGACCTGGGGAGAGCGATCGAGCTGTCAGGTGAGTTTGTGTCATTTTTATGTATTTTTTTTTTTCTTTCAGATGCCGCGGGGGGGGGGGGGGGGTCTATTACGGGCCCCCTCCTGAAGATCAGAGGCCTGGGGGCAAAAATCAATAAGTCTGTATTTATAATAGTTGTTTTTTTTATGGGGGTTTAAATTCAGCTACGTGTCTCACGGCTGGAGAGGCAGCTACGTGAGACTCACGTAGCTGGCACTAGAAGGGTTAAGAGATGGGGTTTGGAAACTGAATCTATCTTAAAGATGGAAAAAATGGCCTGAATAAGGTCAGGAGTATCTTCTACTGCAATCCTGAACCAGGAACTTATTATCTTTCTCAACAAATCTACTGGAAGTCCCCGAATGAACGGATTAATCTGAGGAAGTCAGGGCCTCCCCTTCCTCATCCGATAATCTGTCTTTAGGGGCTAGACCTTCTCCCTGACTGACCAGAACCACAACTGAACTACCAGCCTGGACACCCTTCCCCAATGTGTAGTGGACTGGGGGGGGGGGGGGTGCAAAAAAAACAAAAAATCTGGTAGGTACTGATCCAGTTTGGATTTGTAAGCTGCAAAAGTATCCATTAAGCCACAAGTCAAGTTACTCATAAACCCAGAATTCACAGTTAAAACTGAAATTAGGGGCCGCTAAGTCCTCCAAGCAGCGGGCACAGAGATTTTATTTTAGCTATCCGGAAATGGCATGCGGCAGCTTGGGCAAGCTATAGGGGGATGGCTTTTTTTTAACCTCTTTTGGCAATGAGTGTCCTTAGCTTTAACATACTTTTCTTTTTCCTTTTCCTTTATGTCCCTCTGAAAGACATGGAAGAAGGAAAAAAAAAAAAAAAAACTCAGTTTGCTGCAATAAAGATACAAAAACATAGGCACCAGATTCACTTACCCCCCGCCCCCACCTGAGAATCTGCGCCGCTCATCTTGGCGACCTTCCAGGTGCTGTTGCCGCTCACCTGGCCCACCATCCTGCAGACTGGGCCCAGACCTGCTCTTTCCTCCATTGCTGGTTGCCAGGAAACAACGTCACCGCAACCCGGAAGTCCCGGCTCAGTGTCTGCTTCTCTAGGCAAAAGCCATGGCCTCTCCTGCCGACTGGAGGCTTGCTACTTACCTACGCTCCCTGTGGACACAGCCTGCATCTGCCCTGCCCGTGAGTGCCGCCACTATCCTCCTGGTATCCTGTGCTGCGTCAGAGCACCCAGGACCTCAGGTGGACATTGTGTAAGCAATTTAATCTCCTGAATGGCTCATGCAAATTATGTTAATTTTAATATTCTAACAATTTATTAAAATATTAAACTCCTATTAAAAATGTAAATATTATACTCCTGACAGGGGAACCCACAAGCAGACCTTTCAGCTGGCAGCCTTTGCCTCCTTTCTACTCTCTCCTGGGCCCCCTTTCTAAGAGGGCCTCCTCTCCCCCCAAGGCTCTCCTTTCTCCCTCAGTTATCCCGATATCCCTTTGATGTCCAAAATGGTCTTCCCAGTCTGGCTACCCTGAAACTTGTCACAACTTCATTTTCTCAACTCTAGGTGGGTAAGTATCTGAATTTCCCAGCATCTGCCCTCCCAAACTTGATTTGAAAAGCTGTTTTTATTAGAGTGGGGGGAACAGAATGTCGGCTGACCAGCCTCTGGGCCCGAGAGGGCAATCGATTATACATACAGAAATAAATTAAAACATTATACAATATTTTAAACAATATTCATTTTCCATAAGGGCCCCTTATTTATAATTGGACAAAGTATAGTTACATGAACGCTGTCCCCGCTCTGGCTTCCGGCGCCGCTACTGCCTCTTGGGCCAGTGCACTCTGACACCCGAGTGCTTGTGTCAGGACCCGCTGACACTCGAGCGTTTGTGTCAGCGGGTGCAAGACTCATGCGAGTATACATTTTATTTATTTTACATTCACCCAATAAGACGCACTAACATTTTCCCCCACTTTTGGGGAGGGGAATCTGCGTCTATGTCGAAAAAAATATGGCATATTGTTTGCCCTTAAGTCTGAATTAATGTATATACATATGTCTGACATACAACTCTCAATTCTAGCATGCTATACCTTCTTGTTTTGTAAGCTTTGATTGCATCCTGTATTATTGTACCCCAATATAAGTCTATATTTACCATTAGTCTCAGTGATTTCTTTGAAATAACAGGTATCTAAAGAACTACAACATTTTGCATTTATCCATTACGTTACTATTGACCAATATATATTATATAAAAGTTTGCATATTTTAGCTAAGCCAGACAGGAGATACATAAATAGATATCTATCGTAGTTCTTCCCCAAAAGTGGGCGATGTCAACGCATCTTATCGGGTGAATGAAAAAAAAAATAAAAAAAAAAAATTATATTCCTAGCTCCCACGGTTCACCAGCCGTCGACATAAAACCACACACATACATTAGTCTTCCGCTGCCCTTGCCGCTGCAGTTATCCCTGTAAATGCTGCTGCTGCTGCCCACTGTACCCAGACGATTTAGGCAAATGGTTTGGGGCGTGGCCTGTGACCCCTGCCAGCATTCAATGACGGCTACTGGGGAATTTTTTTTTTTTTTTTGGGGGGGGCATTCTGCACACTGCCTGCAATGTGGGATGCCCGCACTCTGCCTGCAATGTGGGGTAATGGTGTGATTGGGGGAATTCTGCATACTGTCTATAAGAGTGATTGGGAGGGGGTATTTTAGCACACCATTTGGTTCAGAATATTTTTTTTCTATTATTACTCCTCCAAATCCTGCATCTTATAGGGCGAAAAATACGGTATATGGGTTACGAGTTTAGTTATTAAATTGTTTAAAAATCTGGCTTAGCCAGGCATGAGTTATTGTAATCATTTATATTTTTATTGATGTTTTTATAATAATAATAATAATAATAATAATAATAATAATAATAATAATAATAATAGACAAAGTTGACCATATTGGTTCCAAGAGATATAATTGTTTACAACTGGTCTACTTTACCTATTCTCAAGTCAGTGGTGCCCCCCTGTGGTGATCTGCTGCTTTACTAAACACAATGAGAAAAAAAAATAAATAAATAAAATAAAAACAATAAAAAAAAAAAACGGGTTGTAAATGCTCCCACAGACGCACAGCCTGCTGCAAAGGATATGTCCAGCTCTTACCTTATTAAACAATCACCTGCCTAAGTGGTAAAAAATATATTTTCCAGAAATATAACCATAAAGGGTCATACAGGGTACACTATAAGATCAGACATCCTGTAATTGTGTAATACTAGAAATCTAAAAATTACAATATGTATTTTGCTACCCACTATTACACCAAAAATACAATTCTGTAATTACTCACCTGTAGAATTGGTATTATACGTATACAGCACGTCCTGTTCCAGAATATTCCTTACACATGGGTAATACATCCACAAGATGGTGCTGGACTGCAGAAAACAGCTTGTGGCTCCTCCCACACCTATACGAGTCAGGGACCTCCCACAAAATCCTCAGTATTTACAAGCAGTTAACAAGAAGCCGGGAGAACAATAACTTCAAAAATGAACATATGAACAATCACCATACAGAGGTAACTAAGAATAATGATAACAAGGGTGGGGTGGAACAGGACATGCTGTATACGTATAATACCAATTCTACAGGTGAGTAACCACAGAATTGTATTATTCTAAGTATACAGTACGTCCTGTTCCAGAATATTCCTTACACATGGGACATCCAATAGCAGTGTCCGTAAGGTAGGGTGGGATCCCCAAAAGTAACAGCAGACAGTTTAAACCACTGCCACCTGCAGAACTTTGTGACCAAAAGCAGCATCAGCTGAGGCCTTAACATCAACCTTGTAAAACTTAGAAAAAAGTATGAACAGAAGACCAAGTAGCGGCCTTGCAAACTTGTTCAACAGAAGTTTGGTGCTGAAAAGCCCAAGAGGCACCAATAACACGAGTAGAATGAGCAGTAAGGCGGAAGAGAGGCTCCTTCCCCTTAGCAGAGTAGGCCTGAATCACAGTCTGACGGATCCACTTGCTGATAGTGGACTTAGCTGGAGCCAGACCTTTCTTAGGTCCAGACGGGAGCACAAAAAGAGCATCAGTCTTCCTGAAGGATTCAGTAGCCGCCAAATAGAACTTCAGAGTTCTGACCACATCCAGAGAATGTAAAACCCGCTCCTTAGGATTACTAAGATTAGGGCAAAGAGAAGGCAACACAATGTCCTGATTGGTATGAAAAGCAGACACAACCTTAGGCAGAAAATCTGGCTTAAAACGAAACACCACCGTGTCCTAGTGTCTCTCAAAGTAAGGAGGTTTGATGGAAAGTGCCGCCAACTCAGAAACACGCCTAACCTTAAAGTGGACCAACACCCAGGATTTTCACTATCCTGGGTGTTGGTCCACTTCAGCGGGGCATCCGAGATCAGGATGCCCCGCTGTGTGAAACGCCCCCCCCCCCCCAAAAAAAAAAAAAAATAAAATTTATGGCGACGGACAGACTGATAAGCCGCCGCCTCCCGCGCGTCCTTACAGGGCACACGCCCGCCATTCACAAATGGCCGGCACGGGCACTGCTAGAGGGGCGCGCGGGAGGCGGCTGATCCGTCGCCGAAAAGGTAAGGTTTTTTTGGGGCTTTTGGAGGGGTCCCTCACCGCGGGACATCCCGATCTCGGATGCCCCGCGGTTAGGGAGGTAATCGGCCCGGGAATCTTATAGATTCCCGGCCCGATCACCCCTGGGTGTTGGTCCACTTTGGTCCACTCACGCAAAGGCTCAAAGGGAGACCCTTGTAATGCAGATAAGACCAAGTTCAAATCCCAGACTGGTAACATAGGCTTACGTGGTGGACACACGTGAGTAACCCCCTGGAAAAAGGTCTTGACCAGACGATGGTGAGCAAAGGATATTTGGAAGAATATGGCCAAAGCAGAAACATGACCTTTAAGGGTACTAAGCTGAAGACCCAAATCCAAACCATGTTGTAAAAATTCCAGAATCCTGGGGATAGAAAACACCTGACATGGAAGCAACTTAGACTCACACCAGTCAATGTAAGCATGCCATACCCTATAGTAGATGGATGACGAGGACTGCTTCCTAGCCCAAATCATAGTATGAACTACAGAGGCAGGCAGCCCCTTTTCCATCAGGATGGAGGTTTCAGCAGCCAGGCCGTCAAAGCCAGCGTTTGTAAATTGGGATGGCGTAGCTGCCCCTGAGTGAGCAGGTCTGGATCCTTGGGCAGAGCATACTGATCTACTGCCAACTGCACGACGTCTGCGAAACACACACTTCTTGGCCAACGGGGGGCCACCAGAATGGCTGAGCAATCTTGTGCAACACTCTGCCCAGCAGAGGGAAAGGAGGAAACACAGAGAAGCTGAAAGCTCTTCCAAGACATTGCTAGAGCATCCGTGGCGAAGGCCAGAGGGTCCTGATACAGAGAGACAAAGACTGGAAGCTTGTGATTGTGACGGGACGCAAACAGATCCACATCTGGCTGACCCCAACGGTGGCACAGGGAGTGAAACACCCTGCTGCTAAGGGACCATTCTCCCAGACGAGAAGTCCCCCTGCTGAGGGAGTCTGCCTCCAGATTCTCCACCCCCGGGATGTACATGGCTGAGATGCATGAACATTCTCCGCCCCCCATGACAGTATCAGGGACACTTCCTTGAGAGCCCTCTTGCTCCGGGGCCCTCCCTGATGATTGATGTAGGCAATCGCCGTCTGGTTGTCCGAGCGGACCTGAACCGCCCCCGACCTTGAAGGTGTGAATTCAGTTGGGCGAGAATCAACCTTATCGCTCTCAATTCCAGAATGTTGATAGGGGTGTAGGCCTCCTGAGGGCCCCACTGACCCTGGAATTTCAGGAATTTCTAGAAGCCCCCCCCCCCAACCTGTCAGGCTGGCATCTGTGGTGACTGTCTCCCATCACGGGGCCAGAAAGGATCTGCCCACCAACAGGTTTCTTGACTCCAGCCACCACGAGAGAGACCGCCTGGCCAGAGGGGACAGAACCAGCACCTGATCCAGGGACTGAGGGTCCCGATCCCAAACTGACAAGAGGTGAATTTGAAGGGGTCTCATGTGAAACTGAGCATATGGAACTGCCTCGAAGCAGGACACCATCAGTCCCACCAACTGCATCCCCGGCCGGATGGAGGGAGGGATGAGGGGTAGACAGAAGATGCATGGCTAGGGCCTGAAGATTCTCCGCCTTCTGCTGAGGGAGAAGGATCTTGACCTGATATGTATCCAGAGTCATGCCCAGAAAGGACCTCACCATTGACAGTGACAGGAAAGACTTGGGGTGGTTCATCACCCAGCCGAAGGACTCCAGTGTGGACACCACCATCTGGATATCCAGCTCGGCCTGCTGGAAGGACTGAGAAGTGATGAGAAGGTCGTCTGTAAGGAAGGATTCGGATGCCCTGAGATCTCAGCAGAGCCAGTACGCCCGCCAACACCTTAGTGAATACCCTGGGAGCCGAGGTGAGACCAAAAGGTAAGGCCACAAATTGATAGTGCTAATCCTCCAGGGCGAACCTGAGGAATCTCAGATGACCTGGAAAGATTGGTACATGAAGGTAAGCGTCTTTGATGTCTACAGAGGTCATGAATCTCCCGGGCGTAGGGAATTGACAGCTGAGCGCAGCGTCTCCATGCGAAAGTGTCTGGATCTGACAAATTTGTTGAGGCACTTTAAATCCAGGATAGGTCTGATGGACGCATCTTTTTTGCGAACAATGAAAAGATTGGAATAGTATCCTCTGCCCCTTTCCCTCAAAGGCACCTGGCAGATAACCCCCGACTCCAGAAGGTTTTGGACAGCAAGGCACAGACCCTGAGCTGACAGGAGGTTTTGAGCCATCCGGGATTTGACTAATCTTGGGGGTGGCCAGGCTGCAAACTATCTTGTAACCGGAGGACACTACCTCCTGAATCCACCGGTCTGAGACGTGAAGCCTCCAGACGTGAGCAAAGAGCCGGAGCCATCCCCCCACCCGGATGGGTAAGGGCGCCCCTTCATGCCTGAGGGGGCTTGGGTGAGGATTTTGGCTTGGGACCCCAGGAGAGGCCAGGACGGCCACGTCCTCTGCCCCTTCCCCAGTGATCTCCTCGGACCCCAGTAAAGAAGACTCCTTGGCCAGTTCTGGAACCACGGAAGGATGGGAGAAAGGCACCCATCCCCCGAAAGGACCAGGACGGCTTCCTACGTTGAGGTAACCTGCCACCCCTGGCAAACAAAACGAAATGCTCCCCAAAGAGACGCAGGCCCTTGAAAGGGAAGCCAGTGAAGGCTTTCTTAGCAGCATTATCAGCTACCCATTGACGTAGCCAGACAGAGCGGCGTATAGCCACCAACAAGGCAGAAGTTATACCACACATTCTAATAGCATCATCCATAGCTGACAGAATGTATGCAATAAATTCCTCACACAAAGCAGTAGAGATCCATCCTCTTCTCTACCCGCATCCTCAGATGCCCCGTCCAAGAGACACTTAAGCACCCCTTTAATGGCAATAGCAGAGGCACAAATCGGGCGCAGAGCCGTCCCCACACAGGCAAAGGCATGACAGGCCAGTTGGTCTAAGCGCCGGTCCTCCCCATCTCGCAGGGTAGTAGTATCAGGAGAATGCATGACAGATCTATTGGACAACCCGAGAACGGGCGCATCCACCTCGGGAAGACAAGACCAACGCTTAACAATATCAGCAGGAAAGGGATACCTCTTGTCCCAACTCTTAGGCACTCCTGGCAGCTTGCTAGGCCATTCCCATTCCTTGAGCACTAGATTATTAAAGTGAGACTGCTCAGGGAACTCCCAGCATGGCTTAACCCTATGAAAAAGCTCGCCCTGCTGCTGCGGGGCCACTGCTGGGGGAGAAATACAAAGCACTTCAAAAATATGACTTTGCAGCCTGTAAGTGTCATCAGGGGACCACGGGTCTTCCCCAAAAGGAGTCCCAGTACTACTGTAAATCTTAGGTTGTTCCTCAAAGGATTCTGAATCAGAAAAGAATTCCTCCTCCTCAAGGGGGTAAGGACCTGAGAGTGAGCAAGGGCCCTCGTCTTCTGCAGGGAAGAGGGAAACCGCGGGTGATAAATGCCGCTTCTTAGCAGAAGCCTTACGTGGGGCAGACCCAGCAAGATGTTTTTCAATGCCGGCCACCCGTGCAGCTAAATCAGGTTGAGACTCCCCGCTATTATGCCCCTCGGAGGGGGTCAGATGTAAGTGTGGGGGGGTAGGCGAAGCCCGAGGGGGTGCCGCACCAGTAACAGGCAACCCAGACTGCATCGCAAGCACCTGCTGGGCGCAGGGTACACACACCCCGGCATTATCACTTATAGGGGATACTTCATAGCCAGGCTTGTCCCGAAGGAACCCCAAGCACATTATCCCCAGAAGCCTCCATATGGCAATTATAGTGGCACAATATAGGGGTAACGCTAATGATAGCAACCCGGGATGCCTCAATAGCCCAAAACTAAAAGGGGAAGACCGGGAGAAACCACAATGAGGTCTACCCGCCTGAAAGATATATATTATGTGGCACCAAGGTACCTGGCCTTGGTGCAGTAAAACCGTGTGTTTTGTTTCCCAGCATCAGCTGTAATGGCAGTCTGGTGCTGAAGTTAGTATAGCTGAAAGGCTAACCCAGGACGGTTTTACTGGGATGGAGTAGAGCAGGGTGGGACTCCATCCCACTACCCAGGTCCAGGTTTTACAGGCCGCATAAATAGCTTGGGGAATCAGCTGTGCACTGTCTGTGACTGGAGCTCACTTGTGGAGCCTGGCTGAAAACTCCTATGCAGGCGTTTCATGCGGACCCAAGGTGGATTCGGTTGCAAAGCAGCAACTTTGCCCAAGGACTAAAAATGCTGTTTGCCTGTCTGATTGACTTATGCCGCATTTTCCTGAAAAGGTGATGTAACCCGAAAGGGCATATGCTTTTATGGATTTTTGGTGTGAATAAATAAACACGGACTTTAAGTTTAACTTTTCGCCTCTGAGCCTCTATACTGCAAACATCCTGCTGTCTACCAGAGCTAATCATCACAATATATATCCACCCGCAGGGGCACTCACAGACCGCGGTAGGAAACAGCAGACACGCAGCACGAGGGAGGCAAAAATGGCGTCCGCATATACCTCGAGGGCGGGCCACTAGAGAAGTGATGCGGAAAACATCATCCGCAGAGCCCGCCTCCCTCCGAAGAGCGCGAATCGCGCCCACATGATCCCGCCGTCCAATGACGGCGCGGCAGAGCCTGAGGTAATGTCGCCGCCATCCACGGAGTACAAACTTGCGGCGGCGGCTGCCAGTAAAAAAACACATTAAGCAAGACAAGCAGGATACAACAAATATCTATTCTGGCACAAGAAAGTGAACATTCAGGCTACTTGACATACCACACACACGCCTTCCCCCCCCCCCTCTGAGATCTCCAGGGAGAGTGAAGGAAGGGGGCTCAGTGAAACAAAATGAGAGGGGGCAGATACCTAAGGGGAGTAGGGATTAAAGGGGAACCCTGGGAGGGGGTATCCCACAAGGCTCACCACAGGCCTATACTGCCTACCCTGTCAAAGCAGGGGCTGCGGTCGGAGCAGCGCTCCCAAAGCACCTAACCCAGGTGCTGTCCTACCTTCACCTGAACCAGGCAGCCGAGGTTGGGAGGCAGTGGGTCCAGAACGGGTGGTAATAGTCCTGCAGGGCCGCAGGCTGGTAAGCCCCGCTCGCCTGCATATATAGAGAGCCATCTTCTATCTTCACAGTCCAGACTGCAAAAAAAAAAAAAAAAAAAAAAAAAAAAAAAAAAGGGATTTTGTGGGAGGTCCCCGACTTATATAGGGCCGGGAGGAGCCACAAGCTGTTTTCTGCAGTCCAGCGCCATCTTGTGGATGTATTACCCATATGTAAGGAATATTCTGGAACAGGACGTGCTGTATACTTAGAATATAGCGATTACATTACAAGGCCCTCTCCGCCGAGAAAACTGTGATCCCAGCTATTGGTCAAGCTACAACCACCCCAAACATGCAGGCAGATGGGAAATCAAGTGACAGCATTAGTGTAACCAGTGTCACCCTAAATAGACAAGTGCATTAGAATGGACAGCGGATTATGAGGTATTTGGACCACTGTGAAGGAAGATATACAGTTGCTAAAGGTGCCTTGCTCAAGAAAACAATAAAATAAATTCAATTAAATAAAAAATAAAAAAGTGTACTTATGTCTGCAGATAAATACACAAAAAAGGCATTAACAAAGTGAAAAATACATAGATACCTTTTGCAGCGTCTATCAACAGTTTTAAACCTCCATTTTCCAAAACGATCATCTTGGCATGGTCATGTGCATGTCCAAAGGGGACTCGGATGTCATCGTCAAAAGTCATAATCCTCAGGGCAGAGCAAGCCTCACGTACCACATCTGGATCAGACCCATAGTTGGATATGGCTCCTGTAAGACGACGTAAAATGCCTGCTTTTACAAGGTCCTGGCGATTCTGCTCATGTTTCAGGCATGTGTGGCGAGTGAGTCGGATTGCCATTAGGGTCACCTCTGCATCATTAGAGTATTTATCTAAACTATGAATTAGGAGCTTCTGTCCAACACCTTCCAGCAAGTCGGGCTGCCCATCAGTGAGGGAGGACATTGCATAAATGGCGTTCAGCAGTGCCTCTCTGTCTCCGTCAGAATGTTTCCAAGCTTCCAGAACAACGGAATAGGCAAACTTCTGTCCTGCTAGGTATCGATGTGCCATGCTCTGTTTACACTGATCCCCAAACTGGATGAGAAGTTCAGAGAAATTGCTTACAGCTCCAGAATCTACTCCCTTTCTCAAGGACTCCAATGTCTGCAGGGAAAGAAAAAAAAAAAAAAAAAAAAAAAAACACGACTGAAAATGTGACCATGAATTTCCATCTAGATCACAATATATTTGTAGTATGTCACAGCAACTATTCTGTTACTGATGTACTTTTCTTAAAGCAGAACAAAACCCACTGTGGCTGTCCTAAACATGTTATAAACATAACTGGATATTCCCAGAGAGCAGGAATGGAATATTGGAACTCAATTATCTACTTCCTCTATAGGGTGAATATTGGGCAAACCAGTACCACATTTAAACCAGAACAAAACCCAAAAAATGACGGATGTCATGATTTATTAGACAGTGACATTTTATGGATTTTATCTATGCTTGCACACACATAGGAATCTTTCCTCCGCTTTTAACCCATCCGTTCATTGAGGCAAACACGAGCAGTGAGTGCACAATGCCCGGACCGGTGGCCTGCCCTATCAATGGTGCCCAGGGAGCAGTTGGGAGCTTAAGTGCCTTTGCTGGATGCTCTGCACCACATACTGCCCGCAGAAGCTGAAACACACAGTCCCAATACCAACCTCTTCTGGGAATCTCTGTCAACCGCTGCTTTGAGTCTCCATGTGACTGCTGGCATCCACTGAGGATTGCTCACCAGGCAAACCTCACTGGCTGCCAGCATTCACGTGGGGCAATGAGATACTGGAATATGTAGGTATGCTATGCGGTGCAAGGCATCCAGCAATTGAGGCCCCCCTAGCTACCTAATTAATCTTCTTATATTCTTAGTATACAGTACGTCCTGCTCCAGATAAGAATCATTACACATGTCCGCCAGACGGCGCTGGACTGCAGAGACAGCGAAATTGGCTCCTCCCGGCCCCTAAAATACCCGGGACCTCCCACAAATCCCCAGAATTTCTCTGCAGTCTGGACTGCGAAGGACAAGAAGATGGCTCTCTTCTCGCAGGTGCGCGGGGCTATTAGCCTGCGGCCCTGTAGGACTATTCCCACCCGTTCCATTATTAATGTACCTCCCAGCCTTGGCTGAGCTGGTCCGGGTGAAGGTAGGCAGCACCGCTATCAGGTGCTTAGGAGCGCTGCTCCACCGCAATCCCCCACCAAAGGGTAGGCGGTTCAGGCTTATGGTGAGCCTCTATGGGACGCCCCTCCCGCCCTATTGCCAGTCTATCGGTGGGCCCTATGTTAAGTGGCCGCTGTCCTCCCTCGCTTAAATTTGACTCCCATTGAGTTGCATACCAGTGGGGATTCTCAGCCTGATGTGTCTTCCAGACTGGCTAGTGTTGAGAAGTTGCTTGCCAATACCTTGGCGCGTAAGGCCTCTGCTAAAAAGCGGCACTTGACGCCTGATGTCACTCTTTTCCCTATGAAGAGGCTGATGAGGTTTTGGAACTGTCTGGCTATACACCTTTGGAAGAAGGGGAGTTATTCTCTGACTCGGGGTCATCTGATGAGAGGCCCAGGGGTCATGATGATTCTGGCTCTGACCCCTGGACCCCAGATTTTTGAGGTACTGTCTATCTCTCCCTCGGTTGCGGCCCCCAGGCAACAGGGGGAATTGTTTCATACTGCTAGGCCACGTTTAGAATTTTAATAATCTCGTGCTCAGGGAATGGGAGCACCCCAGCTGGCTATCCAGTGTACCTAAGAGTTGGGATAAGAGGTATCCCTTTCCTGCTGATGTGGTGAAGCGTTGGTCATCCCCTCCTGAAGTGGATGCCCCGGTCCTAGGGTTATCTAACACCTCTGTCATGCATTCCCCTGACTCTACTACGCTGCGGGATGGGGAGGACCGACGTATTGATCAGCTGGCGTCCCATGCCTTTGCATGTGTGGGGGCGGCGCTGTGCCTGGTCTGTGGCTATTAGGACCCTGCTTAGAAGTATCCTAGATGGTGCCCCTGATGATGTGTCTAGTGAGGAGTTTAATGCACTCTCTCATTGTGAGGTTTTTGTGACTTATGTCCTCTCTGCCTTGGATGATACCATTAGGATGTGTGGCAGAACCTCTGCCCTGGTGGTGGCTATACGCCGCTCGGTTTGGCTGCGCCAGTGGGCTGCCGACAATGCTGCCAAGAAAGCTCTCACTGGTTTTCCCTTCAAAGGACTACGCCTGTTTGGGGACCGCCTGGACCTGTTTGCTAAGGGAGGGAGGTTACCCCAGCGCAGGCGGCAGTCTCGGCCCTTTCAGGGTCAGGGCTCCTTTTCTTCCCCCTACCGTGGTGCCAGACAGGGGAGGGGGGTCTCCCTTACCGGGGGCCCGAGGAGATTTCTGGGGTAGGGGCAGAGGACGTGGACGTCCTGGCTCCTCCTGGGGCTCCAAGCTTATGTCTTCTCCCAAGCCCCCTCAGGCATGAAGGGGCGCCCTCACCCATCCGGGTGGGGGGGGGACAGCTTTAGCACTTTGCTCTCGTCTGGAGGCTTCATGTCTCAGACCGGTGGATTCAGGAGGTAGTGTCCTCCGGTTACAAGATAGAGTTTGCTGCCTGGCCGCCCCCAAGATTCATCAGATCCCGGATTTCTCAGGACCCTGTGTCAGCTCAGGCTCTAGTTCTGGCGGTGCAAAGCCTTCTGGAGCTGGGGGTCATCTGTCAGGTCCCCTTACGAGAAAGGGGCAAGGGGTTCTATTCCAACCTTTTCACCGTGCCCAAAAGAGATGGGTCAGTCAGGCCCATCCTGGACTTGAAGAGCCTCAACAAATTTGTCAGGTGCAGGCGCTTTCGCATGGAAACTTTGCGCTCTTCCATCAGTTCTCTGCGTCCAGGGGACTTCACAACGTCTGTGGACATCAAAGATGCTTACCTTCATATTCCTGAGTTTCCAGGTAATCAAAAGTTCTTCAGGTTCGCTCTGGAGGATCAGCACTACCAATTTGTGGCATTGCCCTTCTGTCTCACTTCAGCTCCCGGAGTGTTTACCAAGGTGCTGGCAGGTGTGATGTCTCTGCTCAGGTCTCAGGGCATTCGGTTGCTTCCCTAGCTGGACGACATTCTCATAACTTCCCAGTCCCTCCAACAGGCAGAGTTGGATACTTAGCTAGTAGTGTCCACTCTGGAGTCATTTGGCTGGGTGATCAACCATCCCAAGTCTTCCCTGTCTCCCTCCTTGGCGACACCCTTCCTGGGAATGAATCTAGATACAGTTCAGACAAGGATTTTTCTTCCTCAGCAGAAGGTGTACAGTCTGCTAGCACGGGTTCAATTCCTGCTATCTTGCCCTCATCCCTCCATCAGGCAGGGAATGCAGCTAGTGGGCCTGATGGTGGCGTGCTTCGAGGCGGTCCCTTATGCCCAGTTCCACATGAGGCCTCTGCAACTCCACCTATTGTCAGTATGGGACAAGGATCCTGCGTCCCTGGACCAGGTCTTTGCGCTTTCCCCCCTGGTCAGGCGGTCCCTCTCGTGGTGGCTGGACTCCAGGAACCTGTTGGTGGGCAGATCCTTTCTGGCCTCCTGCTGGGAGACGGTCACCACAAATGCCAGTCTGACAGGTTGGGGGGGGGGGGGGTTTCTGGAAGTCCCTGCAGTTCCAAGGGCGGTGGGGCCCTCAGGAGGCCCACACACCTATCAACATTCTGGAACTGCGGGCGATCAGGTTGGTTGTGACTCATTTGACTTCATCTTCGGGGCCTGCCTGTTCAGGTACGCTCGGACAACCAGATGGCGGTTGCCTACATCAATCATCAGGGAGGGACCCGGAGCAAGGGGGCCCTCCAGGAAGTGTCTCTGATCCTGACCTGGGCGGAGGCCAGTGTTCCCTGTATATCAGCTGTGTACATCCCGGGGGTGGAGAATCTGCAGGCAGACTCTCCGAGCAGGGGGACCTCTCGCCTGGGAGAATGGTCCCTCTGCAACAGGGCGTTTCAATCTCTGTGTCACCGTTGGGGTCAACCAGATGTGGATCTGTTTGCGTCTTGTCACAATCACAAGCTCCCGGCCTTTGTCTCCCTGTCCCAGGATCCTCTGGCCTTGGCCACGGATGCTCTAGCAATTTCATGGCAGGACTTTCAGCTTCTGTATGTCTTTCCTCCTTTCCCCTGTTGGGCAGGGTTCTGCGCAAGATAGCTCAGGAGGGGGTGCCAGCAATACTGGTGGCCCCCAGTTGGCCAAGAAAAGTGTGGTTCGCAGACGTGGTGCAGCTGGCAGTAGATCAGTACGCTCTGCCCAGGGTGCCGGACCTTCTCACTCAGGGTCACTTACGCCATCCCAATTTACAAATTCTGGCTTTGACGACCTGGCTGCTGAAACCTCCATCTTGATGGAGAAGGGGCTGTCTGCCTCTGTTGTTGATACCATGATAAAGGCTAGGAAGAAGTCTTCTTCTTCCATTTACTATAGGGTTTGGCGTGCCTACATTGACTGGTGTGAGTCTAAATCTCTTCCCTGTCGTGTGTTCTCTATTCCCAGGATCCTGGCGTTCCTGCAGCATGGGTTGGAGATGGGGCTCCAACTCAGTACTCTGAAGGGTCATGTCTCTGCCCTGGCTGTTTTCTTCCAGAGGTCCTTTGCCCAGCATTCTCTGATCAGGACTTTTTTCCAGGGGGTTACTCATGTGCGTCCCCCACGTAACCCTATGTTGCCTGTTTGGGATTTGAACTTGGTCTTGTCTGCCTTGCAGGGTGCTCCCTTTGAACCTGTGCAGGAGGCTGCCCTGGCCATTCTTACTCTCAAGGTTGTCTTTTTGGTGGCTATCACCTCTGTTAGGCGTGTGTCTGAGTTGGTGGCACTTTCCATCCAGCCCCCCTACTTTGGGAGACACCAGGACAAGGTGGTGTTTCGTTTCAAGCCAGATTTTCTGCCCAAGGTAGTGTCTGCCTTTCATTTGAATCAGGACATTGTTCTTCCTTCCTTGTGCCCTAATCCTAGTAATGCTAAGGAGAGGGTCTTGCACTCTTTGGATGTGGTTAGGTGTCTGAAGTACTATCTAGTGGCTACTGCTCCATTCAGAAAAACTGATGCTCTTTTTGTGGTCCCTTCTGGTCCTAGGAAGGGTCTGGCTCCTGCTAAATCTACTATCAGCAAATGGATCCGTCAGGCTGTGATTCAGGCCTACTCTGCTAAGGGGAAGAATCCTCCCTTCCCCCTTACTGCTCATTCCACTCGTGCTATTGGTGCCTCTTGGGCTTTTCAGCACCAGGCTTCTGTTGAACAAGTTTGCAAGGCCGCTACTTGGTCTTCTGTTCATACCTTTTCAAAGTTTTACAAGGTTGATGTTAGGGCCTCCGCTGATGCTGCTTTTGGCCGCAAGGTTCTGCAGGCGGCAGTGGTCTGACCTGTCGTTACCTTTGGGGATCCCACCCTACTTTATGGACACTGCTATTGGATGTCCCAAGTGTAATGATTCTTATCTGGAGGAGGACGTACTGTATACTAAGAATAATACAATTCTGTGATTACTCACCTGTAGAATTGTTATTATGAGTATACAGTACGTCCTGCTCCACCCCACCCTTGGTTTTGTATTATCCTGGATCCCCTGTATGGTTATTGTTGTCATTGTTATAGTTACTAGTTGGTTCTGTTTTAATTATTACGGCTTCTCGTTACCTGCTTTTCAATGCTGGGGATTTGTGGGAGGCCTGGGTATTTGAGGGGTCGGGAGGAGCCAATTTCGCTGTCTCTGCAGTCCAGCGCCATCTGGCGGAGTAGTACCCATGTGTAATGATTCTTATCTGGAGCAGGATGTACTGTATACTAAGAATATCAATTCTACAGGTGATTAATGATGTGATGATTAATGATGATTATAATGTGAGTAATCACAGAATTGTATTTGTTTCTTTTATTTGTAGAATTTCCATTTGTAGAATGGCTTCAGTAACAGATTGGTCCCTCTTAACTATTACAAATTTTTGGAGGATAATTTTTCCAGGATAAATTTTTGGAGGATAAAATTCCACTAAAATAGTGTAAGGCATTGTGTTTATGTTGCCATATTTGCCATTCTTTAGTGTGCCATTATCACTACATTCTACTAAATTGGAGGTCTACCTGAAGAATGTCATGGTCCGAATTAGCTTCGTCCTCTTGGCTATGTTTCCGGACATCTTTAATTATGTTGGTCAGGTCAACTCCTGGTTTACAGACAGCAAAAATGATTAGAACTCAGCATTGGTGAAAACAAGGTTGTATAGTTTGAGATATAAGCAATATCAAATGTTCATTGCAAAAATTGCTAAACTAAAACTAAGCTATTACACATGTTTAGGACTAGACATAATTCAGAGCACAGTGATTGATCTCCTCCAGGCTACCTGAAACCAAGCCTAAGCCCTCCCTGTCATCTCTGTGCCTGTGAACTCTGAATTAGATACTCCCCTTTTCTTCTTGTAGCTACACATGGAAAAAAAACAGTTACCAGGTACATTGTTTTTTTACCCTTTAAGTGCCAGCCTACCTGGAGTTTTTGTCACCCTTTGTTGCCAGACCATTTTGCACATCACTGCTCCCAGGGGGCGGGGCTAGCAGGCCCCATCCAGGAAGTGTGGGGGGGGGCGGCAATTTCTCGCGCTCTCCTCACCACGGAAGAGGCTGGGGGGGGGGCGTGGCCACAGGTAAGTTAATTTTTTTTACAGTTAGCAGCTGCTGCTGCCGAAGCGGGTGGGGGGGCGCTATTCCAGGGGCTCTCCTGGAGCCATCCACGCCCCCACGGGGGATCGGATGGCACCAAATTAAAGAGGAGACCCGGCTGGATCCAACAAGGGGTCAGGTGAGTATTTTACTTTTATATTTTTTTTTTTTACTGTGGGGGTTTAAAGCGGACCTTCACTCTGAATAAGAGTCTATCTTATATGTTTCCCACACCCTGTACATACAGATTGCTCACATTAAAAATCATCCTACCTGCATCTACTGCATGTTATGAGCCTTTAAACATCCAAGATGGGGGCTTATGGAAGCCGCCATCTTATCAGGCAGCCTGCAAACAGGAAGTGCCTCCTAACTGTGCTGCTCTGCATTCTGGGACTGCTGACCGTTACCTCACCCCAGCTCTGCTGTGTCTGAGCAAAGCACAGCTATAACCCGCCCCCCTGTACTTTATCCCACTCTTCTCTCCTCAGTAAGTGTGATGCTTCTGAGTCAAGATGGCGGCGCCCATATCCTAAAGTCCTAAACAGAGTTGCAGCCCAGTGGGGGAAAAAATAATAAGTTAGTGACTAAAAACATAAAATATATTAATTTTAGATGCTGGGGAACCGTTTAAGAGTTTGGGCTTTTCATTAAATCACGCTGAAGGTCCGGTTTAAAGTCAGCTACATGAGTCTCACGTAGCTGACACTTAAGTGGAGTAGAGGCTGCTACGTGAGACTCACGTAGCTGGCACTAGAAGGGTTAAAGAACAAAACCCACCAGTGGTCAGGCCTAGAATCTAAGATTCCAGGGCCGGCTGCTGGCTTTTCCCAAAGCCAGATGTCCCGCTGTGTGAAACCCCCTAGGGCATATGTAATAACTCACCTTTCCCCGGTCCAACGACACATGTGTAGGCTCTCGTCATATATATTTATACACACATATACTGCAATACAGTTTTTGGTATATATATATTTTTTTTAACTTGGATTGATACCTTGAGATTCAAATTGTTGAATAGCTTCACTAAGAGCTTCTTCTGGTTCTATATCAAACTCCATTATATTTTCTTGTACCACAGCATCAAAAGTTTCCTGTGTTATCCACTTGCACGCCATTTTCAAAATGCTTACTCTGTGCTACGCTTGCCTGAAAAAAAAAAAAAAAAAATAATACATTGAAAAGTGTAGTTAAAGGGACTCTAAACCCAAAAGCAATAATAAGGCATCTAGCTGCTCAGCTGATGCCTGTCCCATATGCCTCTCCTCTATTTCCTGCAGCACCAGGTAGACGTCAAAGCAGGCCTCCAATGATTCCCATGCATAAAAAAGTGGACCACTTTGTCTCTTGGAATCAAAAATCTGGATGCCCATCTGTGTGAAAACCCTGTGGTAGCCATTAAACTCACCTTTCCTGGTGGATCCCACAGTCTCCATCCCTGGCTTACCTGTATCTGCTCCTGTACCCAGCCATTCAGATGTACATCACCTACAGTACTTCCGAGTCTATGTTTTTTTTACCTCAGCCTATCAAAGCTAGGCCCCAAATTTGTTTTTAAGTGAAAGTCCAGTCTAATGCTCCTTTTGTGCTGCATTTTACTTTTATCAGGACTTTTCCAATGCAAACTGCTAGGTGTGAAAGCAGCTTACAGGCTTAGGACGGGGTTAACAAAATAAAACACCATACCTGGTCCTAGACCAGCACTGGATTGTGGAGATCAACCCATCCATGCCTAAATGTGGGGAGGGGGGCATAACCCCAGAATGTCACCATCCTGGATTATGTTTCTACTGCCTGGGACATCCCAATTTGGGATGCTCCTTTCATTGCCATGGAACATGACCTCAGAGTGGCAAAAGTAGCTGAATGGAGCGCACGCCGCTGGACAAATCCCCCCTGAGCTCTAGCTGTGGGGCATGCTTATGCCAGACATTCTAAAATGCCTGGCGTGGGTATATGCCTAGCCTAAAGTATAGCGAGGTTGCAGCCGTGGTGCAATGCACATGCCCATCTAGAAGCTAAAATGCAGTGGTGTGACACTCTACTTCAGATCCCGGGGCAGCGGGATAGCGATTGCCGCTGCAGGATCAAGTGAAGGTAAGCAGGAGGACTCGTGCCCCTCTGGTGGCCATGGTTTGAGATATGCGGAGAAATGTGTTTAAAGATATGCAGCAGCGGGGCAGCCTGGATCAAGCTCCCCCCACTGTGCATCTGCACTGCTAAACTAGAGAACTTGGCTGCCCTGTTACTCACCTCCTCCCTTTAGCTAAGGCGCACTCCCGTGCACAGCCATTCCAGTAGGCCGATGGCAGGAGCGCTACACAATCTAGAGGGAGGCCAGGGATGCGCCCCCCGCTGGAAGGTCACGTCCAATACAGATCAGCCAATACACAATCTAAAAAATTCCAGGCGAGCGCGGCCACAGTGGTGGAAAAACATATAATAAAAAAAAATGGGACAATGCCAAACCGAAATCACCACCCAATGGTGGGCAGTCAAAGTGTTTTGTTCCACTTTAAAGCTAATTGTGGAGCCTCAGCTGAATGAAAAGAAATATCAACCATGCGTTGGAAGTATATATAGGTGAGAAAAAAATACCTTATTCTCCACAGCATGTTCCTTTAGGTCTGCCAAACTTCAATGGCCCATGGCACCTGCCATTCAGAGACGTAGAAGATATTCACCTACGTAGCCCACGCTGTGGGACTGCTGGTTAGGGAACTGAAAAATGCCAGACAACAAGACCTGCTAGATGGAAGCCAGGCCGCGGTCTAGAAGATCTTTCATTAAGCCTGCCTTCTTTCATAAGTCCTAGTGAACTCTCTCCCTTCTGCCAAGCTTCCTGGGCAGCAGCGTATGACTAATCACTTCATATCTCAATGTAAAGGTCCCCTCAAATGTTAATTAGGTGAGGGGACTGAGAATAATGACTCAGCAGAAAGGGAGCAAGTTTAATAGGGAGGAAATGCAAAGTGTTGGTGAATGAAAGATTCAGCCCCGACCACCAGCATGTGGCAAGCAGGATAATTTAACCCTTTGCCTGAAGTGTCCCCTTAAAGTGGACCAAAACCCAGGATTTTGACTATCCCCCGGGGAAACCCCTGCGTGAACCCCTCCAGATCGCTGAAGGTAACTCACCTCTTGCCGGTCCTACGACACATGCGTGGCCGCTCGTCCAATCAACACGCTCAGAGCCGCTGACGTCACGTCATCTAAGGCTTTGTCTAGGCCAGCGGCTCTGAGCGTGTTGGTGGCCCGCATCCCCCACTTACCTATACCTATAACAGTGAACGAGCGCACGCTGCCCATTCACATATGCCTGTCGCAGGCACGCGCCCTGCTACAGGTATAGCGGGGATGAGCCCGCAGCTCGCAAATGCACCGTTGGACCAAGAAGCTATGTAAGTGTATGGGGCGACCTGGAGGTTTCACACAGCGGGGCATCCCGATTTTGGGGGGGTGGATTAGATCGTTCCGGGAATCATAGATTCCCGGGGCCGCTTGTGGCAGAGTTGATTGCTTTAGAGTAAAGCTGTACTATTTTAATGGCTGTCAAAATGACAGCTGGGAAAAGCGTCTGACAGCCAACAAATCATTTACACTTTAGAGTGGACCTGTGATCCTAAATGTGGGGGTCCACTCATACACTGCTAATGGCTCAGTCACCGCCCCACTCGCAACTAAACAGATATGGGAATGCATTTTTGCACAGACGTGCATGACAAATCCAGATGCTCGAGGGGGGGGGGGGGGTCACTGACCTCTAATCATATTTGACTGGAGGGCCACTTTAAAGCAGGCCAACAGCCAGGGATTTCATTCACTTGGGTTCTGGTCTGCTTTACTGGGGCATCCCACTTGTGTGAACCCCATGGATCACTAATATCTTTCACATATCAGTACGTTTACCAGGTAAACAGGAAGGGAGGGGTCACAGAGCAGGATGACCCATAGACCATAGACAGTATCTGCAGGGCCTGTGATCTTTTTTTATTGTTTTGGTCTGCTTTAACTATGCAGTAGCATAATATAGGGGAAGCTGAGCTGGCTTCCCATGAAGGATGATTGCTTCCCATGTCAGCCATGATTCTGTCGTCCATCCTGGGGGCTTACAAGCAGTGCATAGACTGCCAGTGTATCATGGGACAGAGGGGCAAGGCAGTGTATCTCAGTCATTCATTCAGCGGTGCCGCCATCTCACCTCAGGAGAACAAGTGATTGCAGGTGAAACGCAGGCGGCCGGTGAAGCAGACAATGCGCTCTCCAGCTGCAACTCTCGTCCTTTTCAGCCACGCCCCTCGCCTCAGCAACCGCATACACACGCGCGCCGCTTCCTAGTGGAGTCTGGTAAGCCGGAAATTGGACTAGCGAGTCACATGGCTATGGCTCCTCCCGGTCACATGACCTTCCTGTAGCCCGCGCCATTCCATGCCACCATCTTGAAAGGCTGCTTCGTGGAGGCTGGCGGTGGCAGTGAGAGGTAAAGTTGTTGTGTTGTGGGGTGGCGGGCCTCCCTTATATTGCCGGGCTTGTGAAGAGCAGGCCTCAGAAGATTTTCCTCACGCATGCGCGCCAGCAGAATTCTTTGCTTAAAGCGGGAAAAAACCCACGGGGATTCCCATGCCGATCGATTCTCCCCCGGGCATTCAAAATTGGGATGCCCCGCTGTGTCAAACCCCCAGGTTGCTGACCGTGAACGCTCACCTTGTTCACGGTCTGCGGCGCATGTGCGAGCCGCGACCACATCCCCACTACCCTTCTAGCAGGGCGGTACCAGGCATTTGTGAATGGCCGGCACAGGGTAGCGGGGGATGCGGCCGCCAGCGAGCTCGGAGCCGCTCGCCTTAGACGGCGTGACGTCAACTGCTCCGAGCGTGCTGATTGGACGAGCCGTAGGACGGGGAAGAAGTGACTTGGCTTTGGTGATCTGGCGTGTTTCACGTAGTCCGGGGGGAAAGGACTAAAACCCAGGATAGTCAAAATCCTGTGTTTTGGTCCACTTTAAAATATGGTCTCAGAGGCATACCTGTACTGTGTTGGCTGCTCTCTATTGGTGTGATAGTGTCATGACCCAAAGAGAAGGGGGGCAGCTGTCCTCGCAAGGGCATCAGTAGTATAAGGGGATGGGGGGGTCAACTGGGCTGCCCATAGTTGCCTTGTTAGCTGCCCTTATAGGGCTAGCGCATCACTGGGTACCTGCTGACCCCAGAACCGCCCATTCCCCTACGGGATTGCTGAGTACACTCACCCAGCTGGTTCCCCCAAAGCTTGGCCCACGGGTGACTATCCGCTATAATTTATATCTGAAGGAGCGCATCCCTGAATGGCTCGTTCCAGCAGCATACTTGCTCCTATCAGCTTGCTTGCTGCTGATGTCAGAGTGGCTAGCAGAAGCTAAATGGGGGGCACTGATTGGCTGGCTGTGGGAGTAAATGCTGCAATCCACAGGGATATATGCAGTGAGGCATCCCAAATTGATCCTGCTTGTTAGACTTTTTACAGGGGAGCAAAGCCTTGGTGGCCCATCCCAATTTGGGATGCCCTGCTTTGTGAAACCCCCCTACTTCCCCCTCATAACTCACATTTTTGAGGCTCCCATGGTGCATTTGCAGCTGCACCTCTGGACTGACAACATCACAGCTGTGGCTTATATCAACCAACAGGGAGGCACCCCGAGCAGAATTGCTCTAAGGGAAGTGTCTCGGAGAACAATGTCCCCTGCATATCCACCTTCTACATACCTGGAGTGGAAAATGTTCTGGTCAATTTCCTGAGCAGGCAGACTGGTCAGGGATCAGGGAGAATGGTCTCTCAGTCTCAATATTTTTTTAAGATCTGTGCAGTGGTTGGGGGACCCCGGAGGTGAACCTCTTTGCCTCCCTGTTCATCATCAGACCTCGGCAGAACAGGTCTGCAAGGCCGCAACCTCTTCCTCTGTACATACCTTTTACCAAATTTTACAAGGTAGATGTCAGGGCTTCTGTGGATGCTGCCTTTGGCTGTAAGGTATTGCAGACTGTGGTGAATCCTTCAGCTGACTGAGTTTGGTTGGCTACCTGTGCGGGCCAAGGAGATAAGGTTTTTATATTGGGAATCCCACCCTGAAACAAGGGTACTGCTTTGGCACTTCCCATTAGTTTTTCATTTGTGACAGCCTGGGGTGGAATATGAGAAAAAAACAATTATGTGATTCTCACCTGTAGAATTTATTTCTCTCTTCCTCCACTCCAGACTGTCACACCCTCTTACCATATCTAATACTTGAGTGCCTTGGAAAAAAGAGCATATATATTATAATAAAGAAGGCTTGCCTTTGGCCTCTTCCTTAAAGCAGACCTTCACTCTGAATAAGAGTCTATCTTATATGTTTCCCACACCCCGTACATACAGATTGTCCACATTAAACATCACCTGCATCTACTGCATGTTATGAGCCTTTAAACATCCAAGATGGCGGCTTATGGAAGACGCAATCTTATCAGGCAGCCTGCAAACAGGAAGTGCCTCCTGACTGTGCTGCTCTGCATTCTGGGACTGCTGACCTTTACCTGACCCCATCTCTGCTCTGTCTGAGCAAAGCACAGCTATAACCTGCCCCCCTGTACCTTATCCCACTCTCCTCTCCTCAGTAAGTGTGATGCTTCTGAGTCAAGATGGCGGCGCCCGTATCCTAAATTCCTGAACAGAGTTGCAGCCCAGTGGGGGAAAGAATAATAGGTTAGTGACTAAAAACGTAAAATATATGAATTTTAGATGCTGGGGAACCGGTTTTTAAGAGTTTGGGCTTTTCATTAAATCACGCTGAAGGTCCGGTTTAATAAACAAGTGTACTGTTCTATATGGACTTCCTTCCTCCCGGGCAGATGGGTGCAGGAGTGGCTGCCGCCGAGCACAGTGCTGCTGGTGATCTCTGGAGGTTTCACACAGCGGGGCTTCCCGATTTAGGATGCCCCAAAGGCAGGCTAGCAGCAGCCCCTGGAGTCTAGGTCCATGCCGCACTTGTTTTGTGCTGCTTTAATGTCTTCTCTAAAGGCTGCCTTCCTCTTATTTTAGAGTAGTAGTGTATAGAGTCACAAAAATGTATTTTAAAGTGGACCAACACCCAGGATTTTGACTATCCTGGGTGTTGGTCCACTTAGGTGGGGCACCCCGATCCCCGCTGTCTGAAACCCCCCCGATCGCCGCAAAAACTCACCTCTCCCCGCTCCCACGTGACCTCGTCCGGCCAATGACAGCGCTCAGAGCAGCTCTGGTATGCGCGTCCAAAGCTGCTTGGACGCGCATACCAGAGCGCTGTCATTGGCTGCGTCTCTCGCTTCCCTCTAACAGGGAGCGCTCCTGCGCCGGCCATTCACAAAACGGCCGGCGCGGGAGCGCGCCCTGCTAGAGGGAAGCGAGAGACGCGGCCGCGTCTCGCGCATGCGCCGTTGGATCGCCGGTAAGGTGAGGATTGTGGGCCTCCTGGGGGGTTCCTCCCCGCGGGACACCCCGATTTCGGATGCCCCGCGGGGAGGGATCTGATCGGTCCGGGAATCTTATAGATTTCCGGGCCGATCCCCCCTGGGTGTTGGTCCACTTTAATGCCACCGCTCCAGGCACATGTGTGTACTAGCTGTTGTGGTTCACTTGTGTGTATCACTGCATGGATGGGATAAATGCTGAACACAAATACCTCTCTATGTACAAGCATACAATGTCGATATTGTAATACTCATTATTTATTTGGGTAATTTTGTTTTTGCAGTTTGTGCTACTAGGGTGTAACTTCTGCGTCTGCCTGCAACTGAAACGACAATCTAGAGCAGTAGTCCTCAAACTTCCTCCTCAAGGGCCGAGACAGGCCAGGCTTTGCAGCTCTCTATGCTGATGCACAGATGTAATAATTAGGGCTATAGCTCTGTCTGAGCACCAGTTAATTCACCTGTGGAGTAGCGTGGAGAGCTGCAAAACCTGGCCTGTCTCTGCCCTTGAGGAGGAAGTTTGAGGACTACTGATCTAGAGGCACAAACCAAACCAGGCCTGGCCGTGTGTGTGTTTCTTTATGTATGTATATAGGCGTCCGAGACTAGAAGGTAACTTATTCTCTCAACGCGGTACCTTAGGCCACAGTTCTCCCACTGTTCCTTCAACAGTGGGTAAATATGTTTTGTGATGTGAGTTGCAATACATGGTCAAACTAAGGCTCTAATTATATTAACATAAGATTTATATCTGTTGTCTAACATGTTTTTGGTTTTTAGATCTGGAATCATGGCTGGCCAAAGAATTACACGGGACATGTTTGATGCAGTAGTACAGGAGAAAATGCAAAGATTTAGGATGAGCAGGGACCAAGCAATTGCCGAAACAGTTCGGGAGTGTCGGGCAGAGGGTGAGTACAATTAACCGCTAGAAATTGCCTGTTATACCGCAAGAACCCCTCATTTTTTTGGTTCTGCCTTTTTTCCTTACAGTAGTCTGCATGCTATAGATCACTGCTGTAGTACCTGCAGTACACGTACCTCAAAGGTTGAAGGCAGTCCGCAGCAATGTTGTGGGGCACACCAGGGGGTTGGGGAGGTCATCTAAATGGTCTGCTAAATTATTTTAGCAGGCAAGCATTATATCTTCTTGCTTTAAAGTGTAGATGACCTTGTTTTGGGAACATATACAACTAATCCCCTCTTTGGGGATACTCGGTTGGAATGCTAGAGGCTACCTGGTTTGCTAACCACTGCATGTCGACCCTACTTTTACAGGATAAGGTGTAACCGAGAGGGGCCTATTTGGCGGGGTAGAACAGATCAGGAAGGTTGAAGTACAGATAATTTAATTTAGTCCTAAATGTGATAGAATTTAGTAATACATCAAGGTAAATTGCCGTTTATATTAAGAAATAATAAAGCTACGCTCTCCTTCTGTTCCATAATGGCATTTCTGGGGGTGAGAGCACACCCCATTGTAGTGAAACTGGGGATGTGGCCACAGGTTGGCAGACGCACATTGCTGAATAGTTCTGCTGGGCTGGCGTGCGTGATCCTGCAGATTTGAGATCAGCCAATTAGTGATCTCACGTTTGCTGTGAGGCGAGGTTAGGGCGGCGGGAAAAGCCTGGTTTATTTAAAAAAATAAAATAAAATAAATAAATAATGCTGCGGTAGACTTGTCAGGCAAGAGCCTGTGTTATACTAAAGAGTGGCATGCTCCTTTTAAAGGTTTCTGGGAGCCTAGCAAATGGTGTATGCTTCCAGAAGAAATGCTGTGCACATTGTATTTCCCAAAAGAGGGAACCTTTTGAAGTGCTTGTTGTTGTACCAGCTGCTGCAGGTGAAAAATGGTGAGGGGCTTTTTTCTTCTTTTTTTTTTTTTTTTTTTTTTTTTTTTTTTTTTATTTGAGATACTAGCAGGTCTCTCTAATCAAAATCAATTTTTTTTTTAAATCACTTCATCCCAGACAACGCAGGCCATTTCTCAGAACCAGGTAAGCTTTAGAAAGCCAGAATGATATAAGATGCTGCCGGGAACCTAAGATATTAAGTATTAACTCTTTATTTATTTTCTATGACATACAAGTTCAAATCATTGGTCACCTAGGAGAGGCTGGCAGCCTGATGAATACATTAATTCTTATGTAATGCAGTGTTATTTACACTTTGTTTTGCTTTACCTCTTTATTAGCTTAAAGGAACACTATCGCGAAAAAATGGCCCATTGATTAAAATATATATAAATATGCTGGTTGGTGGGGAGGGGCCACTTATACATCCAGCATCAAGAAATATCCAGCCAGGCTTGTTTCTCTTTATTTTAAAGGAAGGAAAAGTACATCTGGGATGACAGGCTCTGTCACCCCTGATAGATTAAACCTGTCGCCCTCTAGATTTTATTCCTACCATGAGAGAATAACCGCAAGCTTTTATTCAGTTCGGGTATATAAGTGCCCCCTCCTCTCATTAGCTGACGTGTTTATATGGATTGTTAAACAATTTCGTGATAGTGCTCCTTTAAGTTGTCGTAACTTTTGTAGGTATCTTTTGGGCAACTTTTTATTTTTTATTTTCTTCAGGACCCTCCAGGATGTCAACGGGAAGCTTTGATTCACTTAGAGATCAAGAAAGACATTCCTTTCGTGACCCTTTGGCCAGAGGTTTTGACGCGCCCATGCAGAGAGATGCCCACCCTGCATATTATCGCGAAATGGGTGGCAGATTTTCTGATTCCTTGTTAGAAAAGCTAAGTTCTGCTGACGCACTTTTAAAAGAGAGGTTGTACAGACAAGAGATGTTAACTCGAGAATTGAATCTTAGTAGCAGGACCTGGGATCTGGAACGTCAATCTCTACCTGGACCAGAATATATGCGGGGATTCCGGGATAAAGAGATTGGTCCCAGCAAAAATGTATATCAGCCAAAAGGCAAAGGGCAATCTAATCCAGGAGTGAAAGGACAAGGAAAAACATATGATAGTCCTCCTGGGAAAGCATTCGATATACCGCAAGGCCCAAGAGTCATGAATGTGACTGATGAAGATGAGCAATTCTGTGCACCAATTGCAAAGTGGGCCAGATTCTTCAAGGCGAAAACTGACCGTGATCTTTTGACACAGCACAAAGCTCTTTTCAAGGCCAAGACGGAGACTTGTAATATGGTTGTGAACTGCTTCAAAAGTCTCTTTCCTCCTTTTTACACAGACCTTTGCTTCCGCAGCTTGAAACCTATAAGTCATCCAGCCTTGAGAAGCCCAAAGATAGACAACGATTTGTTGACTCTGTTGGTGGAAACAAAAACAGTTTCTACCAAGAATGATTTCTTTTTGGCAATCAAGCCATTTGACAAAGAAGTCATGATTTTACAACAGCGTTTACTGAGTGCTGCAACTCCCTTACTACTGGCCTGTAACACATATGAGCTGAAGGATGACATCCTTACAGATCCCAAGCAGCTCATTTCGTCACTGAAGAGCACAGTGTTTTTGTGTAGGAAGTCCTTGGTGCTTTTGGGGCAGACCTTTGCCAAGGCTTGTGCTGCAAGACAGAATAATGTAATGGAGGTCTTAGGGCTTAGCGAAACAGACTTAAAACCCTCAGAATGTCCAAATTACAGTGACTCCTTTCTGTTTGGGAATGATTTTATGGCACAGCTAAAAGCCTGGCTTAATAAAAGCGGACATAAACTAACTCTGACACCAAGGACCCAATCCACAGCTCCCAAGGGTGCTGTTGACGAGGAAGAGTCTGAATGTGCCACAGAGTGTGAAGGTAAGGCTGGTTTATCCATATTAATACTACATTGATGTCAAGTATTTATAGGCTCTGTTGATGCAAACCTAAAAATGTATAAATAGTAAAACCCCAACAAGCTGCTGTCCAGTCACATGGATGGCGCCTCATCGACCAATTCATGCTCGCTGGAGAACCCAATTTCAGGAACGTGCTATTTGTTGGCCTTCAAGACCTTGGAAACAGCCACTATGGAGATAAGGTAAGTATTTGTGTCTGCCCAGTCGGCCATGTAAAGCTACAACTTATCACAATGTCATGCCACATGCAGAAGGCTTAGTTAGGCATTTGGAAGTGAAACTGCTGCAGCTCAGGCTTCCCTGACCGATATGCAGTGCAGAACATTGCTCAATCAGAATTCCCCCTATTTCAAGGGTCAAAATCTTAACCTGAGCTGTGATGGAACATTTTCTAGTCTAGGGTTAGAACCACCCCATCTAGATCCATATCTAATTGTTCTGGTTGTGTAGTATTTTAAAAAACATGCCTTCGGATTTGTGGGTTATTTTTAGATGTTTTTGTTTTAGAAAAATTATTTTCTAAAGTGAAAATATGCCCTATTTTCCCCAAGTCATATCCAGGACAGTCCACCAGGAGAGAGCGTGTGTCCACCCACTGCAGGAAGCACAAACCAAGTTAAAAAGGCTCTCCCATCCCCTCAACCTCAGTTACATTTGTGTTTCCAAGCAGGACGCACATGAGATGTGCTCTCTAGACCGTGTTGTAAAAAGAAGTCCGGGTCCGAGGAGTCGGCCTCCACCTCCTGACTGTGTGTCGCAGATGGAGGCAGAGGCTTTCCTTTTACTATGCCTGTGCTCTTTCTTTAGAAGATGGCCGATCCCTGTGCAGAGGGATTTAAAGGGGCTCTATTGAGAGGCACCCTTTTATGGGTACACAAGATTGGCTGCCTGCAGATGAATCTGTTCGTTAAAGCCCGGTCCCACCGGGTCCTCAGTTTTGCTGAATTTCCCATTTTTGTTTGTTCTGTTTTAAAGATGCAACGCCTGTTGACCCAGATACTGTGACCAAAATAGACCAGCTTCTCGAATATGCAAAAAATGGAACAGGAGAAAAGCCTCCATTTTGGTAAGTATGTGTCTTTTATATTTGCCAGTTGTACAGCTAGATTGTAAGTGGTGTAGCCATTTTATAGAGATGGTAAAGTCACTGCAGTTTGGGATGCCCTTCTGTGTCTCCCTCTTTCGAAAGTCTGCGGTTGCGCAGCCCTGTACTAAGTGATTCAACACCCAAGCAAAAGGGTAAATACCTTTTGCCCCCAACATCAGTAACCCACCTAGTCACTGGATCCTGGCCTGGGCCGCGACTCTTGCATTTCCCCGGGCCTGAACTCCATTTGCCGGCGTTTGTGTCCACCCCGCTATCAGTCACACACATTGCAATGAATGGAGAAGGTGTGGCAGCATTCCTGTGACATAACCGCAACCTCATGTTTGGGTGCCAGGCAGTGTGGGAAGCAAAGTGCCCCTTGTGTTTTTTTTTGCCTGATGAATTCAAGTGGACCAAAGCTTAGGATTTTTCTGTCTTGGGTTTTGACCCTTGCCTCGAGGGCATCCAGATTTAGAATGCTCCGCTGTGTAAACCCCCTAGTTTGCCCCAGAAACTTTTCAACAGTCCCACTGTGTATGTACAGGCTCTCGTCCAATCAGCAGACTTGGCTTACAGGAACAGCATGGTAGCCCTGGAAAGGTGAGTGAATCCCGATGAACAGGGGTAGGGGGGTGGCTTACACAGCAAGACATACCAAATCGGAACGCCCCAAGGTCAGCTGGCCCTGGAGTCTTTTATCAAAAATGCTGGTTGGTCTGCTTTAGTACTTTTACATTCCATTTGAATGGCTGCCATGAACCAATTTTTGCCAGATGGGAAGAAATTCTGCATGCCTGTCCGGTGTTAGACTGACTGCTTGCTGCTCCGATGGAACGTGGAAGTAACAATTATGCTCTGACTTGCAGGAGGGGGGGGGGGGGGGGGGCAGCAGGGCATCTCATGTTATAATGTAATGTGTGCAGATTGGACACAACCCCAGAATCTGAATTACAGAGCTCATCACTGCACTTGAACAGTTAATCTGGTCAGTTTTCTGATCCCAAAATATACACATTTACTACATTACTATTAGCTACATCCACCATGCTTAGAGACCCTAAAGTCAAATATGTAGATCCCTCCCCCAGCACTCAGTCACGGTTCCGGCAGTGTGCTCATTTCCTCAAGCACTTTGAGGCTGCGCACACTTGACGGCCTCACTCCTTCCACTGTGCTTAGTATGTAAAGTGAGCGAGGATGCAGAGTCTCTTCCATCTTGCAGACATGTTCACCAGGACCACGGATGGAATCCTCTAATGTGCAGTGCAAAACCCTCATGACATTTATGTAGTTTTGACAAGTTACATGCCAACTATGGCAGCATATGCCTCAGAACATTACTTGGCCTTGCTGTCTTTGTGCTTGTTGCTCAAGTAACTATAGGTTACATATGCATATGTGGCAGAGGGTTGTGCAGCCTTGTTTGTGAAAATGCCCTAAAATATTTATAGTGAGACTGGCCCTACTTTCAGTATTAAAATAAATACTCCCCATGAACTCTGTGAAGCATAGTAGGTTACTGTACTTTTAGCGGGGTTTATAAAACCCTAGGCTTCTCCCAAATTAAGGAAATACCCCCCCCCCCCCTATACTGGTAGATTTTCAGCAGGATTCATAAGACTAGTGCCTTATAGGTTTTACCAGCCCTGTAAAAGGCCAGTTGAAAGTATTTTATTTTCACTTAAAGTGGACTACCCCCACTGAATACTTTTGACCAAAGCCCCTGCCGAAAAATCTTCTAAGGGTGTAGAACTAGAAATGGATATTTGCGCTTATCAAATCGCCCTGGAACAGTTTTTTTTTTTTTGCTCTCCCTCTCTTCAGGATTGCAGGTTATTAGTCTTTGCATAAGTGTGGCAAGTGCATCATTGCCACACACAGCAGTGCCACTGAATGGAGGAAGGGGAGCTTTACAGCTGAAACAGGCGCCATTATCTGGGATTAAAGTGGAGCAGTAAAAATAGGCAAAAAGTTCATGGGGGGAGCAATTCATGGGATGCTAGTTTAAAAATGTGGGTTTTGGTCTGCTTTAAAACTAGAAAGATAAAGGAAATCCTATGCCAGTACACTTGCATCTCACAAGGTTTAAGATAATTACAATCATAATGTTTCTTGTTAAATGCCAGTCCTGTGCCAGATTTTTCATTCAAAGTCTTGAGATATGTGTTAAACATGTTTTTTTTTCTCTTTGCTTTAAAGGTTTTTGTTTGATAAAAACAGTTGTGAGTATGTATATTACAAGCAGAAGTTTGAAGAGTTTCAGAAATCTAGTGGTCAGTTACGTACAAAGCTAAGTAGGTCCCAACAAAGAAAGCCAGCCCATGAGGAGCCAAATACTGAATTACTTAGAGCAATGCTGTATGCAAGGAAGGCACAGGCTGTAAAGAAGAAGCTGTCCAGAAGCTTGGCATCCTTAAGAAAAAGACGACTAACCAAGGCGAAGGTCCAGTGCTCCAAGCCGCCTCTGGCCTCTGTAAAGCTAAATGAGACCCTGGAGGTTAAAGAGGCTGTGGTGAAGCCTACTCAGAAGGATTCATCAAAGCCTTCTAAGGAGGAGACAACAAATCAGCTAATTTATAAAGCAGACTCGGTCCTTAATAAGATGAAGCAGTTGGTTTGCAAAGAAGATATGGTCCTTAATAAGAAGGATACAACAAAGCCCACTAAGGAAGATACAACAAAGCATTTGGTTTGCAAAAAAGACCCAGTCCTTACTAAGAGGGATAACACAAAGCAGAAGTCCACAGTTATGCTCAATGTACCAGTAAAAATGGAAACTTCATCTGATAAAAAAAAGAGCTCTGCAGAGCCCCAGGATATAGAGGGTAGGTAGCAAAGACTGTTGACCTGAAAATGTAAAAATACCATTTTGTGAATACTCACCTTGTAAAATGGGTATTATAAGTATGTCACACACCCCGCTTCAAGATAATCATTACATGTGGGTAGTATGGTCTGAAGAGGGCGATCTGCAGAGATGATTGGAGGAAAGAAAGCCCCTCCCAGTCCATAAATACCTGGGACCTCCCACTCATTACCCAGTATAAAGAAAGCAGTAAGGCAAGGGACCAGGAAGAGCCAAATATTAGTCATAACAACGCAAAGTTCACAAAACGATGGATCCAGAATACAAAAGGGCGGGTTGAAGCGGGGTGTGTGACATACTTATAATACCCATTTTACAAGGTGAGTATTCACAAAATGGTATTATTCTAAGTATGTCACACACCCCGCTTCAAGATAATCATTACATGTGGGACATCCAAAAGCAGTGTCCATAAAGGGTGGGGATCCAAAACAAGGCATAAAGCACAACTTAAACTACTGCAGCCTGCAGAACTTTGCTGCCAAAAACAGCATCCGCTGAGGCCCAAACATCAACCTTGTAAAAACTTTGAAAAAGTGTGAACAGAAGACCAGGTAGCGGCCTTGCAAACTTGCTCAACAGAGGCCTGGTGCTGAAAAGCCCAGGAGGCCCCAACCGCACGAGTAGAATGAGCCGTAACACGAAGGGGAGGATTTCTCCCCTTAGCAGAAAAGGCCCCGACAATGGCCTGACGAATCCACTTACTGATGGAAGGCTTAGCGGGCGCCAAACCTTTCTTGGGCCCAGAGGGTACCACAAAGAAGGCATCAGTCTTACGAAAGGCAGACGTTACCACCAAATAGTACTTCACAACTCGAACCACATCCAGGGAATGCAGGACCCTCTCCTTTTCGTTACTGGGATTAGGACACAGAGAGGGCAAAACAATGTCTTGATTTAAGTGAAAAGGCAGAAAACCACCTGAGGAAGGAAATCCGGGTTAAAACGGAAAACCACCTTGTCCTGATGTCTTTCAAAATACTGGACCTGAATGGACAGAGCCGCCAACTCAGAAACACGCCGAACAGAAGTGATAGCTACCAAAAAGGCCACCTTCTGAGTAAGGGAAGACAAGGCAATATCATGCAAGGGCCCAAAGGGAGGACCCTGAAGAGCAGAAAGAACCAAATTCAAATCCCAAACCGGAATCAGAGCCTTCCTAGGGGGCCGCACGTGCGTAACCCCCTGGAAAAAGGTCTTAACCAGCGGATGAAGCGCAAAAGATCTTTGGAAAAACACCGCCAGGGCAGACACCTGCCCCTTCAGAGTATTAAAATGGAGTCCTATATCCAAACCGTGTTGCAGGAACTCCAGGATTCTAGAAATAGAGAATTCCCTGCAAGGGAAAGCCCTAGTCTCACACCAATCAATATAAGACCTCCAAGTCCTATAGTAAACGGAAGAAGAAGACCTCTTCCTAGCGCTAATAAGAGTCTGAATAACCGCATCAGAAAGACCTTCCTCCTTCAAGATGGAGGTTTTAGCAGCCACGCCGTCAAAGCCAGCGTTGGTAAATTGGGGCAACGTAGATGACCCTGTGTGTGCAGATTCGGCAGCAGGGGCAGAACGAACTGATCTTCTGCTAACCTTACCACTTCTGCGAACCAATTGCTGACGCTCCTTCCAGAGCCAGCTTGTGCACTACTCTGGCTACCATGGGAAACGGAGGGAACCGATACAGAAACCCCAGATCCCTCCAGTTCAGGGACATGGCGTCCGTCGCGAAGGCTAGCGGAACCTTCGCCAAAGACACAGATGCCGGAAGTTTGTGATTGTGACGGGAGGCAAAGAGGTCCACCTCCGGTGAACCCCACCTGAGACAAATCGAACGAAACACCTTGGGACTGAGAGGCCACTCCCCCTTGCGGGCTGACCACCTACTCAGAGAGTCCGCCTCCGAGTTCTCTACTCCCGGAATGTGAACTGCCGAGATGCACGGGACGTGGCTCTCCGCCCAGTCCAGAATCAACGACACTTCCCTGAGGGCACTCCTGCTGCGAGTCCCTCCCTGGTGATTGATGTAGGCAACCGCCGTCCGATTGTCCGACCGAACCTGGACCGGCAAGCCCTGCAGGAGATGAGTCAAATGAGAGAGAACCATTCTGATGGCTCTCAATTCCAGAATGTTGATAGGCTCGTGGGCTTCCAGGGGTCCCCACAACCCCTGAAATTGCAGATCCTTCCAGAAGCCCCCCCATCCTGAGAGGCTGGCATCCGTGGTGACCACCTCCCAACGAGGAGTCTGAAAAGACCTGCCCTTCAACAGATTGGTTGAGTTCAGCCACCACCTGAGTGGTCGGCGAACCCGGGGAGACATCAGAAAGAATTGATCCAGCGACAGAGGAGATCTATTCCAGACAGACAATAGATGGAGTTGTAGCGTCCTCGTGTGAAACTGGGCAAAGGGGACTGCCTCGAAGGAGGCCACCATCAACCCCACCAGTCTCATTCCTAGTCGAATGGTCAGACGAGGAATGGACATGAGCGACCGAATCAATTCCTGAATCAAAAGAACCTTGGATTGAAGAAGGAACACTCTGGCCTGATCTGTATCCAGAGACATTCCCAGAAAGGATACTATCCTGGACGGGTAAAAGGAGGACTTGGGGTAGTTGATCACCCAGCAGAACCTCTCCAGAGTGGATATTACCGTCCTGGTGTCCAATTCCGCTTGGCTGAATGATGATGCCATGATGAGGAGATCGTCCAGATATGGCACTATGCGAATTCCCTGCACTCTAAGAAGAGCCATCACCCCAGCGAGCACCTTGGTGAAAAACCCTTGGAGCTGTGGTGAGACCAAAAGGAAGAGCTACAAACTGAAAGTGCCGATCTTCCACCACAAACCTGAGGAATCTCTGGTGCGCGGAAAAAATTGGAACATGGAGGAAAGCGTCCTTGATGTCTATGGACGTCATGAAGTCCCCCTGACGGAGAGCGCGGATAGCTGAACGAAGCGATTCCATGCGAAATTTTCGCAGCCTGATAAACCTGTTGAGGATCTTCAGATCCAGGATGGGCCGGATAGAGCCATCCTTTTTGGGGACCGTGAACAGATTTGAGTAAATTCCCCGACCCTGATCTGATAGGGGCACTGGCGAGATGACCTCCAGAAGACTTGAAAACGCCTCCCGAAGCCCCTGTGCGCCAGGTGCGTCCGGGGGCACCCTAGACCTAAAGAAAAGCGGAGGAGGACGGGCCTCGAACTCCAACTTGTAGCCGGAAGACACGACTTCCCGGATCCATTTGTCCGAAACCTCCCGAATCCAGATCAGAGAGAAGTGTCGCATCCGTCCCCCCACCCGCACGGGTGAGGGCGCCCCCTCATTGCTGAGCAGGCTTGTTCGCAGGTTTTGGGTTTTGAACCCCAGTTGTATCCTGAGCGGGCACGTCCTCTGCCCCTATTCCAGGAATCTCCTCTAGTGGAAGGGAAGGCGAAACCTCTTCCTGCTCTGGATCCGCGAAAGGAATGATTGAAAGAAGCCACCCCGCGAAAGGGACGTCGTTGCTTCTTGCTTTGAGGTAACTTACCCCCCTTAGCTACTGAATCCAATTTTTCTCCAAAAAGCCATAGCCCCACGAATGGGAGAGACGTCAGCGACTTTTTTGACCCAAAGTCGGCCGCCCACTGGAGTCACCATCAGAGCAGAAGCTCCCCAAGGCGGCTAACGTGAAAGACAAGAATAACTCACAACGTTTAAGTCCCAGAAATTCGTCACTGTCCGGGTGCAAACCGGAAGATGACAACAAGTCTCTGACCACCGACCTGGTAGCCACCACCAGCAGAGACGGAGCGCAAAAAAAAAAAGGCCGTATGGCTGCCCCAATACTGGCGAAACCATGACAAGCCATCTGGTCAATTCGTTTATCCCCTCCATCTTTAAGAGAAGAGCAATCGGGGTTATTCAGAAACGGCTGAATTGGATAACCCCTGAATTGGTGCATCCACCTCAGGGGGGGACGTCCAGCGCTTAACCGTGTCCGAAGGGAAAGGATATCTTTTATCCCAACTCTGAGGAATGCCTGGGGGCCGAGCCGGCCTCTCCCATTCCTTAGAAATAATCTTATCAAAATGCCTTTGATTAGGGAATTCCAAGCGCGGCTTGGATTCCTCATAAAACTCCCCTTGTTGATGAGGAGCAACCTCCGGAGGAGAAATAGCCAGAACCTCAAACATCTGAGCAAGGATGTTAGGAGTATCCAAAGAACTCCCTGACCCCTTCTCAGAGTCCGCGCCAACAAATTGCTGGTCGTCCGAATAATCCGATTTGTCAAATAGCTCCCCTTCCTCCAGAGGGGTGTAATCTGACCAATCCAGGCGATCCTCATCGTCATATTCAAATGTCGGTGGGATCGGTGACAAATGCTTTCTCTTAGCTGGAGCCTTCTTGGCAACCGCAGAAGAAATAAATCTTTCAATATTAGTCAATCTAGCACACACATCAGATTGCGACTGCCCACCCGTGACAACGTCACACGGGACACGGGCCAAGACGGGGTGGGAAGGGGATGACGCCGGCGGTGCTGACCCAGACGCCTGGGGTTCTGAATGCCGTGTAATAGTCTGCTGTGCACATGGTATACATAGAAATACGTCATCCCCTGTTAGGGATACCCCACAGCCCATCCACTTCCGGGATTGCCCCGAGGGGAGCCCGGTATCTGGGGATGCCTCCATACGGTGAACTTAAATGTAGTCGCAATGACCGAGGGAATTACGCTAGTAAGCAACCCGGGATGCCCTTATAATTGTCCCAAGTGGGAGGATTTTAACATGGAATTTAACCCAGGGACCCAAGGACCGGAAGAAGACCCCTTAAAACCTAAGGCGTTCTACCTGAAAGACTGCCGGATATAAAGGGTTACATATAAGTAAATATAAAGGGCCCATAGGGCCACTCACTGTGCCTTCCTGCGTGAGGTAAATGGCGTCCACCACACACGCAGCTCACAGAGGCAGAGAGGATCCTGGGGGCGTGGCCAGCGCGGAGCGCGCGATATGCGTAGCTCCGCCCCCTTACAGAGCGGAAAGCGGGCTCCGCAGTGGGTCTGCCTAACAGGGGCGGGCCGTGGCGTCCCGCTCAACAGCCCGACCCCGCCCCTAATGGCAAAATGTGTGAGGTAAATTACCTCAGAAAAACACTATAGCGCACACATATACCGGCGCCATGGCAAGAACAGCAGCCGTGGCGCCGGTAACCACAAAGACCCCAGGGATGTAATGGGTGCGGGCCGCGGCGACACGCAATCGCCCGGCCCCGCCCACTGTGGCCAGCGCGTGAGGGGAGATCTCCCCTCACAAGATTAAGGGAACCGCCAGCGCAAATAACCGCGCCGCAGCCATTGCGGTAGTCACCGCAACAAAAAACAGTAAAGCCAGGGGGACAAGCCAGCGCCAACAGCCGGCCCCACCCCCCAACTACAACTTCTGAGGAGAAAAGTTCTCCTCAGCTCTGGCGCCAGTAGCAGCAAGCGCCGCTGTTAAAGTGAAACAATGCACAATAAATAAATCCTAACTCTGAGGTAAAAAAGGTGGCCCCCGACATTTTATCCCCACCACCACAGGAGAAGGGCATCAGGAAAGGGGGGCCAAGGGACAGGGCATCCCAAACCGGGGTCACCAGCCCGGAAAACCGCCTACGCTCTGGTACAGGGTCTCGCGGTGGAGCATGGCTCCAAAGCACTAAAAGTGCCATTCTACCCTCACCCGGGATACAGCCTAGACTGGGAGGCATGTGTATTGGGACTTATAAAAAACATAACCGGGTGGAAATAGAGAGAAAAGCGGGCCGGGAATAAACCCGGCTACCTGAAATCCCCCTGTGCAAGGAGGAGACATCATCTTCTGACTTGCTCGCCGTCTGCAGAGATGGAAAACTGGGTAATGAGTGGGAGGTCCCAGGTATTTATGGACTGGGAGGGGCTTTCTTTCCTCCAATCATCTCTGCAGATCGCCCTCTTCAGACCATACTACCCACATGTAATGATTATCTTGAAGCGGGGTGTGTGACATACTTAGAATAGATATTGCACAATTTGCCTAATATTTTGATTGTGTGTGTGTATACCTGGTAGAAAAATGTAAAAAAAAAGAAAAACATTTAATGGGCAAAATTAAGTGAATGTATATAATACCAATTTTCACATACTTGGTGTACTTGAAGTATTAAAGTAAAACGGTATGTGCTACATCATTGCAGAATTGGCACCCTCTTCTGTGGGTGTTTTTAGATGTGGATATTTGACTTTATGAACTACTGACAAATGCTTTCGGTCCTCATTTAGTCTGTCCTCTTTCTCTTTTTAGTTGATGAAACAACAAAGAATACTGCCATTAAGTTGGCTGAATTTGTTGTTCAGATGGGGCCGGAGATCGAGGAATTTAGCATGCAGAACAGCATGAACAACCCTGATTTTTGGTATAGTAATTTTTCACAAGTAAACCTGCTTGGTTAAATGCATAAATGACCTCTATGAAAGTAAAGGATTTTTTTTCTCCCTCAAGGTTTTTACGTGAAAAAGATAGCCCAGCATACAAATATTACAGAAGCAAGGTGGAGGAATTTATGACCGATATAGATTGTAGGTTGGCTGAGGATGATAAGCTGGAAAACATTAAGGCAGGCGATGAAGAAATAGATGCATGTGAAGCTCCCAGTGCAGAAAGCATATCCTTAGCCGCATTTAGCCAAATGCCTACTCCTGCTCGACCCCCTATTGCCAGGAAAAGAGTAGCTAAACTCAAGGTTGGCATGCTTCCTCCAAAAAGAATGTGTCTTGTGGATGAGCCAAAAGGTAAGATTGTATTGTTAATTTCCACTCCCTGGGTGATTTTGCATTGTGGCGGTCCACATCTGCTTTATGTTTTTTAGAAATATTTTGTCCTTTTATAACATGTTAGCCTCTCATAAATTGACCCTAGCTTCAGAAATACAACTTTACAATTTTATGTATTGTCGCCATTAGTTGCAGCACTTTTCGTGATATGTTTTCTGATAAAAAGCACTACACAGGAGATGAAAGTTCCATATTAAAATGATTTTGTTTTTTTTTTTTGTTTTTTTAAGTTCATGACCCTGTTCCAATTGAATATGAACGCCCTGGGGGCCGTGGATTAAACAGAAAAAAGGTATTTTGTTTGATTGTAACAGTCAGCTGAGGTTATGCATAAAGGAAATGTTGTCCTATGAAAGGAGTCTTACACTTAATAGTGTATTGATCCTGTGCAAGTACACACACTAGAGCCACGTTGGGCAGAATTACATTTTGAGAGACCTAAAGCTACAAAGTGCAATTTGATAGTAATATTCATTCTTCTTCATAAGTTTTGTTTTACGTATTTTATTAAAGGGAAAACTCCGGTTTTCCCACCGCGTCATAATAATATATAAAGAAAAAAATAGTTTAACACACAAGAATATTCAAGGCAAAGGGTTAAATTATCCTGCTTTCTTCTCTCACTGTGCTGGCTGTTGGGCAGCATTTTTTGATCCAGCCTTTGGTCAGCCTGCTTTATATTTCTCAATAATTCCCAGTGAACTGACCTCTGCATGTGATGACTCGTATATGTATATTTTAATGTGAGGGTCCCTTCAGAAGTCAGTTCATTATGAGGACCCTCAGGAGGGAGCTAGTATGCTGCGGTATTTAAACTAGGCAATGGACTGGAGTTTATCTACTTAGATGAAGCTAGGCTCTCTGCTAAATACCAAACTTTTTTGGCCAATATTGAGTTTTTGGAGTAGTGGGTGGGTGCTCTGGCCTAGATGGAAACCAATATGTCCAGCCATTATATTTTAGCATTTTGATTTCTGCACGTTGGCAATCCTTCGCTCTGCTCTGCTCCCTGATTGAGAATTTGCTGCTTATTGTTTGTACTTTTAAGTTTTTTAATGAACTTATCTAGTATGATGCCTGTATAGATGTCAATGAGTCACATACATAAAACTAAGAAAAGCCCATGTTTTTGTGCCTGCTTCTGATCACATTAGCCCTTGCTGTGCATGGATGCCTGGAATGAGAATCCCTGCAGGAAAATAACATCTGTGGCAAGCAACTCCACTTCAACAGTGCAGACTTGGCTGGAACTTCCTAGGTGCAATATTTTTTTCCTTTTTATAGAAGGCTGTAGGGATGCACCAGGATGCCAGGGCACCCGGGGGAGTAAGCTTCTGCTTCTTTAGCTGCCTTCCTCTCCTAATTCACATCAATGATGCAGTGCTGACTGCAAATCTGTGGGCCATTGCTCATCACATGGTAAAGTAAAGCATTCAGATTAAATGTTATGCAAAGAATAACCTGTATTTCTTCCTTTTTGTCTCCCACAGAAACCAGCTGATTTAGAGTTTGCCCAAAACAAGCTAACTGGGCAGAATGTTGGCTTTAAGATGTTGAGTAAAATGGGATGGCACGAAGGTCAAGGACTTGGATTCAGCGGGTCTGGAATCAAAAACCCTATAAAAGTGTATGTTGAGGCATTAAACTGTCATATCACTATTAGCAAAATCTCCCAAGCGCTTCTGCATACGTTTCATCTTTTTACTGATAGTTACGAGGTTGCGACCTGTGTGTGTGTGTTACTTTCTCCCTTCATGGTGACCCACGGAGAGAAGGAGGCTCCACCCCACAAACTGAACAGAGATTAAAACCCCACCCCTTCCTGTGTACCTCAGTTCTTTGTGTTTCCTATGTGAGGAGGCACTGGAGGCTACAGCCAATTTTTTGTTTTCAGCTCCAGGACTTCTGGAGGAGCCTGCTGAGCCTGGAACCATCTGTTATCGGGTGTAGTTCACCCAAGGTTCACAGGCGGCCAAGGCAGTCCCACATAGCCTGACAGTGCACTAGTTGTGTGCTGTCCCCTTTAAATCCCGGACGATTCGGCAGCGGGTGTGCGTGCCTATTGGGGACCCTTTGGGTATTCGTTCTTGTATTTTTCCGCGGTCACTGACTCGGCGGCGCTCTGATGTCTTTTCCGGGCACGGCCCTTTCATGTGGGTGACCCAGAAGTACAGGTAGCACTTCCAGCCATATGAAAGCTAGAGAGACCAGGCATGGAGCAACATCGACAGGCGGCAGCGATAGCAGCAGAGGCGACCTGGCAGCCCACAGCAGTGGCAGGACTCCGTCCCTAGCCCAGTAAGGATCGATAATCCTTAACTGAAAGATGCATGGTACAGGCAGTAGATCTACTGGCCCTCACCCCTCGTGCAAAAATGCCTCAAGAGCCAGTAATGTATAAATCTTGATTAGTATGGCATTTTTTTACTGTAAGGGGTATGTATACCTAAGTAATTTTATGTAGTTGTCCTTTTTAGCCTAATTCACCCAGGGTTAAGGATAGAGGCAAGGACCCCCAAAAAATCAGCTCAAGGATCTTTAACCCATTAAACGCTGTGAATCCTGCAGCATTACACTTCCGGATACCTGGCAGAAGTCTTTTGTCAGGCATGCCTAAAGCTAGTAATGGGTGAGGAGACTTCAGCTAGTTTCAGGCAGTTAAAAGGGAACCTAAAGCTCTAGTGTCCCTTACTACATCTATCGGTGATGTAATTTCCATATGCCACCGGGATCCCTGCTAAGTACCACCATGTAAAGAAGAATACACATGCTCTGTCTACATATCTATATTCTTTCTGGCCTCCCTCTATGGCATACAGAGGGCTAAGAATTAAGCCTTTCCAGTTTTTAAATGAGCAACTCCTGGGAATCATCAGGTTACCTCACTCCAGGTATGGCGGCTCAAGCAGAGGAAGGTATATTAGCCTCTGCCCCTTTATCAACATCTGTGGGAAACTTTGTATCGGATCAACGCAATCCAGATCCCAATCAAACAAGTACTTTGCCTTCCGCTCAGTCTGGGATAAAGCTGAGGCTCTGCTGACTGCATCTGGCTCTGCTCCTGTCGGTACATTTAACTTTACTCTGTATTTTTGTTGCTAAGAGCATGCTAGGAGTTACCTGAGTTGTCTTAATACCTGTGTCTGGGCTGCTGTAGCCTCATTGATTGGAAGCTCTGCAGGAACTGCGCTGATTACAGGGCACCTGTGCAAAGCCTGGCTGGGTCACACCTTGTTGTGGGTTTTACAACAGGCTAAGCAGTTCTGTAAGCTTGCTGAATTCAAAAATAAGATGCTACACAATGAATGCAAGTTTGGGGAGCTCATCATGTCATATTGCTATGCTACCTTATTTTATCTGTTTTTAGACAAGTGCTATACTTTAAACTATATGCCATTAGTGTCAGGGAAATTTTAAACTGCTACAGGTTAAAATTGCTGTTCACTTTCTGCTACCACTCTGGTTTTCTTTTTTAAAGCTGACATACTTGCCCATGCTACTCTCTGCTAGGAAGGATCCTGATTAATTTGGGACATTTTCCTAATACAACTTTTTTCCTCACGCCATAAAGGAGAACTTGCTTCTGGCAGAGCTCCCATCTGGTGGGCAGCACACGCATACAGAAGCTCATTACAGTGTGCAGAAACTTCCTATCCCCAACAGGCTTCCATGATTGATTTTGCCTTCCTGTATTAGGATCCTTCTGAAGGATCTAAAATATGTTTTGACAGCAGGTCATCTTTAGGGATGAGGGTTGCTAGTGCTATCCCTGTGGTTCTAACCTCTATTTGTTATAGGTGTAAGATATATGGCTGCTCTGTATTTCACATTGCTTTATCTCAAGCATCCAGTCTCTGTAGAAGGGTGTTATAACAATGTTATTAGTGGTGGCTGTTAGCTCTAATATATAGTCCTTTTTGTTGTTGCACTTCTGGCTTGTAATACTATGGGCATGAATAGTGTATTACTTGTCGTACACTCATGTAATGTCTACCTTGTACAGCACCGTGTAACTTAATGGTGCTCTCTTCTAAAGGACGTAATGATAACCTTTTATTTATATAGGTTAGATCCGGCTTTACATTGGGCTGTTTGGATTGACCCCTTTAAACCGGAACAGCCTGGCATAGTGGGGAAAGAAAACTCCCCAAAACTCACCCAAGCTGCATGCATAATACTGAAGCATTGTCATCACTTACACTTGCTCTGTTTGTTTTTAAAATTTACCACAGCAGGAGTTAGAAAAATTAAACTGATTATGTGCACCAATCTGAATTGCCGTGGGAAGGTCTACTAAGGACCTTGGGCTGGGTTGTCAATTTGTCATCCTTAGAGTCCTGGTACGATATAGAAAGTATCCTTCAAGGGATTCTGCTTCTGCAGGAAAAAGAGGATCGTGACAATGAGCCAAAATATTCATCAGTTCTCCTCGGGTTTCTCTACGAAAAATCAGGAACCTGCTCTGTTTCAGGACAGCAGCAATCCCAGCAGTCCTGTGTGCTCAGCTCCAGATGAGAACCTGGCAGATATTACTCTTGTCTCATGGGACAGGTGCCCTGACTCCCTGGATCATGAGATCAAGATAGAGGGTCTCTCCTGGTAAACCGTTCCAGTAATCCTAAAAGGAGGAAGACAGGTTTTTCAACAGACACCAGCTCCTGGGGAAGGGGAGCCCACTGGGACAGTCAACAGGTTCAGTGAAAGAGACCACCATGCATAGTAGGCAGATCCTCCAACTTCAGGAAACTTTTGTCACTGAATCACTTCCTACCAGATATCTCAGGCTGAGAAGTCCAGATCTGGTCCTACATTGCTTCCACAGCAGCATACATAAATCATCAGGGAGGGCCCAGGTCCTTAACACTAATATATCTTATCTAATTTGACAAGGACAGGTCCTGTCAGTGGCGGCAGTTCCTTTAAAGAGTACCCTAAAAATTACTGCTAATTCTAACCCAGGACAGGGTTCAACAGAACCAGGAGGTTTTCCTTCAGAGGGTAACTCAAGGGGTCTTCCTCAGATAGATCCTTGCCATTACCAAAAACTCAAGATGAGAAATGTTTTGCTCACTGACAATGGGTTATGGTGCATTAGCAGTGGATGCTCAGACTCCTCCCTAGAATTTTCACCTAGCTTATACCTTCCTTCCTTTCAAAATAATGCCACAAGAGATCCGGAAGATAGTGCAGGAAAAGGGTCAACGTTCTCTTCCTAGCATAATTTTTTTGCCAGGAATATCCTGGTTCTTCGAGCTGAAAGGATAGTGAAGAAGGGGCCATGGCATCTACCAGATATTCCAAACTTGCTCATCAGGGCCTCACTCTGCATCCAAAGCCAACAAAGCTGGATCTGAGGGGGCCATCTTAGATTGGAAGGTTTGCTCAGCCAGAGTGATAAGATTCTCCTGGAAAGTCAAGAACTGACCACCAGACGCATCTATGCAAGGGTTTGGAAATGTTTTTCTTTGTTTTGTTAAGCCAACAAACTGAATAAAGCCTATATACCAACAGTCCTAGAATTCCTGCAGGAAGAATTTGAGAAAGGATTAGTAGTAGGACTTCAGCCTTATCAGTGCTTCTAGACTGCCAGTGTGGACAGCATCAGGAAATCAACTACCTGTAAAATGCCAGCACCTCTTAAGGGTTTCCAACAGGGGACTTATCAGTTGTATTAAAAGGTGTACTGGAACCTTCATTTAAGCATTAGAGGAAGTACCAGAAAAGTGGTTAAGTTGGAATTTTGTTTCTCGTCGGCAATCATATATGCCAGACAGGTATGTGACCTGCAGGTCTTAACAATTAAGGAACCCTTTTAATTCTGTTTTCCCAGATAGGACCATACATAGACCTGATCCTTAATTGTTTTTGCCAGAGATGCTACATCTCTTATCAGGCCCCAAGATATAGTAATAAGGCAGGATCGGAAGAGGAGCTCTCACTTTTAGATGGGAAGAGCTTTTTTTTTTTTATTTTTTTTTTTAAATGGAGATCCAGGGAATGGTGGTTAGCGGAATAACTTTTTATAACGACAAGAGGCCTAGATGCCTCAAAATCCACTATGCCAAATTAATAAAACAGACTGTACATGCTTATTCACCCAGAGGACTCCTACTACTCAGGTTTCTGCGCATTCAACCAGAACCAAATCTTCTTCCTGGGCAGAGAGGACCGGTGCCTATATAGAAGAAATCAGTAAGACAGAAAGGTGGCCTTCACCCTACACCTTCCTGATGCACTATACTAGTTCTACTTCTCCCTTCTGCTCAAAACAGACTATTGTACAAGCATATACATTCAGAGGACGTTCTCATCCACAGGTTTTTGTGCATTCAAACCGGAGCTAGTTCCGCTTACTGGGCAGAGAAGATAGGTGCCTCCTATAGAAGAGATCTGTAAAACGGTGGGGTTTCCATCCCACACCTACCTCAAACACTAGAGAGTAGATCTCCTGCGAAACATTAGACCTTTGGTAGAATTGTCTACCAGCAGCCTCCCACCCCTAAGGTTTAATTACTTTGCTAATCCTCTCCGTGGGTCGTCATAAAGGGAGAAAATCCCTGTTAGACTGTTTTTCTATGAATCTTTCAGGACGATCCCTTAGTTCCCATTGTCCTACAGTTTACCTTATGTTACTTTACTAATAATGAGGGGGTGGGGTTTTAATTTGTGTTCGGTTTGTGTTTCCTCCCAGGGTGTGGAGCCTCCCTCTCTCCGTGGGTCGTCATGCATGATTCATAGAAGTCTAACATGTATTTTTGCTTATATCCATGCATGTTAGTACTCTTGCTGGTAGGCTAGTGTCTCTGATGCAGTAGTAGTAGTACTACCAAAACAAATGCTACTGTGGACAAGTCCTTTTTTTTTTTTCCAGGAACCTAAATTTTTTTCCCTTATTTGTACCCAGAACTCTTTAGACAAACTTTTACTCCTGAATTCCAGAGGGTGTTAGTTTAAATTAGTTATACCCATGTTTAGAGCAAGCAAAGTATTAGAAATAACATGTGGAGAATTAATTACTCAAAGTATTTTTTTTGTGTGGTCACGTGTGCTTTTGTACGGGTAGGGTGACCCAAGTGTGCACTTTTATAACGTATGTGAGTTTTTCATATTAGGATTACCTAGCAAAGCTTGGAACTGCTAAACCATTGGATCTTTAAAACAAGGTGGTTTTCTTCCATGAACATAAGATATTAGCAGGGTAACGAGAGTAGAAGGGAATTGACTCCAAAAAGATGCTTTTTCTCTGAACAAGTAGTTTGTACATAAGCAAGCAAGGCCTGGACCCAAGTTAATTTTGGAAAGCGCTTCTGTTAACTTATTTGATAATATATATATATATAATATCTTTTATTTTTAAAGCTAGTATAAGCTTTACCTACACTTCTAGTTTGGTCACCAAGGACATAAATGTTGTGTCCAGCAAAAGAATAGATTCCTATTCAAGTCTGAATAGATAGCTTATCTATTAGTTGAACTTGGTTTACTGCATGTAGAAACCTAGGAAATTAACATCTGAACCAAGAGAAATAACATACCAGTAACGCCTACCTTCCCCACTGATCTAAACTAAGAATATTTATGTGGTCTTTATAACTGTTAACTCATCCAAAAGCGAATTGGTTCTTTCAAAATCTACAAAAAGGACACCTTAAAGGCCCAACAACTTGGTTTTACATATCTGGTTTAAGACATGTCATCTATGTTCCACACCGACCAACTATGGTACATAGATATTTGACTCTACAGGTCTGCCATCCACCTAAAACAAAACTACCGGTGTACCTTATTCTTAATGAAATGAAAAATCATACATGGTATTATAAAACCAATGTATGACTAGAAAGACCCCAAAGACTACTCAGAAAATGTAAGCTCTGCAACACAAGCACCATGATCAAACCAGCCCAATGAAATAACAAGACTGCTACAACAGATCTTTCAATAAAGCAATAGTTGAGTTCGATGTGGGCACTGTAAGAACGTAAGACTATACAGGGCTATATAGTCCTAAGACTATACAGGTTAAAATGCCAAAGCCTTCAATACAGCTTGCGTTTAACTGCTTTTGTTCCTTTCCTTAGTGGTACAGTGTCTGGTGGAGAGGGCCTGGGTTCTGAATCAAAAGCACCCGCTGTGCCTAAAGATGACAACTTTGATGCTTTCCGTCAAAGAATGATGCAGATGTACAAGCACAAAATCGGCAAATGAGTTGGTAAGTTAACTTGGGCTTAAACAGACAGGGTTTTTTTTTCCCAGTCAAATTCTCTATAGGGAGTCTCTGACTCGCACTTTATTGGTGCTGGCTACAAAATAGAGACGCTTCCCTTGCTCTAGATCAGACATTTTGACATGTAAAAAGTAATAGATGAGGTCCACCGCGTTTGGCAGGTTGAGTATTCTTTTTATTTTGTGCAATTTTTTTGCTCTGTGGTCACGTGTGCTTTGTACAGCCTGTTTAAGGGTAAGGTGACCGATGTGTGCACTTTATAAGCATGGGGGCTTTTCATGCCCACAAGTTCATACCTTGACTACCCAGAAAAACGTGAAACTGGTAAACCATTGGTTCTTTGAAACAAGGTGGTAAACTGGTTTAATCAGTCATCTCATTTCTAATATTTTGTCGGGATGCAACCAGTGATTTCTGGTTTACATTTTTTTTTTTCTTAAATATTTTGTCGCTTTTGACATGAATGCATTTTCTCGAGTATTTCTGGACATAGTTAAATATATCGCGCATGCATTTCTGATTGGTCCTTTCAGATGTCTGCTGGCATATAATTTACATGCAGGTTTGGGCTCTAGACATCCTGAGCTGCATCCCATTTTGCTCTATTCCGATGGCATTTGAGTTTGTAGCTTACCATTCATGCCATGCAAAGATTAATGGTGCTCTTGTTTAAGTACCAGCTTGTTGTAAACTGAGCATTTATGGATAGTAATGGACTCCTGCATTCAATTAGTACTTTTTTTCTATTGTTTAATGTTTCTATTTACTGTATTTGTATGGAATATGTGTTTACCAGCCTTTTGTGGGACAGTTATTTTGTTTCTACAGAGGGTCTCAAATTATATTCGAGACTTGCCAATACCATTTGAAACGTTTTTTTTTTTTTTTTTTCCTCGAAAGATCCTACAATGCAGGATACATATAAGAGATATGGGGCCCACACACTGCAACACGTGATCACCAGACTTTAAAAGCTTTGTTCATCTCCCAGCCTCTGTTTGCGTTCTTGCCTGCAGCAGCACCAGGTCATTGCAACGGCTTCTTGCCAGTGGAAGATTATGTGAAAATGCACGTGGAAAGGAAAGTGAAACGTGCACGTGAAAAGGATAGAGCAGGCAGTGTGAAAACCTACCTACGAGTTCTCGTCCTTGGCTCCATACGCAGCATTGTCAGGTGACCCAGGGCGGGAGGTAGTCTGTGTGACCTGCAACCAATTTTGCAAAGCGGTTGGTGGCTTCCCAGGGCCTCTGTTCTGCTAGAATCCAGACTGAGCCCAGACTGTATGCCAGAGTTACTGTGAGCCAGGCTAAGAGTCTTCTGTCCAGGCCGCAGCTTCAGCATCAGGGAAAAGCAGTAGTACTACATGATGGATTGAGACCAGAGCGAACTATATGTGGACCGCACCAGTACAAGTATCTAAAGGTGTGCTCACTATTCTTGGCACTAAATTACCATAAAAAGAAAGGATTTTGTATAGGGTCCCCACACACCCAATAGTTTTGCACCAAGACAGATGGTGAGAAGAAAATAGGGCACTACCTCCTCATTAGATGGTAAGAGATGATTTTATTATGTTTTAGACATAATTCTAAAAAAACACTAAACAATACATTTTAAAACACATATGAGCCACAATTCTACAAAACACACACAAGGGGGCGCCAGGGTACCATATAAAATTTCATATCATGGTTCCAAGTAGAAAATGTATACAAACAGACTTAGAAGAGTGTAATAATCTATACAGTATTTACTCAAATTAATAAAATTTAATTATATACAATATGTGCAAATAGTTCAAAAAATACTAGCAGTAATAAAAGTGCCTGTGCAAAATGGTTTGTGCAAAATCTATCTAATCAACAATCACATACATTAAAGACCAACCAAGGTAATTGAAAGAGACATGGAACAATCAATATCAAATATAAAGTAAGTGTACCAACTGCACCTACCCCTGTAAATCCGCCAACGCGTTTCGTAGCGTCCACAAGCTGCTTCCTCAGGGCATCTGTAATTTCCATGCTGTAGGCGGAAGTACAGTTGCAGCCACCTTGCCAATGATTCTGTGCTACAGCAGCTGTTCAAGAGATAAGGAATACCCCTAATGAGCTGGAGGAGCTTCTTTTTCCTGTCAGATTGTCCATACTGGGATCCTATTTACCCTAACATAATTAATCAAGTGTCCCTTTATAGTCAACTAAGGGAAAAATATTTTACAAGGTATGTACAAAAATGGTATTTCTTTAGGCTCTGCATCCTCTTTCACCTCAGTCGACAAAAGCCAGCACTTTATAACAAAAGGTCAGCCACATTTAGTCTTTTAATTTTATTTTTTTTTTTTTTTTTAAATCGGTGTTAACAACAAATATCCCCTCTGGACTCAGGAAGTTGTTCTACATTCCTTCTTTTAGCAGACTTATTCTCTTCTACAACTTGAGAGAAGAGGGCTGGAGCCGATATACCAGAAATGCAGAGCTGCCACTTGATCAGGTGAAAGACCTTTGTCACTTGGAACTTCTGATGGCTCAAGATCAGACTTATGGCCATTCTACAAACTGTTGCCCCTCCCTAATCAGAGGCAACATCTCGCTAATGCCCTCATCTGTATCCTGCCCTAAACAACTGGGCAGCAAACCTACTTCCCACCTATTGATTTTTCGGAAATATTTATCTGGGGGGGGGGGGGGGTTGTATAATATATAAAATCTCTTGGATGGTCTGGGCTTCTTTCCTTTTTTCACTACAACTCAGGATTGCTGGATGTAACAAAGCTTTTATAGTCGGGTGGTCATGTTTCTGTGGTGGGGGAGCAGATCTATCTCTTATCTCTATGCTGTCCTTATGGATGTTTAGAAAAGAACTTACCAGGTAACTTATGATTTTATTTTTTATTTTTATATATATTATGGAAGGAAACGTCAATCCCTTCCCAAAGCCCTGGCATACACGTGACCAAGGCATACAATTCTTAATTTCATTTTATTGCATGATCTAAAGAAGTGTATGTGTGTGTAAAATATTTGATAGTGAAGCACCATGACCTACTGAAATGCTATGGTCCAAAATGCAGCCTATTAATTTAGCTGTATGCCATTTTATTCTGGAGTAATTTAAGTCTCTAGATATAGCTCTACTAACATGAACTCATGGACACATCCTTTTCACAGTCCTTTCAAGATTTGTAGTGCAATTTCTCAGTTGACGTTAGTGTTGTATCTTATTGCCAATCACACGCTTTCCTGTGGAAGTATGCAGACTGCATTTGTTCATTGTTTATGAAGGCATCACAGGGAGTTGGTTTTTCACTGCTTATTTGGTGATGTGTCTTTCATACTTTTTAAAGTATGTAGCTACTTTTTTTTTTTTTTTTTTTTCTCAGATTTTTTTAATGGTTTTGGCTTATGGTAAATGTTGATGTGTTGTCACAATTCATTTTGACCTGTTTTGATCACAGGATTGGTGGACTAATTTACAGCACACCTTTTTATTTTGTTTGGGAAAAAAATGTTCCTAAAACCTAAGCCTTGCGTTCTCACTTTGTTTTTTAAAGCAAAGAATACTGTGCAGGCTTAGTCTGGTCTTTTTGTGTACTGCTTTAAAAATGTTTACGACTTTTTTTTTTTAATTTTGCAGGGTTTCCAAGAACTGCAGAAATCCATGACTATATTTATATTCTTGGTCCAATGTGACCCCCTTTACTTAGTCTGCAGACTTAAAAAATCAATGTCTGCTTGAAATTTCTTGGTCATTTATAGAACTGTAACTTGTGTAACATTTGTTCTGGTATGCTAAGCTATGCATTTTTTTTTTCTTTGTGGAATAAAGTGTCTTAAGTGTTCCATAATGCATGGTATCCTATGAAAGCTGCATATTTTTATTAAAACATTTTAGACATCCGGAAAGCCTTTTCATTTTAATATTGCATAAATTGGATGACTTGCCATTTATATAAGGGAAGCTATCCCCGTACCTCTCTAACAGTCCCACCTTCCCCATGCTCTGATGCTTACCTACTTCATTGGCAGCTGTCAGAGCCACCTCCTGTAGGAAGTTCCAGCTGTGGCAGTCCTCTGCGTTTGGTTTCATGTGACATGGAGAGGCTGCACTGAAGTAGACCAGTGTGACTTTCTGTGGCATATCTTATATACAACAGTGCCCTCTTCAGGAGAATGTGTAAAGTTGCAGACCTGTATTTGCATGTTCATTTTAGCATATAGCACAGCTTAGTTTACCTTTTAGAAAGATGCTGGTGAAGTATAAATTTACTTCACAAGATCTATCATGTGTTCTACCCTAGTGAAAAACCCCAGACTGACCTGTTACAGGTCTGATAGAAGACAACAGTACAGGTCTATACTGTAGGTGCAAAAGGGACTGTGGCAAACAAAAAAATGTATCAAAGCGGAAAGTGTAGTGAAATAGAAAATCCTGGGATTTGGTGCTATTATTCCTTTTTTTTTTTTATTTATTTAAAGAGGAAGGCCGGGGGGGGGGTTTACAGTGTGGAAATAAGAGTGTTTTGTTGAAAGGGGTATCTTTCTGACCGTAACAAGACTGTTGGGATGCCTACAGCATTGAGCCGAACAAGCTTGTAGGAGGGTTTGCATCACCAGGAGGAATGATCCTGGTTGGCAGATGATAAAAGGTAAGAATGTGTCTACATAGGTTTCTTGTATATGATGCCTGTATGGTTGCTCATTTAATGGATGCATTTTTAGTATTGAAGCTGTGATTAAAATATTTTCAAAGGTATTGTTTTTTATCTTAAAGTGGAAGTCCAGGTAGGGGTGTGTGTGTGTGTGTGTGTGTGTGTGTGTGTGTGTGTGTGTGTATATATAATATATATATATATATATATATTCGTATTTTTGCCCTATAAGACGCACTTATTTTTCCCCAAAAGTGGGGGAAGAAATGTCCGTGCGCCTTATCGGGCGAATGTAAAAAAAAAAAAAGCCTATGGGGGAGAGGGGGATGCCACACAGCCTATACAAATGGGGGTAGAGGGGGATGCCACACAGCCTATGAGGGGAGAGGAGGATGCCACACAGCCTATACAAATGTGGGGAGAGGGGATGCCACACAGCCTGAGGGGAGAGGGGGATGCCACACAGCCTATACTAATGGGGGGGAGGGGGAATGCCACACAGCCTATGGGGGGAGAGGGGGATGCCACACAGCCAATGGGAATGGGGGGGGCACACTGCCTATATGGAGAATAGGAGGGAGGAATGCCACACTGCTTATGATAATGAGGTGTACACTGCCTATATGGGAATGGGAGGGGGGAGAATGCCACACTGGGTATACAGGGAATGGGATGGGGGCATGCTACACGGTCTATGGAATGGGGGCATCCCACACGGCCTATGGGAAAGAGGAATGCCACACTGTCTGTAATGGTGCGTTTTTGGTTTAAAATATTATTTTTTCTTATTTTTCACCCCCAAATCCTAGGTGCGTCTTATGGGCAGGTGCGTCTTATAGGGCGAAAAATACGGTGCATGTATGTATACACACAATCACACGCTACCTTGGCGCCAGGGTAGGGTGGCAGGGCAGTGCGGTTGTGACTGGAATTCTGCATTAAGCCTCCCTGAGATAGTTACTTGAGCAACACAGTCAACCAGTTGGCCTTCAATTTGGCAAGTTAACCCCCTTTTTAATGTTGCCTTTTTTTTTTTAATTTAATGGACATCATTTATGGGTATACTTTTTATCTGCTTTGACTTCCACTTTAGGATTGCAAGTTTGTGTTACCATGCATATACATTTTACATGCATACATATTTTTTTGTATGCATAAAACAGTTTGAATATTTATTGTAGATTATGTTCACAGGTAAATACAGTTTTCCTATCTAGGGCTAGATGTATATTTCCAGCATCAGTAATAGGACGCAGTACGAAGCAATGTAGGTAAATGGGAGATGCATACTCCACTGTACAAGCTGCATAAAGGACTAATATTCCCTAATATTAAACATATAGTTTAAAATGATCAAAGCTGATCATTCTTAAAATTATGCTTGATCATTTTTTTGGAGTGACAATTGACAAGACTTGTAGCTAGTAGTTTTCTAAACCATTTACCTGCCACTGGTTTTATTTTGAGTTGACAGACCAATTGATATGGATAATTTAGTTTGTAAAATGTTAATATTCTAATGTTAATGCTGTTTAATAAAAAAATATGTAGATATAAACTTCAGCTTGATGTTTTCATTTATTGTGTTTTTTTTTTTTTTTAATATAAAAATACTTTCATGTAGACCTGCTAGTGATTTAGCTTTTGAGAATAGCGTCTAACATGAACGTCATGATCTTAGGGGTAAGAAAGCTGCTTCTGACTGGAGAGGTGCGGGTTCAGTTCCCGGCCATGAGACATAACTGAAGTGCTCCTGAGCAAAGCCCTTAACACGGATAGGTTAACATGCTAGGATTGAGCGTTATGTCAGGCATATGTATAGTGTAAACAGTGGTTAACGTATACTTAAGAGCATTCAAAGAAAACCTGACAAGCAAAAGATATATTTTCCCTATATCCAGTCCAGGTCGTCCCAGTGATGACATGTGGGTGTTCGCCCCTAGGGGGCACTGGACTGCAAGATCAAAGATGCAGCTCCTCCCGGCCCCCTATAAAGGCAGGTGTTCCTCTATCATTCTCCAGTTGTTCGTCTTGGCTGCAGAAGATCGCTTGACACTCTATGATGATGGCAGCAGAGCGGGGCCACCTAGCCCGTCAGCAGCTGCGGGCCCTATTTCCATGGATCCCTCCTGACCCACTCCTGCCTCCCAGCCTTGGGCTGCTACGGGATCTTGACGGTAGGGTGAACGCCGGGGTCTGTTGGCGTTCGGCAGATCCTAGGCTCTGGGCCGCAGACCCTATGCTAAAGTGTAGCCGGCCACAGGCTTATGGTGAGCCTGGGGGGAGGAACCACTTATGCCTCTTTTTTTTGATTGTACAGTACCTGCCCACAAGCTTTATTGGCTGTGTTGGTGTTCAGTACTCGGCTCCTCGCTGGCTCAACATGGCCTTATTGTGGAGCATTCTGCATATCTACCTCCCTCGTCGTCCCTGGCTGTGGGTCGCTGCACCCTGCAGGGCCTCCGTATCGCCGCTGTTGCGGCACTGTCCGTTACAGGGGGGATCCTCGCCGCTGTGCGGAGCTGTAGACGCTGGGCACGGTGGGCGGCGTGTGCTTTTGCGGCCATTTATCCTGCTTGGGCAGCCTTGGAAGGGGGCGGGTGCGTCCTCTTCGACGCGCATCTGTGTCATCACACTGGGCCGGCCCCTCACTCCCCTCAAGGATCCTTTTAGAACAGAAGATCCAGGGTCTGGCCTGCGCGCTGGGGCCTGCTGGACGCTGCGGAGCCTGTTATCTGCTGCTCTGCTGGGGGATCATGCTCGGAGGCTCGCTGTCCCTCTGTCTGTGTCGTGAGTCCCTCTTTTAATATGGCCGTATTTTATGACCAATTTCACCTCTTTTATTCTGATCATGGGCTTTTCTCCCCCTCTTGTATAGATCATGGGCTGTTGAGGGTGGTTCCTCCCGGTCACCCTTTTTATTAAGAGGGATCACCTTTATAGGTTTGGGCCATTAGTGTCTTGTAGCCTTACTGATTTTGGCTATTTTTTAATCCCCATAATGGAGGCATCAGGGGATAGTGAGCTGTGGGCCCCATTTGGGCAGGAAAGGCTCTGCCCCTTGTACAGTAGTAAGCCTCTGGGCAGATTCAGCACTGTTTGTACCACTTGCGCCAGAGGCATTATTTTGGACCATGATCGGGCGGGCGTGTCTGCCCCTAGCCCTGTGCTGCCTGCGGCCTCTCCGAACCCTCTGCTGCTGCACTCAGCCCCCAGCGAGGGGGGAGCCAGCAGGGGGTCTCATGTTGACTTGGCACATAGGCTGGCCAATCTCGAGAGGCGTATCCTTAGAAAGCCACGAGTAAGAAACTGCACCTTGAGCAATGTGATGCGATGACAGTATGTCTGGTTCTTCCTCGGATGAGGATGCTTGGCTCCCGGATGATACAGAAAAATTGCTTACTTCAGTGTTTGAGACACTGCACATTGTCCCTCCCAGAACGGCTAAGAGGAAGCAGGGTGATTTGTTTAGGCCCGAGAGGCAAAGGCGGGTTTTCCCAGAGCAGGCCCATTTTGCTAACATGATTTTCAAGGAATGGTAGAGACCGAACAAATTGCCCTCGGTTCCTAAGGGACTGGACAGACTGTACCCCTTCCCTGATGAGCTGGTTCGGCTAGGGTCTCGCCCTCCCGAAGTGGATCCCCGTGTCGGGGTTGTCCAACACTGTTATGCCGTCACCCGATACTGCTTCATTACGTGACTCGGCTGACATTTCATGGATCAGTTTTTCGCCCAGTGTGTGCCTCGGCGATTGTCTCTCTAGCCACCAAAAAGGTGAGACACCTTGTGGATAGAGCTAAGGCTCGTAAGCGGGCGGAGGAGTATAAAAAATCTCAAGGCCTGCTTGGATTTCATTGGTTTTGTTGCTACTGCCATGGACGATGGGGTCTGACTCTGTGCCAGGATTTCGGCCCTGCTTGTTGCGCTACGCCACTCGCTCTGGCTGCGGCAATGGTCGGCTGATGCGGCTGCCAAGAAGTCCCTTACGAGTATTCCCTTTGTGGGACACAGGCTGTTCGGGGAGCACCTGGACAGAAGCCTGCTCGGTCCTTTCGGAATCCCTCTGCCTTTCGCTCCTTTCGAGAAGCGCTTTTCCAGGTGGCCGCAGAGATACCTGGGGTAGAGGTAGGTCCCACGGCTGAGCCAATCCCTCCTGGGGAAGTCCAAGCTCCCGGCCAAACCTTTTCAGGCATGAGGGGGCGCCCTCACCCATCCGGGTGGGGGGACGGCTTCTACTGTTTGCTCAGATCTGGAGGCTGCACGTCTTGGATCGGTGGATTCAGGAGGTAGTGTCCTCCGGTTACAAAATAGAGCTGGCAGTCAGGCCGCCCACAAAATTTCTCCGGTCTCGGATATCCCAAAGCCCACTGAAGGCACAGGGCTTGAGAATGGCCGTGCAACACCACCTGCGGTTAGGTGTGATTTGCCCTGTACCTCGGCAGGAACAGGGTCAAGGTTTTTACTCCAACTTGTTCACGGTTCCCGAGAAGGACGGAACGTTAAGACCAATCCTGGACCTGAAGGGTCTCAACAGGATTGTAAGGGTCAGACATTTCCGCATGGAAACCTTATGGTCGGCGGTGAGATCGCTTCGGCCCCTGGCGAGTTCATGACCACGGTGGACTTCAGGGATGCTTATCTGCACATCACGATTTTCCAGGGGCATCAGAAGTTCCTGAGGTTGCTCTGGAGGATCAGCATTTCCAGTTTGTGGCACTGCCATTCAGGATTTCCTCAGCCCCCCGCGTCTTCACCAAGGTGCTGGCGGGCATCATGGCTATCCTGAGGAACCAGGGCATTCGTGTGCTGCCCTATCTGGACGACTTGCTGATTGCGGCCCAGTCCCTTCAGCAGGCCGAGAGCGATACTCGGACGGTGTTGTCAACCCTAGAGGTCTTCTGCTGGGTAATCAATTACCCGAAGTTATTTATCACTCCCTCAACTGTGAGATCCTTCCTTCTCAGGTCAAGGTCTTTCTGCCACAGCAGAAGGTTTTGTGTCTCCAGACGCAGGTGCAGGCCTTGCTGTCTTGTCAGCGGCCGTCAATACGTCTGCGGATGAGATTGGGGGGCCTAATGGGGTCATGCTTCGAGGCAGTGCCCTTCACCCAATTTTACATGAGACCTCTGCAATTGAACCTGCTGACCAGCTGGAATCGGATGCAGGATTCTCTGGAATAAGAATTTTCGCTATCCCCGCTGGCCAGGCAGTCCCTCTTTTTTGGTGGTTGGACTCCCGGAACCTACTGGTGGGCAAGTCCTTTCTGACTCCCCTGTTGGGAGATGGTTACCACGGATGCCAGTCTGACAGGTTGGGGAGGAGTTAGGCAGACCCAGAAGATCCAGGGTCAGTGGGGTCCACAGGAGAACCGTTTACGCATGAATCTCTTGGAGCTGAGAGCGATCCGGTTGGTGCTTCTTCACTTGACTCCCCATTTAAGGGGTCGTTCGATCCAGGTTTGCTCGGACAATCAGACAGCTGTCGCCTACATCAATCACCAGGGCGGGACTCGGAGCCCTCAAGGAGGTAACCCAGATTTTGACTTGGCAGAGGAGAATGCTCCCTGCATCTCGGCGGTCTACCCCGGGTTAGAGAACCTGGAGGCAGACTCCCTGAGCAGGAGCGCCTCGCGCCTGTGGGAATGGTCTCTCAGCAGCAAGACCTTTCACGCTGTGTCTCCACTGGGGTCTGCCAGACGTGGACCTGTTTGTGTCCAGACACAATTGCAAGCTTCCAAGGTTAGTTTCCCTCTCAAGAGATCCTCTGGCCTTTGCCACAGACGCTCTGGCGATTCCTTGGACGGAGTTCAAGTTTCTTTATGCATTCCACCCGTTTCCACTCCTGGGCAGAGTGCTGCGCAAGATAGCCCAGAAAGGGGTACCAACTATCCTGGTGGCTCCTCGCTGGCTGAGAAGGAGTTGGTTTGCAGATATAGTTCAGATGTCAGTAGATCGCTACATCGTGCCCGAGGACCCAGGGCTTTTCACACAGGAGTCGCTGCGGCACCCCGATTTACAGATGCTGGCTTTGACGGGCTGGCTATTGAAACCTCAATCCTGACGAAAAAGGGGCTGTTGGCCACGGTTGTGCATACCTTGATTCAGGCACGGAACAAATCTTCTTCCATGATATACTACAGAGTTTGACACGCTTATATTGCTTGGTGCGAGACCAAGAGTCTCCCTTGCCGTACATTTTCTATTTCTAGGATTATGGAGTTTTTGCAACACGGCTTAGACTTGGGTCTCCAGTTGAGCACCTTCAAGGGTCAGGTCTCGGCCTTCAGCCATCTTTTTCCAGAGAGCCATTGCCAACCATAGGTTGATCAAGACCTTTTTTCCACGGAGTCACCCTTGTCTGGCCACCTCTTAAGTCAGTATTACCAGTGTGGGACTTGAATTTAGTACTTTCTGCTCTTCAGGGTCCTCCCTTTGAACCTTTTGTGCAATGCTGCATTGTCCATTTTAACTCTCAAAGTGGTCTTTCTGGTGCGTTGCGTATCAGAGCTGGCCGCGCTTTGTATGAAACCTCCCTATTTTGAGCGGCATAGGGATAAGGTGTTTTTTTGCTTTAACCCTTTAACCGCCAGCCTACCTTGAGATTTTGTCACCCTTTGTTGCCAGACCATTTTGCACTATTTTGCGCTCCACATGTTCAACTGTGATTTTTGAAGGGATTTCCCAGTATTTCCCTGGAAAATTATATATTGTTTTTTTCAGCACAGTCTGGGCTTTAACATGAAGTGTCTTGTTTGTAAGATTGTCAGTGTTTTTTAAATATTTTTGTGGAAAATATGTTAAAAAAAACCAAAAAAACATTTTTTTTACAATTTGTAGTGCGTTTTCTTAATAAAACATGCAAGTTATTTCAGGAAATCATATTGTGTGTAAAAGCCTTATTGCTCCCGATTGCAACAGTACCACATATGTATTGGTAGACACCCTTTCTTGCCCAGGAGACACGTAAAACTGAAAATAGCGACTGAGCCAATTTTGAAAGAAAACTCAACCATTTTGCTCTCCTTGCAGTTTTTCAACCAAAACACCACTTTTCAATTAAAATACCCCCCACAAACCACATGTTCCCTGAAAGTACACACCTCAAGCGTTCTAGGAGTACCAGGCTTGTTGTTGTAGCTGCAGCTTTCTGGACGCAAGCCTTCCCGAAACTCACTGGTTGTACCGGATTTCCCTAAAAAAATAGCAAAAATGCAGCATTAAGACCAAATTTTTCTATAAAAGTCATGCGCTAACCAAAAAAAACTAATCAAATCTGAAATGGCAAGGTCCCCTGAACAGAACAATACCCAACATGCATAGCTACCTCCAAGGGTAGGGTTGCCAATTACCCCAAAGCAAAGCGTATGCATAACGGGCATTTCACTTGAAATTTCCTGCTCTGCAGACAAAGTGCGCACCTTGCGCTTTTTCAACCAAAACACCACTTTTCAATTAAAATACCCCCCACAAACCACATGTTCCCTGAAAGTACACACCTCAAGCGTTCTAGGCGTACCAGGCTTGTTGTTGTAGCTGCAGCTTTCTGGGCGCAAGCCTTCCCGAAACTCACTGGTTGTACCGGATTTCCCTAAAAAAATAGCAAAAATGCAGCATTAAGACCAAATTTTTCTATAAAAATCATGCGCTAACCAAAAAAAACTAATCAAATCTGAAATGGCAAGGTCTTCTGAACAGAACAATACCCAACATGCATAGCTACCTCCAAGGGTAGGGTTGCCAATTACCCCAAAGCAAAGCGTATGCATAACGGGCATTTCCATTGAAATTTCCTGCTCTGCAGACAAAGTGCGCACCTTGCGCTTTTTCAACAAAAACATCACTTTTCAATAAAAATACCCCCCACAAACCACATGTTCCCTGAAAGTACACACCTCAAGCGTTCTAGGCGTACCAGGCTTGTTGTTGTAGCTGCAGCTTTCTGGGCGCAAGCCTTCCCGAAACTCACTGGTTGTACTGGATTTCCCTAAAAAAATAGCAAAAATGCAGCATTAAGACCAATTTTTTCTATAAAAAACATGCGCTAACCAAAAAAAACTAATCAAATCTGAAATGGCAAGGTCTTCTGAACAGAACAATACCCAACATGCATAGCTACCTCCAAGGGTAGGGTTGCCAATTACCCCAAAGCAAAGCGTATGCATAACGGGCATTTCACTTGAAATTTCCTGCTCTGCAGACAAAGTGCGCACCTTGCGCTTTTTCAACCAAAACACCACTTTTCAATTAAAATACCCCCCACAAACCACATGTTCCCTGAAAGTACACACCTCAAGCGTTCTAGGCGTACCAGGCTTGTTGTTGTAGCTGCAGCTTTCTGGGCGCAAGCCTTCCCGAAACTCACTGGTTGTACCGGATTTCCCTAAAAAAAATAGCAAAAATGCAGCATTAAGACCAAATTTTTCTATAAAAATCATGCGCTAACCAAAAAAAACTAATCAAATCTGAAATGGCAAGGTCCCCTGAACAGAACAATACCCAACATGCATAGCTACCTCCAAGGGTAAGGTTGCCAATTACCCCAAAGCAAAGCGTATGCATAACGGGCATTTCACTTGAAATTTCCTGCTCTGCAGACAAAGTGCGCACCTTGCGCTTTTTCAACCAAAACGCCACTTTTCAATAAAAATACCCCCCACAAACCACATGTTCCCTGAAAGTACACACCTCAAGCGTTCTAGGAATACCAGGCTTGTTGTTGTAGCTGCAGCTTTCTGGGCGCAAGCCTTCCCGAAACTCACTGGTTGTACCGGATTTCCCTAAAAAAATAGCAAAAATGCAGCATTAAGACCAAATTTTTCTATAAAAAACATGCGCTAACCAAAAAAAACTAATCAAATCTGAAATGGCAAGGTCTTCTGAACAGAACAATACCCAACATGCATAGCTACCTCCAAGGGTAGGGTTGCCAATTACCCCAAAGCAAAGCGTATGCATAACGGGCATTTCACTTGAAATTTCCTGCTCTGCAGACAAAGTGCGCACCTTGCGCTTTTTCAACCAAAACACCACTTTTCAATTAAAATACCCCCCACAAACCACATGTTCCCTGAAAGTACACACCTCAAGCGTTCTAGGAGTACCAGGCTTGTTGTTGTAGCTGCAGCTTTCTGGACGCAAGCCTTCCTGAAACTCACTGGTTATACTGGTTGTTGTGGAGGTTGGTCTTCCCCTGGGGAAGGGCGCCGGAACCACCGAACTGGCCAGATTTACAGCATGGGGGTGACAGGATGGATGGATGGATGGCGGCATGGGGGTGACAGGATGGATGGATGGCGGCATGGGGGTGACAGGATGGATGGCGGCATGGGGGTGACAGGATGGATGGATGGCGGCATGGGGGTGACAGGATGGATGGATGGATGGATGAATGGATGGCTGCATGGGGGTGACAGGATGAATGGATGGCTGCATGGGGGTGACAGGATGAATGGATGGCTGCATGGGGGTGACAGGATGAATGGATGGCTGCATGGGGGTGACAGGATGAATGGATGGATGGCGGCATGGGGGTGACAGGATGGATGGATGGCGGCATGGGGGTGACAGGATGGATGGATGGATGGCGGCATGGGGGTGACAGGATGGATGGATGGATGGCGGCATGGGGGTGACTGGATGGATGGCGGCATGGGGGTGACTGGATGGATGGCGGCATGGGGGTGACTGGATGGATGGCGGCATGGGGGTGACAGGATGAATGGATGGCTGCATGGGGGTGACAGGATGAATGGATGGCTGCATGGGGGTGACAGGATGAATGGATGGCTGCATGGGGGTGACAGGATGAATGGATGGCAGCATTCCATAACGATCGCCTTTACCTGGCGGCGGCGACAGACAGATGATCAGCGGCGCGGGCGGGGGGGGGGGGCGGGCGATCGGGCGGGGGGGGGGGTCGGGGATCGGTATTACTTACGGTCGCCCTGACCCCCTGGGCTCCGGAAAGGTTTCTGCTCCAGCGTCATCTGATGAGGTAAGCAGGGGGCGCCGGCTGATGACAGCTGCCGTGCGCCCCCTGCTGATTGGTCAGGGGAGCGATCGGGTGACTTGGTTCACACCCAGGTCACCTCCCCCTGACCCCTGGACTCCCTGCAAGCTGCTCCACAGCAACGGTCCCGCTGATGCCCCCCCGATGGCCCGGAAGGTAAGGGAACGCTAGCTACGTGAAATTCACGTAGCTGGCGTTTAACGACAGGAGAGGCAGCTACGTGAATTTTACGTAGCTGGCGCTAGAAGGGTTAAACCTGATTTTTTGCCTAAGGTAGTTTCTCCCTTCACCAGGAAATTCTTACCTACCTTGTGTCTAGCAGCGACTAATTCTAAAGAAAGGACCCTCCATGCCTTGGATGTGGTCAGAGCCATAAAGTAATACCTGGCTGCGACTGAATCCTTCAGGAAATCGGATTTGCTCTTTGTCCTGAGGGCTCTAGGAAAGGTTTGCCACCAGCCAAGTCCACTCTCAGTAGGTGGATCAGGCAGGTGATGGTGCAAGCATATTCTGCCAAGGGGAAGGAACTCCCTTTTCAGGTCACCGCTCATTCTACCAGAGATATTGGTGCCTCTTGGGATTTTCAGCACCAGGCATCGGTTAAACAGGTTTGTAAGGCTGCCACTTGGTCTTCAGTTCATACTTTTACAAAGTTTTCCAAGGTGGATGTTAAGGCCTCAGCTGACGCTGTTTTTGGCCGAAAGGTGCTTCAGGCAGTAGTGAAATGAGCTACATGCTGTTCCGCACTGCGGATCTCGCCCGAATGGACACTGCTTTTGGATGTCTCACATATCCTCACTGGGACGACCTGGACTGGATATAGGGAAAAATTCAATTCTGTGAAACTCACCTGTAGAATTGTTTTTGATTATATCCAGTCCAGGTCGTCCCACCCCACCTTTGTTGTTCTTTGTTTCCTGTTTGCCTGATTATTCCTGTTATGGTGATCACCATTTTTATTCATAGGACTTTGTTTTTTTTTTTCCTTAAACTTTGTTAGAGAACAAGTTGAAGCTATGTGAGGTAACATGGTTTCTTGGGCCTCCCGGCCTGTCTTTTTTTTTTTTTTTTTTTTTTTTTACTGCTTTAACCACTGGAGAATGATAGAGGGACACCTGCCGTTATAGGGGGCCAGGAGGAGCTGCATCTTTGATATTGCAGTCGAGTGCCCCCTAGGGGGCAAACGCCCACATGTCATCACTGGGACGACCTGGACTGGATATAATCAAAAACAATTCTACAGGTGCGTTTCACAGAATTGTATTTTATCCTCCTGATAAGGGGGGCCTATAAGTGGACCTCCAAAGCTAGCAGCCTCCTTTCCCTAGCTCTTTCCAGGGCTCTCCTTTCCTCTTAAGTTGCCTCTCCTTTCATTTTGGGACCTCCCTACTTTCATATCCAAACTGTTTTACTGATGATGTTGCCTGAGGCAACTACACAGTGATTCATCCATTCCCTGACAAATACCTCTGCTACATATTTATCTGATTCCTGACCCGGATAGTCACCCTTGTATCTCATGATGGTCATGCTCATTATGGTTTTGGTTTTAGGAGTTCTTATAACTTTATAGACTTGTTTATGGTTTTGAGTGAAATATCTGCTATTGATGTGTTTGCAATCAGATAGCTGATTTGAAAACCTGTTTTTATTAGGGTGGGAAAAAGAATGTGGATTGTAGAGCCTCTGGGCTTGTGACTAAACATCTTAGCCTGCATGAGTACATGCAGTATACATAGTGAGATACACAAATACATATATACTTTACATAATATTTTAACAATATTAATTTTCCATGAAGGACAGTTTTTTTTAAAGTAGACCCCGGACACAATAGAAGGCCTTCCAAGATCTGAAGTCTGCTTTGTGCCAACAGCCAGTGCTGGTCACTCCTTTCAAGAAAGAGTTCTTGGTGCAAACGGATGCTTCAGATGCAAGTTTGAGAGCAGTACTGTCACAAGTGGTGAATGGTGAAGAGCATTCCATCCTGTATTTAAGTAGAAAATTCAGTCCTGCTGAGAAAAACTGCACTGTGAAGCAGGAGGCCTTAGCAGTGAAATGGCCTCTCCAATCTCTTAAGGTACTAGCTTCTGGGTAGAAGGTTCAAACTACTGTCAGACCATGCTCCCCTGGCATGGATGAAGCAGAATGAGAGAAATGCAAGAGTGACCAGATCATTCCTGTCACTAGAACTTCAATTTAGCATTAGGGCATAGGCCAGGAAAGCTCCAAGCGAATGCAGACGCTCTCTCCAGGGTGTACTGCATGTGGGGGAGATATCTAAGCATTCAGCTGGCTTTACGCTGGATGGGGTGTATATTCTTAGTATACAGTATGTCCTGCTCCAGATATAGTACTTACACTTGGGTTATCCTCTGCCAGATGGTGCTGCACTGCATAAACATGTAAAACAGGCTCCTCCCGGCCCCTCAAATACCCAGGGACCTCCCACAAATCCCCAGATTTCTCTGCAGTGCTTACTGCGAAGACATGAAGTATCACTCTCTCGCGGGTGAGCGTCCTTCGTGTGATGTGCCTCCCAGCCTGGGCTGCGCTGGTCGGGTGAAGGTAGGCAGCACCATGCGTGCTTATGGAGCGTTGCTCCACCGCAGTCCCCCACCAAAGGGTAAGCGGTATAGGCTGATGGTGAGCCTTTATGGATGCCCCTCCCGCATTATTGCCCCGTGTAGCGGTGGGTCCGGTACAAAGGGCCGCCATCCTTCCCCATTCTCCCTGTAGCCTTCGGGGTAAAAGAAGTGGATACGGCGTTTGTCATGTCTTTTGACTAGTATATGTGGTGTCTGCCGCCGCGCTGACTTGTCTTTTTTACTATTGCAAATGCCGCCGCCTTTACCTCAGACACTTCTGGGTTATCATTGGCTGCTTGTCTGTGAGCTTTGCGCTCTTCGGGGGGGGGGGCCTGGCTTGGCGCGCCCTGCGTCATGGCCCGCTCTGGCCCGCCCTTCGAGGTACTCTCGGTGCCATTTTGTCAGTGCGCGTGTGGCGGTTATACTTACCGCGGTCCTTAAGTGCCCTCGCGGGCGGTGTTATACTCATTGTAGTGTGTTTGGTTCTGACACCCCTTCTTCCCACTGTGTCTTCCAGACAGGTGAAGCCATTGACTTCTTCCGGCCCGGTGTAATTGATAATTGGGCCTTGTATAATTACTCCCACTTAGCGGGTCATTGGGGCATCCACGGTTGCTTATAGCGTAAATCCCTACTGGCATATCATGCCTAATAATCACCATATGGAGGCATCCCAGGAACCGGGGTCCCTTTGCGTGTAGCGCGTGTTCAGTTTCGTGCTGACGCTGACAAGGCACGGGTCTGTGTACCCTGTGCTGAGCAGGTGCTTGCATTGCAATCTGGCCTGCCAGTGGCTGCGCCTCGTTTCACTTCACCTACTCCCCCAAGCTTAAATCTCACTCCCGTTGAGTTGCATACTAGTGGGGATTCTCAGTCTGATGTGTCTTCTAGACTGGCTACTGTTGAACAGATTATTGCGAGGTCTTTAGAGCGTAAGGGCCCTGGTAAGGAGAGGCACTTGACGCCTAATGTTACTGTTTTCCCTATGGGAACTGAGGAGTTTATGAATCTGTGTGGCTATACCCCGTCTGACGAAGGGGAGCTCCTTTCTGATTCAGGCTCATCTGATGAGAGACCAAGGGGTCATGACGATTCTGGCTCTGATCCCTCGGCCCCGGATGACACTGACAGATTATTGACCCAGACATTGAGGTTCTGTCTATCTCTCTCCCTGTTGAGGCTCCCAGGCAAAAAAGGGGAGTTTTGCTATACAGCAAAATCACGTTTGGAAATTCCAGGGCAGGCACATTTCCATAACCTTGAGCTCAAGGAATGGGAGTGCCCCAGTAAACTTCCCGGGGCTCCAAAGATTTGGGATAGGAAGTATCCCTTTCCTGCTGAAATGGTTAAAGGTTGGTCATCTCCCCCCCCCCCCCCCCCCCCCACGAGGTGGATGCCCCGATTCTAGGGCTATCTAACACCTCTGTTATGCATTCCCCTGATTCTACTACCCTGCGGGATGCTGAGGACCGGTGCATTGACCAGCTGGCCTCCCACGCCTTTACATGTGCGGGGACGGCGCTGCGCCTGGTCTGTGCTTCTGCTATTACTGCTGTGGCCACTAGAACCCTTATCAGAAATATGCTTGATAGTGCCCCTGATGATTTGCCTTGTGAGGTGTTTATTGCACTCTCTAGTTGTGATGTTGTTGTAAAATTCTGTCAGCATTGGATGACACCATCAGAATGTGTGCCAGAACTTCTGCCCTCATGGTGGCTATGCGCCGCTCGGTTTGGCTGCGCTAGTGGGCCGCTGACAATGCTGCCAAGAAGGCCCTCACTGGTTTTCCCTTTAAAGGACTGCGTTTGTTTGGAGACCGCCTGGACCTTTCTTGCTAAGGGAGGCGGGTTACCCCAGCGCAGGCGGCAACCTCGGCCCTTTTAAGGGTCAGGGTTCCTTCTCCTCCCCTTACCGTGATGCAAGACAGGGAAGGGGGGGGATATCCTTCCCTGGGGCCCGGGGAGATTTTTGGGGTAGAGGCAGAGGACGTGGACTTCCTGGCTCCTCCTGGGGTCCCAAAAGCTAAATCCTCTCCCAAGCCCCCTCAGGCATGATGGGGCGCCCTCACCAATCTGGGTGGGGGGGCGGCTGCAGCACTTCGCTCACGTCTGGAGGCTTCATGTCTCAGACCGGTGAATTCAGGAGGTAGTGTCCTCCGGTTACAAGTTGGAGTTTGCTGCCGATCCCCCTCCAAGATTCATCAGGTCCAGGATTCCTCAGGACCCTGTGTCAGCTCAGGAGCTAGTGCAAGCAGTGCAAGGCCTCCTGGAGCTGGGGGTCAGCTGTCAGGTGCCTTTAAGAGAAAAAGGCAAGAGATTTTATTCCAACCTGTTCACAGTACCCAAAAAAGTATGGTTCTGTTAGGCCCATCTTGGACTTAAAGATTCTCAACAAGTTTTGTCAGGGGCAGGCGCTTTCGCATGGAGACTCTGCGCTCTGCCATCAGTTCCCTGCGCCAAGGGGATTTCATGACTTCTGTGGACAGCATAGATGCTTACCTTCATATTCCTGTGTTCCCAGATTATCAGAAGTCCCTCAGGTTCGCTATGATGGATCAACATTACCAATTTGTGGCCTTGCCCTTCGGCCTCACTTCAGCTCCCAGGGTGTTCACCAAGGTGCTGGCTGGCGTGATGTCTCTACTCAGATGTCAGGGTGTCAGCGTGCTTCCCTATCTGGATGACATCCTCTTCACTTCCCAGTCTCTACATCAGGCAGAGTTGGATACTCAGCTGGTGGTGCCCATTCTGGAGTCATTTGGATGGGTGATCAACCACCCCAAGTCCTCACTGTCCCCTTCCTTGGTAACTTCATTCCTAGGAATGAATCTGGATACAGTTCAGACAAGGATCTTCCTTCCTCAGCAGAAGGTGGACAATCTGATTGCACAGGCTCAGTCCCTCCTAGCTTGTCCCTATCCCTCCATCACAGAGCTGTAGCTAGCTTCTTTTGCGCCCGAGGCAAGCCCAGAAAATCGCGCCCCCCCCCCCCCGCAAAAAAAAAGAAAATGATTATATATATATATATATATATATATATATAATCTCAATCTTTTCTTTTTGTTTTGTTTCTTGTTTACTGGATTATTTTGAGAGACATTAAGGAAAATAGGCATAAAGAATGTAGAATAGAACTGTTTAATTTATGCCCCGCAGCATGACACCCCCCAGTTTGCCCACTACAGCTCACCTGTGAGCATTGGCGGTGGGGCGCAACCGTGTTTTTAATGCCCGCATCGCAGGCTAACAATCCTGCACGCATTAAAAACACAGGTGCACATCGCTGCCACTGTTCACAGGCGACCCAGCAGGGCTGTATTTAAGATTTGTGCTGCCCTAAGCACTTTTTGGTCAAGCGCCCCCCCCAGGCTGATTCAGGATGCCTCACTGTATGGCCCCCACCAGCAGGCCCTGCAATCACCTACGTTTCCTGTGGTCTAGCTGGTCGTGGCTGCATCCCGAGCATCCCAGCCATTCAGAATCCAGGGAGACCATTTCCTTATACCCGAGCTCAGTCCAAAACAATGCTTTATGCCGTGCATTAGTACGCACAGCGAAAGTGCTGATTGGACAAGAGCCCACACATGCACCATGGGAGCAGTAGAAAGATGAGTTGTGTGGGTGATCTAGGGGGTTTAACATGTGAGATGACTGACCTATCACCAGTATAGAAAAAATCCTGGTGATAGGCCCATTTTAATGGCACCCCCTTATGATGTGTGAATGTGTAAAAAAGCCTCTAGATTGCCGTCATTACTTACCTTGCCAGTGATCCTATGGTGCATGTGCCTTCAGGCCCCCAGCGGAATCTTTTCAACTCCTGCGTGAAGTCTGCACACCAGACCTATCTAAATTGGCTGGTGCAAACATGCACAGACGTAGGCGAGTGGCCAGTCTGCCATTGGAGTTTTCCTAACCAGAAATTAATATGAATGGCTAGGAACCCTTATTGTAAGAGAGTCTGCACATGCACTGTGGAATTGCCAGTCAGGTAAAAATACTGGCGATCCAGGGGAATTTCACACATTGCAAAAGGACAATTTCTTGGGCCCCACCAATTCATGAGCCCCCCCCCCCCCCATGCACGTATGCACACCAATACACCCCCCACTCCTGAGGAACATCATTAAAAAAAAATGTATGCCCCATCATCATGTTTCCCCCCCAAAGCCAGCCCCCCTACCATTCACGCACAGGCAAATCTGCAAACCTATTTATATACACACACCCACTCCATTCATACGCACACACACACCCCAGCAGGACATCCCAAATCAGGGTGCCCCAGTAGCCAATACTAAAACCTGGGATAGTGAAGGCCTTTAAAGTGGGTCAAATCCCTCGTGGCCAGGCTCTGGAATCTAATAGATTCCAGGCTCGGCCGCTAATCGTACCTGATCCTGGGGGGTCCTGTCTGAGTCGCATACCCGGCTTCTCTTTGGCCGTGTTTGCTACAGTGTCCAGCCTTTCTGAATGGCGGGAGTGCACAATTCTGAACAGCATGCCGTGGATGCGCCTCGTCACAGCTCTCTCAAATAGTGCCGCATGATGCGGCTTCGGTAGTGGAAAAGCCCAGCTTTCTTTGCAAACTGGGCCGCTGTCGGGCCAACAGCAATGCCTGGCTGTTTGGGAGGGGGGGGGAGACATTGAGCGGTGGACCCATTTCTGTTTTTCCATCCACAAGCAGAAGTCCAGTCAAAATCCAATCCTTTACCTCAGCTGTGGTCCAGCACCATTCTCTGAGGCATAGGTAGCCAGACAGAAAGACACAAAGTGTTTTTTTTTTCTACTCCTTGCCTCCGCACCAGGAAAGGATGGCATGGCCTGCGTGTATTTCGACTGGAATTCCACTTTAGGAACCATCCAGCATCCATTCACTGCCCCCACCCCCAGCATGTGCACTTTCCAAGCCTCGTAACACCCCTATACAAAGATTGCATCCCCCCCCTCGGCCCCACAACATGTGTACCCCTCAGCCACGTAAACCCCACCTGTGTGCACCCACTCAGCCCAGCATCAGCTATCATCGTGCCAACACAATTTTTTTAAAAATGAAAAGGACACTTACCCGAATTGCCTGGCATCTCCGCTTTCCGCTACTGTGACTCGGCCACGGTGACTCACTGCTGCTCTACTCAGGGTAGCACTTACTCCACCTGGTCAGAAAGGCGCTGCAGCGCTGTCCCCGCCCGAGTGTGAAACAAGGGTGCACACTACACATACACCTCGCTGACACCACCGGACATAGTGCAGCCGGAAGGCTTCAGCAGGGATTGGGGACAAAGTCGGCAGTGTGTCAGTGGTGGTGGCTGGGAGGGGTAATTGGAAGCAAAACAGACCCATTTGGGTCCAGGGATGCAGGTAACATTGTTGGACAAAAAAATAAATCTATAAAAAAAAATGAAACGCTGGCGCCCCCCCCGCCCTCTCTCTGGGCAACGCCCCTAGGCATGTGTCTAGGATTGCCTTAGGCAAAATACAGCCCTGGGACCGGCTAAAGGTATAACGTGGTACGGCCATGCCAATTTTCTTTGATTTTCACTTTTCGCACGCTCGCTTTCACTTGGCTTCCTTTGGCACCACTGATGGCTAAGCAGCCAAAGGGAGCAGAGTGCGTATCCAGCCACTTTCCCCGCTCACCTACTAGCCGTTGCATGCATGTACGGTGGGTGTGTGGGTGGTGCACCCATTCAGAAAGGCCAAGCGCCGGTGCGTGCAGAGGTGAGCCAGGATGCGAGGGCTCTGGGACAAGTTGAGTGAAATGGGGCTTCTGGGGGGGGGGGGGTTTACACAGCGGGGCATCCCAGTTCAGTATACCTCGCTGTGTATAACCCCCAGAAAGTATACACTTATCTAACCTGGCTTCAATGGTGCATGCGTGGGCTCTGGTCCAATGAAAGCTGCCCACCGTCACTGCGTAATTCAGCAGGCTGGGATCCGCATTAGTTCTAATGAGAGTCACCTGCTGAATTACCTACTGACAGTGGCCGGCTCTTATTGGACCAGAGCTTGCGCATGCACCGTTGGACCGGGAAGAGGTGAGTGTCTATGGGTATTGTGTGGTCTGGCCTCTGATCTTCCCCCCAGGACATTACAAAACGGCTCCCCCCCCGGCCGTGCCACACACACTCTCCCTCCCTCTACAAAATCATCATTATTCATTTTTTTTAATATAAAACAAAAAAAATATTTATATTCCCTTCTTACCTCTTTCTCCGCTGTCCTCAGGTCTCTGCTGCAGTCACAAGTTTGAATCAGCACGAGACTGAAACAGGTGGGCAGAGTCTAACGGCCTCTCTCAGGTTCCGCGCTGGCATAGCTTCCTGGAGGGGGGCGGGCACCGAACCAGCCGACAGCTGATTGGAGGGGAAGCGGTTGGGGCGGCGGCTTCCCGAGATCTGCATGAAGAGCTGCACTGTGGCGACTGTGAGGTTTTTTTATTTTATGATGATGGGGGGGGGGGGGCTATGCTGCTGTATTGCGATTGGCGCGCCGCACGAGCATGCGCGCGGTCACGGGCGCAGAGCCCACGGCCAGATGACAGCTGTTGGGGGGGCAGGGGTGCTGGCAGAGTTAGATCAGTGCCGGCACGCACGCAGGAGCCCCGCGATTGGTCGGAGGATGTTTAAAAGAAAAAAAATCAGCTGTAGCTGCGCCCGAGGCCAGTGCCTTATTCGCCTCATGGCTGCTACGGCTCTGCTCCATCAGGCAGGGGATGCAGCTGGTGGGCCTGATGGTGGCGTGCTTCGAAGCGGTCCCTTATGCTCAGTTCCACTTGAGGCCTCTGCAACTTCACCTATTGTCTGTATGGGACAAGGACCCAGCGTCCCTGGACAGGGTCTGTGTGCTCCCCCCCTGGTCAGGAGGTCCCTCTTGTGGTGGATGAACTCAAGGAACCTGTTGAGGGGCAGATCCTTTCTTGTCCCTTCCTGGGAGACGGTCACCACGGATGCCAGTCTATCAGGTTGGGGGGGGGGGGGTTTCTGGAAGTCCCTGCGGTTCCAGGGGAGGTGGGGCCCTCAGGAGATCCACACATCTATCAATGTCTTGGAGCTGCGAGCGATCAGGTTAGTTCTGGCTCGCTTGACTACTCATCTTCAGGGCCTGCCTGTTCATTGGCGCTCGGACAACCAGACAGCAGTTGCCTACATCAATCATCAGGGAGGGACCCGGAGCAAGAGGGCCCTCCAGGAAGTGTCTCTGATTCTGACCTGGGTGGAGGCCAATGTTCCCTGCATATCAGCGGTGTACATTCTGGGGGTGGAAAATCTGCTGGCAGACCCTCTGAGCAGGGGGACCTCTCGCCAGAGAGAATGGTCCCTCTGCAATAGGGTGTTCCAATCTCTGTGACACCGTTGGGCCCAACCAGATGTGGATCTGTTGGCGTCCCGTCACAATCACAAGCTCCCGGCCTTTGTCTCCCTGTCCCAGGATCCTCTGGCCTTGACCACGGATGCTTTAGCACTGTCATGGCAGGTCATTTAGTTCCTGTATGTTCTTCCTCCATTCCCCCTCTTGTGCAGGGTTCTGCGCAAGATTGCTCTGGAGGAGGTGCCAGCAATTCTGGTGGCCCCCAGGCGGCCAAGAAGGGTGTGTTCACAGACATGGTGCAGATGGCAGTAGGCCAGCACGTTCTGCCAGGGGTGCCAGATCTGCTCACTCAGGGCCCCTTACGCCATCCCAATTTATAAACTCTGGCTTGTCGGCCTGGCTGCTGAAACCTCCATCTTGATGGACAAAGGCTTGTCCGCCTCGGTGGTTGATACCATGGCGAAGGCTAGGAAGAAAACTTCTTCTTCCATCTATTACAGGGTACGGCGTACCTACTTTGACTGGTGTGAGTCTATGTCTCTTCCCTGTCGGGCGTTTTCAGTCCCCAGGGTTCTGGAGTTCTTACAGCATGGGTTGGAGTTGGGACTCCAACTCAGTGCTCTGAAAGGTAAGGTTTCTGCCCTGTCTGTTTTCTTTCAGAAGTCTTTTGCTCAGCTTTTTTTTTTTTTTTGATTAAGACCTTTCTTCCAGGGGGTCACTCATGTGCGTTCCCCACGTAAACCTGTGGTCCCTGTTTGGGATTTGAACTTGGTTTTTCTGCCTTGCAGGGTGCTCCCTTTGAACCAATGCAGGATGCTGCTCTGGCTGTTCTTACCCTCAAGGCTGTCTCTCGGGTAGCCATTACTTCGGTCAGGGGTGTGTCTGAGTTGGTGGCTCTTTCTATTCAGCCCCATACTTGGGGAAGACACCAGGACAAGGTGGTGCTCTGCTTTAAGCCAGATTTTCTACCTGAGGTAGTGTCTGCCTTTCACTGAATCAAGATATTGTTCTTCCTTCTTTGTGCCCTAATCCTAGCTACACTAAGGAGAGGGTTTTGCATTCCTTGGATGTGGTCAGGTGTTTGAAGTATTACCTGGTGGTCACTGCGTCCTTCAGGAAAACTGATGCTTTTTTTGTGGTCCCTTCTGGGCCCAGGCAGAGTTTGGCTACTGCCAAGTATATTATTAGCAAATGGATCCGTCAGGCCGTGATTCAGGCCTATTTTTGCTAAGGGGAAGGGTCCTCCTTTTCGCCTTACTACTCATTCTATGCGTGCTATTGGTGCCTCTTGGGCCTTCCAGCACCAGGCTTCTGTTGAAGTTTGCAAGGCCGCTACTTGGTCTTCTGTTTTATACCTTTTTAATGTTTTACAAGGTTGATGTTTGGGCCTCAGCTCATGCTGTTTTTGGCCGAAAGGTTTTGCAGGCGGCAGTGGTTAAACTGTCTGCTGTTACCTTTTTTGTTGGGGATCCCACCCTACTTTATGGACACTGCTATTGGATGTCCCAAGTGTAAGTACTATATCTGGAGCAGGACATACTGTATACTAAGAATAATACAATTCTGTGAAATACTCACCTGTAGAATTGGTATTATAAATATACAGTACGTCCTGCTCCACCCCACCCTGTTGTTGCATTATTCTGGATCCCCTGTTTGGTGATTGTTATCATTGTTATAGTTACCAGTTTGGGTGGTTAAATTCTCCTGGCTTCTCGTTCACTGCTTTTCAATGCTGGGGATTTGTGGGAGGTCCCGGGTATTTGAGGGGCCGGGAGGAGCCTGTTTTACATGTCTCTGCAGTGCAGCACCATCTGGCGGAGGATAACCCAAGTGTAAGTGCTATATCTGGAGCAGGATGTGCTGTGTATTTCACAGAATTGTATTTTTGTCGCCTCTCTATCTCTTTGTGCCAACTTAATGTTTGATATATGTCTCTGCAGCCTGATTTTACCAGCATTTTTGGTTACACCAATGTACTGTTTGGTAAAAGAGCATTGGATACCATAAATCACTCCGTTCTACAATTCAGATGTTGACGTATACCAAACTCTTCATTTGAGTACAACTTTCTGATTTTTCCACATTTCTCCACATATGGACAGATACTACATATGCCACAAGGTCTATGCTGTATGCTGGACTGTTGGTCCATGGGGGGGGGGGTAAAAGTAGACAGTTTTCTTAACCCACGCATCCCTTGCTCAGTAGCCTCTTGTTCTTCTAAGAGGCTAATCAGATCATCCAGAACCCTCCCCTCCCAAATGGGGTCAAGTAATCTCTGTCCTGGTTCGAAACAATATTTTTTTAAAGTGGACCAACACCCAGGATTTTCACTATCCTGGGTTTTGTCCACTTCGTTGGGGCACCCCAATCGGGGGTGCCCTGCTGTGTGAAACCCCCCAAAATGCCCGGAAACAGTCACCTCACCACGCTCCTACGCAGGCGCTCGTCCAATCGGAGCGCTCAGAGGCACTGTGGTATGCACGTACAAGCAGCGTCCAACCACAGCGGCTCTGAGCGCTGGAGGCCGCGTCTCGTGCTTCCCTCTAACAAACGGGCGGCGCGTGTGCGCGCCCTGCTAGAGGGAAGCGCGAGACGCGGCCCGCGCATACGCCGTTGGGACGGGGTTAAGGTAAGGTTTCTGGGCTTCCTGGGGGGTTTCACCCCGTGGGACATCCCGATTTCGGATGTCCCGCGGGGAGGGATCTGATCGGCCCGGGAATCTTATAGATTCCCGGGCCGATCCCCCCTGGGTGTTGGTCCACTTTAATGACAAACCTCTACAGAAGAGAAACAAATCTTTGATGGTTTTAAACTTATCTATCATGTTGATAGAAAAACTGAGACCTTTTGAAAGCACTGCCTTTTGAGGGCCACCCAAAAGATTTAGAATTTCTAAGTCTGTTGTTGATTGTTCTGGGAGTGCAGCTGTTGGTATTGACATCCCATGCACCTCCGTTTTCCTTCCCTGGGACACAAGCGTTGATGTTCCCACTCTCCCGGATCCTGGGTCCCTGTTCTTCCTGCTCCTCTTTTTGTTCCCCCCCGGTGTTCTCCTCTTTCACTGCCTAAGTCTAAAATATGATCCTCAGAGGGTTGTTCAGAGGACTGACTGGAGAAAGAGGAACCCCCAGAGGGAAATCTAGAATGTCTTTGGTAAGAAGAATGACTGTCATGGGGGTGACTTCTCTTTTCATTGAGACCCCGCTGGTTCCCATGGTGTTTCCATCCTATCCCTCTCCAATGTATGCTTTTTTATTGGCCATAACTTCACGCTCATACCTTTCAAATTCCTTGGTAAACATGACTGTGAAGAATTGTACCTGGTAAATGTAATAAATTTAATTTATCATATAGTTCCTGCAATCCCATGTTGACCCTTGCTAATAATTTCCTATCTTCCCTGATAAGCATATCTATTAGGACCAGGGAACAGTTTTTTGTTTTTCTTCCCATTCCTTCTTAAATTCATCCATGTACTTCCAAGCTAGAAAGGTCTGGACTCTTAGGCCACGTGGGATCAATTTTTGCTCCTATTTATAGAATATTTATGTTCTACCACAAGGGTAAGTAATCACATCTGGCCCTTTTATTGGCCTTGAAGAGAGCCTGCTGGGGAAGCGCTGCGCTAATCTGCCCCTCTCCTCCCACAGTGGATGTTCCTTTAAGCTCCAACAACCTATGTGACCAATCATTTTCAACTGTCTCAAAGGTAAAAGCCATATTTAAGGCGTGCTATAACCAGAAAAGACTGGTGACCTGAAAGCACTATGCAAAAATGTTGGGCATGCACAGCCAAAGAAATCAAATAAATGAAATAGATTAAGTAAGTGGTGTCGGTAGGGGCGATATCTGGAATATTTGTTAAGAACAGCGACCAGGCCGTTGGGTCTGTCCGAGTAGTTCCTGGGTAAATAACCGTGCCGCACACACTACATATATTAAAAACGATATCATATTTATTGTAAAGAGTTAATAAAACAACTAACAAAAACATACTAACACCAAAAGTTAAAAAACATATAGGACATGGCAGCAGCACACAGTCTCTCATTAAGATTCATATACATATATAATAATAGGATGTTAAAAAAGGGGGATATTAATTCCCGAAATAAATGCAGGTATACTGTTCCCCAATAAAAATACAATAATGTGCTTAATAAGTGCGGTTAATGCAAAAAATAAGAAATATCCGTCTATCCCCCATACAGTTATCATATGGCTATATACGGAAACTTACAAATCATCAATTAATACTTTGCCTTCCCATTGCACAGAAATGTAACCCAAGACCAGTTCAACAAAAGTTTGTCTAAGTGTGACATTTCTGTGCAAGGGAAAGGCACCACATGTGAGAATAATTATTTTACTCATTGTCTTATAGAATCATGCTTGTCTTAAAAAAGACCTAAACTGTAAGTGAAAGGTATATATGTATAAATAGAGATGATATGGATATATTGAAATGTAAAAAATGTATTTAAATATTATAAAATATAATATATTATTTAAACATAATATATCAGACTTATTCTAAAGATAGATTGTATTGTATATATACACAGATCCACTTTATGGTGATCAAGATTAAAGAGATGTTATAACGAAACACATTCATATAGTGGATAAATTATTGAAACAAAAACATACAATCATGGAATTTTAATGGATGGAATAATCTAATTTTTTTAAAGATTCACAAAACAGTGGTTGGTGACTTATGTGGACATATGTATTAATTGATGATTTGTAAGTTATATGGCCATACAATAACTGTATGGAGATAGACGGATATTTCTATTGTGTATCAAATGGCTTTTGCAGAGTGGGCGGATTCCCACTCTTCCCGTCCAACTCAGTCGCCATGATTGCGGCAGTTTCCCGCCGGGTCCCCGGGCCATACCCCCCAAATGTCCCAATGGCTCCTTGTCCCGCCATCCCGGGCTGCTATTCAGTATCCCAGAATGCTCATGTCCATCTCCCATGATGATGTGATGCTGCTGAGTAGCCGGGAACTGTGGAGGGGGCGGTTCCGGGGCAGCTGCAGTGTGTGTGGGGCGGAGCCAGAGGCAGGGCCTGTTTCCTCTTCCTGGCTGCGACGGTGATGCCTGATGCCCCGGCAGTGCAGTGCTTCCGCTTTGCAAAGAACAGACCAGGAGCTGCTCCTCCTCCATCCCACATGGAGATGAGCATGACAGGAGCGCTAAGAGTGGGGGCCGAGGAGGCATGTGTGTGTGCACCTCTGTCTGTGAGTGTGTGTGTGTATGGGTGGGTGTGTGTGTTTGCCTGTGTGTGGGGGCTTGCATGCATGTGTGTGTTTGTGGAGGGGGCTTGCATGCATGCAGTGTGTGTATTTCCCTGCGTGTGTGTGTGTGTAGGGGGCATACATTCATGCAGTGTATGTGTGTTTGAATGTGTGTGGGGGCTTGCATTCGTGTGTGTGTTTTCTTGCATGTATATGTGTGTGTGTATGCATGTATGTGTGTGCCTACATGTGTGTGTGTTTGCCGTGTTCTGAATACCCCAAACTAGGTTATTGGAAATGCATCCCTTTTTTTCTGGTTTCTATTTTTTCTTGTTCTGTTCTTCTCTCTCCTTTTTTCTTTCTTTCTTTCTTTGTTTTCGCTCTTTTCTCGTTTCTTTCTCTCTTTTTTCTTTTCTCCCTTTTTTCCTCGTTCCTTTTTTCCCCTTTATTTCTTTTTTCCCTTGTTCTCCTTTACTTCTCTCTCTTCATCTGTTCCTCTCTTCCTGTCTCTATGTCCCTTGGTCTCTGTTTTTTCCTTTCTAATCTTTCCCCTTGCGCTTCTTTCTTTCTCTCTTGTTGTCCTCGATTTATTTTTCTCTTTCACTGGTTCTTGGTTCTCCTTCTTTCTTTCTTTGTTCTTTTCTCCCTGTTTTTATGTCCTTATGACTCTGGCATTTCTCCTCTAATCAATTTTCTTTTCTTCCTTCTTTCTTTTTTCCTTTCTCTTTCTTTCTCTTTCCTCCTTCTGTCCTTTTCTTGCGTTGTCACTCTCTGATCTCTCATCTGGGGTGTCTAGTACCAAATGCTACTCATCCCTTTCTCACGCTTTCTGTCTTCACATCTCACCCTTCTCACATCTTATTATCCTGCTTTCTCTTTCCTTTCCCTCCTCTCTTGTGTCGCTTTCTTGCTTTCTCTATTTTGTTTCCCCTGATTAATCGTGGCTTTTTTTATGTGTATACTGTGTTAATATGCTCGCCTGGCCGGGAGCTTCCAGCTCTCACCGCCGGCCAGGAGATATGATGTGCAGCGGTCACTGGGGTGGCGCTGCCGACATGGTTTCCATGCCAGCGCACGCCCAGTGAGAGTGACGTCTGCCCCTGCTGGCTGGGTGACTGACGGCAGGCGCGGCCTATCGGGTCGCGCTTGCCGGCATGTCACCAGTTACCGGGCAGACTTTACAGCCCGGCTTCATGTCTCCTTTCCCTTGGCAGACAGGGAACTGCGCCGATCACAGTCAGTGACCGGCGTCCGGCGGTGACGGAGCTGCGCCCGCGGTGGCGCGCTCCGACGGTGACAGGTGAGTATATTATATATTCTCTTTTAGTATTTAGTTGTTTACATTTATATTATGTGGTATTGCGGACCCGCTGACGTCATATGAAACCTATGGAATTGATGGTAAAAGTTACCTTACTGACTGTCCAACAATACATGCACGTGCCGAGATGTTGTACTATTTTAGGACACTCCAGGTGCATATCCCCCTGCATCAGATTAAGAGCATGCAGAACAGTATCATGAAATATGTAAAGGGAGGCACCAGACCTAGGGTGGCAAAGGCTACCATGTTTAGGCATAGGAGGGGGGGGGGCTGGGAGTCCCATGTATAAATAGGTACTACATGGCAGCACAGATAGCTCAGCTCCATAGTCTGCATCTCAGAATGGAGACCCCCCTTTGGGTTTCTTTAGAGGCCCCCGAGTGCGATCCTACCCCTATTGACAGCCTACTATGGCCCCACCGCAATACAGGCCCCGTATGGAATGCCCGATCCTGTGCCACTCTTTACGCATATGGGATAGAGTAAAGTACTCTGAAAGTCTAATTTTGCCACATCTCCCGGCAATGAGATTGTTCAAAAACCCGTGGTTCCCCCCAGGGAGGGAGAGCCCAGATGCATTTGCTTGGTGGGAGCAGGCAGGCATCAACAAAATCTACCATCTTATGGACGGGGATAAAATGATCTCTTGGTCTACGCTGCCAGCGAGGGTAAATGTGCCAACAACCGAGCCATACAGATCTCTTCAGATCCGCCACTGGCTCACCCCCCTGCTCAGAAAAAAAAAGCGGAGTCTGATGTTACTGCTTTCAAGAGGGCCTGCCTGCGGGGGGACACCCACATCAGGTCTTGTATCCATGATCTATTCTCACCTCACGGCATTGCCTATTGACTTGAAGCATGGGTACATGGCTAGATGGGAGGCGGACCTAAACTTGGTGAAGGACAGAAAGGGCTGGATAGATATTTGGTATGGGATTAACAAATGCAATGCAATGCGAAGGCAATCCCTGGGTACCCAGCAGCTTGCTTCAGAGGCTGCCCTGTAGAGGGTTCTGTCTTACATATTTGGTGGGAGTGTCCAAAGGTTAGGAGATTTTGGTCAAGGGTCTTTGGCTTGCTGTATACTCCCCTGCAGACCAACATCTGAAGCAACCACTGGGTGGTGCTGCTACTTGTGAGACCAGGAGACATCACCAAATCCCAGCACGCCTTACTTACCCAGGTCATGTTAGCCGCCAAGTTAACAATTGCGAGTTCCTGGAAAAAGACTAACGTCCCATTCCAGGCGATGAAAGAGAGGCTGAGTGGGATCTTCGTCAATGAAAAGCTGACTAGTATCCTAAAAGATTCCCATGAAAAATTTATGAAAATGTTGAGCCCGTGGGTGGAGTACACGTTTCCAGGCATGGGGAACGCCCTGCTGCAGTGAGGAATGGCTCTTACCCCCCCTTCCTTTTTTTTCCCCCCCTCTTTCCCCTTCCCCTCCCTTCTTGGTCCTCCCCCCTTTCTTGGCTCGTTGGATCCCCCCTCCCCCTCCTCCTGTGGGGGGGCCGAGGGCAGCGTGGAGGGCTCTGGACCAGATAGGGCGGAGGGTATCCCGTCTGCCCATCGACCCAGGGCACGATTGCCACATGACAGAAATGTCGGGCCAGCCCCTCTAACGCCAGCATTTAAAAGGACCATTTGTTTTACAATTTTGTTGAATGGATGATGGCATTTAGGACAAGTTGTTAAACATGAGTGAGAAGAGAATGTTCAATGAATAACGAGCTGTAATTCATTTTTTTCTGCAACACTTTATTATGTTGTACAATCCAGTTGTGAAAAATTCAAAATGACAATAAAAAGATTGAAACAAAGGAACGGCAGAAGGCGCTCTACTATGAATCGTCTGATAAATGTGGGAGGCTACTAGCCAGGGCATTACACCCTAGAATTGCGGCCACTTATATACCCAATGTCAGGGGACCGCAGGGGCATACGACTATGATACCTTCCCAGATAGCGGACGCGTTCAGGGACTACTATCAATCCCTATATAATTTAAGGTGGGATCAGAATGTCCCGATTTCTGCAGATCCCCCTGAGGAGGTGGTTAGATATGTTTATGATACATCTCTTCCTTCCATTCCTAAGGAGGAGGCAGAGGTTTTGGAGGAGCCTTTTACGGTACACGAGGTGGCCAAGGCGATTAAAGAGACGCCGCAGGGTAGGAGCCCGGGGGGTAGATGGCTATACTCCCAAATTTTATAAGCAATTGGCTCCCGAACTACTTCCCTTCCTGGTCAGAGTAGAGTATTCAACTCTATAGGACCTAAATGTGGGTTTCCGGGGCAGTCTTTAGAGGCCGTTATTATGGTTCTCCCCAAGCCAGGGAAGGACCCATCTTTATGCAGCAGTTACAGACCAATATCTTTAAAAAAAGTAGACATTAAACTATATGCTAAGATTATATCTTCTAGGCTTCAGCCGATACTTCCGGGATTGATAGACCTGGATCAAGCGGGGTTTGTGCCTGGGAGGGGGACAACACCAACAAGGTCTTTAATCTAATTACGTATGCAAATTCTAATGAAGCACCTGCTTGCCTTTTATCGTGTGATGCAGGAAAGGCATTCGATAGAGTGGATTCGATGTTTCTTAAGGCATCTCTTCAGCAGATTGGTGTTGGTCCGTCCCTCCTGTCCATTGATATCGGCGAGGGTGAGGGTGAACGGGCTCCTCTCATCGGCCTTTAAGGTTAGTAACGGCACACGGCAGGGTTGCCCGCTTTCTCCATTGTTATATGTCATCACAATGGAGCACCTGGCGGTGGCCATATGGCAGAACCCTGATATCAGGGGTTTAGTGGTGGGGTACCGTGAATATAAAGCCTCATTATATGCCGATGATCTACTGCTGCATTTGAAGGCCCCCCTGATCTCCTTCAAGGCGGCTCTCAAGGAATTTGAGACATTTGGTCGCGTGAGTAATTTTAAAATGAATTACTCAAAATCGGAGGCTTTGAATGTTTCCCTCCCACAGCAGGAAGTTAAACAATTGGAATCCAGCTTTTCATTTAAATGGCAGCCCCATTCCATAAAATACCTTGGCGTACAGGTGCCTGCTGCCCTGTCTTGCTTATATGAACTCAACTATTCTCCTCTGCTCCTGAGGACGCTGAATGAGCTGAATACGTATGACAAAAAGCAATTCTCCTGGGTCGGGAGGATTAATGTGTTGAAAATGGATATTCTCCCCAAATTTCTTTATTTTTTTCAAACAATTCCTATCTATTTACCCAACAGCTTTTTCAGGAGGCTGAGGACTGCATTTTTGAGACTTGTCTGGGGCACGGGGAAACCCTGACCTGAGAACACACCATGCAGCTGTTATGACTCTCCGCATTCGGGATTGGGCCGGGAAGGGGGGGGGGGAACAATGGGTGGAATTGGAGAAGGCATTGTCTCCTATTAACCCAACCTCTCTGTCATGGGGAGGCCCTCTCCCCAAGCGATGGAAAGATTCCCTTCCATTTCTAGCGGGGCAATTCCTGCAGGTATGGGACAAACTGACCAGGCAAGGTGAGGTGGTTAATAGGCCCGGCCCCTTGACTCCACTCTTTGATAACTGCTCCTTCGCTCCAGGTATGCAAGCTAGGAGTTTTCTGGCGTGGGAGGCGTCATCTAACGTCTCCATGGGGGACATTTTGGTTTCGGGCAGGCTCCCTGCTGGATGAGATGAGGGAGGGTGCACCGGGACAGCGTATTTCATGGCTCCTTTATTATCAGTTGAGTGCCTTTATAAAATCCCAAAACCTTGCGGATCGAGGTACTAGACCTTTAACGCAGTTAGAGTACGTGCTGACTCAAGCTCCCCCAGATAAGCATGCGGTTGCAGTCCTATATCGAACACTGTTGGGGGTCAAACACAGTTCACCACCAGGATTTATTAGAAAATGGGAGGAGGAATTGGGTGTGCCGATAGATAAGGAAGACCTAGATAAGACTTACTTATTCACCCATAAACTCTCGGTCCCATGTGCAGCGCAGGAACGGAATTACAAGGTTTTGACTCGTTGGTACAGGTGCCCGGTGGATATACATAAATATAATAAGTCCTGGTACCATGCTGCATGTTTGGTGGAGTTGTCCTGCTATCAAAGATCTTTGGGAGAGGGTCTTGTCAACATATAATTCTATTGTGGGGGAGTCAGTGAGGAACACCCCTCAGCTGGCGTTGTTGTCTTTGCTTCCGGGGTCCATTTCTAATAACAAAAAAGGGGTCTTGAGGCACTTCATAACAGCGATGAGAACGATGATTCCAAGGCATTGGAAGTCTGTGCTCTTGCCGACGTTCATGGAATGGCCCGGGAAGTAGAGGTTATACGCAGAATGGAGGAGATGACCTTGGAAGCCAGGGATATGCAGGAGAAGCACAGGATGACCTGGGCCGTGTGGATTGATTATAGGGATAATCGCTTGTCCTCTGAAGCACCATAGATGGAACTTGTCCGCGCGCTCCTGCTTCCCCCCCTTCTACTCCTCCTGCCCCTCCATGTCCTCCCCCCCCCCCCCTCCCGAGCTTCTCTAGTTTTTCCTATTTTTCTTTCTCTATCTACTTCTTCTTCTCGTCCTCACTGGAGGTCTGCAGGGGATTTTGTCGGCTCTGCCTGCTCCCGTTCATTCCATTTCTGCCCTAACGGGACCTGCTGAATCGTAATTGTTTCTGCCTGCCAGACCCCCAGACTGGCCCTATGTGTAGATTGTGGCTTTCAGTTGAAGGCTATGGTTGGCAAGCTTATTACCCATGGGGTCAGAGTACGGTTCGCTTCACCATGTTGTGGAATGGGGGGGGGCAGGTGTGGGTGGATGCCGACTTGAAAGTTATTGTTTTAGATTTGTATTAGCTGAACCTGTGGACCGACATGTCTATGTTGGTTATTACTCCTGTATTTGTTACCTCGCTGTGTGTCGATGTTCATTGTTACCCTTGAAAATCTGAATAAACTTATATTGCAAAAAAAAAAAAAAAAAAAGATTGAAACAGAGAACATGCGCGTGCCGCGTGCCCTCCGCTATATCTTTAGCCAGGTGCACTGGAAAGGTGTTTGTGAATGGCCAGCAGCGGCACGCCACTGGCTAGAGACTAGCAGAGATGCGGCCCTCAGTGCCCTGGACTCGAGTCAAATGGAGAAAAGTGCGCTTATTGGCTGCCTGTGCCTTTGGATCAGCGGTCAGGTAAGTTATACAAGCGAACAGGAGGGGTTCACATACCAAATCGGGATGCCCCAGAGGCAAGAGTCAAAGCCCGGCATAGTCCAAATCTTGGGGTTTGGGTTTTGTGAGGTGAGTATGGCGGCAATCCCAGGGTGTTTCACAGAGCGGGGCATGCAATGTGACACAAGGGGCCCACTGAGACTCTGTTGCTCAGGGGCCCACAAATCCCTGGAGCCGGCTCTGGGATTTCAGATGGGGACAAGAATGAAATGTAATGAATGAAGTTCTGGATGTGTACGAGAATGAAAAATCAAAAATGAAAGGTTCTCTTTAATGTTATTGGACAAAGCTAGCAGAGGAGAGCAGCAAGATCCCAACAAGTGTCAGCAGGGTTCTGCTATGTACTATTTTACTCTTCTGCAAGTCATCACCCTAGCTTGTGTTCTCCAAATGGACCAGGTGGGGACCAAAAGCTGAGTGAGGAAGTGATTTTCCTCACTAAGGAGACAAACAGAGGAAGCAGAGCACAGATCTATCATTTTAGATGTGCAGCTGGAAATTAACATGCATTTGAATCTTGATACCCACTCAGGACAGCCAAAACTCACCTCTCCCTGTTGCACCAATCCATGCACAGGCTTTCCACCAATCAAAAGCGTTTGCACTGCCGTATCCCCTGCATTTTCGGCAGTGTGTGCACACTCTGACCCAGTCATTCAGATAGGCTGAAAGGGGGGGGGGGAGCGCACACAAGGCCAGGAATACGGGGGATGCAGCAGCATTCATTTTAATGAGAGCCCTTTGCCGAATGACGTAATTAAGACAAAGGGTTCTTATTGAATGAGAGCCTGCACATGCGCCATTGGAGCAGTGAAAGGTGAGTCTTAATGGGCTTTCTGGGGGGTTGGCATGGAACAAAAACAGAAAAGTCAAATTCCGGGTTCTGTTTCTCTTTAAGAACCCTCACCAAGTTAGTTTAGTGCTTGACACTCAACACAGATTTTTGAAATCCTTACTAGTAAGTGTCTTCTGGTGGACCACACAAGGGCTTTCCAAACACACTGTTGGTTAGTGGATAAGACTGATCCTGATGGTAGCATATGTCTGAAAGGCCTGTCACTCCATATTCTACATAGGCTGTTTTGTTTCTCATCAGACTTTTGTCACCATACTTTTGTGGACACATTTTCCAAGTTTTAAGAGCATGGTGATGTTACAACCTGACTTTTGGTTGTAAGTTCTTACATGCTGTAGTATGGGCACCTGTACTTGTTATAGGAGTCTGTGTGCAGCCTTGTTGGGGGGCTTTGTTTCTCAGCAATACCTTGGGACTGCTTTTGGACATCTTAAGGCCCCTTTAACACTGTGGCGATTTTCATGGCTATCACAGTGCACTCACCATCACCCGAAATTGCAATTGAAACAATGCCCCTATAAATCTATGGGCACTTTCCCATACTGGTGAGGCAATTGCACCTGTCCTCAAAAGCCCTCCATACTGCATTTTAGCTGCAATCACACTTGCATTCGCTGTACAGCAAATAGCAAGCACAATCTCTGTCACTCTGTTGCTGCCCATAGCCTGTCTACATTCTGCTTGGCCCCACCTGTTGCCTGTGTCTATTTGCCTGGATTAACCCTTAGCTCCTTAGAGTCACTTGGAAGACTGACTTACTGTGTATGACTTCTGTTTGCCTGCTGACCTATCTTCAGTTAAATCCTTTGGTCCTAAACTTCCTGGCCTGTTTACCTGTATGTTACATATCCCATCGCTGTTCTGTTTGATCTGATTTTTCATCAGCATTTGCAGCCTCAGTTGGCAACCTTTGCACCCCGAAGTCCTGTAGAAGACCCGTGTGCTGGCACCTCCTGAGGCTGAGCTGGGGATCGACTATAGGTGAAAACTGTAAGTTTAGATGGATAGAAAACAGCTGATCAAAGACTGGTGACTGGTTGGGTCATTACAATAAGCCCGTCTCTTTCAGGGTATTCCAAGAAATGTAAGTTGCAAGAGGTTAGTTAAGAAGCATCTTTCTTAGTTTTGAGTGTTCACAATTTAGTAAGTAAAATAGAAACCTGAGAAGAAAAAAAATGTTCACTACCAGACCAAAAAATATCCTAGCAGGCGTACACCCTTTAAAGAAATTGGGGGGGTATGCATGTCTAGATCAGTTTTACAAGTGGCACTGGTTGTAACTGACATCCTATCAAATGGTACCGGTACTTGGCAAGGCTGCAGGCTGTACCCCAACCTGATCTGCTGCTATCTTTACTTTACCCAACCTTGATTTGATCCATAAATACAAAACTGCAAAAAAACATGACTGACGGCCCAAAAATACCACCCATGTGGTAACTGACATAATTAGAAAATAGAAAGTGGTACTCAAAAGATTGGGAACCCCTGGTTGAGATAATTTGTCAACTATTGATATTTTGGTCGTAAAATTCTTAAAATGCAGTCCTAACAAACCCTTTAAGTGTGGGGACATTTACTGAAACACCCAAATCAATACTGTCACAGTACTGTTCGGACACAGTACTGTTTGAAAGTTACATGACGCTAAGGAAAATAATTATTTTTAGTAAATTTGGCTTCAGGATGTTACTGTTCTGTTTTAACTTTGTACCATGGTTATGGAGTTTGTTAATTATGTGATTTGTATCTTCAGGACATTGTACAGAAAGCAAAATAGTAATTTTTCATTTCATTGATGCACAGTTTGATCATTTAGCATCCAGATTCAATATTTCATGTACATAAATGCCAGCAGTCAAGTGAGGATAACTTGGCTTAGCTAAGAAAGCCATATTTATATTAAGTATGTTTTTGATAGAAAGAGAAATCCATTTACTTTTTTTTTAATACTGCATTAGGTTATTGCTATTATTTTAGTTTGATAGCCTAGAGCATAATGCCACGGGGCTTTTATAAATCATTTCAGAACATGTATTTTCTATTTGCAATTATACTAAAGGGATGTTGTAATGTATTGTGTTGTGGTCAACTACACAGCGTTTAACTTGAGCTATTTTAGTAGGTCATCTGCAATATTATAGCCCACTATTGATGTTCTAGGCAGTATTGTGCAAGTATTTCCTGGTAAATGGAGGTCTCCATTGTCTTGTATTGTCATTGTCACACCCAAAACATTGATAGCAGAAAAAGCAAAGATGAATGTTAGCTACCACCACTTTTACTAGGGTCCATTAGATTGAAAAAAATGATCATAGAGATAGATATCTCTATGATCATTTTTTTCAATCTAATGGACCCTCTGCTAAGCCTTCACTTTAGTACCAACAGTAGAAAAGGTGAAGATATGAGTACTAAACAGCTTAAGAGCTGTTTCTGGGATCAGAGACCAAGAGACCTGGGTTTCTGGGATCAATAACAAAGTTGTTAAAGCAAACATTTTGCCTAGTAGTAGCACATTTAAAGCGTTTCACAAGATCTGTATCAGTAACTTACCAGTTGTGGTGCAGTTGTGCAGTAAACAGTGTATCAGTAATGTGTTATACCATGTTAGCTATTGAAAATAGTAACAAAGTGAAGAAATAGGGCATTACCTTTTGTAGGCTAACTGAATATATTTTTACGTGAGCTTTCAAGGATGCAGGGACCTTATTTAAGAAGCGTCAGCGCCACACAGCGCCACTTTTTGGCCTCAGCGGCACTCAGCTTCTGATTTAAGAAATTAAAAATGGCAGCCAGATAGTGTCTTATTTAACACTAGTGGCAAAAAGGTTGAATCGCTGGGCGCTCTGGTTGAAGCAGCGACATATGAAATCTGGCACACTGTAGGTCAAGATCCCAAAGAGCACAACTGGATTAGTGCTAGTGTTAGGTGTTTTATGCTTATAATTAATATTAAACACATTTATTTGTACGGAACCTGCACTGGGAATAATTGAAACACAGGATCTATATGCCAAAAATGATTTGGTGGGTACTAAAATTGATTTGAATGGCTTACTTTGCTTAACAATATTTTACACAGCAACAACTAAAATGCAGCCTAAATGCACTGTAATGTTTGTCCCCTTTGTCACCAGCAGTGATTTCTTGTGACTGTAATGATGAAACGCTGCCCAGTGCCAGAAAAATACAGCGCCAAAGATTTCAAAGTGGAAAAAAAAATCAAAAATATGCTGTTGAGCGCCGGAATAACGGTGGCCCAAAATGGTGCTCACTGGCACTGGGATAATCAGCAGCCAGGTCCTACAGGCACTGACATAGGCTGGCCAATACCTAGTGCACCAATCAAAGCTAATTAGCGACTTCTAGCGGCAATTTAGTCCATAGCACAGCGCCTGATAAGACAAAAATGCCAGCGCTCTCGGAACTGGCACTGTAGTCACAAAAAATATGCTAAATGGCGCACATCATTAATAAGGCCCTTAGTCTCTACATCAGACATGATGATACATACAATGAACAGAAAAAGCACAGGCGATATACACATAGAACAAGTGGAAAACGAGAGAGGATTAAAAAAAAAAAAAAATTAAAGCATCCTAGAAAGGAGGACATTTAAAGTAGAAGTTTAGCTTGGGTCACCACTTCTGCCCAGTCTCCCTCCTCTGGCACTGAAGCAGGGTTGGGGGTTAAAAAAAACCCTCTTACCTCACCTGTATGCTGCGTCATTCCCACACACAGTGAACAGAATGGCATCCCTCGCTTGGTACTTTCCCTTCAAGGTGGCAGCACCCAGAACCCAAACAGGGGTGGAACAACGCTAGAACGGGGGGTAAAGCTTTTTTTCTTATCTGCCTTTGGATGCCCCTCCAGTTAAAGATCCATGGAATGCCCCAAATCAGACAGAATTACTTACATCATCTGCACTTCTGCACCACTTCCTGACACCTGCTGGCCAATGGCGCTCCCTGGGAGTGATGATCCTATTGGTCGCTGATGGGAAACAAGCACTGTAGTCTTAAAATGCTGCAAAAAAGTCAGGATAAATAAGCAAAATAAATGTAGGCAACATCTCAATAAATTATTGGTTTCCCAACATAGCCAGAATGCAAGAGTGTGGAATGATATAGAAACATAGAAGGTTGACGGCAGAAAGAGACCAATCGGTCCATCTAGTCTGCCCTTATGTAACTGTATGTACTCTTTATCTTAGGATAGATGTGTGCTTATCCCAGGCATGTTTACATTCAGTGACTGTTGATTTTCAACTACCTCTGCTGGAAGTTTGTTCCAAGCATCTACTACTCTTTCTGTAAAATAATATTTTCTAACATTGCTCCTGATCTTCCCCCTGTTTTACATATTTGTCATGCTTGCGGACAATGAATTGCACCAGGCTTTGTTTAAATACATCTAATGGTATACATAATGGCAGGTTAAAAACAGAAGGGAGTTGAGGGTAAATGACTGATGGGGAATAAAATGAATAAATCTGTTATAGGAAGTGGTGGAAGTGGCGGGAGCTACCGCCACGAACCGCGTTGGTGCTGGTAAGACGGACCGTCTAGGTGGACCTAGATGCTGATTACAGGTGACCTTTTATTCATGCTGACTATTGTTGTTTATACATTTAAGTCTGCCTTGTGTATTTGGTAGCCCGGCTGCATATATCCTTAGTGCACTAATGTACCGCACATTTTTTGCACTTAGCACTTTTTTTGGGCACTTAGCACTTTAACTTAGGGTTTGTGGAGTCTTTATCTCCACACCCTAATACCTATTTTTGCACAAAGCTTTCTTTGCACATCTCTATCTATATACTGATACACCACTGTATAATTACTTCTTTCAATTTCTGTTTTGTATGCGGAGGACCCTTTTACACTCGGCAGATAAATATATGCTCATCATCATGAATTTAATTATATAAAGTATATTATCAACTATAAGTCTAGCTTTGTCCAACAGACTCCCGTCTTTTGAGTTTTAACTTGCTTTTAAATGTTTGTTGTCCCTGGGCCATCTATGTGCTTATCAATTTTTGAATACAGTACCAATTAATCTTATATACTGTAGTGCGGCTATTTCTTTACAGGCAACAAGTGGTCTGACTGGCAGTCCACATATTTTGTAACAATAAATCTGTTATAGGTAGTAGGTAGTGTTGAGCTTGGCAGCCATTTAGCAGTATTCAGCATTTGGTACACCCAAATGTCAAATACCATTATATTATATTGGAGGGGAAAATCAGACATTTATTTTTTACTTTAAAAAGAGTATCGAAAATATCCTCAATTGGTGAGTTATGCTGTAACAGAAGTTAAACTTATTCATGAATATATATGACATTTTGTTATTAATATTCTTATTTGTATTTTGCTTTAAATGTTCCTCTCTACTATTGTATGTAATTATCCTTAATTTTTATTTAAGTAAAAATTTTATAAAACTAAAAAGTTGCCCCCCCCCCCCATGGGGCCTTTAGTCCGGCATCTCTGCTGTGACAGCATATCATTCCCTTTAATCTCTGATAGGTACTGGGCTCTTATGTACCCCTGTCACCCAGAAGAAGATGTGCAGGTAATCGTGCAAGACTAGTCATCTGCCACATACCGGGCAGGATGCTTGTCGACAAGCCTACCCATTGAAATAGTATTGGGGTTCCTTGTGACCCCTCAGCAGTTTACATATAGATAACCCTTAAAGGTTAAGTTTAAGTGTATATAATTTTTTTCAAAGGAATGTGCTTAAGGTGCTGAGCTGATCTTGTATTTTTTCCTATGTTAGAAAATATATTATGGAAGCAGTTTTCACTACCTGCATTCGGTTGCTATTGGCAATGTACACCATAGGCTCGATTCAGAGAGACAAAAAAATACTTTTGTTTTAGTGCCGATCTGTTTTTTTTTTGGAAATGTTTCCGCTCTCGTATGAGTGTGCGAGCGATTCTATGCATGCATTGCAATCATTCTTTAAAGTGGACCAACACCCACCGGTGATCGGCCCGGGAATCTATAAGATTCCCGGGCCGATCACCTCCCTCCCCGCGGGACATCTGAGATCGGGATGTCCCGCGGGGTGAAACCCCCCCAAACTCCTTACCTCAGTTTCGGCGGCGGCCTCCCTCGCGCCCCTCTAGACGTGCGCGCGCCCGCGCCGGCCGTCCGTGGCTTGTCCGTCGGCGCGGGAAGAGGTGAGTTCGGGGGGTTCGGGGGGGTTTCACACAGCGGGGCACCCCGATCGGGGGTGCCCCACCTAAGTGGACCAAGACCCAGGATAGTCAAAATCCTGGGTGTTGGTCCACTTTAAAGTCTCCGTCCGTTCGTACGGCAGAGTACGAGTACGAGGATGTCATTTTCCAGCGTGACTTTTCCGTTTCATTTTCACATGTTACAACGTAGGCTTTAGTTTTTGCCCTTTTCCCATCATCTCCTCCCACAAATCTTTTACGTTTCCCGTTAGTTTCTGTTTCCCTTTCCAATAAATAATCGTCCAGCCGGAAATCCTTATGATCTTGCGCCTGCGCACTACAAACTTTAAAGTGCTCGCCTACATATTTGCCACCCTCACTTCTACTACAATGTTTAGCTAAATCACTTAGCACTGTCCTCCATCTTCCCTTTTGGACCCTTAAAGCTCACCCAAACCACTTCGCGGTTAGGTTCTTCTTCCATTTTAGCCCCCTAAAACTTACCCAAATCACTTCTCGGTCATATGAATATTCATCTTTAAATATTTCTGGGCCCATTAGTTTTGTGTTAATGTATTTTGTAAATGAAATGACACAGAAATATTTTTTTTTTCATTCCATCATAAAATATAAAATCTTAAAAAATTTTGAAAATTTCAAATTTTTACAACAAACAAAATACATAGCAATGGCAGGCCACAGAACATTATTCTTCATCTGTGGTCCCCAACGAGTCGCGCAACTCCTGCATCTCTCCCACCAACTGAAGTACCCTGACACTCAGTTGTGCCACTCTGCCACCCCTTGTTGGGGTCATACTGCAGTGCCGCCCCCCCCCCCCCCGTATGGTCCAAACACCTAAATCTCTACTTCAAAAGCCCGAAGGCCCTCGCCACCACGGCCCGGGTTTTGCATAGTGCCCTATTAGAGAACCCCTGGCCCGCATTCTGCAGGCAAAGAACGGGCATCAGGAGCAAGGGCAGGAGTGGATATCCAGAATCCCCTGAAAGAATTTAAAAATACTACATATTAATAACTACATAAAATACACATTCTAATCTACAATATTGTTTAACATGTCATCAAGGGCTAAAAACAGCCATAGGTTAAGACATAAGTCATCAACTATATTCATTGACATACAGTGAAAATGGATTGATGGAATGTGAGCAAACTTACCCTGGAGCCATCCACCAGATAATTCTCCTGACTCAAACTGACAAAATAAGCCGGAGCTCCATAATATATAAGCATCATGGGACGACCCTGGATGCCTGCAAGAACACTGAGGAATCGCATATCCGGACCAAACACTGCTTGTATGTTGTGTGAGTGGCACATCTTGCGGTTCCTGCAACCAAATATAAAATAATTACACAAAGCAAAGGTAACCGACTAAAACAATAACTCCTACAACAAATTAAGATTCAAGTTCAACAATCCAAATATAATTCTCAAAGGACATAAGTCTAAAAAAATTTAGCAATTATATGGATGTGTGGGAAAATAAAGGTTTACATGCTAAGGACTAATTAAGGTCAGCATTAAAATGCTTCTATAAGACATACATGAAATGTATTGATTCAGGTATGCATTGCTATACAATTTATGGCCTCGGCCATGCTGATACATGCAATGCCTTGGTGCTAAAGGCGCACAGACTTCTCCACATAGCCGCAAAACATGTTCAACAATAGCAATCCGAGCCCTCAAAGGTCCCGTAAGTGGATCGCAAATGAAACGGTTTAATAGGGTGGTGATCCCTCGGCAATCAGCTCTCTGAATCAGACAGAAACCCATCCCAACAATGTAAGTTATCTGAACGAACGAAAAATATCAGATTTTGTTTGGAAAATGATCCGAACTAACAGAAATGATCCGATTTGCTTCCGTTCATCGAAAGCACATATACACATTTTCCCGAACGTTCGTACGAATGAAAAATGAACGAAAAAAATCAAAAAAATGACAAACACCCACCCAAACTTTCACAGACAGCTACGGAAGTCCGGACGAATGTGTCTCTGAATCGAGCCTCGTGTCTGTACACTAAGAAGGGAGATGTGAGCCTTGTAAACACAGAACACTGCTGCTATGGCCACTGCTGAGGTGAGGGACCTCACGCAACCAAATAAATGCCCAACAGCAGTGTTCTGTGCAACTATCTGCAATCTGTTGCTATTGGCAATGTACATCAAGTCTGCACTTGGTGTACATTGGCAATAGCAACAGATTAAAACTGCTTCCATAAGACACACTTTTGCTAGCATTAGAAAAAATGTAAAACTGCTAGATCAGCTCAGCACCTTCAAGACATAATTTGGCACACAAAATTATACCATTTCAAAAATGCAATGAAAAGTGGACTTACCCTTTAAGTACAATACTGATGCAGGTAATCCCACACAGCTCCGCAGATCAGCAGAAGACAAAGTTCATGGAGCTTTAGAGAACTCTTTACCATGCTTTAAAAAGTGTACATTCCTCCACTAATCATATTTAAATATTTTCCAGCTTATTTATTTTATATCGAGCAACATCTCCTCTAAACTATTAGGTCAAGGGTCTTCCTCAATTATCTCAACTCTTGCTATTATTACCGATAATCCTCAAGTGATTGTAAAATAAAAGAAAATCCACATTTTGCAGTAACATTACAAAAGAGGAGAAATTCCCCTATTTTATTGGCAATAATTTATCTCAACTCTTATAAGCCTCATGTCTGGTTTGAAACAAAAAACCTAATATTTTAGGCGCAACTAAAGCCTGGCAAGTGCTTCAGCAGGAGGCCTCAGCCTTAAATACCTCTCACTGATATATTTCACACCTGGCAGCCAACATGGACAATTGGCAGAAACAACTTGTTAGCTCTGCTGGCTAAATAACTCCAAAGCAGTTTTGCAGACATAGGGGAGCCATCATTTCCTCACCCTTAACCAGTTACATCTTCACAATCTAGAGACCAGGCAAATATGGTGAACTCAGGTCAGGAGCCACATAAGTCAGCTGTATTTGGATTCAAAGCGTGATCAGAACCCAACTGGGTCTATTGACACCAGAACTGACTTCCTATGACTTTCCGACAAATAGGTAGCATCCATATTAGTTTTTGAAGCTTTTAGCTGGACACTGCCAGGGGGAGGAGATTGAGGCCCCTCCCAGGGGGAGGGGTGGGGCTGTATCAGGGCCAATAGGGGAAGAGACAGGGCTGAGGGGAAGGAATACCACTAACTCTAAACTCTGTTTTATTAATTTTGCAATAGTTATTTCCAAATTTCATACACCAAAACACAACCCCTCTGTCTGTCCTATCAGAGAAAATACTTTAGTGTCAAAATACTAAAACACAAGGTCAGTGATACAAATAAACACATTGACTGAATGCTAATAATGTAGACAAGAGACACAATGTATCATTCTTATCAAAAGGCAAACTAATGACACTAATATTGTAATGATGGGACTATGAGTTTAAATAAAAAATGGACTGCAGGCTATTATCAATAGTAGTAGCAATTGTCATCATCAGTAGATTCTACTGTAACCATCTAGAGATACTCTTTTTTGCCATGCGTTTTTCATTACAGTATCATCTTAAGCCTGGGATGAGTTGCTAAGCTACTTTAATGTTAGGCTGTGCCTAATTTGCAGTATTAATCCATGTATTTCAGACAGATTTCCAGAGTATATGTAGATTATGCATGTATTAAAAAAAAAGGAAATGCTTTTTCTCTTTTGCACTTTGCAGGCTGAATATAGAAATTGCATCCTTGTTCCCGAGCTCCATAATTCTATACTTTATGTGTGCAGAACAAATGCTTTTCGTCCAACTTGTGATTATATGGTGAGCAGCATGCTGTCTAAGTGCCTTTCAGTTCCAAAGGAGCTTATTTCAGAATCTTTGTCCCTTCCCTATGGTTAGAGTAATTGCATATTGTGATTAATTAATAAGTAACTGGCTAACTATTCACTTTCTCTGAAAAATTCCCTTTTTTCAAAATTTCCATGTGAAAGCATAATATTGTCCTTGTGTCCCCTTTGGCGTAAAAGTATTTAAGGCAATTGATGATCTATTGTTTCTTTTAAGTACAGCTGTGTAAAATGCTAGTGCAGCCTTAAACATTTTCTAGATTTTTAAATGAACAACTTTTGCAATTATTATGGTTAATTGTGAACCTACAAAAATGTGTAGATAATAAAAGTACAAGATTTTATTGTGTAAAATTCCTGACAGTGTAAATGACACAGCACAATCATAGTGCCACGCAATAGGTTGCATTGTGTTTTTCATTAATAATAATAATAACATGGATTTTTCATCTTTTTTTTCTGTGAATTTGGGTCCTTTTGTCAACTGAGTCTTGTTTGTCTTGTTTGCTGTTTAGTTTTGTTTAGTACACGTCTGAGTACTTGGTAATTTACTTCTTGTGCTTTGTCATTGGGTCTGTTGGGTGAACCAGCTACATATGTGTGCCTATCAAGCGTTCCACAAGTTCTGATGTCATTCAGCCTTTACTCGCAAGTTTAAGCCCCCTTTGAGATATTTCGATTTTTTGCTTTAGTCTTGTTCTTTGCAATACTCTCTTTAGTGGTGCAGGGGCTCCCAACTAGTGGCATTAGTACCACTGGTGGTACTCAGGGAACCTGTCAGGTGGTACTCAACAATGTTGCAGTCTGAACTGTACCACAAACTGATCTGCTGCTAGCCACACTTTGCCCACACTGGATTTGCTCCTTAAATGCATTTCAAAAGGTGATAAAAACAAATGTAAGTGCATGTCTTGTGTGTTTTATGCAATTTAAAGGATGGTACTTGATATAATTAGAGAAATATAATTGGTGCCTAATAGCAGAAAGGTTGAGAACCCCTGATCTAGAGCTTTTGAGTCAAATAGAAATTAATTTGCTGTAGACTTCAGTGCTTCCACGCTGACATTCAGAGAAATGAATGACTGTTTTCAATTTAAACACAGCAGTCCAGTTGCCTAGTTGCTTTGACATTTGGCATTTCTAAGTATATATGATGAAAAAGAACCTTCACAAACAAAGCTTAGAGAGATGGCAGGTGGGCAGATGCTCAGTGCTGTATTTGTCTGTGGGGCATTTCTATACAGGGCATTGGGTAAGGGAGGGATCTTAATTATTTGATGTTCCTGGAAGGGTTACAGAGGTTGCCTGACAAAGAGATAGGGAAAGAAAAAGGGCTAATTTAATGTTTCTAGACAGGGGTAGACCGGAACAGAAATGATTTGATGTTGCCAGAATAATCTGGGGAATAATTTGATGTTGCCCAATGGGAGATTGGAATAGGATAGTTTGATGTTGCTGAATGTCTGATTGAAAGATGGAGAGGGATCATTTGATTTTGCCAGATGACAGATGGGGAAAGTTAAGAGGGAAAGTCAGTAGGGTCCTATGGGAGAGAGTCTCTAATGACCTGTCGCTTATCTATTGCGGGCTGCTGGTTCCCGGGTAGCATCAAGTGAATGGAGGTACGCAGTGAAGTAGTCAATGTTAGTGGCAACATCCCCAAAAGTCTTCAGGCTGCATGTGCATAAAGGGATTACCCATTACTGAAACCATGCCTAACACCAAGCTCAAATACTTCAGGGACACAGTCTGAAAACCATACTCGCTGATGTTGTAAACCTCTTTCTACTAGAGTAAACAATGGTCTTTTTGACCCAAGCCTAATCACAGCCCAGGATCTACTTTCCAGAGTGAAATACTTTAGAATCCTTAAATCCTGTGTGTTCAAGGTTTCAAAGGACCAATCCCTGCCTTCCTGCCAGTGAGAGGGAGCGAGGGAGAGTGTTTGCCATGCTGAGTGCCACACCAGACAAAATCTACAAGCCTGGTCTGAAGGGTCAGATGTAGTCTACTGCTCCTTTCTCCCTATCCAAGGAAAGTTGTCCCCACCTATGTCAACCTGTTGGTCTGTGAAGGTGTCCTGTAGCAGCAGGCCATCCAGGGGCAGTGGTCAATGAGAGAGTCAGTCTGACAGGGAAAGAACTTTTGGAGAATCTCTCCAGAGTCCCCAGAGTCTCAAGCACCCCAATTTACAGTTGATGGCTTTGATGGTGTGGTTATTGAAATCAGTTCGCCTGGTAGTTGTGCACAATCCAGCACAGCTTAAAGCAGACCTAAACTAGTACACAGCTCTCATCTAAAAGACTCTAGGGTGGGGTGAATTGCTCCTAAGGGGCATCCTGATTTTGGATTCCCTGCAACGTGAAACTTCCCAATTTGCTGTATTCTCACCTTATTCCAGAGATCTCACGCACATCTATGGTATATGCACAGCAATGAGTGTACCATTACCAGGAATGTCAAATTGAAGGTGATATAATCATTGCTTTGTCCAAGATCTATCATAGGTATTACAGAGACTACTGCAGATGGTGTTGGAGTTCTTGGTCAGAGAATTTTCTGTGCCTTTCTGCAGTTGGGATTAGTTCTATTTGAATCCCTAGATTTGGTTCTGCATGTAGTGTTATCTAACAGAAATAGCTTTTATGGAACAATTGCATCAGCACAGTTCTCTGTGCTGATGCAAGATTCTCTTTCATCCTGGCTTACGTGGTTTTCCATCATAACAAAGTGTCTTTTTATCTGACAATCACAGTTAATTTAATTAAGTAAATTGTTCTGACATGCCCAGAGAAGTGGGCTACCCTGATTATGGTTCCCAGGGAGCAGTTGGGGGGGGGGGGGGTTGCTCAAGAGCACCTCATTCATATCCCATGATCAGGATTTGAACCTGCAATTCTCCAGTCACAAGTCACGAGTGCAGCTAGGATTCCATTCAGCTTTGCCAGCCACACATTAATATACATGGTCGGAGAAGCTGATTGGATGAGAGCCATGTCTGCACCATGGGCTCATTGGAAAGGTAAGAAAAGCCACCACTGGTATGGTTTCACAAAGAGAGGCATAGAAAATCAGGTTGCCCCAGCGGGAAGGACCACAACCCAGGATAAGGTAAATCCCATGTTTTGGTCCACTTCAAGCATGTGTCATATGCCAATCACCATCTGATTACTTGTGAGCCCCCCACCCCCACAGGACTTGGAGTATAGATGGAGCCCAGAAGGACCCAGTGTATTTCCATGAATAAAGTTGGTCAACCAAATAATTCCATTAAAAAATATATATATTCAGTGATGGGTCAGTGAAAGAGGCTGTCCAGATACATTTGGCAATGTGTGGGACACACAGAGAAACTCTTACATTACTCTGGTTAGAATTTTCTGTATGTGAAAAAAAACTAGTGCAACCTTGGTTTTATAAAGCTGTTTTTTATTGTAGACAACAACATGAATATGTGTTTTTCTTTAATACAAAGGTACATTTACATTACAATACAAATAAATACTTATCTTTTACATTGTACAATGTGCACTCTGATTGAATAAGAGAAAAAAAGGGGTATTATAAAATAGGGTGTACAGATTACACAAAAAGCTAAAAAATATGAGCTGAGGAGAATCTATCCACTAGTATCAGAACGAGCAAAGCATTAAATGAGAATTTAAAGGTTAACTAACTAGTCCAAAAAGTACAACGAGAATACAAGAAGAAAAAAGATAGCAGGAAATATTTTTGGAATTGGAATACGATATAATATTATTATACATATAACTCAATAGACCTATACCTGGCCCTGAATCGACCCCAGTAATGGAAATGCAAACCATTTAAAAACTAATTTTGCTAACATTGTTGCCAATATTGTCACATTTATATATGCTTACCTATTTTTTCTTGCAGGATCACGGATAACCTTAACCCTTTTGACTCTCCCTTTCAGCCTGCCACTACTAACCAACCTTTTTATGCACAGCGCACCTACACTAATCTTTTTTCCACCTAGGCCCACACTTGAGTTGGAACAGATTAATACACAACATTTAAAAACTCAGTATAATAAGTGATCATAGTATCTGGAAATTATAACAAATTGGCCAGTCCTTTCACACAATGATTGCTATTGTGTATGCTGCATCTTCAAGCCTATGTTAAGTTCCACCTAGTATCTCTATTTTACTTAATAAACATGAGTCTAATGATAGTTATACCCAAGGAGTAAAAACAGTGTTATATTGATATGTCATTTCCTGGTAAGAACACAATTTATAATATATGCTTTTGAATAAGAAACAAGTTTACAGATGGAGGCCCATACTTTATCTAATGAGGCAAGGATATTTTTGAAAGAGTTTAGACAACTACAATGCCTGTAAGGTCACCCAGCATTCTAGAATTCATGGGAAGTTATACCTGAATTTAATTTCTTGTCAGTTTGGAGTGATTCCTATTATTTTGGTCTCATTTAGTTTTATTATTTTTATTGAATATGCTGGTTAAGACCATTTCATGAATTTATCACTTGATTATCAATCTTTTTTTTTTCAACTCATGGGAAATCTTCTTTCAATAGTTTTATATTATGTTGAGCTACATTATGGCATTTTTCCAAAAATAACATGCAGAGCTGTTAGTCATCCAAATGTATGAAATCAGAAGATAACATAGTTGGCGAAAAGGTTAAGAAACGTAATAAGCATTAGAACTGTGCGTGTCTTCCTACAATTCTGAAACAATACTAAGAGGCCGATTCATTAATAGCGCCAGGTAGCGACAGATGAGCGCCAGTAGCGTGATTTTCACAGCGCCCGCTAGTATTCGCTGTGCTTGGCCGGGGTTTGCTTGTTGACAGCGACTCAGTCGGTGTGCGGTAATGTTGAATACGGGCTTAGGGGTCGCTGTTTCACAGGTTCTGCGTTGTATGGGTGCGCCTGACAGCGAATGGCCAGAGCGAACGGCTTGCTGCAGATTCATTAACAAATCACGCTCAAAAATTTCTCGCGCTGTGAATTCCTTGTTTAAACCCCAGAGCGCTGGCGGCGATGTGTGTAAAGTAGTTTTTAACCCCCAAACAACCATTTTTTTTTAATGTAAAAATTATACAAGTTTTTCTAAACATTTTGTAATATGAATACATGAATATCAGACCTGTAATATCAATTCTGCACAATTTTTATTTATTTATTTTTTTTTACTTAAAAAAAAATCCTAACATTGCAGAAGTGGTCACAGAATTTTTGACATTAAAAAAAAAAAAATATATTAATAGCAATTAATTATGATTATTTAAAGATTGCTCCATTGAAATGCATTGGACAACGCCAGGGAGCGACAGCTCATACCTGTCGCTGTGATGGGATTAGCAGCGGCGCTGTTCGTTGCAGTCGGCTACATGATGAATCCCGCGCTAGCTGACGCTCTCGCCGGCGCTAGCCTCATTTAGCGTGATAAATGCGTCATTGTGACCGCCGCCGGGCGTACTTCATTTGGTAGCCGCCGTTAGCTGGCGGTACCTGGCGCTCGTCAGACACTACCTGGCGCTAGCCCTTGATAAATAAGGCCGAAAGTAAAGACTTTAGATTAGGCCCTTATTTATGAAGGAATAGCGACAGGTAGCGACTGGTGAGCGGCCGGTAATGACGGGCCCCGCCACGAGAACGCCGGCTCCCCACTACAATCACACATTTATCAAGCCAATCCTGCTTAGCGACTGAGATAGCGCAATATAGCCACTCATTCATCATTATTCCAGCCTCAGCCCACAGCACCAGCGTCCGACCTTGAACAGCGACAGGTATGACCTCTCGCTACCTGGCGCTCTCCAATGCATTTCAATAGAACAATCTTTAAATATTAATAATTAATTGTTATTATTTTTTTTTTTTTATGTGAAAAATTCTGTGATCACTTCTGCCATTTTAGATAATTTTTTTAAGGGAGAAAAAAATAAAAAAAAAATTGTACAAAATTGATATTACAGGTCTGATATTAATGTATTCATATTACTAAATTATTTAAAAAACTTTTTTTCTTTTGGTTTCCAAAAATATGGTTGTTTGGGGGTTAAAAAACTACTAAAAAACCGCCAGCGCTCTGGGGTTTAAACATGCATTTTACAGCGCGTGATTTTTTAAGGAATATGGTGGGAGCCGGTCGCTAGGGCCAGTCGCTATCATGCGCTCCCATACAGCACGGAACCTGTCAAATAGCGACTCCTCACCCAATATTCAACATTACGGCAAACTGACTGAGTCGCTATCAACTACCGAACAATGGCCAAGCACAGCGACTACTAGCGGGCGCTCTGAAAATGCCGCTACAGTCTCTCAACTGTCGCTACCTGCTGCTATTAATGAATCGGCCTCCCCGTTACTTACACAGAGAACTGGTGGGCTACTAGTGGTTCTTTGTTTTCTATTTAATCCCAAACAACAGTTTTGTGTTGAGTTTTGTACAAATTTAGTTTAAATCATAGACTCTTCTTCATGGAATCTGGCACCTTGCAGTTTTCTGCTTTTAAAGTGGACCGTCACCCTCCCGTGATCGGCCCGGGAATCTATAAGATTCCCGGGCCGATCACCTCCCTCCTCGCGGGACATCCGAGATCGGGATGTCCCGCGGGGTGAAACCCCCCCAAACCCCCTTACCTTGTCTTCAGCGGCGGCCGGCCGCCGCCTCCCTCGCGCCCCTCTAGACATGCGCGCGCCCGTGCCGGCCGTCTGTGAATGGTGGGCGCGCGCACGTCAAGAGTGACGCGCGGGAGGCGGCGGCGGAGGAGCCGCTTGTCCGCTCCTGTCAAATGGCTTGTCTGTCGGCGCTGGGAGCGGGGAGAGGTGAGTTTTTCGGGGGGTTCGGGGGGGTTTCACACAGCGGGGCACCCCGATCGGGGGTGCCCCACCGAAGTGGACCAAGACCCAGGATAGTCAAAATCCTGAGTGTTGGTCCACTTGAACTCCCTTCTAGGGAATTGTAATTTATTGTTTAATGAGTTTTAAAGGTTTCTTACACTTTTGCACTATTGAAATAGAAACATAGCATTTAAAGTAATTACATTTAAAAATGGTATACTGTATTTTTCGCCCTTCAAGACGGACTTATTTTTCCCCAAAAGTGGGGGGGGGGGGGGGGGGGGATGGTGGGGGGAGGGGGGATGTCAGTGTGTCTTATCAGACAAATGCAAAAAAAACAACAAAAATTCCCAGCTCCCACGCCTCAGCAGCCATCTCCCGCCAGCATAAAACTACACACACATATACATACATTACCGGCTTCCGCTACCCTTGCTGCTACCTCCCTCGGCTGCCACCGCTAGCCGTCTCTGCAGTTGTTCCCGTAGTTGCCCACCTCCCGCTGTACCCAGAGACCCAATTCAAAACGGGTGGCGCGTGGCCTGTGACTCCTGCCACCATTAAATGACGCTGGATCCTGTATTTGGGATGTCGTACACTGCCTGTAATTGAAATGCTAGTACACTGCCTGCAATAGGGATGCCCGCACACTGACTCTATTTGGGATGCCCACACCCTGCCTGTATTTGGGATGCTTGCACACTGCCTGTATTTGGGACACCCCCACAGTGTCTACAATTGGGATGTCTGCACACTGCCTGTAATTGGGGTGCCGACACACTGCCTGTAATTGGGGTGCCTGCCCACTGCCTGTAATTGGGGTGCCTGCACACTGCCTGTAATGTGGGTTGCCTGCACACTGCCTGTAATGTGAGACACCGCTCACTGACTGTAATGTGGGTTTACTGCTCACTGCCTGTAATGTGAGACACCGCTCACTGACTGTAATGTGGGTTACTGCTCACTGCCTGTAATGCAGGGTCTGTAATGGTGTATTTGGGGGAATTCTGCATACTGTCTATAATTGGGAGGGGGTCTTATATGGCAAAAAATATGGTATATCCTTAACCCTTTCGCTGCCAGCCTACCTGCAGATTTTGTCGCCCTCTGTTGCCAGACCATGTTTCACTATTTTGCGCTACACATGTTCAACTGTGATTTTTGAAAGGTTTTCCAGGGATTTCCCAGGAAAATTATATATTGTTTTTTTCAAGAGAGTCTGGGCTTCAACATGAAATCTCTTGTTTGGCCTTTTTTTTTAGTGTATTCTCAATACTTTTTGGTGAAATATGTGCAAAAAAAAATAAAAAAAATCTATTTTTTGCAATTTGTAGTGTTTTTTTGTAATAAAAAATATGTTTGTCAATAAAATGTTATTGCGTGCGAAACCCTAATTTCTCCCAGTTACAGCGGTACCACATATGTATTGATAGACACCCTTTCCTGCCCAGGAGACCCCCTCAAACTGAAACAGAGCTTCAGGAGATTTTCAGATAAAATACAACTGCGCTATGCGCACCTTGCAGTTTTTCCAGAAAAACAACCCTTTACATTTAAAATACCCCCCACAAACTATATATTCTCTGGAAGTACACACCTCAAGCTTTCTAGGCGTACCAAGCTTGTTTATGTGGGCTTAGTTTTCTGGAAGTAATCCCTCAATGTATTCTTTGGTTGCACAAAGTTTCCCTAAAAAAGAATAAAAAGGAAGAATCAAGCCACATTTTCCTAAAAAAAACTATATGCAAACTAGAAAAAACAAGTAAAATCTCAAAAAGCAACATGCCCCGAACGGAACAATACCCAACATGCATAGGTACTGTCAAGGGAAGAGTTTTTCAACCAAAACAACCCTTTACATTTGGAATATCCCCTATAAACCATATATTCCCTGAAAGTACACATGTTAAGCTTTCTAAGAGTACCCAGCTTGTTGTAGTAGGCTCACCTTTCTGGAAGTAATCCCTCAAAGAATTCTTAGGTTGCACAGGGTTTCCCTAAAAAAATTAATAAATAACATGTTTTCCTAAAATATAAATATGCAAACAAGAAAAAACAAGCTAAATCTGAAAGAGCAAGGTCCCCCGAGCAGAACAATACCCAACATGCATAGGTACTATTAACCCTTTTAATTGCCAACCTACTTGAAGTTTTGTCACCCTCTGTTGACAGGTCATTTTCCCCCATTCTGTGCCATGTTTAACCGTGATTTTTGCCGGAATTTTCAGGAAAATTATAGATATATATTTTGCAGCAGAGTTTAGACTTGAACATGAAATGTCTTGTTTGTAATTTTTCTACTCTTTTTTTTAATATTTTTGTGTAAAAATAAATAAATAAATATTTTCTTAGTATACAGTACGTCCTGCTCCAGATAGATTACTTACACTTGGGTTATCCTCCGCCAGATGGCGCTGCACTGCAGAGACATGTAAAACAGGCTCCTCCCGGCCCCTCAAATACCCGGGGACCTCCCACAAATCCTCAGATTTCTCTGCAGTGCTTACTGCGAAGACATGAAATTATCACTCTCTCGCAGGTGATTGGGGCTATTAGCCTGTGGCCCTGTTGGACTATTCCCACCCGTCCTTCGTGTGATGTGCCTCCCAGCCTGGGCTGCGCTGGTCGGGTGAAGGTAGGCGGCACCATGCATGCTTATGGAGCGCTGCTCCACCGCAGTCCCCCACCAAAGGGTAGGCGGTATAGGCTGATGGTGAGCCTTTATGGGATGCCCCTCCCGCATTATTGTCCCATGCCCCGGTAGTGGTGGCCCTGTACAAAGGGCCTCCATCCTCCCTCATTCTCCCTGTAGCCTTCGGGGGGGGAAAGAAGGGGGGGGTTGTGTGGGTGAGCGTGTATCGTGATTCGTGCATACGGCCTTTTGTCATGTTTTTTGGGACTAGTATATGTAGTGTCAGCCGCCTCGCTGACTTGTCTTTTTACTATTACAAATGCCGCCGCCGCGCTCGCCTTTTCCTTCATTTGGATGTTCCGCGCCGACGCTTCTGCATTCTCATTGGCTGCTTGTCGGTGGACTTCGCGCTCTTCAGGGGGGCGGGGCCTGGCCTGGCGTGCCCTGCGTCACAGCTCGCTCTGGCCCGCCCTTCGAGGTACTCTGCGCCATGTTGTCAGGTCGCACGCGCGTGTGACGTTTTTACTTACCGTGGTCCGTAAGTGCCCTCGCGGACGGCTTTATACTCATTGTAGTGTGTTTGGTTCTGACACCCTTTCTTCTCATTGTGTCTTTCAGACGGGTGAATCCATTGGCTTCTCCCGGCCCGGTGTAATTGATAGTTGGGCCTTGTAAAATTACTCCCACTTCCCTAGCGGGTCATTGGGGCATCCAGGGTTGCTTTATAGCGTCAATCCCTACTGGCATATTGTGCCTAATAATCACCATATGGAGGCATCTCAGGATAATGTGACCGGGGTCCCCTTGGGACAAGACCGGCTGTGTATGGCGTGTGGACAGCCTCATGCTGACGCTGACAAGGCATGGGTCTGCGTACCCTGTGCTGAGCAAGCTCTGGCTTTGCAATCTGGCCTGCCAGTGGCTGCACCTCGTTTCATTACTCCCCCCAGCTTAAATCTCTCTCCTGTTGAGTTGCATACTTGTGGGGATTCTCAGCCTGATGTGTCTTCTAGACTGCCTACTGCTGAACAGATTATTGCGAGGTCTTTAGTGCGTAAGGGCCCTGGTAAGAAGCGGCACTTGACGCCTTATGTTACTGTTTTCCCTATGGGATCTCAGGAGTTTATGAATCTGTGTGGCTATACCCCTTCTGATGAAGGAGAGCTCTTTTCTGACTCAGGCTCATCTGATGAGAGACCAAGGGGTCATGACGATTCTGGCTCTGACCCTTGGGCCTCGGATGACACTGACAGATTATTGACCCAGATCTTTGAGGTTCTGTCTATCTCTCTCCCTGGTGAGGCTCCCAGGCAAAAAGGGGAGCGTTTTCATACAGCAACATCACGTTTGGAATTTCTAGAAGCAGGCACATTTCCATACCCTTGTGCTCAAGGAATGGGAGTGCCCCAGTAAACTTCCCGGGGTTCCAGGGGATTGGGATAGGAAGTATCCTTTTCCCCCTGAGGTGGTTAAATGTTGGTCATCCCCCCCCCCCCCCCGAGGTGGATGTCCCGATCCTAGGGCTATCTAACACCCCTGTCATGCATTCCCCTGATTCTACTACCCTGCGGGATGCTGAGGACCGGCGCATTGACCTGCTGGCCTCCCACGCCTTTGCATGTGCGGGGACGGCACTGCATCCGGTCTGTGCCTCTGCCATTACTGCTGTGGCCACTAGAACCCATGTCAGAAAAATGCTTGATAGTGCCCCTGATGATCTCCCTTGTGAGGTGTTTAATGCACTCTCCAGTTGTAATGTTTTTGTAAATTTTGTCCTATTAGCATTGGATGACACCATCAGAATGTGGGCCAGAACTTCTGCCCTCGTGGTGGCTATACGCCGCTTGGTTTGGCCGCGACAGTGGGGTGCTGACAATGCTGCGAAGAAGGCCCTCACTAGGCTCACTAGGCTTCCTTTTAAGGGGCTACGCCTGTTTGGGGCCCGTCTAGACCTGTTTGCTAAGAGAGGTAAGTTACCCCAGCGCAGACGGCTGTCTCGGCCCCTTCGGGGCCAGGGCCCCCCTTCACCCCCCTACCATGGTGTTAAACAAGAAACAGGGGTGTCTGTCGCGGGGGCTCGCGCAGATTCCTGTCACAGGAGCAGAAGGCAACGTCCTGGCTCCTCCGGGGGGGCTAAGCCCAAATCCTCTCCCAAGTCCCCTCAGGCATGATGGGGCGCCCTCGCCCGTCAGGGTGATTCAGGAGGTAGTGTCCTCCGGCTACAAGATAGAGTTTGCTTTGCGGCCTCTCCCAAGATACTCCTGGTCCCTGCCTCTACTCAGGTGTTGGCGCAGGCCGTGTAAGGCCTGCTGGGTCTGGGGGTCATTTGCAGATTTCCCTTAAAAGACAGAGGCAAGGGACTCTACACCAACCTTTTCACAGTTCCCAAAAAAAAATGAGTCAGTCAGGCCCATTCTGGATTTACAGATCTTCAGCAAAATTGTCAAGAACAGGCGTTTTTGCATGGAAACCCTGCGCTCGGCCATCAGCTCCTTGCGGCCCGAGGGTTTCATGACGTCTGTGGATATCAAAGATGCTTACCTTCACATCCCTGTGTTTTCAGGACAACAAGGTTCCTCAGATTCGCGTTGGAAGATCAGCACTGCCAATTTGTGGCCTTTGCCATCTGGCCTCTCTTCAGCTCCCAGAGTGCTCACCAAGGTGCTGGCGGGGGTGATGTCTCTGATGAGGCCAAGGGGCATCCGCGTGCTGCCCTACCTTGACATCCTCATCACTTCCCAGTCTCTACATCAGGCAGAGTTGGATACTCAGCTGGTGGTGTCCATTCTGGAGTCATTTGGATGGGTGATCAACCACCCCAAGTCCTCACTGTCCCCTTCCTTGGTAACTCCATTCCTAGGAATGAATCTGGATACAGCTCAGGCAAGGATCTTCCTTCCTCAGCAGAAGGTGGACAATCTGCTTGCACAGGCTCAGTCCCTCCTAGCTTGTCCCCATCCCTCCACCAGGCAGGGGATGCAGTTGGTGGGCCTGATGGTGGCGTGCTTCGAAGTGGTCCCTTATGCTCAGTTCCACTTGGGGCTTCTGCAACTTCTCCTATTGTCTGTATGGGACAAGAATCCAGCATCCCTGGACAGGGTCTGTGTGCTTTCCCCCCTGGTAAGGAGGTCCCTCTTGTGGTGGATGGACTCAAGGAACCTGTTGGGGGGAAGATCCTTTCTTGCCCCTTCCTGGCACGGATGCCAGTCTATCAGGTTGGGGGGGGGGGTTCTGGAAGTCCCTGCGGTTCCAGGGGAGGTGGGGCCCTCAGGAGGCCCACACACTCATCAATGTCTTGAAGCTGTGAGCGATCAGGTTAGTTCTGGCTCGCTTGACTACTCATCTTCAGGGCCTGCCTGTTCAGGGGCGCTCGGACAACCTGACGGCAGTTGCCTACATCAATCATCAGGGAGGGACCCGGAGCAAGAGGGCCCTCCAGGAAGTGTCTCTGATCCTGACCTGGGTGGAGGCCAATGTTCCCTGCATATCAGCGGTATACATTCCGGGGGGGGGGGTCCTCTGCAACAGGGTGTTCCAATCTCTGTGTCACCGTTGGGGCCAGCCAGATGTGGATCTGTTTGCGTCCCGTCACAATCACAAGCTCCCGGCCTTTGTCTCCCTGTACAAGGATCCTCTGGCCGTGACCACAGATGCTTTAGTAATGTCATGGCAGGACATTCAGTTCCTGTATGTCTTTCCTCCGTTCCCCCTGCTGAGCAGGGTTCTGCGCAAGATTGCTCTGGAGGGGGTGCCAGCAATTCTGGTGGCCCCCTAGTTGGCCAAGAAGAGTGTGGTTCACAGACGTGGTGCAGATTGCAGTAGACCAGTACGTTCTGCCAGGGGTGCCAGATCTGTTCACTCAGATCCCCTTACGCCATCCCAATTTACAAACTCTGGCTTTGACGACCTGGCTGCTGAAACCTCCATCTTGATGGAGAAAGGCTTGTCCGCCTCGGTGGTTGATACCATGGTGCAGGCTAGGAAGAAAACTTCTTCTTCCATCTATTACAGGGTTTGGCGTACCTACTTTGACTGGTGTGAGTCTAGGTCTTCCCTGTCGGGTGTTTTCAGTCCCCAGGGTTCTGGAGTTCTTACAGCATGGGTTGGAGTCGGGACCAATTACATGTAGAGCTCAAATACATGTATATCTCCAAAAATTATGCCTTGTTTGTCTAATAAGTTCATTTGCCAGTAATCTCCAAGGAAGATGATGCACTTTAAAGTTATTTTATATATCTTGCAAAATGTACAAAACAAAAATACTACAATCTGTGTTACAACATAGAAAGCCTAACAGGGCAAAAGCATATATATATTAAAACGGATTACTCATCTGTTTTAATTGCTCCACTCAGAAAATCAGCAGACCATGTCCAAACAAGATGGCTGCTGTACTTGGCTTCACAATGCAGGTCCATCTACCCAATGCAAAGTCCCATCATTGTCCGTCTGGTCAGGCGCACCAGCACATCTCTTCTCCAGCTGCCCTCCAAAAGAAATCTCTCTCCTCTCTCTCCAGCCTACTGTTTTTTATCAGGTGGACCCTTTGTTCCATTTTGAAATCTGCAGGTCGTCTGTGATTGGCCCAGGCAAAACTCACAAATGAATACCCCGGCCCGCTTATTCTATCACAGGTAGCCAGCTTAATTTGCATACAAATGCACACCTGAAACTGGAGCTACAGTAACCAGTCTTCAAAGAACAAAGGGGGTTACCCACCATGCTGCACCAAACAAAAGGGATTGTCCTATATACAGTCATTGCATGTATAAGATTTTTTTTACAATTTCTATGGGAACACAATATATAAAAAATATCATAGCTTTACAACTCCAACTCAGTACTCTGAAGGGTCAGGCTTCTGCCCTGTCTGTTTTCTTTCAGTAGTCTTTTGCTCAGCATTCTCTGATTTAGACCTTTTTTCCAGGGGGTCGCTCATGTGCGTTCCCCACGTCAACCTGTGGTTCCTGTTTGGGATTTGAACTTGGTTTTGTCTGATTTGCAGGGTGCTCCCTTTGAACCTATGCAGGATTCTGCTCTGGAAGTTTTTACCTTCAGGGTTGTTTTTCTGGTAGCCATTACTTAGGTCAGGCGTGTGTCTGAGTTGGCGGCTTTTTCTGTTCAGCCCCCATACCTTGGGAGACACCAGGACAAGGTGGTGTTCCGCGTTCAGCCAGATTTTCTGCCTAGGGTAGTGTCTGCCTTTCACTGAATCAAGGTATTGTTCTTCCTTCTTTGTGCCCTAATCCTAGCTACGCTAAGGAGATGGTTTTGCATTCCTTGGATGTGGTCAGGTATTACCTGTATTACCTGGTGGTCACTGCATCCTTCAGGAAAACTGATGCTCTTTTTTGTGGTCCCTTCTGGGCCCAGGATGGGTTTGGTCATGCCAAGTCTACTATTAGCAAATGGATCCTTCTGGCCGTGATTTAGGCCTATTCTGCTAAGGGGAAGATTCCTCCCTTCGCCTTACTGCTCATTCTTCTCGTGCTATTGGTGCCTCTTGGGCCTTCCAGCACCAGGCTTCTGTTGAACAAGTTTGCAAGGCCGCTACTTGGTCTTCTGTTCATACCTTTTCAAAGTTTTACAAGGTTGATGTTAAGGCCTCAGTTGATGCTGTTTTTGGCCGAAAGGTTCTGCAGGCAGCAGTGGTTTAAACTGTCTGCTGTTACCTTTTTTATTGGGGATCCCACCCTACTTTATGGACACTGCTATTGGATGTCCCAAGTGTAAGTAATCTATCTGGAGCAGGACGTACTGTATACTAAGAATAATACAATTCTGTAAAATACTCACCTGTAGAATTGGTATTATAAGTATACAGTACGTCCTGCTCCACCCCACCCTGGTTTTTGCATTATTCTGGATCCCCTGTATGGTGATTGTTGTCATTGTTATAGTTACCAGTTTTTGGGTGGTTAAATTCTCCCGGCTTCTTGTTCACTGCTTTTCAATGCTGGGGATTTGTGGGAGGTCCCCGGGTATTTGAGGGGCTGGGAGGAGCCTGTTTTACATGTCTCTGCAGTGCAGCGCCTTCTGGCGGAGGATAACCCAAGTGTAAGTAATCTATCTGGAGCAGGACGTACTGTATACTTATAATACCAATTCTACAGGTGAGAATTGTATATTTTTAGACAATTGTCTCCTTTATTTTATATAAAACATTTACTTTATTAGAGAAAAACATATTGCATGTGAAAGCCCAATTTCTCCCGATTACAACGGTACCACATATGTATCGGTAGCCCCCCCCCCATTCTTGCCCAGGAGACCCCCCAAACTGAAAATAGCACTTTATAACTTTTACAAATAAAATAATACTACTATCCACACTATAAACATAAGGGGTTAATTAAAAAAAAATGACATAGGGTCCCCCCTCCCATTTTTGGGGGGAATTTTAACGGTTAAAAACCCTAAAAAATCCCCCCCAAAAAATGAAATGGGGTCCCCCTTACCCAGCATTACCAGCCCAGTACCAGCTATGGGGGCTTGTAGGCACAGAGTGGGGGGGCCAGCTTTTGTGGCCCCCCCACTCTGCAGCCTACGAGCCCACATAGCCTGTGTGGGCCCGGGCTCTTCTGCCCCCCCCCCTGGGCTTTGGGGAGGCAGGTAATTGGGGGTGCCGGGGGTTAATGGCAAGTCACCCGCTGCGGCAAGCGGGTGACTTGCCAGCCCCCAGTCTTGTGAACTGGTATAAGGGGTCTCATGGACCCCTTACCAGTTCACAAGGGGTTAAATGTTAAAAAAAAAGACACAGACACATAAGAAAAAAAAATGATCTTTAATTTTTTTTTTTACTTTACTCACCTCCTATCCTGTGTCCCCCAGCGATCTGCTCGGGTGTTTGGAGGAGAGAGCCTGGGGGGGGGGGGCGATCTCAGCCCTCTCCTCCTCCCCATCTGCTCTCCTCCAGGCACCCAAACAGACTGATTCTCTGTGTCGGGTGCCGGCATTAAGAGGGCTGCTGGTGACATCACAGCAATGTCGCCCCGCCCCCAGGGGCGGGGCTAGTAGACCCGTTCCATGAAGTGGGGGGGGGCAATTTCTGCCCTCTCCTCACCACGGAAGAGGCTGGGGGGGGCGATCGGAGGCCCCCCCCCCCCAGTGAAGAGGACACCCGTTGGGAGACATCGCGGCCTCAGGTAATTAAATGTAATTTTTAATTTTTATTTTTTTTACAGTTAGCAGCTGCTGCTGCCGAAGCAGGGGGGGGGCATTCCAGGGGCTCTCCTGGAGCCATCCGACCCCCCACAGGGGATCGGATGGCACCAAATTAAAGAGGAGACCCGGCCGGATCCAACGAGGGGAGTATTTTTTATTTTTTTAACTAGCAGGGGGGAAAGTCAGGCACTTAGATTCTACGTGCTTGGCACTTAAGTGGAGTGGAAGCGAGCACGTAGAATCTATGTGCTTGGCACTGAAAGGGTTTAAAGAGCTTTACTAAGAATCTGATTCCATTGGACAGCTTTTTTTTAAGCTTTTTGATTCGACTATTACTAGTAATTATATTAAACAATGTGTGAAATACATGCTAAGGTACATCCATCAACACCTAGATTGCATAATCTTTCATTTGAAAGGCTAAATGGTTCATTATAAAAAGAATTGTTCTAATTAAATTAAGCAAATATCTCTCTCTCATTGTGAGACCATGGAAAAAGACATACCAGAGAAGGAAGTCCTTCTAGTTATCTGAAAAATGGGAGGATCAAAGGTACCTGGTCCGGATGGACTTTCTGGTCTCTATTATAAAAAAAATGTGTCTCATTTTCGGTCCCTCATCTGGTCCTATGGTACAACAGTGTCAAAAAAGACAGCCCAATACCACAGAGGCTCTACAGGCTAATATAATTGTAATACCTAAACCTGGAAAGGATTGGACTGTGCAAACAATCGACCAATATCATTGATCACTTAAAAAACAAATAATGGACCCTGCACCACACAATGTACTAAGATAGGTGCTGGCAAGGGCAAAATGTCTTAACAAGGAGTACTGTATAACAATAACTAAATGTGTGGACCAGCAGCCCAGCCACACAGAAAACTTCCGCCCAAAAGATTATGCCGCACACTAGAGGTGCTGATTTAAAATGTCGATATTTTATTGGGCGCATTTTTTTACACTATCAACATATAACACATACATTTAAAATACATCAATAAAAATCCCTGTGCATCTGGGGTAGGACGGGTCTCTAATAATCTAATATTGACAAAAGTAATAAGAATGTTCCCTATTTGTCACAAGTTATTAATTGTGCAAAAATGCCAGAAAAATATATATATATAAAGTGACAGTGCTTATGCAACAATGTGTTAACAAAAAAAAACCCTAATACAGCTATAGAGGCTGATTGTATTTCTCTCTATGCTGTATGCTCATACAAAGTGACCAGTGCTATAAAGTGACAATATATACTGAAGAATACTAGAAAAAATGTGCCTGCTGCAAGTAAACTATAAACAATCTATTATGACACAAAAGTGTATGCAAATCTAATAACAAAGGAACTAATCAGCAAATATATATCAGTACATCACCAGATTGTTGGAGCCGTCCTTTACTGCGAACATCCACGACGCGTTGCGCGGTGGCAACCCCACCTCTTCATCAGGATGAATAAGTGTCCTTATCACTCAACTTTTAAACTGTGTGTCTTTCACATCTGCCAAATCCAGTGTGTCTTTCAAGCTATGTTTGGGCTCCTGCTGCTGCTGCTTGCAACTCCAGGGTGTGATTCATCCAATTTTTAGGCTCCTGCTGCCAACTCCAGTGTCTCTTTCAAGCTATGTTTGGGCTCCTGCTGCTGCTGCTTGCAACTCCAGGGTGTGTTTCATCCAATTTTTGGGCTCCTGCTGCCAACTCCAGTGTCTCTTTCAAGCTATGTTTGGGCTGCTGCTGCTTGCAACTCCAGGGTGTGATTCATCCAATTTTTGGGCTCCTGCAGCCAACTCCAGTGTCTCTTTAAAGCAATGTTTGTGCTCCTGCTGATGCTGCTTGCAACTCCAGGGTGTGATTCATTCAATTTTTGGGCTCCAGCAGCCAACTCCAGTGTCTCTTTAAATCAATGTTTGTGCTCCTGCTGCTGCTGCTTGCAACTCCAGGGTGTGATTCATCGAATTTTTGGGCTCCTGCTGCCAACTCCAGTGTGTCTTTCAAGCTATGTTTGGGCTCCTGCTGCTGCTGCTGCTTGCAACTCCAGGGTGTGATTCATCCAATTTTTGGGCTCCTGCTGCCAACTCCAGTGTCTCTTTCAAGCTATGTTTGGGCTCCTGCTGCTGCTGCTTGCAACCCCAGGGTGTGTTTCATCCAATTTTTGGGCTCCTGCTGCCAACTCCAGTGTCTCTTTCAAGCTATGTTTGGGCTGCTGCTGCTTGCAACTCCAGGGTGTGATTCATCCAATTTTTGGGCTCCTGCAGCCAACTCCAGTGTCTCCTTAAAGCAATGTTTGTGCTCCTGCTGATGCTGCTTGCAACTCCAGGGTGTGATTCATCCAATTTTTGGGCTCCTGCTGCCAACTCCAGTGTCTCTTTCAAGCTATGTTTGGGCTGCTGCTTGCAACTCCAGGGTGTGATTCATCCAATTTTTGGGCTCCTGCAGCTAAATCCAGTGTCTCTTTAAAGCTATGTTTGGGCTCCTGCTGCTGCTGCTTCCAACTCCAGGGTGTGATTCATCCAATTTTTGGGCTCCTGCTGCCAACTCCAGTGTCTCTTTCAAGCTATGTTTGGGCTGCTGCTGCTGCTTGCAACTCCAGGGTGTGATTCATCCAATTTTTGGCTCCTGCTGCCAACTCCAGTGTCTCTTTCAAGCTATGTTTGGGCTCCTGCTGCTGCTGCTTGCAACTCCAGGGTGTGTTTCATCCAATTTTTGGGCTCCTGCTGCCAACTCCAGTGTCTCTTTCAAGCTATGTTTGGGCTGCTGCTGCTGCTGCTTGCAACTCCAGGGTGTGATTCATCCAATTTTTGTGCTCCTGCAGCCAACTCCAGTGTCTTTTTAAAGCAATGTTTGTGCTCCTGCTGCTGCTGCTTGCAACTCCAGGGTGTGATTCATCCAATTTTTGGGCTCCTGCTGCCAACTCCAGTGTGTCTTTCAAGCTATGTTTGGGCTCCTGCTGTTGCTGCTTGCAACTCCAGGGTGTGATTCATCCAATTTTTGGGCTCCTGCTGCCAACTCCAGTGTCTCTTTAAAGCAACGTTTGTGCTCCTGCTGCTGCTGCTTGCAACTCCAGGGTGTGATTCATCCAATTTTTGGGCTCCTGCTGCCAACTCCAGTGTGTCTTTCAAGCTATGTTTGGGCTCCTGCTGCTTGCAACTCCAAGGTGTGATTCAGCCAATTTTTGGGCTCCTGCAGCCAACTCCAGTGTCTCTTTCAAGCTATGTTTGGGCTCCTGCTGCTGCTGCTGCTCCTTGCAACTCCAGGGTGTGATTCATCCAATTTTTGGGCTCCTGCTGCCAACTCCAGTGTCTCTTTCAAGCTATGTTTGGGCTCCTGCTGCTGCTGCTTCCAACTCCAGGGTGTGAGTCATCCAATTTTTGGGCTCCTGCTGCCAACTCCAGTGTCTCTTTAAAGTAATGTTTGTGCTGCTGCTGCTTGCAACTCCAGGGTGTGATTCATTCAATTCTTGGGCTCCTGCAGCCAACTCCAATGTCTCTTTAAATCAATGTTTGTGCTCCTGCTGCTGCTTGCAACTCCAGGGTGTGCTTCATTCAATTTTTGGGCTCCTGCTGCCAACTCCAGTGTGTCTTTCAAGCTATGTTTGGGCTCCTGCTGCTGCTGCTTGCAACTCCAGGGTGTGATTCATCTAATTTTTGGGCTCCTGCTGCCAACTCCAGTGTCTCTTTCAAGCTATGTTTGGGCTCCTGCTGCTTGCAACTCCAGGGTGTGTTTCATCCAATTTTTGGGCTCCTGCTGCCAACTCCAGTGTCTCTTTCAAGCTATGTTTGGGCTGCTGCTGCTTGCAACTCCAGGGTGTGATTCAGTCAATTTTTGGGCTCCTGCAGCCAACTCCAGTGTCTCTTTAAAGCAATGTTAATGTTTGTGCTCCTGCTGATGCTGCTTGCAACTCCAGGGTGTGACTCATTCAATTTTTGGGCTCCAGCAGCCAACTCCAGTGTCTCTTTAAATCAATGTTTGTGCTCCTGCTGCTGCTGCTTGCAACTCCAGGGTGTGATTCATCCAATTTTTGGGCTCCTGCTGCCAACTCCAGTGTGTCTTTCAAGCTATGTTTGGGCTCCTGCTGCTTCTGCTGCTTGCAACTCCAGGGTGTGATTCATCCAATTTTTGGGCTCCTGCTGCCAACTCCAGTGTCTCTTTCAAGCTATGTTTGGGCTCCTGCTGCTTGCAACCCCAGGGTGTGTTTCATCCAATTTTTGGCCTCCTGCTGCCAACTCCAGTGTCTCTTTCAAGCTATGTTTGGGCTGCTGCTGCTTGCAACTCCAGGGTGTGATTCATCCAATTTTTGGGCTCCTGCAGCCAACTCCAGTGTCTCTTTAAAGCAATGTTTGTGCTCCTGCTGATGCTGCTTGCAACTCCAGGGTGTGATTCATCCAATTTTTGGGCTCCTGCAGCTAAATCCAGTGTCTCTTTAAAGCTATGTTTGTGCTCCTGCTGCTGCTGCTGCTGCTTCCAACTCCAGGGTGTGATTCATCCCATGTTTGGGCTCCTGCTGCCAACTCCAGTGTCTCTTTCAAGCTATGTTTGGGCTGCTGCTGCTGCTTGCAACTCCAGGGTGTGATTCATCCAATTTTTGGCTCCTGCTGCCAACTCCAGTGTCTCTTTCAAGCTATGTTTGGGCTCCTGCTGCTGCTGCTGCTTGCAACTCCAGGGTGTGTTTCATCCAATTTTTGGGCTCCTGCTGCCAACTCCAGTGTCTCTTTCAAGCTATGTTTGGGCTGCTGCTGCTTGCAACTCCAGGGTGTGATTCATCCAATTTTTGGGCTCCTGCAGCCAACTCCAGTGTCTTTTTAAAGCAATGTTTGTGCTCCTGCTGCTGCTGCTTGCAACTCCAGGGTGTGATGCATCCAATTTTTGGGCTCCTGCTGCCAACTCCAGTTTCTCTCTCAAGCTATGTTTGGGCTGCTGCTGCTGCTTGCAACTCCAGGGTGTGATTCATCCAATTTTTGGGCTCCTGCAGCCAAATCCAGTGTCTCTTTAAAGCTATGTTTGGGCTCCTGCTGCTGCTTGCAACTCCAGGGTGTGATTCAACTAATTTTTGGGCTCCTTCTGCTGCCAGCTCCAGGGTTTGTTTTTCAGGCACTATAGGGGCCCCTCATAGTGATGCCACCTCAACTCTCTGCAATTGTGCCGCTTTGCGATTCTATTAGCGATGCCTCCGATCTGCATGTGATAATTATTTACAGTATTATTTCACTAACCCAGCACGCGTCCTATGCGTGTTACAGCAAGGCAGAATGGTTTACAACCCTATTGAGGCTCTAGGAGGCTCAGAAATAGCCGTTGTTAATAGCGATTCGTCGCAAATAAATTCGGGTAGAAACGATTTTTGTCGGAAAATTTGGCGAATCAGTCGAATCGAATTTTTCAAAAGTTCGCTCATCTAGTGAATACACTAAGAAAATAACAAAAAAGACTTTTTGTTAAAGCCCAGACCCTGCTTAAAAAAAAACAATATATAATGTTCCTGATAAATCCCTGGAAAACTGTGAAAAATGGTCTGTGTCAGGCAGCAACTGCCAAGGCAAACAGGATCATGGAGTACATCAATAGGAACATAGGTGCCCATGACCAGAGTATCATTTTACCCCTGTATAAGTCATTGGCCAGACTCCATATGGAATATTGTGTACAGTTCCAGTACATAAGAAAGACATATCAGAACTTGAGTGCATTCAAAGGCAAGCTAATAAATTAATAAATGGAATGAGGGACTAGAGTACCCTAATAGATTGAAGTTAGGTTTATTTAGTTTGGAAAAGAGACGCCTGAGGGGTGATCTAATAACTATATATAAATAAATCTCGGGTCAATACAAAGATCTGTCCCATAATCTATTTAAAGTTAGGACTGTAAGTAAAACTCATGAGCATCCACTACGATTATAGGAAAGCCAATTCTTGCACCAGCATAGGAAGGGATTCTTTACTGTAAGAGCAGTGAGACTATCAAATTCTCTGCCAGAGTGGTAAAACATGAAGATGTCAATGCATGCCTTCCTTGCATGTAATAACATTACCAGTTATGGCTACCAGACCACTAAAAACCATGCTGAACTACCTTACTACTGTGTTACTATGTTAAAGTCCTACTTCAGTCAAAAATTCAAAAACCCTTTACTCAACTTTAATCCTGCTAAGGCTTTCGCTGCTGGTCCGTTGCGTATACACACTTATCAGATTGCCCTACCCGAGGCCCCACTCTCGGCGCCGCTCACTCCTTCTCTGCTGAAACCGACTCAGCGGCACCACTGTGGAGAGGGGACTACGGCGCTCCCCACCCCCTCTTCACGGGAAATATGGCACACCCCTCTAAATTCACTTTAATGGAGAGGGGCATGCCATAGTTTCTGTAAAGAGAAGGCCTGCGTGCCTCAGTACCCTTAGCAGAGTGGTGCTGCTGACTAGATTCAGACAGAGGAGCGGGCACCCAGCGCAGGACTCGGATTGGGCGATCACATGATTGTGTAAAAACCAGGCCAGCAGACCTAAGCGGACCTGCGTGGACCTATGCAGGATGAAAGGTGAGTGAAGTATGACTTTAACGCCCTGCGAGGGAGATGGAGGTTCTAGGAATTCACAATGTTTTGAGCAATAACCCGAGTTAAAGGTATTTAACCCTTCTAGTGCCAGCTACGTGACTCTCACGTAGCTGCCTCTCCAACCATTAAGTGCCAGCTACGTGAGAGTCACGTAGCTGAATTTAGAGGCCCATAAAAAAAAAAGTAAAAAACATACAGACTTACCTTACCCCTCATTTGAAAGGGCCAGCGATGTACAAGAATCCGCTGTTAGATTTCCGCCCCCAGACCTCTGATCTTCAGGAGGGGGCCCGGAATAGCCCCCCCCCCCCCCGCCGGCGCCGACATCTGTAAAAAAAAAAAAAAACAGTAAATGACATTTACTCACCTCGCAGCGCGATGGCTCTCCCCGGGTCTTCTCTTCACCAGGGGGGGGGCTCCCTGGGCTTTCCACGCTGCTTGTGAGGGCCCAGAAACGGGCCCTCACCATCCTCTTCGGCCGGCGATGGCCCGCCCCCTAGCCCCGCCCCTAGCCCCGCCCACTTGATGACGTCATCCCGCTCCTCGGGTTACCGGCACCCGGGCTCCGATCTGTCAGTTGTCAGCAGCGATCGGTGCAGGGAGGGTGGCAGGCAGGGAGGCTCTGATCCACTACCGACAACTGTCATCTACAGCAGCGTGGGACACTGGATGGGAGGTAAGTATAAGTCAAAAAAAGAATAATAAAATATTTGTCTGGTGTCTTTTTTTTTTAACTTAACCCTTTGTGAACTGGTAAGGGGTCCATGAGACCCCTTATACCAGTTCACAAGGCTCTGGGTATGGCAGGTCACCTGCGGCAAGCGGGAGACTCGCCATAACCCCCAGCCCCCCATTACCTGCCTCCCCAACGGCCAGGAGGGGGGCAGAAGGGCCAGGGCCACGTGGCTATGTGGGCTAGTAGCCTGCAGGGCCAGGGGCCACCAACGCTGGCCCCTGCGCCCTGTTCTACAAGCCCCCATAGCTGGTCCGGGTCAGTAATGCTGGGTAAGGGGACCCTATGTCATTTTTGGGGGGGGATTTTAAGGGTTTTTAACCCTTAGAATTCCAAAAAAGAAATGAGGCCCCCCATAGGGGGAACCCTATGTCATTTTTTTTTTTTATTAACCCCTTACAACTATGCAATCATATTGCATAGTTGTATTCTATCTGAAATCTCCTAAACTGCTGTTTCAGGAAAGGGGGTATACCTATACATATGTGGTACCATTGTAACCGGGAGAAATAGGGCTTTCACACGCAATAATATTTTATTATAAACTTACATTTTTTATTACAAAAAAATCACTACAAATTGTAAACAATAGGTTTTTTTTCATTTTTTTGCAAATATTTCACCCAAAAGTATTGAGAATACACTAAAAAAGGCCAAACAAGACATTTCATGTTGAAGCCCAGACTCTACTGAAAAAAACAATATATAATTTTCATGGAAATCCCTTCAAAAATCAAGGTTGCACACGTGTAGCGCAAAAACGTGAAAAGTCGTCGGGCAACAGAGTGTGACAAAAAATCTAGGTAGGCTGGCACTCAAAGGGTTAAGCCTTGAGTCCAATGATGGCAGAGGGCAGGATCTCAAAACGGATGAATTCAGTATGATGAGGTTCAGTGAGGATGGGTAGAGCAGGAGTCTCAAAACAGATGAAGCCTGAGCTCATGGGTGACCCACCTGCCACGTTGACAGCAAATGGGGTGGACTTAGTTTAAATAGGTATTTTATGTTCGGCAGTATCACGCTACCTTGGGGAGAGCCCTGACGGCGGAGACAGCTTACCTCTTGACCGGGAAGCCTGGAGTTCACAGAGCAACCTGGTTTTCACTAGAGCCCCTGATGGTGGGGATAGACTGGGCCGCAGGAAGGTCCCAGGTCAGGCAACTAAGGAGTGGGTATTGCCAATCTGGATAACGAACAGACCAGAGCTGGAGGAAGGCTGGGCAAGAGCAGGAGCTGATTGGAGGCAGTAACCAGAGGCAGGAGCATGGCATCGTAGTCGAGGAAAAGGCCCAGGTGAGCAGGAGTGCGAGATCGTAGTCATGAACTAGCCAGGTCGTACACAGGAATCGTCAGGAACTCAGGATACTACAGGAAAGCTGGCCAACTGGTACTGGACGCCAGGGCTCACTGGGCTTTACAGGACCTTGCGCCTGTGCACTTGCAAGCGCATTTTTACACGCACGAATGCATGCGCATGCTCAGATGGAGCGAACGCATCTGTGCACCAAGGTGCACCGCAACCACTACCAGAGACGCTGTGGGCGTGCATACTGGCGGCTGCAGATGTGGAGTGTTTAGGATCAGGCCTACAGGATACCATCACCATCTGGTGGCCTCCAAATGGACCTCGTGGAATTCCTTGATGAAACGAGGAGCATTACTATTGCTCGCCCCCTTTCATTAATTCAGTTATTGCAGACTCACCCCTCTACGGTGAACATCCAGGATTCTCTAGACCTCAAATTCCTCCAAGTCGTTTTCAATTAAGGAATCTACATCCACCTACGTTACCTCCCTCGACAAGGCTGGTTTCAACAGAGATCCATGACAGACGTAGTGAAGATGTCGGGAGGAAGATAACCGAAAGTTCAGCAGAGGGGAAGTGGGGTGGTGCTGCAGAATCAGGCTATGCCGAGTTCAGGGAGATCTAAAAGGCAAGAGAGGGTTAGAGCTGAGTGTACATGAGGGGAGCCAGCAATGAGCAATTGGTGAAGTGCTACACCATGCACTGGTTCCAGCGTGGGGTCTGCCGACAGGTTTGGTCTTTGCCAGAGCCTTCCGCATGGAAGGACGGACTACGCTGCAGTCCAATATAGGAAAAGTCCAGTTGAGGTGTGCGGATAGCGGTGCACATGTTCGGAAACCTGGGCAACTTAAGCTGAATTCAGGGTCCATCTAAGCATGCACAGACCAGCGCACCGATCACCTTCGTGACCATGTGCACCCCTCATTCCACACACCCCAAACAAGAAAACTCAAGGGGGCATATACACTCGCATGGTTGAGCGCCCGCATGGTGGTGAGCGTTATTGAGACCAGATCTTATACTGTAACAATTTCCTACTGTTATATTGTTGCTGTTGTGTGTAAATTAGATTCTTACAAAGAGTTTAATGTTGGATGAATAGATCTCGATTTGAATGTTAAAAATGTTATGGTATAGCTTCTTACATTTATACTGGTGTTATATTCACAAGCAAATAGGTTTTAAGACACCTCTGTAGCTGTTACTGACTTTCATGCCTTTATCAAGCTTGCTGTGTGATACAGAGTTAATCCATTTATATAAATGCATATGAAGTGTAAAGTGTTTTGCATCCTATGGGAATATTATGTTAGCGTTATTGTTCTTACTAGTGGTAGACCCTTACATGTATTCTATTGTTTTATATTTTTCAAAACTCTACCTAGTATAATTTTGAATAAAACATGTATTTCCATCACAATAAATTTGCAATGATTATGAAATTGGAATTGAAATTATTTTTTATTTTTGTTCTTTATTTATTTATTTAGGGGGAAACAATTTTTTCAGTATACAGAATACATTATAAAAGTATGAAAAAGTTATAGAAAAGTCTCAGTGTCATCTCTTTATGTTTGTGCATAGCACAAGCACAAGGCAATTAATGGGATCCCCAGATCCAACAACCAGGTCTCTAAAAGTCCTGCCATTCTGAATAAAATGCAATTAAATAATTTATTTTGCAGAATAACATACAACATATAACACCGCAAAACTGTTAAAACACAATTAAAAACATAGCTCAAAAGGCCTATTCCCTTGTTTAAGGTGGGGACCTTATATTTTTTTCAAATGTTTCTTACATTAAAAAAAAAAAAAAGGTGCCAACTGCACCTCCTTTGGGATGAAGGAGGAACATAGCTTCCCCCTTCTTTCATCCTCGCTACCCAGCAAGGGACTGAAGTGAGGGAGCCAGCTTTTATACTTGGAGGCATGGCCTCCATGGAATCTCCATGACGTTACTGCTGACATCCCAGAAGGGGAGGGGCCTTGAGGGAATTTTTTTACATGCCACCCCCTATAGGCCTCTCCAACTTTGTGATGTCAAATGATATAGGGGAGATTCCAGGGAGGCCCTCCCGCTCCTCAGCGGCTCATCATGGAGTCCCCCAGCCAGTAGCCGGGATGAACGGAGGGGAACCAATGTTCCCCTCCTTGCTAAATATTGCCAGAGATCCCCCCAGCAGCATACAATTAAAGGATCCTGCATGGGAGCCCAGAGGAGGAAGGTAAGTATAAGTTAATTAGGATTAATAAAGTTATTTTTAAGAAATTTGTTTTCATACTACATTACCTGAACCACCAATAGGCATGGTGGTGCAGATGAGCCCAGCGGCTCATAGCATGGGCCGGTATTTGACACTGGACCTGTACTATAGGGCATAAGGGCCTGTAATGGTCAGGGCCAGGGGCCAGCTGTGAGGCCCTTGAGCCCTGGAATTACAAGCCCCTATGCTTGGTTTGCTGGGTCGCAATGCTTAAATGGGGAAACACCACATTTTTTTTTTATTTACATTTTTGGTGGGGAAATTATTTTAAATCTAACCCCACCCCAACATGTTTACATTTTTTTTAAAGGTTCGGGGTCCCCCCTTCTAAGCATTACCCTCTCCTTCTGTGACATCAGCTATGACATCAGGGAGAGGCCACGCCTGCAAGTATAAAAGCTGGCTCACACTTCAGTCCTGGGTAGCGAGGATGAAAGAAGGGGGAAATTAAGTGAACCTGAATTTCAACTGACTTGCTCATCACTACAAACGGGCAAGCAAAAGAGCAAGGTGTACCCCCAAGATCCTTGGCTGGTGAGAAAGATTGAATATGTTTTATTTTTTAAATAGAATATTCCCACAGGAGCAGATTGCGTATGACAGAATGCCATGGCCCAGCTAACTTTAAACAAGAAGGTGTATCCCCAAATAATTTGTCTGGTGTAAAAGATTGAATGTTTTATTTTTTAAATGGAATATCCACAGCACAGCACATTCCCATTGACAGAATGTCATGACCCAGCTAACTTTAAACAAGGTGTACCCCCAAATAAGCTGGCTGGTGAAAAAGGTTAAATGTGCTCTTTTTTTTAATTGAATAGTCGCAGCAGAGCAGGGCACACTCCAAATGGCAGACTGACACAGTCCAGCGCAGCAGAATTGCAGACAAAAGATCTCAGCTGCCTCGCAGATTATATGGTCTGCTATTATCTGTCTGACTGACAAACATTTTGCTGTCCTGACTCTGCTATTCTGCTAGTCTTTGCCTCAAAAAAATAGTAAACTGTCCACGTCCTTCCTGCTCCTGTCTTAAAAGCTCTGTCCAACTGCTAAGCTCCATACAACTCCTCTCTGTTCAGCAGCCAGCTCCAAAATGGGGGATAGCCCACCCAGCACATGACCTTCTTCTCCATTGAAGTTGAAGGGGACCCGATTTGGGGGACCACAAAAAGTGCTGTAAAATGGGGCTAGTAAGGCCTAGAGGGCTGCAAATTGGAGGGAACACCAGGTCAATTGCCCTGCACAAAATCGGCTAAGGAAAGTACTCAAAATAATAACATACATAAAACAACAAAATTAAATAAATACATAGATAAGTACATTAAAAATACATTTAAAAGAAATTAAAATATTTTTTAACAGGTGTCAGACTCAGAGGCCAATTTGGTGGTAACGTCTGAGTGATTGTCCTGTACAAAATGGGGTAGGGAGAGTACTCAAAATAATAACATACATAAAACAACAAAGTTAAATAAATACATACATACATTAATTTAAAATAAATATTCAAAAAATAAAACAGACATTAGTTCAACCATTTTTGGCATCTCTTTCCTTAGAGCTGGATAAATATGAGCAATTAATCATGGACTCAAAAAGGCGTAAATTACAGAGAGACACATCAGACTACTCATTAAAGCGAGCATACAGATGGCAGCATATGGGTAATCCTAGAGGCAGAGCTTCTAGAGAAAACAAGAGTTTACCCTGAAGAAACTATATGCCATCCTCACAAAACACCTCCCGCAGTGATAGCAATTTTTTATCCTCGGGCAGCGAGGTGGACGAGGAACCCGGAGGGGTGGGTGATGTAGAACGCAAAAGTCTAAGAAACAGGGACCGCTGGGGCTACAAGAGGTTAGCTCCCAGGATAGCTCGGCAATAAACAATAATTCCCTGCAAGTAATTAATCTCTCTGCCCATCCTCTAAATACTGGTGAGGTATCAGTTCTTTCTCATGGTCTCTCTTTTTCACCTACTAGAAATGTGGATCCATTTTTACTCATCAAAGATCTTTACCTGTTTTGTAGGAGAATACTTTTAAAAAAACAATTTGGTATTTCCAACCCGCAATCAAATGGATCCTGAAGATCAAGTGGCACTTATGGATTTACACACACTCTTACGGGAACAAGATTCTACCACCATCTTTGATTCTGAACTGGTGAAAAAAAACAGTGGTTTGAAGCGACCGTCCAAATTCTGTCCTGCCTTCAACAGTGTGCGCCTTCTGTACAGGTATTTTTTAACATCATGGTGAAGGAGATCATGACATTATCCAGTAGAGGTGGAAGAGAAAATCTGACAGGGATAGAACGATCCGCCATTACTAGACTCAGAAATAATCCATTTATAACTATCAAAGAGGCGGACAAGGGAGGGAATGTCGTTGTTTGGGGCACAACTGATTATGTGCAGGAGATTAACTGACAGCTAGAGGACGGACGTAACTATGTCTGACTCACCAGTAACCCCAGCAGAGCATTCAAAGCAGAACTGGACTCAATTTTATGTGAGGCCAGTGTAGCTGGAGTTATTAACAACCAATAATTTACTTACCTTACAGTTACACACCCTAGGATACCGACATTCTACGTTCTCCCCAAAACCCATAAAAACTTCTCCTCACCACCTGGCTGACCAATTGTGTCGGGCATAGGTACCCCTTTTAGGGCCAGCATGCACATTTGTAGACGTGTTTTTGCAACCGATTTATTAAAGAAACTGGAGGATCAGTTGCCCCCGAACACACTTATGGCCACGTGTGACGTGCAATCCCTTTACACCATCATCCCCCCCCCACCTGGCTTTAAGATCTGCCAGATATTTTCTAGATAGAGAATCTAATGACAGATTGGCACTCCATAACTTCATTCTTACATTATTGGAATTCATACTGACTCATAATTACTTTACTTTCAACAGACATTTTTACAAACAAATTTCCGGAGTAGCCATGGGAGCTAAAAGAGCCCCATCGGTGGCCAATCTGTTCTTAGGGTGGAGGGAGGAAAGCACAGTATTCGGTGAGGAATGTGAGCGATACCACCCCTCTATTGTGATGACATTCTGTTATTTTGGCAGGGCTCAGAGTCATCATGTCGTGAATTTATGAACCATCTTAATCAGAATGGCTGGAACATCTCTCTGATGGTTGAGATCTCGAACACAGAGGTAACTTTTATGGATATTAAAATCTTGCAGGGATTGAATGGAGAAATCCGCACAGATTTATTTAGAAAACCTACGGCGGTCAATAGCCTTTTAGACTACAACAGTGGACATGTGCAACATTTGAAAAACAGCATCCCGGTGGGCCAGTTTCTGCGGGTGCCTAGAAACTGTTCCAAAACCAATGATTTTGAATTACAGGCTGAGGAACTGACTAGGAGGTTCAAAGATCGGGGATATCCCGATAGGGTTTTCACACAAGCTTACCAACGTGCCAAGGGCACACAAAGAACTGATCTTTTGATACCACGGGCACATAAAGCCCCCAAAAATAGAGATAATCGAGTCATATTTGTGACCAATAATAACCAATGGTCCAACATTAGACAGGCGGTTGATGCACATTGGCACATTTTGACTTCAGATGCTACTTTAGTAGACATAGTGGGACAAAAGGCTTTATTTACAGCACGCCAAGCGCCCAACTTAAGAGATCTGCTGTGTAATAGCCATTTTAATAACACCAAAACTACTAGGACTTGGCTTGGGACAGGAAAACCGAAGGGGAGCTGACCATGCGGTGGGTGTTCGGTTTGTCAGCACATGGAAAAAACATCAGTGGCGGTAAATCGGAGGAATGGTAGAAAGCTCAACATTAACATGTTTATTAATTGCAGGACCCGGTCAGTCATTTACATGCTACAATGTTATTGCCCTAGAGCCTACATTGGAGAGACCCAGAATGCTTTGAGGACGAGGCTACAAGCTCATCTCTCGAACATTAAGCTGGCAAACCGAGACGTCTCGTTAAGTAAGACCGTGTCCCCCGTGGCGCCTCACTTTTTAGACAAACACGGGGGGAATCCAGCATGTTTGAAGGCTGTTGGACTTGAAAGGGTACAAGTTGGCCCACGGGGAGGAGATCTCAAAAAATTATTAATGCAGAGAGAACTACGGTCAATCTTTCTCCTGGATACACGTTCCCCTCAAGGACTCAACGAGGATTGTGCTTTTACGCCATTTTTAGGTTGAATTCCACCTTTAAAAACAATCTAAGGGGACCGCAGAGGAATAAACTGGTGTAGGACCAAGAGCATTACTCTGTTAGACCATTGTTATGTTTTGAAAGTTGGGGCCCATTATATTCTATTCTACTCTTGACATGCTAATAATTCTCTTTTTCCTTTTTCTCCTGATCAATTTGGTGGTTGAATTCACCACGGCACTTTATATTGGAGTGTTCTTTTTTTGGTTGATATGTTGTGGTCATTTGGCACCAATTGTTAGTCTTGATGCCTCAGATTTTAATGTGTATTTACATGTAATTTTGGTTTTTTTTTCCTCCTCTTTTTGGTGTTTGGAGGGGATGCACTTTAGTGTCACCAGGTTTGATGGTTCACAGCCTAACGGTTTATTTATTTTCACGGTTTTTACAAAAAAACTTTTTTTTGTCACTTTTTTTAGGGTCATCACACTCAGGAGGTAACATCTGGCATAGGACTAGAGGATTGAAGATGGTCTCCACATCTAATATGATTCTACGGTTTTAGTATATCGCATTATGGAAACAAAGGATTGCAATCAACATTTGTCTCTGCTGTAGCGAGTACAGGAAATTGTTTTTCGAAACCTGGTATATCTAGATTTTTTTGTCCACTGTTACTCCCTTCACCTATATCCTTCATATTCTTTGAATATAAATGAATGGTATAGATGCTGCTGATTATGAATGGAGAATGGGCTTTGCGGGAGATAAAATGGATGGGTCTTTCACTGTTAATACCAGCTTTCCATCTGTTCACATTGTGGACCTTTTTAATGTGCATTACTTACTTGGGCATGTATAATACACAGAATACTGAGTTGGTCATTATGTATTTTGATTGAATTGCCATTATGATTGGGTTATGTTTATTTACATATTAATATCAAATACATATACAATTATAGTGGTAAGAGCATTACTTTATGTGATTTTATTATGTATGCAATCTCGCTGGTCTATGCGCTGGGCGGGACACCTGCTCCCAACGGGCTGCCATTGGTCTTTGCCCCCTTGCCTTAGTTCCCCTGTGTTTCATGGGGGGACTGGGTATGGTGTCAAGGGCCCCTCCTATTTGGGGTACCTGCTGCGTTGGGAGGCTGGGGCGGGGGACATGCTCGGCTACCGCTGTTAGAAGTGGCATAGGACACCACGTGCGCAGGTGGATTTCCCTGCATTTTTGTCCTCTGCCAACAAATACGGCTGCACATCAGGTTTTGTATTTAGCTCATGGGTGCGAATAGCACAATATTTTGAGATAGTTATGATGTGTCTTTATTTCTGAGTCCATGATTAACAGTTAAGCATTATTTTAGATTTATATATTTTTTTCACCTTTGGTTAGATTAATAAGGTAGTACATATAGAATGATGGTTAATTAATTGAATTGTATTCATAGTTAAAACATTTTTTTCTTTTTCACTTGTTTATGAATTTATTCACATATTTTGTTTAAATATTAATAGCTATAAATTAATTATTTAAATAGGTTTATTAATATAAAATTAAATATTTAGTGCCGGCACAAATAAATACATAATTTATATAATTTAATTAATATTATTTATTTATATAATTATTCAATAATTAATGACTAGAAATAATAAGATGAAGTAATAATAATTAACTAATTAATTATAAAATATAACAGTTTTTAATTAAATTTTACACCGTTTTAACCGATTTTTTGCAGCTTTTCCAGGGGTTAATAGTATTTGTCAGGTAATGCATAGATCCAACTTTTGCCTTAGGATGAATTTGTACAATAATGTAGATTAGGCAGTAAATTTATAGGACATATGCAGTTGTTTTTTTTTTTTTTTTTTGCAATATAAGTTTATTCATCTTTTCAAGTTTAACAATGAACATCGAAACACAGCAGGGTAGCAATGACAGGAATGATAACCATAGACATGTTGGTCCACAGGTTCAGCTAATGTAGATCTAAAACAATAACATTCAAGTCAGCATCCGGCCCCACCGGCCCCCCCACCCCATCCACCCGGCCCACAATTACACATCATAATGAAGTGAGCCGTACTCTGACCTGGGAAATAATAATCTTGCCAGCCTTAGCCTTCAACTGAAAGCCACGATCCACATATAGGGCCAGTCTGGGGGTCCAACAAGCAGCAACAATTACGGTTCAGCAGATCCCATAAGGGCAGAATTGATATGAACGGGAGCGGGCCGAGCCAACATAATCCCCCGCAGACCTCCAATGAGGATGAAAGGAAGAAATAGATAGAGAAGAAAAAAAAGGGAGAAAACTAGAGAAACTCAGGGGGGGGGGGGGGGAGAAGGGACAGGAAGGGACACGGATGGCCAAGAGGAAAAGGAGGGGGGAAAGCAGAAGCGCGCGGCCAAGCTCTGTCTCTGGTGCTTCGGAGGACAAGCAGTTGTCTCTATAATCAATCCACACGGCTGAGGTCATCGTGTGCTTCTCCTGCATGTCCTTGGCCTCCAAAGTCATCTCCTCCATTCTGCGTATAACCTCCACCTCCCGGGCCCATTCCATGAATGTCGGCAAGACCGCGGACTTCCAATGCCTTGGAATAATCGTTCTCATCGCTGTTATGAAGTGCCTCAAGACTAATTTTTTGTTACTAGAAATGGACCCGGGAACAGAGACAACAACGCCAGCTGAGGGGTGTTCTGCACTGACTCCCCCACAATAGAATTATATGTCGACAAGACCCTCTCCCAGAGATCCTTGATAGCAGGACAACTCCACCAAACATGCAACATGGTACCAGGCTCCCTCAAACACCGCCAACACCTATCAGAGCAGGATTTATTGTATTTTTGTATATCCACCGGGCACCTGTACCAACGAGCCAAAACCTTGTAGTTCCGTTCCTGCGCTGCACATGGGACCGAGAGTTTATGAGTGAATAAATAAATCTTATCTAGGTCTTCGCTATCTATCCGTACACTCAATTCCTCCTCCCATTTTCTAATAAATCCTGGCGGTGAGCTGTGTTTGACCCCCAACGTGCGATAAAGGACTGCAACCGCATGCTTATCTGGGGGAACTCGAATCAGCGCGTACTCCAACTGCGTTAAAGGTCTAATACCTCGATCTGCAAGGTTTTGGGATTTTATAAAGGCCCTCAATTGATTATATAGGAGCCATGAAATACGCTGTCCCGGTGCGCCCCCCCTCATCCCATCCAGCGTGGGAAGCCTGCCCGAGGCCAAAATGTCCCCCATGGTGATGTTAGATGACGCCTCCCACGTCAGAAAACTCTTAGCTTGCATACCTGGAGCGAAGGAGCAATTATCAAATAGTGGAGACAAGGGGCCGGACCTATGAACCACTTCACCCTGCCTGGTCAGTTTGTCCCATACCTTTAGGAAGTGCCCCGACAAAGATGGGAGGGAATCTCTCCGCTGCTTGGGTAGAGGGCCTCCCCATGATAGAGAGATTGGGTTAAGAGGAGACAACGCCTTTTCCAGTTCCACCCACTGTTTTTCCTCCCCCCTCCCGGCCCAATCCAGAATGCGGAGAGTCATAACAGCTGTATGGTATATTTTCAGATCGGGAAGCCCCGCCCCACCATTCGGCTTAAGCCTAGTCAGGGTACTAAATCTTATCCGGGGTTTCCCTGTGCCCCATACAAATCTCAAAAACTCCGTCCTCAACCTTCTGAAAAAGCCGTAAATATATAGGAATCGTTTGGAAAAAATAGAGAAATTTGGGGAGAATATCCATTTTCAACACATTAATCCTCCCGAACCAGGAGAATTGCCTTTTGTTGTAAGTATTCAGCTCATTCAGCGTCTTCAGGAGCAGAGGAGAATAGTTGAGTTCATATAGACGAGACAGGTCAGCAGGCACCTGTACGCTGAGGTATTTTATGGAATGGGGCTGCCATTTAAATGAAAAGTTGGACTCCAATTGTTTAACTTCCCGCTGTGGGAGGGAAACATTCAAGGCCTCCGATTTTGAGTAATTAATTTTAAAATTACTCACGCGACCGAATGTCTCAAATTCCTTGAGGGCCGCCGGGAAGGAGATCAGGGGGCCTTCCAAATGCAGCAGTAGATCATCGGCATATAATGAGGCTTTATATTCACAGTCCCCCACTACTAAACCCCTGATATCAGGGTTCTGTCGTATGGCCACCGCTAGGTGCTCCATTGTGATGACATATAACAGTGGAGAGAGTGGACAACCCTGCCGCGTACCGTTACTAACCTTAAAGGCCGATGAGAGGAGACCGTTCACCCTCACCCTCGCCGTGGGCCCAGAATATAGGGTCAATATCCTGGACAGGAGGGACAGACCAACACCAATCAAGGCCCTCAATCCATACTTAAGTACAAGAGATTTTGTATGGAATAAAACTTTTCAGTCATAAACCTATTGATGCCAGAGGATCTCAGGGTAAGCTCAGATATAAATAGTCTATTCGGCTATAAGATTTCCTAGCAGAAGAGAAGAACGTAAAGTCCTTGTCCCGTCCATGCAGGGCCCGCCATGAATCCACCAACTGCATATTAGCCAGCACTTTTTTCAGCCTATTTCATTTACTCAGGGACACCGCCGACACGCCAGAGGAGGAATCCAACTCAGGCTGCATAGAGATATTAAAGTCCCCTCCCACTAGCAAAGTGCCCTCCGAGAACCCCACCAACATCCTAAGAACTCTTACACAAAAGCCAACCTGGTCAATGTTAGGAGCATAGATATTCGCTATGGTGTATACTTTCGTATAGAGCTCCACTTTAAGGAATATGAATCGCCCATTGGGATCAGCCTTGACGTCTACAACATTGTGTGGGAGAGACTTATGGATGGCAATTGACACCCCTGTTGCTTTTATGTTGGGATTAGGTGCATGATGCCAGGTAGGGTAATACCTATTCCTAATGCTCGGAATATGTCCCTCTTTAAAATGCGTCTCCTGGAGAAGCAAAATGGCAACCTTGTGCTTATGCATATCGTACAACACTTGTGACCGTTTCTCAGGGACATTTAGCCCTTTAACATTAAAGGAGCCGATGACTAACTCTGCCATTGTCCGCGCGCTCCCGGGGGGGGTAGGAAAGATGGACTGGGGGGGGGGGAGAGAGAAAGGAAGGGTTGTGACACTAGGGGTTTCTAAAAAGAGGGGATACGAATACAAGAACAGATATTACTAAAAAAACAGACAAGTACTAATGCTAGCGTTAGTGGTAACGCTCTCTTGGTTCTCTTTGTAAGAGACGAGTGCTCTGGCCGACTGGGGGGAAGTGGAAAGCCATAACCGTGGGCAAGGAGTTGCTTCTACCTTATACACATGCTATGAGAGTCCACCTCTCCAAGGTCCCATGCCACCAATCAGCACCTTCATTTATCAATAACAACATTAAACTTTAACCATAGCAAAAGAACACCATTACAGCTATAAACAGCTATAACAGTTACCAACTGTAGGCTCCCAAACCCCCCGCACCGACCCACCCCACAACTGCGGGGCAGGGCGGCAGAGGGGGTCCGGGAACCGACTGCAGTCCAGTACGCAGGGCCGAACTCCAAATATTGTCCCCTGCAGAACAAGCTCCGGGCATGGGGGGGAACAAAGCTCCATGGAAGATCAAAGAAGAGCGAGCAAGAGCCGCTCCAGAAATAGGCCCATGGCGGTGGACAAGGGGGCCCGCGCATCCTCATCTGGAAACAGTCCTGATGGAAACAGACCGGATCTCAGGGCGTCAATGAGGACCTCAACTGAACTAAACAAGTTGTCAGCGGCCGCCACCCCTGACTCTATTCCTCTGCGGCCTGGGTCCCCCAGGAAGTGGACGTCTTCCCATCTCTCCGGGATCTCCCACGGTGGGCGACAGCCAATCATCTACCGGTATGCTCGGAATCTCCAAGAAGCTGAAGAGGTCCGGGAAGCTGCGAGTGCGACCGCAGGACAAACGATCGCCCTCTCTTCGTGACCACCAGATGATATGGGTGGCCCCACCTGTATGCCGCTCCCACCGATTTGATAGGTTCCAATAATGGTCTCATAAGACGACGCATTTGAAGGGTGAGTCTAGCGAGATCAGGAAGCAAGGTAATCCGGGAACCGTTATAGGGGATGGTGCCCCTGTCCCAAGCTCTTCTCATAATGTCGTCCTTGACTTTATAGAAGTGAACACGACATACTATGTCCCTTGGCCTGTCAGGATCCGCGGAGCGCGGGCCGGGAGCCCTGTGCGCCCTGTCGATCTCAATATGTGCTTCGGGAGGTCTGTCCAATACGAGGTTGAATATCCTGATGACCACTTCGTTGATGTTATTATTCTCTGGGAGACCATGTAGCCGTATGTTATTCCTGTGGCTCCTGTTTTCCAGGTCATCTAGGTGCATTAGGGCCCTAATTGTTTGTTGGCTAGAGTCCACTTGACCTTGTTGCATCGCTGCCTGTGCCCGCTCAAGCGCCTCCAGTCGCTGGTCTGTGTCGACCCGTTGTTGTTCCAGCGTGGTGACTCTTCCGGAGACCTCGGAGACCGCTCGTGTCACTTCCTCAAACTCCCTTCTCAGGAGAGATTCCATCCTATTAGTGTAATTCTCAAAGTCTCTCCTGGATGGTAGAAATTTCAGTAATATGTCGAGATTGTATTGCTCCTGCGGTATAGATCTATGATTCGCTAGGTCTGGAGAGGTCGCTGTAACCTGGGACCAAGTGGGCGATCTCGGCCGGATCGGGCTGTCTGGTTCTTCCGAAAACATTGGGCTGGCTGAGGCGGGCGGACGAGATCCCCGGCCCTCCAGTGAGTCAGGGGGATGGCCCCCGGGTCCGGCCGGAAATGAAGTCGGGCTCCTCTCTTGGGGTGTACCCCATGGGTTGCCATCCATTCTGCATATGTGAGAGGCGGCCCCATGCCTCCCGTCCCCATGGAGCTCTCCGGCACGGATCAGACCATACGAGGGCATCCCACCCCTGCAATCAGCATCTCCATGTGGGGCAGACAGATCTCCGCTGCGAGGAGGGGGGTGAATTTCCACTGTCGCTACCACCAAACCAGGAGCGCTGCTCATACTGTCGGCTCCATTCTGGGGTGCCTGAGCCCTTCCCCTGTACATAGGGCAATCCCCCTTATCGTTTGGGCTCGCTGACCGGGCTCCGCTACATGTAGCGGGCTGTTGTCTCTGGGCATTTGTCTCCCAGTCGCCCCCTGGGCTTGCAACGTCATTTGGCCTCCAGACATCCTCCGACTCTGGGTTATCCCCCCAGTCCCGAGCACCCAGTCCGACCCCGGCCAGCCGAAACGCTTCTATTTTCTGCGGGAGCCGAGGCTGCGCTCCCGCACTGAGTGACAGGCTTGATGAGAGGGGGGCCTCCTCCACCCCGCTCTGTATTTCCCCGTCCGGGTTCCCAGCCGCAGTGCCGCCGCCGCCGAGGACGGCAGCACACGATTGTCGCTGCGCCCCCGGCCTGAACAGCTGATCCGATGGGGGGGGGGGAATCTCCTCCGCCCCGCTCTGCGGTTCCCCGCTCAGGCTGCCATTGTCTCTGCAGCCGCCGTGGAGGTCGGTGGAGCACGTGCGCTGCGGCACTCCCCGCCTCACCTCATCTGCAGCCGTGGGGCCCACTGCTCTGGGTTCTTCTGCCCCATTCTCCCGAACACTCGGGCGCCGCTGGATCTGGGGGGGCAATCGATCTTCAGGCCCCCTCCCCAGTCCGAGTAAAGGACTCCCCGCCTCCTCCGCCTGCAGCACGTCTCTCCGCTCCATCGCCGCCACCTTGCCCATCCCGTTGGCGAGTGGGCTAGAGGTAAGGTTCTCACGTTTTACTATCCCTTCAGGCAGAGCTCCCAGAAAGTGCACCCTCACGCCGCCATAGCTAAGCGACGCCCCATATGCAGTTGTTTTTATTAAATGTTGTGTGTGTCAATGTGTTGTTTTTAAGAGCCACTTTGTTATATTTACAAAAATAAAAATAATTTTTTACTTTTTACAAAAAGTGTCTTGGTGCTCCTACTTGGAGAAGGTTAAGGAGAGGGCTTGAGTTCCCTCCCTTCCCTCTCTGTTTTTGAATTGATATTGGAGTGTAGTGAGCACATATTTGCAATTAGTGGTGCTACCCTTTCTTTGTGATTACTGCTAAAAAATAAAATAAATTATTTAAAGGTGGGGGTGGGGTGGGGGTGGGATGGAGGTGGATGTGGCAGTGTAGATGAAGGAGGCAGAGGAGGAGAAGGTAGCTAACACTAAAACCACTCACTCAGGCACTGGAACAACCATGTCCCATGGGATCCACACCTGGTTTATCTTAATAAATGTAAGATGTCCACATTGGCCGTGGATAGGCAGATCCTCTTGTCGGTGATGACACCCCCTGTGGTGCTGAACACATTTTCTGAAAGGACATGTAAGCCGTGTACCGGTGTGGGCTCCCGAGGATACAGCGAAGCCACGTGCGGGAAAAGTGACACTGACACCAGCGTTGGTATATCAAACTTTTACTGAAATAGCGTATCAAACCCAACTAAAAAAAAAGACAAATGGGATGAACAATGAAACTTGGTTTCACACACTCAGCTTGGGCTGAGAACCCCTGTGCTACACAGCCAGATGACCCTGATTGGATGTTACAGGAAGCCCTGGTAATTCACCTACTAGTGGGTACACTAAAACGTCCCACATTACCTGTTAATACCATAATGCTGGGGCAAATGTTTGGTGTGGGTGCTCACTGAGGGGTCATCGGTGGTACAGCACAGCATCTTACAATCCTATAACCTTAAAATGCAAGAAAAACAACTCCCCTCCCCAGCGCTAGCCCAGAACCAAAAAGAACAATGTTGCTCCCGAATGCATGAGTGTTCCACTGACCGAGGATGGAAATGTGGCGCAGTTGTCAGTTCTCACAGGCAAAATGTTTCGTTCAGTTCAGAAATCCAGGCAGCAAAACAGGGAAAAGGAAAACTCTTTGGGCCTATGTAAATCCTATCTAACTAACTAGTAGGCCTAGTCTCAGTCTGTACAGTTAAGCATGCATGCTGTATTATTACTGACCAGTGGTATCTTCAGGCTGGGCCACAGCAAGTCTCTCTCACATCCATAAAGAACAGCCGGCTGGCTCCACAGCTCTTGGTAGCTGAACTCGGAAATCCTCTGCTCCTGGAAAGGATCCAGATTCCGTCCCTCTATATACTACGTCTGATCTCCGCACGACACGCAGGACTCCCTCTCACACAGCCTTCTGCTGTCTTTCAAGATGGAGGTCGCTTCACTTCCCTGTTCCACACACACCACCAGCAGAGTCATTTCCTCCCTGATTGTAACTCAGCGTGGGGGAAACACCGGCCCCTTGTGGCAAAACAGCAGCACAACAGTCTCCAAATAATGAAATTGGCTTTACCCTCTTACAGACACATGGCGCAGAGCAGGCCAGCACCTCCAAGACATAGAGGGCAAGCACTGGCCACGTGTCCAGTTTAGCGACTCAGAAACTGAACAGGGAGGACCCATCGCTCAGTACCAGGTGACAGATAGTCAACCACCATGCGAGTCAAAGTCTGCCTCCTAGTACTATGGGTCGTACCTGATGGTGGTGGATGTGGCAGACAATTAAATGTTCCACATTGTGCCTATGCTCACCCTCTCTTGTGAGATAGTGCCGGTGCCCCTGCTGCGTTGCTGATTTCTCCTCCTCCTCTGCTTCCTCCGCCACTGAGCCCCCAAATTCAGCTGGGAATTCCACCAATAGTACATCCACCAGAGTATGTTTGTACTCGCTTATCTTTCCATCTCGCTCCAGTGCTGGAATCAAGGATGTGATGTTGTCCTTAAGGTGGGGATCCAGCAGGGTGGCCACCCAGTAATTGGCTCTGGCCTTCAGTCCACGTTGGGTCTAGGACTTCATCATCATCCCTGGAATCATCTTCCAACCTCTCCTTCATGCTACCCTCCCTCTCAGCCTCCACAATGAAGAGAGCCATAGGAGATGGCACTAGGGTTTCATAATCATCGCAGGTGTTTGGCAATGGTCTGCTGGCCCCATCCTCCTCCTCACAAGTTGTTGGGCATCTGGGAACCCAAGGTCTGCAACTGGGACAGAGGCAGGGGCAGGGGAAGGTAGATTGCCCGTGGTATCCCAGTTAGGAGTGTCATCATAGAGCATTAGTGACTCCATGACCTGTGACGGAGAATGCCTTGCTAAATTTAAGGGGAGTGAAGCGGAGGGCTCTGCACTTTCGGCAGAAGTCATATAATCTACGACTGCCTCCTCTTGTTCTGTCTTCACCACTCTGGCAGCAGTACTGGGGTGTACAAAAAGATGTTGTAGACCCTTGTGCCTGTTTGCACCAAAGGTGTAGTAGGCACAGATGAGACAAATCTTCTCCTTGCAGCAACAACTCCATCACCACCAGCACCACCACTTCCATGTCCCTTATTTTGTTTCTGCATTGTTGGACACAGTGTATATCCAGCCTGTCCCAGTAAGTACAATGCAGGTGGATGGAGGAGAGCAGTTTTATCAAACCCCCAGTAAGTAGAAAGCAAGGGGTGCCCACAATTGAGTAGTTTTTTCTAACCCCCCAGTAAGAAGAATGCACAAGATCACAACAGGGGAGTCTTTTTTTCTAACCCCCAGTGGAATGCAGGTGGAGCCAAAAGGGGTGTAGTTTTTTCTAACCCCCCCCCCCCCCGTAATTAGAATGCAGGTGGTGCCAAAAGGGGAGTAGTTTTTTCTAACCCACCATAAGGAGAATGTAAGGGGTGCCCACAGGTGAGTAGTTTTTTTTAACCCCCCATAAGTAGAATGCAGGTGGTGCCAAAAAGGGGAGTAGTTTCTTCTAACCCACCGTAAGGAGAATGTAAGGGGTGCCCACAGGCGAGTAAATTTTTTTTTGACCACTAGTAAACAGGATGCAGGGGGTGCTAACGAGTGAGTAGCTTTTTCTAACCCCCAGTAAGTATAATGCAGGTGGTACCAACAGGGCAGTAATTATTTATAACCACCAGTAAATGTTATGCAGGTAGTGCCAACAGGTTAGTATATTTTTTCTAGTCCCCAGTAAGTAGAATGCAAGTGGTGCCATTAAGTGAGTCGTTTTTTCTAACCGCCAGCAAGCAGAATGCAGGTGGTGCCAAAAGGGAAATTGTTTTTTCTAACCCCCAGTAAGTAAAAGGCAGGTGGTGCCAACAAGTGAGTGGCTTTTTCTAACCCCCAGTATATAGAAGAAAGGGGTGATAACAGATGAGCTGTATTAAATGTGCCCCAGCAGCTGCCCATCCTCAGGGTGCAATGAGAACAGGCAGATGTAACTCCCTATCTGTCCCTCAGTGACGCCGTCCACTCTTTCTAGCTATGTGCCCTGAAAAGGACAGTTTGAGATGCTGCCTACTCTCCCCTCCTATGTGTCCTAAAAAGGACAAGTGTTTTTATTTTATTCCGCGGCCCTTTCTGACCCTTACTCGGCAGCAACCTCTCACCCTCTCCATATCTACTCAGTGCTGAAATGGCGATGACGGGACATGTGACCCTGCATTTTTTTTCAGCGGGGTCACATGCCATGCCTGGCCAATCACAGCCAAGCTTACCACAGGCATGGAAATGGTTTCTACATGGTTTCCAAGCGCCAAATTTCAGCATGTAATTCTTGCTGAAGTTCATGTTCAGCTTCATGAACCCCAACTTGCAGAAGCCCCCCCAGCCTATCAGATTGGCATCCGTGGTGACAGTCTCCCAGCAAGGGGACAGAAAGGTCCTGCCCACCAAGAGGTTCCTTGAGTCCAGCCACCACGAGAGAGACCGCCTGACCAGAGGGGACAGAACAAACACCTGATCCAGGGACCCAGGGTCCCGATCCCATACTGACAAATGTAGCTGAAGTGGTCTCATGTGAAACTGAGCATAGGGTACCGCCTCGAAGCAAGGCACCATCAGTCCCACCAGCTGCATCCCCTGCCTGATGGAGGGATGAGGACAAGACAGCAGAAACTGGGCCTGAGCTTGAAGACTCCACCTTCTGCTGAGGGAGAAAAACCTTGACCTGAGATGTATCCAGAGTCATGCCCAGAATGGACCTCACCAGTGACGGGGACAGGGAACATTTGGGATGGTTGATCACCCAGCCGAATGACTCTAGCGTGGACACCACCATCTGAGTATCCAGCTCGGCCTGATGGAAGGACTGAGACGTGATGAGAATGTCATCCAGATAAGGAAGGATGCGAATGCCCTGAGATCTCAGCAGAGCCATCACGCCCGCCAGCACCTTGGTGAATACCCTGGGAGCCGAGGTGATACCAAAAGGCAAGGCCACAAATTGGTAGTGCTGATCCTCCAGAGCGAACCTGAGGAATTTCTGGTGACCTGGAAAGATTGGTACGTGAAGGTAAGCGTCCTTGATGTCTACAGAAGTCATGAAATCGCCCGGGCACAGTGAATTGCATACGAAAATGCTTGAATCTGACAAACTTGTTGAGGCACTTTAAATTCAGGGTGGGCCTGAGGGACCTGTCCTTCTTGGGGACCGTGAAGAGATTGGAGTAGAAGCCTCTGCCCCTTTCCCAGAAGGGCACCGGGCAGAGGACCCCCAACTCCAGAAGGTTTTGGACAGCAAGGCACAAACCCTGCGCTGACAGAGGGTTTTGAGCCATCTGGGATCTGATGAATCTTGGGGGCGGCCAGGCTGCAAACTCTATCTTGTAACCGGAGGAAACCACCTCCTGGATCCACCTGTCTGCTACACGTCGCCTCCAGACGTGAGCAAAGAGCCGAAGCCGTCCCCCCACCCAGATGGGTGAGGGCGCCTCTTCATGCCCGAGGGGGCTTGGGGGAAGATTTAGGCTTGGGACCCCAGGAGATGCCGGGGTGGCCACGTCCCCTGCCCCTGCCCAAATAGTCTCCGCGTGCTCCAGCAAAGGAAACTCCTCTACCAGCCCTGGAAGCCGAAAAGGAGGAGAAAGAGGCACCAGACCCCTGAAAGGGCCGAGAAGGCCTCCTGAGTTGAGGTAACCTACCACCCCTAGAAAACAAATCCAAGCGTTCACCAAAGAGGCGCAACCCCTTAAAGGGGAACCCAGTGAGAGCCTTCTTAGCGCATTGTCAGCTACCCACTGACGCAGCCAGACAGAGCGGCGTATAGCCACCAAAAGGGCAGATGTCCTTTCACACATTCTAATGACATGATCCATGGCAGAAAGAACATATGCAACAAATTCATAGCAAAGCAGGAGAGATCTATAATCTTTACCTCCCGCGTCATCAGATGCCCCATCTATGAGACACTAAGCAGCCCTTTAATATCAATAGCCGTTATGGCAGAGGCACAAGCTGGGCGCAGCGCAGACCCCACACAGGCAAAAGCATGACAGGACAGCTGGTCCATGCGCCGGTCCTCACCATTCCGCAGGGTAGTAGTGTCAGGAGAATGCATGACAGATGTATTTGACAACCCTAGAACAGGCGCGTCCACCTCGGGAGGGGAAGACCAACGTTTAATCACATCAGCAGGAAAGGGATACCTTTTGTCCCAACTCTTGGGCACCCCAGGTAGCCTACTAGGCCGTTCCCATTCCTTGAGCACTAGATTATTAAAGCGAGTCAGAAAGGGCCAGAAAGTGAGTAAGGTCCCTCATCCTCTACAGGAAAGAGGGAAGCAGTGGGAGATAAATGCCGCTTCCCAGCAAGATGTTTTTCAATACTGGCCACCCGTGCAACCAAATCAGATTAAGAGTCCCCACTAGTGTGCCCCTCACTTGGGGTCAGATGTAAGCGTGGTGGGGGCAAAGCCCAAGGGGGCACAGCACCTGGGCCCGCAACAGACGGCCCGAACTGCAGTGCCTGCTGGGAGCAGTTTACACATACCCTGACATCGTCACTCACAGGAGAAACCCCACACGCAACACACAGCCGGGCCTGTCCCGAAGGAACCCCAGGCACATTATCCCCAGAAGCCTCCATATGGTGATTTGAGCGGCACAACAGGCCAGTATAGGGTTAAGGCTAGTAATAGCCACCCGGGATGCCCTAAGAACCCGCTTAGGGAAGTGGGAGATTACTAACTGAAAGAGGGCCGGGAGAAACCACAGTGACGTTTACCCCGCCTGAAAGACATAAAAAGACATCCCCATAAGATACAAAATAAAAAACACCCCGCAGGGATACTCACGGACCGCACCGGTAACGAGCAGCAGAGCACGCAGCACGAGCGAAGGAGGAAGAGAAGTAAAATGGCGCCCACACAGACCTCGAGGGGCGGGCCGCTGAGATGTGACGCCAAAAGCGTCATCCGCAGAGCCCGCCCCCCCCCGAAGAGTGCGGAACGAGCCCTACGTGATCTCGCCGTCCAATGACGGCGCAGCAGCAGCTGAGGCTGAGGCAATGTCTCCGCCGTCCGTGGAGCGCTTCACCCGAACCAGTCAGCCAAGGCTGGGAGGCAGTGGGTCCGGAAACGGGTGGGAATAGTCCTGCAGGGCCGCAGGCTGCTAAGCCCCGCTCACCCGCGCAGAATAGAGAACAATCTTCTATCTTCGCAGTCCAGACTGCAGATAAGAACTGGGAATTTGTGGGAGGTTCCTGGCTATTTAAGGGTCCGGGAGTGGCCACAAGTTTTTTCTGCAGTCCAGCGCCATCTTGTGGATGTATAACCCATGTGTAAGGAATATTCTGGAACAGGACGTGCTGTATACTTGGAATAATCATCCTACCTGCATCTACTGCATGTTATGAGCCTTTAAACATCCAAGATGGTGGCTCATGGAATATCAGGCAGCCTGCAAACAGGAAGTGCCTTCTGATTGTGCTGCTCTGCATTCTGGGACTGCTGACCTTTTCCTGAACCCAGCTCTGCTCTGTCTGAGCAAAGCACAGCTATAACTCTCCCCCCCTGTACTTTATCCCACTCTTCTCTCCTCAGTAAGTGTGATGCTTCTGAGTCAAGATGGCGGCGCCCGTATCCTAAAGTCCTGAATAGAGTTGCAGCCCAGTGGGGGAAAGAATAATAAGTGACTAAAAACTTAAAATATATTAACTTTAGATGCTGGGGAATTGTTTTTTAAGGGTTTGGGTTTTCAATAAATCATGGTGAAGGTCCGGTTTAAGATCATTCCTCCTCTTTGTGGGGGGTGAGCAGAGGCAGAGATGCCTACCTTGGAGACCAGCTGACAGGGTGATGGGTGTGGCAGGGGTGTGGTCCAAAGGCATGGCTTACTCCCGGGATTTTGTCGAACAAATATTTTTTACAAATCCTCCAAAACTGTGCCTAAAATGCACCTAGCAATTAAAGCAGAAGTCTGAGCTGTGGAAGTATGTAACTGCCAGCAAAATTATACATTACTGGGCAGCAGCAATCAGCACACAAGCTCGCTGACCATCAGGGCTGTTCATCAAGCAGAGGGACTTCGGTAGTCATTTGACAATGGACATAATGCAGGAAGATGTAAGTATCAGTGTGCAGGGACTGTGGTGCGGTGAGGTGTGGTGAGGAATCCTAAATGAGGATGCCCCTGTGTAAAGGCATCCTTCATTCTGCCAGAAAAGGAGCTGCATGTGCTTGCCCAGGGTGAAATTATCTGCTGACAGGGTGACTGGTTGAGGAGGGGGGTCAAAACCAGGTGACTCCCTGGTAAACCTTGTTACTTGGCATATCTACAGATGCCTAGCCACGGGGACACAGGAAATTAGCTGCTCACATGGTGACAGGGTAATGTGGGGGTCAAAGCCGGGTGACTTACTGGAAAACCCAGTGACTTGGCATATCTGCAGATGCTTTGCCGGGGACTCAGGAAGTTGTTTTTTATGGCTGGGTCATGCCATAATTCTGGCATGGTGTAACTGATTTGGGGGTTCAAAGATGCCGGGTGACTCCCTGGTAAACCGCGTGACTTGGCATGTCTGCAGATGCTTAGCCACGGGGACACAGGAAATTAGCTGCTCACATGGTGTCAAAACCAGGTGACTCTCTGGAAAACCCAGTGATTTGGGGTGTCTGCAGATGCTTTGCCGGGGACTCAGGAAGTTGTTTTTTATGGCTGGGTCATGCCTTAATTTTGGCATGGTGTAACTGATTTGGGGGTTCAAAGATGCCGGGTGACTCCCTGGTAAACCGCGTGACTTGGCATGTCTGCAGATGCTTAGCCACGGGGACACAGGAAATTAGCTGCTCACATGGTGACTGGGTGAATGGGGGTCAAAACCAGGTGACTCCCTGGAAAACCCAGTGATTTGGTGTGTCTGCAGATACTTTGCCCGTGGACTCAAGAAGGTGTTTTTTATGGATGGGTCATGCCTTAATTCTGGCATGGTGTAACTGATTTGGGGGTTCAAAGATGACTCTCTGTTCTCATGGCAGCAAACTCATAGCTACATTGGCTACACAGAGCAGCATCTTTTGTGTATGGGAAACTTTGCCCTACAGCAATACCTAGCTGTAATGAGTCAATTCCCCAGTAGGCTGCATGGGCCTCTGTCAGTTAAAGTGGGTAGATAACCTTGTGGCCGGGCCCTGGAATCTAAAAGATTCCAGGCCCAGCTGCTAGCCTGCCCCTGTAGCATCCTACATCAGATTCCCTACTGTGTGAAACCCCCCAGGGTGTCGGTAATCTTACCTGATCCCAGGGGATCCTATGACGCAATCTCAGATGGCAGCCGCATCTCTGGCTTCTCTACGGGCGTGCACGCTCCCACATCCAGCAGAATGGCTGAGCATGGGAGCAAGTGTGTGCTCGAACAGCTTATCGGGGATGCGGCCAGACAGCTGGACCTCGTCACAACTGTGCCAAATGGCTCTCTCAAAAAGTGCCGCAGGGTGTGGCTTTGGCGGTGAAAAAGCCCTGTCTCCTTTGGAGCACCCGGCTGTTTGAGCGCGGGGGGTGGAAAGATGAGCAGTGGAAAAGGCAGCTAAGCACACCCTTCATTTGACACAACTGGGGATTGCCCAGGGGAAGGCAAGCGACCAGCCCTAGAGTCTTTTGAAGTTCAGGATGCCCACCTTGGGTTTTGTTCCTCTTTAAGGCCTGTTCCCCTGGGCCTCTTTAGGAGGCTGTTGGGGGGGAACACTAGGATGCCACAGTAAGCCACTGTGGGGAACAAAATGTTAGCCTGGATAGGGACATTATATCACTATGTAAATAAATAAGAAAAGGAGCAAATAAACTACAATAAAAAAATCTTCACTGCTCAGCAGAAAGTGTTACTTTCCTCAGACACTTATGGCAAACTGAGGGTTGCTAGTTGTGGAGGAAGGTTGTTTTACCTTGTAGATATACTGTACTTTACAGTGTCATTGGAATCATGTACATTTAGGATGTAGAAGTATAGTATAAAGTGTTTGACGGGCTGTGTCCCGCTATAAAAAAAAAAAATAGCACATTCATTTTTTTAATCAGAAAAGCCTCAAAGGAGTAGTAATATCTAACATTAGAAAATATTATTATATACCCTAATTAGTTTTATGATGAGATCTGTGTGGCACAACCTTATTAGTAATTTGTAAGATGAGTGAATTCAATGTCCTCTTTAACATTAAGTGCAGTGATTTAAAAGTACATGCAGAAGCTTTTTTTTCTCTCTAACAAAGTACAGCTGTTATTATCGACAATTGCTCTTAAACATACTGTGACAAAATATAGTCATAGATGGCTGAGAAGGTGGTTAACATTGAATATCTTTAGCCCAGCTTGTTGAATGAGGCAGTTCTGCGAAGGCTTTTTATAGAATTTAGATTATAGTCCCTAAAACTTTTATAGATTTTATGATGCTGATCGGCAAGCTTTTTTTTGTTAAATGGACTTTGATTTTGCAAAGTAAATACACTGACTATAGATGCCCCTTTGTCATTAAGCTCTCCTTCAGTGCTAATGCCTGTACTGCAATACGTAAGGACCGTCCAGGCTTTATAAACATAAAAGGATACTCACCAGTGATCCTGCACAATCCAGTGCTGGGGTGCCCAGCATCCTGATACTCTCCCGCCACTCCCTTTTAGAGGCCAGTGTCTGGTACACACTTTCTGTTGCAGTGAATGGAATTGGGGTGCTCCACGCACTGTGACTGATGCAGGGCCAGGGCTCTGTCCCCTTGGCCCACGCACACACAGCGGGACGTAGAGGCTGATTCATTACTAACGCCAGGTATCGGCATTGATGAATGTGATGTATGTTCGGCGCTCTAACAACAGTATAACGCTGCAGGGAGCGAGAGGTAGTGCCAGCTCAGTCCGACCGACTCTCGGCACTCCACACCATACTTATCAAAAAAAGACACACACACAGCGTCGGCGCTCTAAATCTGGTCGCTATAGCATAGAACGCCAGACGCTGCGTAATTAAAGTCTGTTTTTGAACACATATCCACCAGTAACAAAGCGAAAACACATGGAATTACATTGTTTTAACACTGTGACATTAACACTTTAGTGCCAGACCTGTAATGACAATTCTGCATATTCTGAGCCGCCTGTATTAATACATCATACGCTACATGGTGCTGTTAGAGTCACTCACCAGATTCGCTTTCATAAATGTGGTTTTGCGTACAACGGCCGGCTCTCACCAGACACTGCCTACCATTACGAGGCACTACCCGGCGCTATCCCTTCCTAAATAACCCCCCCCCCTAATATTATAAACAGATATTTTTCTGAGCTAGATTAAAGTGGAACAAAACCCACCAGCAGCACACCTATAAAAACTCACCTTTCCTTGCTCCAACGGCACATGTGCCGGCTCTCGTCCAATGAGAGCTGCCTGCTGTGACTACGTTATTCGTCACAGCATTTTCATTGATTTGAATCAAGTCAATGAGAGCCACCTGCCAAATGGTGTAGTCACAGCAGGCGGCTCTCTTTGGGCGAGAGCCGCGCATGCACCGTTGGCATGTGGAAAGGTGAATTTTTAGGGGGAGTTTTGCACAGTGGGGCATCCCAATTTGGAGCAAAATCCGGGAAAGTCAAATTTCTGGGTTTTGTTTTGCTTTAAGCAGCCGTGGCATTGAAATGTGAGTATTTTTATTTTGCTGTTGCCTGGTTGGCCCCTTTTATATGGTCATATATGTTTACATTATTTCACATGATTACGGTATTTTTCAATTTAAGTGAGCTCTAGGCACAACTAAAACTCTCCAGTTGAGCTGCTGCACATTAGCTTTGATAACTGAACAAACTGAGGAGAAAAAACGTGCCTATTTGTATTACCGATGCTTGTTCCATTGAGTTCAATCCAATTAAACAAAGATTGGGCTGCTTGAAAAATGTAACCGGATCAAATAGGAATTGATGTCGCTTCTTCTAGAGCACGGATTTCTGTAAAGCAAGCAACAACATACAAAGAAGTTAAACAAAAAAAATATCAGGACAGTTACTTCTGCACACAGCAGATGACTGTCCTGATAGGGCTGGGGGTCGCATCCTGGTCCCGGATGCTCAGAATAGATATGTTTTAAAGATCTGAAAATCAGGGAATTTGGTGTGGAGGTGGGGGGGGGGGGCTATGTTCTGCTAGTGGGAACCTTTAGATATAAGCACATTTAAGTGGCCTTACATACAAAAATGCAACAAACTCAGATATAAAGTGTACTATCATTGTACAGAAAACATTGAGAACACATGTAATGAGCACACTGAATGTTGTAATTAACTTTACTGTGCCCGCTAAATGCATCCTGTCGGGCTTTTTATTGCAATGCAGTGCAGTAGTGTGAAGAGGTTTCATGAAAGCAATGGATTATATGTTCAAGTCATTTGCCTATGTAGTAAGCCACAGCAAAAAAGTATGAAAACAGAGGCAGCAGAACAAACCTGAAGCTGAAAATTTGTACTAGCGAAAAAAATGAGCCTCTGACAAAAACTGCAGATATATACAGGGGTGGACTAGGGCCAAAAGGCAGCCCAGAATTTTATTGACCCTGTCCAGCTCATGACCTGCTGAGTCCCCCTACGATGTACCCGAGCAGGTCAGCGCACACTCCCAAATACTGCCAAATAACGCAGTCACAGAGAGAGTCGGCGCACGTGCTGTTGGAGCAAGGAAAGGTGAGTTTTTATAGGTGAACTGGGGGTTTCACACAACAGGGCTAATTCCCTAATCCCAATTTGGGGTGTCCCAGAGAAAAGTTTGTACCACTTTAATTTAGGTCCAATGCTCAGAAAAGTATCTGTTTATAATCTGAATTGTAGCACAGCAAGCATTCTAAGGCTCTAGCATTGCAGGGGCAAAACATGAACTGGGGTCTTGCTGGGGGGGGGAACAGTTATGGCAGTTGAGGCGTTGAATAGTAAATTGGGAGACAGTTTGTTGTATTAGAAGAGCTCTCTTAAGGACCACAAGAAAAATTGGCCCTAGCTGCGACCACATAACAACCCCTATGAAACTAAAGTGGGTTGGTTCATAGCTCAGCCCCTTATAATAAGCACTACTTTGCCCAGGGCTAGGTCCCCTCTGGGTTTTTTTAGGCTTTGAACTATGACCACACCTTCTTGTATTTTTCTAAAAATATATGTTACTTTATTAAATAAATTTAAAACATACAAATGACATCACTGGCATTTTTGTACTTGCAATACATTACTGTCATAATAAAGATATATGTATATGTCTAAATTCCATCATCTCCTCTGGGGGCATATGGGCAGACATGTGACATGTTTCGCCTAGTTTGGCTTCCTCAATGCCCTATACATATAATAGACAAACATTCCTTGTTAGTATAGTTAGTATGTTAATTGTTAAACATGTAACAGTAGGAAATAGGTAGGAGCCAATTTAGATTCATTTAAGTACCTTTTTGTGGTTACTCCTTCATAGAGTCATTTCATTTATGTACACCTTCTCATTTCCCCAAGGAGAGTTGGTGATGCGCCACTTTCCCTCTTTATGCCTTGTAAAGATTATTAGTTTATATGTTAATCTCATAAATTCCTGGCTATATCAAAAATGTAGCATATTACACTAATAATCACAAAATGTACCTGGTCCCAATGTTTCCCCTTTCAAGAGTGTCCAGCGGGTTCCTATTTAGGGATTCCTCAATGTTTAGGAGTGTCTAACAGGTCCCTATTTAGGGATTCTTCAATGTTATTTCCACCCTTGTAATAGTCTGTGAAGAGCAGAGCGGGGTAAAAAATGCCCCTTAGTTCTATTATTGCTACTAAGGTCCTTATGCCTTCTCCATATGGGAGTGCAAGTATAATAATATGATGATCATGGTACCTGTAAGAGTAAGAAGTTGTGCTACACTGCCACCACGGCGGATCACGATCCGTAATGCTGTCTTTAGTTGTCCGGGAAGCACTGTCCCATATGGGCTCCCTTAGGTTTCCCGGTTTTCGTTGGCGTGTGGAGAGATACATGGAATACTCACTCGCCGCCGCGCCAGCGACGCTCTTTATGTGCACCGATAGACTGGTGCGTGTCTGCTCTCACTCCCGGCTTCTGCCAGAAGTGACGCGACGCGTCGCTGGTCTGGCCTGTATGTCTACCAAGGCGGCGCCATTTTGTTGGCTATCCGCCATCTTATTGTAGATTTTTTTTTTTTAATATTCTTTATTTAAAGATTTTGCATTATTAAACATTCCAAACATTTCGACACACAGAGAAAGAACACAAGGGGTGAGGATAGAAGGCAGTCAGGAGCACCATTTACAAGCATGCATATCATTTTGGCTGCAAAACAGGCTCTATCACTGTTGCACATTAAATTGCAGAGGATTCTCAGTTTCATACCTTTCATGGGGGTGCAAATTCTCTAACAGAGCCGTTCCTGATCTCTACTGATAAACGCCATGCAGCTCTAGCCCATCTGGGGTGGGTGGCGCCCACCTCACATGGAACACATGTATTCAACCACATTACCCTCTGTAGGGCCGTATCTTCCGGGGCCAGGTGCGTCCTGGTGCCCGACTCAGTAAGGAAGGGCTAAAACACGAGGGTGTGGGTAGGTTGAGGAATGGGGTAATGATGAGAGGGGGGATAGCTATGGCGTGTGGGACACGGACCTAGACCGGGATCTCACCTCGGCCTATCCTTAAGTAACATCTCTCCAGTTAGTTCAACTTCCATTCTGCCTATGCCAATTAAGACGGTTCGGCCGCGTGGACATGGCCCAGGGCCTATCGCTCAAACAGGTTCCTAAAATCTTCAGATTCCTCAAAGATCAGCCAGGGGAGCCAGGTAGCCCTGTACTGCTCATCCCTATCATGTAGCGATAGTCAGATCTTCCATTTCCCTGACATTCATAACCTCCTTCACCCAATCCCTAACGGAGGGGGCTTTTTTTTGTTTCCAAAACCTTGGGATAGTCTGTTTGGCCGTATTTAAAAGGTGGACCAGCAGGGTTTTCTTGTACTTCCCCGTTGGGACCATTGTTGAGTGGAGTAGAATCTGGGCTGGGTCCTCCTGCAATTGCGACCCGGTAAGCTGCGAGACAATGGGCAGGACCACCCTCCAGTATTCCTGAATCCTGGGGCACGTCCAGAGTATGTGGAACAGGGTCCCCCGCTTCTCCACGCATCTCCAGCAACTTGGGTCTGCTGCGCCATACATCTTGCCCAATCTATCAGGGGTGTAATACCAGCGCGTCAACAATTTATAATTGACCTCCTGGATTCTCGTGGCTACCGAGGACTTGTGGGCCAAAGTTGCAATTTTTTTCCTCTCTTCCTCCGCCATTGTTCTACCTAAGTCAAGCTCCCAATCTCTCCAGAATGCTGGGGGCTCCTTTCGGAATCCCAGCCGGGAAAGGCATGACTGAAATCATAAGAGTGTCCAGGGGTCCAGGTCACCCATCGCTTGCTTGATTCTTAGTTCACCCTCCCTCCGTTATCAGATCGCCACCTCTCAGCTGTCCTACTTTTCCCCATTCCCTAAGGTCTGCCCTAGTGCAGTTAGTCAGGAGGAGGGGGTTGTCTAATAGTGCGATCATTAAACTGCTAGGTTACCCCGCACCGCTATATAGTAACCGGTGTGCTGATCAATTACAGGTCTTTACCCCACATGGGGTAAGGCACAAGACTACAAGAAAAATGGGGAGCTCCAGAACAACCCCAGACAATATACCTGTATCAATAGTAGACCGCACCACCAAAAATATTAAAAATAACCCTTTATTTGTGATATGGGTAATTTTACAAAGAGTAGTTCTAATCACACTACAAGTTAAAAACCATTTAAAAACATCAGATCCCCCGGGATATAATAATACACTCTCTAATAAAAATGAATAAGCAAAATATATTTCTCACACAGCATGGATTAGATTAATATAGTACAAACAGTATTTGGCTTAAAAAATAATAAATAATATATGTATGAAAATTTATATGTAATAGATGTGTGCAAAAACAGTGCTAGGAGATACACTAATTAAAATATACGTGCAAAATGTATGGCTAAAGTCTGTGCAATAATATATTACTAAAGTGTCAATCCATAATATCAAGCTAAGGTAAAGTGTCAAGTGCTCTTTGAATGGTGCAGTGGCCCAGTCAGCAAGGCTACGCTATGCTGTACTGTGCCAGTGTAAACAAAAAGTGTGCTGGCGAGAACTAAGACTTAGTAAAGTACATCACCGGGTGCTTGGAGTCATCCTCTGGGGATCCTAACGAACAGAAGCGCGACGCGTTGCGTGATCACTACGGGATCACTTCCTCAGGCCGTCTCGTTCTTTGTGCTGCCATTGTCCGCTTTTAAACTGTGTTCCTTGCGTATCTCCCGGTGGCGTGACGTCGGCGCACGCCACCACGCGCCCCGCCCGCCTCCCACAACAGGGGGGGCGTGGGGGCAACGCGATGACGCACAAACCTACGCACGTCCCTGGAACGCAAACACCAGGGAGCAGCAGTGAGGGCGCATGCGCGTCCCCGGCCCCCGGCGCGCAGGCGCACTCCCCTGCAGTAGGAGGCGTCCGCGCGCCGGAGCACACAGTGGCGCGCCCGAGCCCCCTCCACGCCCCTGCCAGCATCGGATGTCAGATGACAAGACGTCAGCTGGAGCTGTTCGAGCGGGCAGGGCAATCTTTGTTGCGATATTCTCTATCATTAAAATGCATAATTTGCTATGGTGACTGTAGTTATATAGATACATATTAAATACCGTGGTTAACGTGAGTTCCTTGGTCACTGCTATACAATGTGTTTTGATGTCTTGATGTCTTGATGTCTTTGATGAGTTATATTCATCTAAAATCATAATACACACAAAATGTCCAATGTCACATAGTCCAATATTACCATATAAGGGTCTCACTAAAGTGTGTTTAAATTTCTGTGGGGGTTTCTGGGCAGTCCTCACATCCATCCACACATAATCCTTCAGGATATGGGAATATCGTGTGGGAGCACGTTAAGGGCATCAGGGGCATCCTTTTTACTTATGGCCTATAATTTGTGCTCAATGTATATTCAACCTGGAATTTCGTTCATTTAACTTCTTCTCATGGCGCCTCTCAATATTTCAATCTGGATAACTTCCAGTTTCTTCTTTGGACTGTTGGGATCCATTGCTTTTGCTTCTTATTTTATCCTTATATGGGTTGTGATGTATCCATATCTGGACGAGCCGGGGGGATAACATGATGAACAACCTCTTCCTCCTCCCGTCCAACACAGAGACAGGCTAGGGCGATCATGCAGCAGAGTTCCTCTCCCTCCTCTCATCCCCTGTATGACAAGAAAGGCGGAGAGATTTTAGGATATCACTGTTGGAAATCATTCAATTGTAAATATAAAAAAGACATTTTAATATCACAAACTTAATCCAAAACTTATATCAACAACTATATATCCCATCGTGTACATTCCAGACCCCGCGGTCCGGACAATTGTGACTATAAAGTAAATGTGAATAGATTAATGCGTGAATAAGACAAACTTACACTAACTTGTGACTAACTCACTGTGCAATACACCCGTGTGAAAAACAACATTAATGAAACAATGTGTCTTAATCCCGTCCCAAAAAGGGAGAAAATGAGTACTCTTCATTCAATCCCACTGGTGCCCTGGTTCCCAATTTAAATATCCATTCCACTTCCCTCTGCTGTAGTTTTTTCTTTAAGTTGCCACCCCTACCCCCCAAAGAGATCTTATCCAGAAAGGTTATATGTATACTGTCAGTTTTGGCATCATGGATTTCTAAGAAATGATTGGCCACGGGTGTGAGGGTCTTGCCCTCCTCCTTGTCCCTCCTGGCCAATTTAATACTAGAGAGGTGTTTTTGGATGCGGACCTTGCCCGCATTCTTGGTCTCACCTATGTAGCGTTTCGGGCAGCCACATTCGAGCATGTATATGATGCCCTCCGACCTACAATTCAAAAAATGTCTAATGGGATACACCCGTTTGGATAGTGGCTCCTTAACATGGTCGTTAGTTATGACCATGGGACATATGTTACAACTGCCACAGGGTCTGGATCCCTTCGGTCTTCCTTTTTCTAGCCAAGTGTGAGGTCTCTTATAGTGGCTGTTACACAATCTATCTCTCAAGCTAGGTGAGCGTCGAGCTGTGAGGCGCGGTCCCCTCTTGACCCACTGTGTCAGGTAGGGATCTGTCTGAAGCACTCCCCAGTGTTTGGTAAGGATACGTCTGATGTTGTTCCAGTCCTTATTATACTCGCTAATAAATCTCACCTCTCCCAGTTCTTGGGCCTTGCTACGTTTGCCTTTTTTATAGTGTAGTAATTCTTCCCTCGGAATGTCCGCAGCTCGTTTCATAGCGGATCTGATGATCTTGCCTGGGTATCCCCGTTTCTTGAACCTGGTTTCCATCTCTTTTACTTCCCTTTTGAAGTCCTCCTCATGTGAACAGTTTCTCCTGGCCCTGAGCATCTGGCCATATGGGATGCCCGTTTTTACTTTCTTCTGGTGAAAACTGTTAAAGTGGAGTAAACTGTTAGTTGCTGTTTCCTTTCGATGGAGTCTTGTACGGATGCTTCCATCCTTCTCTAGATTAATTTCCAAGTCCAGAAAGATGACCTGGTGGTAAGACATGTTGTGGGTCAAAAAGATGTTCAAAGTATTCTTATTCAGTTGTTCAATAAATTCTTGGCCTGATGTTATTGTGCCATGCCAGAGGATAAGTAGGTCATCGATGTACCGGTACCAACCAAGTATGTGTTGGTGGTACCGTTCCATCTCATGCCCCCACACTATCTCCCTCTCCCACCAGCCCAGGAAGAGATTAGCAACTGATGGGGCACACCGTGCCCCCATCGCTACTCCCCTAATTTGTCGGTAGAATCTCTGATCAAAAGTAAACACGTTATGTTTGAGGACAAAATCTAGGAGTGTTACTATAAACTCATGTTCCCTTCTTTTCTCTAATGATTCTGTATCCAGAAAATATTTGGCCGCAAGTTTTGCCATGTCATAGGTAATATTGGTGTATAAGGACTCCACGTCACAAGTGATCAGTATAGTGCCAGTTGGTAGGCTGATTGAATTTAATCTGTTTAAGATGTCTGTTGAGTCCCTGATGTATGAAGCCAAACCTAAGACATGCGGCTGTAATGCCATGTCAATGTATACACATGCGTACTCTGTTAAGCTACCAATCCCTGAGATGATGGGTCTTCCTGGGGGTCTTAGCCTGTTTTTATGTACTTTAGGAAGTACATAAAATGTCGGGGTGCGGGGAAAATCTACTTTCAGATATTCAAAGGTGGTTTTATTAATCACCCCCTCTTCCCAAGATTGTCTCAAGAAAGCCTCATATTCCTGCTGGTACTTTTTAATAGGGTTGTCTGTCAGTCTCTCATATGTTTTTTTATCACCAAGTTGGCGTAGGACTTCTTTCTCATAGTAGTCTCTGGACAGGATCACTATATTCCCCCCCCTTGTCCGCTTCTTTTATAACTATGTCCTCTCTTGCTTCCAAAGCACGAATGGCTTCCATCTCTACACGTGTAAGGTTTCTATCTTTTTGTGTATTTGGGGTTAAATTTTGTATATCCCTACTTACCAAGGTGTAGAACATTTGAATCGCCAGACTGTGGGTCCAAGGGGGGGTAAATGTTGAGGGCTTCCTCAAAGTGGTTCTTACTTCTTTCTCCATAGGATCCTGTTCATCTAGTAGGCTCACTAGATCTTCCAAGGCTCTGCTCTCTTGTTCATCCAAATCAGAGTCAGTTATCCGCTGTTCAGGGTTCAAAAAGAATTTTTTCAGTGATAACCGTCTACAAAACATGAACAGGTCCTTAATAGTTTTGAATTTGTCTAGATTGTTGGTGGGTGAGAAATTTAGTCCTCTTGACAAAACTGATGCCTGAATCTCTGTAATGGGGCTATCTGACAGGTTGATAACTTCTAGTTCTGTACACGGTGCCTTCTGGTGCTGGACCTCTGGCTCGGGGATAACCGTCGTCGTCTCTCCTCCCTGGGCCGTAGCCGTCTGTAGCCCCACGTGTCCTGTCCCCTGCTCTCTATGTGTTTTTCTCCCCTTTTTGTTGTTACGCCCCCTCCTTGGCCGTCTGTATCGCTGCCTGACCCTAAAAAATGATCCTCCATAAGGTAGTCAGAGTATTGGCTTGACATAGAAGAGTCTCTTGAGGGAGAATGTCTGTTAGATGTATCTTTGGGGTGTCTATTGATTCTTGAATTTTGGTGGGCGCCCCTTGGGTTACCATGATGTTTCCACCTATATACATGGTTGTTAACTGCATCAGATCGATCTCTGGACAGTTTATATTTCTTCTTTTCCCTCACCTCTATTTCATATTTTTCCATCTCCCGTGAGGTTGTCATGTTAAATGACTCTATTTGTTCTTTAGATGTTAAAGCCTCCAATTTAGTATACATTTCCTGTAATTCCAGTTTTACTTTTATCAGTAATTTTTTGTCTTCTGCTATTAACATGTCTATGAGGGACATTGAGCACCTTAATAGGTGGGATTCCCATTCTCTTTTAAAATCCTCTGACACTTCCCATGCGGGAAAAATTTGTACCCGCAGTCCCCTTGGTACAAGTTGTTGCTCCTTGTATATCATAAGACTATTAATGTTCCACCACAACCGCAGATACTTTCGCCTTAGTGACTTAATGGACTTGTGTAGTGTCATGTATTCAAGAGAACCTCTATTTTCAGATTCGGCTATTGGGGTACCAATGCCCCTTAATTCTGTCAGGTGTCGTGACCAATCGTTTTCCACTAGTTCAAAATTCATAATGAGCGTGCTTGGGTAAAAACCCACTAAATAGTGGTATCTGGATACTTAACAATAAACTGCTAGGTTACCCCGCACCGCTATATAGTAACCGGTGTGCTGATCAATTACAGGTCTTTACCCCACATGGGGTAAGGCACAAGACTACAAGAAAAATGGGGAGCTCCAGAACAACCCCAGACAATATACCTGTATCAATAGTAGACCGCACCACCAAAAATATTAAAAATAACCCTTTATTTGTGATATGGGTAATTTTACAAAGAGTAGTTCTAATCACACTATAAGTTAAAAACCATTTAAAAACATCAGATCCCCCGGGATATAATAATACACTCTCTAATAAAAATGAATAAGCAAAATATATTTCTCACACAGCATGGATTAGATTAATATAGTACAAACAGTATTTGGCTTAAAAAATAATAAATAATATATGTATGAAAATTTATATGTAATAGATGTGTGCAAAAACAGTGCTAGGAGATACACTAATTAAAATATACGTGCAAAATGTATGGCTAAAGTCTGTGCAATAATATATTACTAAAGTGTCAATCCATAATATCAAGCTAAGGTAAAGTGTCAAGTGCTCTTTGAATGGTGCAGTGGCCCAGTCAGCAAGGCTACGCTATGCTGTACTGTGCCAGTGTGGGAGGCGGGCGGGGCGCGTGGTGGCGTGCGCCGACGTCACGCCACCGGGAGATACGCAAGGAACACAGTTTAAAAGCGGACAATGGCAGCACAAAGAACGAGACGGCCTGAGGAAGTGATCCCGTAGTGATCACGCAACGCGTCGCGCTTCTGTTCGTTAGGATCCCCAGAGGATGACTCCAAGCACCCGGTGATGTACTTTACTAAGTCTTAGTTCTCGCCAGCACACTTTTTGTTTACACTGGCACAGTACAGCATAGCGTAGCCTTGCTGACTGGGCCACTGCACCATTCAAAGAGCACTTGACACTTTACCTTAGCTTGATATTATGGATTGACACTTTAGTAATATATTATTGCACAGACTTTAGCCATACATTTTGCACGTATATTTTAATTAGTGTATCTCCTAGCACTGTTTTTGCACACATCTATTACATATAAATTTTCATACATATATTATTTATTATTTTTTAAGCCAAATACTGTTTGTACTATATTAATCTAATCCATGCTGTGTGAGAAATATATTTTGCTTATTCATTTTTATTAGAGAGTGCATTATTATATCCCGGGGGATCTGATGTTTTTAAATGGTTTTTAACTTATAGTGTGATTAGAACTACTCTTTGTAAAATTACCCATATCACAATTAAAGGGTTATTTTTAATATTTTTGGTGGTGCGGTCTACTATTGATACAGGTATATTGTCTGGGGTTGTTCTGGAGCTCCCCATTTTTCTTGTAGTAATAGTGCGATCATAGGAGAGGGCCAAGGAGAAATTTCTGATTGATTCCTATGGTCACGCAGGACCCCCAGTGTGGCAGCCACTGTTGAGTGGGTTCTCATCTCCAGCATGCGTGTCTCTCTATTCCAGACTGTCGTGTCTAGTGGAGCCGGTGCCAGGGCGAGTTCTAATTGGACCCACATCTTCGTTCCTTTGCAAGTATACCACTCGCATATTCTCTGTAGGTGAGAAGCCACCCAATATGATTTGATGTCTGGCATCGCCATACCCCCCTGGTGTTTGGGTTTACACAATAGCTGCCGTTTGAGTCTTGCCTTCCTTTTTTGCCATATAAACCCCATCAAGATTTTGTCTAGGTCCCTAAAGAAGCGCGTAGGGATGCTAATCGGGAGTGCCTGGAATAGAAACAGCAGCTTTGGCAGAATCGACATTTTAATTATATTTACCCTGACCATCCATGAGAAGGTAGGAGTATCCCATCTATCCAAATCTGCTCTTATTCTCTGGGACAAGGGCAGGAAATTCAAGGCCAGAACCCTTGACAACTGGCTGGGCAACTGAGTGCCTAGATACGTTATCGAGGTCCTAGCCCACTTAAATGAGAATGTCTGTTGAATATTCCTGGCCACGTCTCCTTGGAGCGTTATATTTAGCGCTTCGGACTTTTCAAAATTGAGGATAGCCTGCCGAAGAGTTCAAACTCTTTCATTAGGACCGGCACAGGGTTCCGTTGTGGATCGGCACCGGGGCAGAGAGATGTCCATTTATCTTAACTCTAGCGGAGGGCACTGTGTACAGGGCTTTCGATATGTTTCCTCATATTGGCACCCAGGCCCACATGTCTGAGGGTCTCCTTCAAGAAGGGCCAGCTCACCCTGTCAAAGGCCTTTTCCGCGTCTGTGGATAAGAGCATCATAGGTATGCCAGAGTTTTGCGCCGTGTATATTGCGTTGAGTGCACGTACCACATTGTCCCTGGCCTCCCTTCCCAACACGAAACCACCTGGACCACTACTGGGGCCAGTCTATTGGCCAAGATTTTGGCATATAGCTTCAGGTCCACGTTGAGGAGGGAGATGAGGCGGTAGGTCTTACATGACAGTGGGTCCTTTCCTGGTTTATGTAGGATAAAAATGTGTGCCTCCAGATCCCTGCCTGAGAATGAGCCCGGCGCCCCTGGGTCTGTAATTGAGTTCCAGGCCTTTACCATACGTGGGCCTAGTAATGAAACAAATGTTTTATAGTACTTAACGGAGTACCCATCCGGCCCTGAGGCTTTCCCCAACGGAGTCTGCTTGATCGCCTCTAGTAATTCTTCCATCCCAATGGGGCCCTCCAGAGATGCTGCAACCTCTTCTGCGATTGTTGGCATGCCGGAGCCCCCTATGTACTCCTCCATTCTACCTGGGCGTCTCCGCGCCGCCGATTCCGCCCCAAGACAGTACAGGTCCGAATAATAAGATCTGAAAGTTTCTGCTATCCCCTCTGTGGTATGCTGTGCCTGTTGGGAGCTGTCCAGTATCTCGTCTATGAAGTTCTGGGATTGCTGTTGTCTAAGAGCCCTGGCCAAAAGCGCACTACTCTTATTGCCATACTCGTAATATGTGCGCTTGCATCTCCTAATGACATGTTTGGCCTTTTGTCTCAGTAGGGCATTGAGAGCCTCCCTAGCCTGGGTCAGCTCTCCGAGCACTCTTGTTGCCTCGGACTGTTTATGGGACAACTCCAGGCCCTTGACCTTCTCCGTGAGCTTCGCTAGTTGGGTTAACCTTTCTTTTTTAAGCCTTGCCCCGTGACTTATCGGGAGTCCCCTTATCACACTTTTATGTGCCTCCCATAGTGTCAGTGGTGAGACCTCACCATTGTCATTGACTTTAAAGTAAGCTTCTAGGCCCTCCCTTATGTCTTGAGTCACAACTGCATCTTGAAGGAGAGATTCGTTTAGTCTCCAAGATGCGGGGGCGGGGGTCTGTCTAAACACCGGGGCATGATCAGAGAAGGAGGTAGGGTAAATCCCGTCTCCGGTAGCTAGGCTCAGTAGGCTGTGTGAAATCCAGATATAGTCCAGCCTGGAGCATGTCCCATGGACATTTGGATAGAAGGAATAATCTCATGTCCTAGGGTTTCTAACGCGCCACGCGTCCACCAGCTGCATACCGTGCAGTCTCTTTTTCAGAGATCTCAGGGCCAATTGGGAGATCGCTGACCTGCCCGCTGAGGAGTCTAGTAAGGGCTCTATAGTTAGGTTAAAGTCCCCCCCCCTATTATTACTTCTCCCTCCATAAACTTTTCTATCCTATTCAGCGTGTGCCTTAGGAATTGGGTCTGACCTTGATTTGGTACGTATATTGAAGCCAACGTATACATTTTTTGGTTAATCAGCCCTTTAGCTAATACCACCCTTCCAGATTCCTCTTGCCAGACCTCTTTAGATACGTAGGGTATGTCTCTTGCAATCATGATCGCTACTCCCTTCTTTTTGGAATCTGCCGCGCAGCTGGTGAACACGTGTGGGAACTGTTTACTACAGAGTCTAGGAGCCGCATCTCTTTTGAAATGTGTCTCCTGTAGGAAAACAACCTTCGCTTTACATCTTTTTAACTCTCTTCTCTGGTGTGTTAAGTCCCTTCACATTCAGAGTGACAATTTTTATGGGACCCATGTTGGCCAAAATACCCAGGGGGAGGTATAGGTTTCCAGATGCCACTGATCAGTAGTGCCACTTATCCCGTATCCAGTCCCACACACCAACAGTAGGAGGATGGGTAGGTAGGGGCTAGTGGGGGGGTGAGTGTCGAAGGGGGAAATACTGTGCCCTGAGGGACAGTGGGTAAGGGTTTGGGGAGGTATACACAAAAAACAGGGTGAATTAAGGACTAGCAAGTAGTCCGCCGGCTACCCGCCAAAAAGTGGGGTCCGGATATGGTGCCTTTTTGTTAAGCACTAAGCGGAGAGGGCTACAAGGTAAGTCCCTCGTCCTCGGGCTGGTATGCCCTGTGCTAGGTCCATTCCCATCTGAGGGAGGCCAAGAAGCTTCCCCAGAGGGGTGCACCAGGTGTTGGGGGGGTTGGAAGACTAGGCTTACGTACAAAAGGTTGGGAGCTGCACCCTGATTGTAGTTCCCCAGCGAGGCATGCACCAGCAGAGACACCCCGTGAGCTATAGCTCCACTGCATATGGGCAGGGGACGTGGACCGACAGGGGCCCATAGGGGGCACCAACTCACGCATTAAGTTAACATAGTTAATTCTAAGCAAAAGACTCTAACATTTGCAAATAAATCAACAACAGTAACAAGCGAAACCAGATAAAGGCAGGGGGTCCGGGCCCAAGCCCAGCGGCCAGGTCAAAGACCGAAGTGGGGGCGGATCCCAGTGTCCCAAGGCCCCCAGCCCCCCCGCACCGGGCCCCCCCGCCCGCCACCGGATCAAATGTTGGCAGGGGCAGCACTGATTAGTGTTATGTGGCCGGGCCCGGTGGCGGCCGGGGGCACCGCGGGCCTTCATCTTCTGCGGCCCCTCATGCCTCTTCTTTCTCCTCTGGGGCCTCGTCCCGGGCGTTGCGGCATTTGACCATTGTAAATGGCCAGGTCAGGGACTGTCCAGTCCGGGACATCCACGTTTTCAGCTTCCAGGAAGTGGAATAAGTCCGGCAGTTGGCTAGGTGACCTGAGGGCAAAGAAGCCTCCCCCCCTTCCAGACCAGGAGCTGGAAAGGGTACCCCATCTATAAGATGCTCCCTGCCTCTGGATGGTTTCCAGCAGGGGCCTTAGGAGCTTTCTCATCTGAAGTGTCCTTCTTGAGAGATCCTGAAGTATGATCACTTGTGCACCTTTGCAACGGACCAGACCTTTCACCCAGGCACGTCGGAGTAGATCTTCTTTTATTTTAAAGAAATGAACTCTGCATATGATATCTCTAGGCCGGTTCGGATCCTGTGGCTGGGGGCCCAAGGCTCTGTGCACTCGGTCCAGTTCTATGTGGTTTGTACTGGGGAGTTCAAGGAGTTAGTTGAAGACAGAGATGACCACCTCCGACAGATCCCGCGACTCGACCGACTCAGGAACTCCCTGGAGGCGCAGGCTATTCCTGCGGCTCCTGTTCTCCATATCGTCTTGGGCCAGGGCCAGGTTGGCTACGAGGCGTCCATTCCAATCCTGTTGCTGCTCCAACTCCGTCACGCGCGTCTCCAGGGCTCTATGCGAGGCTTCTACCCCATCCATCCTCTCCGTAATTTCTGCCCTGCAGGGCCGCCAACTCTCTCTTGATGGTGCCCTTCATTCTGGAGACGTATCCGGCAAAGTCCCCACGCGTTGGAAGCCCGTGTAGGGCCTCCTTGATATTGACTCTTACTGCCTCCGCAATAGAGTGTGATAGTAGATCCAGAGGTAGAGCAGCCAGCGAACTCCGCAGGTGAAAGCGCTCAAAGTTAACATAGTTAATTCTAAGCAAAAGACTCTAACATTTGCAAATAAATCAACAACAGTAACAAGCGAAACCAGATAAAGGCAGGGGGTCCGGGCCCAAGCCCAGCGGCCAGGTCAAAGACCGAAGTGGGGGCGGATCCCAGTGTCCCAAGGCCCCCAGCCCCCCCGCACCGGGCCCCCCCGCCCGCCACCGGATCAAATGTTGGCAGGGGCAGCACTGATTAGTGTTATGTGGCCGGGCCCGGTGGCGGCCGGGGGCACCGCGGGCCTTCATCTTCTGCGGCCCCTCATGCCTCTTCTTTCTCCTCTGGGGCCTCGTCCCGGGCGTTGCGGCATTTGACCATTGTAAATGGCCAGGTCAGGGACTGTCCAGTCCGGGACATCCACGTTTTCAGCTTCCAGGAAGTGGAATAAGTCCGGCAGTTGGCTAGGTGACCTGAGGGCAAAGAAGCCTCCCCCCCTTCCAGAACAGGAGCTGGAAAGGGTACCCCATCTATAAGATGCCCCCTGCCTCTGGATGGTTTCCAGCAGGGGCCTTAGGAGCTTTCTCATCTGAAGTGTCCTTCTTGAGAGATCCTGAAGTATGATCACTTGTGCACCTTTGCAACGGACCAGACCTTTCACCCAGGCACGTCGGAGTAGATCTTCTTTTATTTTAAAGAAATGAACTCTGCATATGATGTCTCTAGGCCGGTTCGGATCCTGTGGCTGGGGGCCCAAGGCTCTGTGCACTCGGTCCAGTTCTATGTGGTTTGTACTGGGGAGTTCAAGGAGTTAGTTGAAGACAGAGATGACCACCTCCGACAGATCCCGCGACTCGACCGACTCAGGAACTCCCTGGAGGCGCAGGCTATTCCTGCGGCTCCTGTTCTCCATATCGTCTTGGGCCAGGGCCAGGTTGGCTACGAGGCGTCCATTCCAATCCTGTTGCTGCTCCAACTCCGTCACGCGCGTCTCCAGGGCTCTATGCGAGGCTTCTACCCCATCCATCCTCTCCGTAATTTCTGCCCTGCAGGGCCGCCAACTCTCTCTTGATGGTGCCCTTCATTCTGGAGACGTATCCGTCAAAGTCCCCACGCGTTGGAAGCCCGTGTAGGGCCTCCTTGATATTGACTCTTACTGCCTCCGCAATAGAGTGTGATAGTAGATCCAGAGGTAGAGCAGCCAGCGAACTCCGCAGGTGAAAGCGCTCAATGTCGCACGTGGCATGTTGTGGTGGGATCGGAACAGACGCTTCTGGAAGTCTTCTCCCCAATGGAGCTGGGTCTGGGGCTGTATGTGAAACCGGGTGTTTGCTCCCCCTCTGGATCCCTTGTGCTGAGAGGTCAGAGTCCTCCCTCCAGATGCCGCACAGGGCGGAGGATGCCCCCTGGATCGTCGGCTCCCCCATGGGACTGCCGGGCGGGGACTCTGGTTGGCACTGCCATGAAGGTTGGGGACTCAGTGGTGGTGATGGGGTGCCGCTAGAGAGCTGGCGTTGGATAGAGGCCCCGTGATATGCGGTGAGGCGCAGCTCCGCCCCTGCGATTGTAAGGTCGGGATTCCCTTTAATAGGCCCAGTGGAGGGGAGTCTGGGCTGTATAGACTCCCATGCATGGGTCCCTCGTGGTGTCGCTCTGTCAATTGTGCGGCGGATGTACTGGCGCGGGGTGCTGTGTCACCTCCTTCCTCATCTGTAACTCCCCCTGTCTGGCTTGGTGGTGAGCTGAGCGGGACCTTTGCCACTTTGGTACGGGGACTGGCCGGGGGAGATCGGGAAGCGAGAATAACCTCGGCCCCGCCGGGTGTTCCCCCCCGTCCGTCTGCCCCGCGGTGTACCTCCTCTGTTGCCGTCAGCCGTGGTCTTTGATACCGCCGCCGCTCTGCCTCCGCATCTTTCTCCGTGAGCGGGCAGCTCCGCAGCAGTAGCTCGTGTGCGGCCGGAGTCTTCAGTCTGCAGCACCGCGATCTCGCGCCCACGTGTGTACGCCTCCTCTCTTGCCGCCGCAGGCGATCTTCCTCGCAGCCGGCTCTCCGCCCGTGATGCCTCTGGGCTGGAACAAAGCAAGTATCGTCTGTGTCCTGCCTCTCCTCGGTGCTCCCCACTGTTTCCCCCGTCTGGGCATGTGGATTGGGGGTCCTGCCAGCTCTTTCTACCTCGGCTCTGCTTGTTCTGGGTACGGAGCTCCTTCCCAGCGTGTCTCTACTCCGCCATGTCAAGCCACGCCGACTTATTGTAGATTTTGATATATGTATCGCCATTTTATTGGTGATCCGCTGCTTGATTGGAAACTTGTTTTATTGAGTGGTATAGTACCATTCTTGCAAAAGATCTCATTTGAAAAACATTATTTAGTGTACAAGTCATTCCATTTACTTAAAGACTAATAATGTGTAAGGTCCTTACCTTCTTCTACCTCTCCACGACGGCGCCCGGCTCCGGTCTTCCGGCAGCCGCGCTGGGCGGCCGCCTCCACCTCCCGCTCTGAAGCCTCGGTCTCCGCCTGGGGTCGGCGACGTCACGGGGGCTCCCTTTACTTCGGCGGGTGGCTCCCCCGCCTCTTCAGCCGGCACGGCGTCCCCTCTCCTCTCGGGGAGCGTGCCCGGCCAGTCACGCGCGCAAGCACGTTCTCTATATGCCCCCCGGCGGCGCTGCTCCCAGCGCATTCGCCGGGGGCAAGTGTAAATGGACCAGTTAGGTCCTGAGGCTGGTTGAGGATTAACCCAGGAACTGGTCAGCCTGACTGGCCAGGGCGGTCCAGTCCCTGGGGCTGATCCTATAGGGAGCCAGTTCCTAGTTACACCAATCACCCTCACTGTTGCACCAATCACCACATTCCCCTTCCCATTGGTCAGCTCTCCTTTAAATATGTTCCTGCCCAATCCACCAGTGCCCGTTATAGCCATTATTAGCTTGGGTGTGCTGTTGGATTTTCATTTAGTGTGTTTTGATCCGGCTCTGTCTTTGACCATTCCTGCCCGCACCGACCATCTGCCTGTCTGACCTCGTCTCTGCCTTACCCCTTTGATACTGCGCTTTGGTGACCACCTGGCTTTTGACCCCTGCCTGTCTTGACCATTCTCCGTCTAACCCCTTGGATACCGTGCCCTGTGACCACCCGGCTTTGTCCCCTGCTCGTCTCGACCATTCTTGCCTAACTTGCTGGACTCAACGTTTCGGACTCAGCCCGCTTGAACTTCCGTTTTGGGATACCCTGCCGTTTGCCTATCTTCACCATAAGCCAGCAATCTTTGCGCCAGTAAGTCCTGGGGGCAACCGAGTCTGGAGAGGCATAACCCGTGTCTCCAGAAAGCGGGGGCTTGTCTATAGGCACAAGAGGCGGGGGAGATTGTGGATTGCTTGGCTTATGAAAGAAGGGTGTCCGGCGATCCCTGACATAATGTGTATTGAAGCACGATTTTGTCTTTTCAGGCCAGAACTGCCTAGCAACAGCATCTGTTTATTATATATATGGTAAACCTATGTATATGTGACATTAGAGTAAAAGGAAACTGCGCAACACCATTTCTCCTTCGGTTTACATATTTCATTTAATATTCTTCCCATGATTCGCATGGTGTATTAATTTCAATATACAGTGCTATTATTCACATTATTTACATAACATATTATTTACATCACTGTAATATTGAGCAAATCAAGATGTTATGGATGAATTACATTGTGTGGCATATATAATATAGATTTATACGATCTATGTTTCTCGTTACTACTTGCTATGGCCTTTTTATTCATCTAGGGTCTCCCTGCATCTGTTTACTGACCCACTATATCTTGTTGATTTTCTACTACATTTCATATTTATCTGGTCAGAGATAGGAGGCAAAGCTTAGCATTTCATTAAGACCGGGGTAGCGATATGCCCCCAGTCTATAGATCCACCTTGTTTCTAGCTGGAGAGTTGTTTTTTCAATGTCGCCTCCACGACTAGAGGGGTGTATCCTGTCTAATCCCTGTACTTGGAGGAAACTCGGGTCTTTGTTGTGACATCTAAGAAAATGACGGCATATTGGGGTCTTTAGAGACCCTATTTTTATGTTGTATTGATGTTCATAAGTTCTTTTTTTCAAAGAGCAATTTGTTTTCCCTACGGAAAAGCATCCACAGGTGCAGGTTAACAAGTAGATCACATTCACTGTGTTACAGTTAATTAAATGCTATATTTTGTAGGGTCCTCTATCCCCTATTACTGCTGATGAACCCGCTTTTATGTACCTGCACATAGTACATCTCCCACATTGGTATGTGCCTTTGATCTTACAGCACTCTTTTTTTCGATTATGTTCATAATGACTGTGTACCAAGGTATCCCTAAGGTTTTTCGATTATCTATATATAATCCTCTGTGTTTTGGGCAAAAAAGTATGTAAGTGTCGGTCATTTATTAAAATTGGCCAGTGGGTTTGTAGTATTTGTTGTACCTGATTATGTGCTTCGGTATAGGTCATAATGAAAGCCAGGAAAACCAGAGACCGCACCAAACAATCTGTATAGCTATATAGAAGTGTGCTACACTGGGGAATGGTATGCAATAAAGCCAGTAATTAATCCATACGGGGATCCCACAAATCCCCAAAGAACCACCCCCACAAAATCAGTGGCACCACTATTTGTATCAAAAAGAATATATGCAATTTTTATTAACACATCTATTTACACTACACAATTAAGACACATTAAAAACATATAACAATGTAACAGAGGGGGGGGGGGATGTACACTGGGATGTAACAAATAGCAGCTAAATTTCCTGCTTCAAGCAATTAAATATGGATGCCTCTTAGATTAGTTCTACAATTGAGCATTTTTTGCACACTGTGTGAGGGATATTAGAGATTACATTCACTTCATATGGTTTTGCTGGATTATGAATTGTGCACTTTATTACCAGCCTGATAAATGGACAGAGTCTGCATCCATATTTAATTGCTTGAAGCAGAAAATTTAGCTGCTATTTGTTACATCCCAGTGTACATTCCTCCCCCCCCCCCCCGTTACAATGTTATATGTTTTTTAATGGCTTTTAATGTGTCTTAATTGTGTAGTGTAAATAGATGTGTTAATAAAAATTGCATATATTCTTTTTGATACAAATAGTGGTGCCACTGATTTTGTGGGGGTGGTTCTTTGGGGATTTGTGGGATCCCCGTATGGATTAATAGGTCATAATGAAAGCGGGTCCTGGTGTCTCCTTATTGTTTTTAGGTTTATAGAGAAGTCTCTGCCTATCCATACTTTTTGCCTTTTTGTAGGCTGATCTTAAACTTTGTCTTTATAACCCCTCTCTTTTAATCTGATTCTTATCCTTGCTGCTTCTCTTTCAAAGAGATCCATCGTTGCGCAATTGCGCCTCGCACAAATGAGTTCCCCATAAAGGATACTCTTCAAAAGGTGTGCTGGGTGCGAGCTGCTAGCAACATATTATTTGCGGAAGTCTCCTTGCGATATAAATTTGTGGTTATATGACCATCTTTTATAATCTCCAAATCCAGGAAAGTGATCTTGTGTTGATCATAGCTACACGTGAATTTGAGATTAAATTTGTTATCATTTAGTTTCTCCGCAAATCTCTCCAGTTCCTGCCTCGGCCCCTTCCAGATGACCAGAATGTCATCTATGTACCTGTGCCATGCTGCCACATGGCACAGGTACTGGGCCATCTCGTCCTCATCCCACAAATCCCTCTCCCACCACCCCAGATACAGGTTCGCAAACAATGGGGCACAAGTCGTCCCCATCGCCGTCCCCTGTATCTGGTGGTAGAGCTGACCCTTGTAGAGAGAGGTTGTGGGTGAGGATGAAATTGAGGAGCTGAAGCAGCAACAGGTTATGATTATGTTGGGAAATATCAAGTTCATTCAAAAATGATTCCACTGCTCTTATCCCCATTTTGTGCGGAATGCTCGAATATAGGGCCTCCACGTCCAGAGTCACCAGGGTAGACTCGGTGCTCACCCACAGGTCGTCAAGGATTCTCAGGATATGTCTCGAGTCCTTGACGTAAGATGGTAGGCTTGTGACAAGAGGCTGGAGGTGATGATCCACATAACAGCTGGCCTTTTCCGTCAGAGCCCCCATGCCCAACACAATTGGACGCCCAGGTGGAACCGTAAGTGACTTATGCACTTTGGGAAGTGCATAAAACGTTGGAATCTTCGGGCATGGGGACTCCAGGAAGCCAGCCGTCTTTGGGTTAGTCACCCCCTCCTCTCTGGCCTGGTGGATGAGCTGGTGGTATTCTCGGTCGTCCCTGGCGAGTCTGGACATGGAGGCCCGGGTATACCACTCCCTGTTGTTTAAAATATCCATGCACATCCTCTCGTATTGCTCTGCAGACATGACCACAATGTTGCCACCCTTGTCCGCGGGTTTGATTATCAAATCATGGTTGTCTTCAAGTTCCCTCACGGCTAACTGAAGTTGTTTACTAATGTTCGGATGGTATTCCAGTTGTTTAGGTAGGCGTTCCAAATCAGCCATTATTAGATCTACAAAGGTGGCAACATTGTGGTTCATGCTCAGAGCAGGGAAGAAAGTGGAGGGTTTTCTAAATTTGGTTTCATTAGTACTGCTAATGGTGTAGCCTGCCACTTCCAAGCCAAGTTCCTCAATGTCTTTCTCTAGCTGTGCATTATGAACATAATCGAAAAAAGAGTGCTGTAAGATCAAAGGCACATACCGATGTGGGGGATGTACTATGTGCAGGTACATAATAGCGGGTTCATCAGCAGTAATAGGGGATAGAGGACCCTACAAAATACAGCATTTTATTAACTGTAACACGGTGAATGTGATCTACTTGTTAACCTGCACCTGTGGATGCTTTTACGTAGGGAAAACAAATCGCTCTTTGAAAAAAAGAACTTATTAAATATCAATACAACATAAAAGCCGACATTTTCTTAGATTTCACAACAAAGACCCGAGTTTCCTCCAAGTACAGGGATTAGACAGGATACACCCCTCTAGTCGTGGAGGCGACATTGAAAAAATTACTCTCCAGCTAGAAACAAGGTGGATCTATAGGCTGGGGGCATATCGCTACCCCGGTCTTAATGAAATGCTAAGCTTTGCCTCCTATCTCTGACCAGATAAATATGAAATGTAGTAGAAAATCAACAAGATATAGTGGGTCAGTAAACAGATGCAGGGAGACCCTAGATGAATAAAAAGGCCATAGCAAGTAGTAATGAAAAACATAGATCGTATAAATCTATATTATAGATGCCACACAATGTAATTCATCCATAACATCTTGATTTGCTCAATATTACAGTGATGTAAATAATATGTTATGTAAATAATGTGAATAATAGCACTGTATATTGTAATTAATACACCATGCGAATCATGGGAAGAATATTAAATGATATATGTACACCGAAGGAGAAATGGTGTTGCACAGTTTCCTTTTACTCTAATGTCACATATACATAGGTTTACCATATATATAATAAACAGATGCTGTTGCTAGGCAGTTCTGGCCTGAAAAGACAAAATCGTGCTTTAATACACATTATTAGTCTTTAAGGTAATGGAATGACTTGTATGCTAAATAATGTTTTTCAAATTAGATCTTTTGCAAGAATGGTACTATACCACTCAATAAAACAAGTTTTCAATCAAGCAGCGGATCGCCAATAAAATGGCACCACATGAGACACATATATCAAAATCTACAATAAGATGGCGGATCGCCAACAAAATGGCGCCACCTTGGTAGACATACAGGCCAGACCAGCGACGCGTCGCGTCCCTTCCGGCGGAAGCCAGGAGTGAGAGCAGACGCGCACCAGTCTATCTGTGCGCATAGAGAGCGTCGCTGGCGCGGCGGTGAGTGAGTATTCCGTGTATCTCTCCAAACGCCAACGAAACTGGAAAACCTAAGGGAGCCCATATGGGACAGTGCTGCCCAGACCACTACTAAAGACAGCATTACGGATCGTGATCCGCCGCCGCGGCTGCGTAGCACAGCTTCTTACTCTTACAGGTACCATGATCATCATATTATTATACCTGCACTCCTATATGGAGAAGGCATAAGGACCTTATTAGCAATAATAGAACTAAGGGGCATTTTTTAGCCCGCTCTGCTCTTCACAGACTATTACAAGGGCGGAAATAACATTGAAGAATCCCTAAATAGGGACCTGTTAGACACTCCTAAACATTGAGGAATCCCTAAATAGGGACCAGCTGGACACTCTTGGGGAAACATTGGGACCAGGTACATTTTGTGATTATTAGTGCAATATGCTACATTTTTGATATAGCCAGGAATTTATGAGATTAACATATAAACTAATAATCTTTACAAGGCATAAAGAGGGAAAGTGGCGCATCACCAACTCTCCTTGGGGAAATGAGAAGGTGTACATAAATGAAATGACTCTATGAAGGAGTAACCACAAAAAGGTACTTAAATGAATCTAAATTGGCTCCTACCTATTTCCTAATGTTACATGTTTAACAATTAACATACTAACTATGCTAACAAGGAATGTTTGTCTATTATATGTATAGGGCATTGAGGAAGCCAAACTAGGTGAAACATGTCACATGTCTGCCCATATGCCTCCAGAGGAGATGATGGAATTTAGACATATACATATATAAGAGTCTTTATTATGACAGTAATGTATTGCAAGTACAAAAATGCCAGTGATGTGATTTGTAACATATATTTTTAGAAAAATACAAGAAGGTGTGGTCATAGTTCAAAGCCTAGAAAAACCCAGAGGGGACCTAGCCCTGGGCAAAATGGTGTGTATTAGAAGAGGATTGATTGACTTCCAGAAAAAGTTATGGGTAATGCATGGTTACTATCTCTGCTTGTATTTTTTAAATGAGGTTCCATCCCTACATTTCCATACATATCTAGACTTTTTGAGTCAATTATTCCAACATCTCAAACCTTCCTGAAGACAGATTCACTAAAGCTGTAGTGTAGTCTAATAAAATGTAAAGCAGACTAAAACCCTCATGCTCCAGCCCTGGAGTCTAGCAGTCTTGAATGTTAGCTGACAGGGCCCATGCAGGCTGGAGGAAAAGGGGATGCTGCTGAGGATCAATGTGAGTAAAACGGGAAATCAGGGGATTTGACTTTGCGGAGCATCCCAATTCACAATTGCAATATCTCTTGCATCTCACATCACATTGTGCATGTGTCAAGCCTTACATGTGAGCTGCGGCCCCCATTCATAAAGCTCAGATTGTAAACAATTGACTCTAATATCTCCTTGAATGCCCCCCAAGTTATGTAAACAATTTTACTCCTGAATAACTAAAATTATAATATTATATATATATTTATCCTGCCCGGCTCGACTAAAATAGGCAAACAAATATATTATTATCTGGCCAATGATAACACAATGGATACACGCAAAAGACTGTAGATTCTTTGGACTACTGGTATATACGAAGGACACTGAGACAAGCAGTAAATAAAGAGATATATTGTTGATGAAATAACGCAAAATGCAATAAAATCTTACAACAAAATACAACACGCTATGATCAGAGTTCTGAGACTGGCATACATACAGTATATGCAATGATTAAGGCAATTACCTGACCAGCAACTCATACCATTACCATCCTGACCTGGGAAACCACCAGCCGACCGTCAAGCTGGCAGCCTTCTGTCCCCTAGCTCTTCCCCACCCCCCCTCCTAAGGCTCCCCCAGTTATACACAGAAAAACCTTTGATCTCCAGACCTGTCTTGCTGGACACTCCAGTGGGCAAGTATTGCAATTTCCCAGCCCGTGAAATTGGATTTGAACATCTCTCTCTCCAACCTGAATTGAAACCTGTTTTGTTATTAGGGTGGGACAGAGGAATGAGGGCTGACCAGCCTCTAGGCTTGAGAGGGACCAAGGCCTGCAAGGTCACATGCAATTGATTATACATACAGAAATAGATTAAAACATTACACACTATTTAAAACATTAAACACAATATTTTAACAATATTCATTTTCCATAAAGGACCATTATTTACAAGATGGTGGGGAGGACCAGTGGAGGAGTGACAGCAATGATGAGCAGTGGAGAAGGTGGCAAGGATTAGAGGATAATTTGTGGCAGTGAGGATGGGAGGGACCTCAGCAGCAGAGGAGTACCCATCAATAGAGCTGTGTTGTGCATGCTCAAATTAAAATTATACTAAAGGCACATTTATGTACACCTTCTCATTTCCCCAAGGAGAGTTGGTGATGCGCCACTTTCCCTTTTATGCCTTGTCACATTGTCTCAGGCTACACTTTGCAATGCCCCAAGCATCCATCCATTTTCAAAAAGACCCTGTAGATCCTAAGTTATTTGTAAAAGTAATAAAGCATTGGAGATGCAGAGAAAAAAATGAGGAGACTGGGTGTGGCAACAGCAATGCTGATGTAAGCACACTGTGATGAGTGTGAGAGGACGGAGGAGGACAGGGTTTCAGAGCTACAGAGAGAGGCAGGCAATCCGGATGTTTGGCCAGGGAATGTGGGTGTTTCTGTTCTTGGTCCACTGAAGGTTGATTGATGGCCCAGGACAGAGGGGGTGGATACGGAAAGCAGAGTAAGGAAGTGATTTTGCTCACTAAGGAGATAGACAGAGAAGGTAGCAGAGCACTGAAGCCACTCAATGAAAGGTAAACTACTGATATTTATTTTTTGACTTGCCACTTTAAGGGTACATTCACACCTGTCTAGTCGCATATGCGGCCTGCATTTTGCAGCAGAAATTCAGTTTTGCGTTTTTATTTGTGTCCGTGTCTGTGTGTTTTAATATCCCTGTTCTAAGGGGTGCATTTGTGGCCAGGACGCAGCAGGCAGGACTTTTTGCAGCCGCATTTACCCCCTCTCTACCGCACTGGAGAACTGTGAAAGGGGCCATAGTGGTGCCATTGATGGATATTTCTTGCGGTACCACTGAATTGCAGAAGCACATGCGGTACATTTGTGTGCGAGGGTTAAGGGTGTCCATGGCATGGAGCAGATTTTTTTAATGGGCAGTTTTTTTAATGAGGCACCCACTTGCACATTTCCCAAGCTCCCCACTGTCTCACTGCACAAACAAGGACAACAATATGGCACTTACACCACAGCAGACCACAATGTAAGGGGGCCTCCACAAACTTGACTTGGGGACCCATTGGGAGCAATTGTTAAATAAACCTTAAAGTGGACAACACTGGACTAAGAGTCTTGAAGAAGAACTCTAGGGCCAATAAAATACCCACCAGTTTGGGATGCCCTACTGCACGAAACCCCAATGGTCTCCTGTTAGACATCAGACATTTTTGGTAATACCATGGCAGTGGTATCTCCTGAATTTCTCTACAGCTATGCGCAGCTATGCCAGCCACAACAAATAGGCATTTATCTTATATCCCCAACAGCAGCTCCTGGCTTGTCTGACCCTCAGAAACCACCTGGTTTCTGTGAACGAGGGGCACTGCTAGCATGTGCTTCAGAATTCTTTGGAACATGACTGATGCCCCCCCCCCCAATCACAGTGTCTGTGGAAAACCCCTTAATTCATTGCAATGGAGGGGGCATGCCAGCCACTGCATTGTCATGCTCCCTTGGGGGATGTGAGAGACGGGGCAGCGTGCAAGGACACAGAGAGGCCTGTTCTCAAAAACCAGGACTCTCCGGAGAAGGTAAGTGCCCTTTTTCTTTGTTAGGGGTTCTAGGTGTCCTGCCCAAAATCTAGCCTTGGTTATGCACCCTGGGTGGATATGGTCCTGGGGATCCTCTGAGCTGGGCCTGGAGTAGATGCTCTATTGGCCCTGGTGGCATGTGATATTACATGCTGCAAAGGGACCACTGAGAGAGGAATTTCACTCTCCTTGGTGTTGTTCCTCTCAGGTGGGGCATCCCTATTCCGTGTGTATCCCTGGTTAGCTCAGGGAACTCGCCTTCCTGGTGTTCCCACAACGCAGGCATGGCTGAAACCGAGCGTGCTCAGTCATGCTGAGCAGCCAAATGAAACCAAGCAGAGCCAAGTGCGCTGCCGGGTGCATCCCTGCTCAGCTTCTAGCTGTGGGCATGCCTGCTCCGCCCATTCAGAAAGCATACCTACCAGCTTTTCAGGGTGGGAAAGAGGGACATTTGTTAAGTTAAGCCATGCCCCCTCATTGAGGGATGGATAGGAGATAAGATGTAACAGCTACAACAATATAAACACTTTAAATAGGAAAATGAATCATTTATTGATACACATCTTCATGTTACACCTCAAAGAGGAACAAATAAGAACAATAAGGGACATAGGGACATGAACTCAAAAGAGGGACAGTCCCTCCAAATCATGGACACTTGGGAGGTATGAGAAAGGCCTGGCGCATGTACGCGCACAGCTAGAGGTGAATAGAGATGTGGCCGAGACAGTGATGGCTTTCTGGAGCAGGTAAGTGGAATAGGTCATCCAGGGGGTTTCGCACAGCAGGGCATACTAAGTAACAGGGCTTAGGAGACCCTGGAGGCTTTCAGACTTCAAGGCCTCTGAAGTCCCTCTTTAAACCGGACCAACAGCCTGACACATTTGGAAAAGAAAGGTAGCGGCCATTTTGGAGCTTCCTCTCCCAGCATCACAGCCATGATGCTGCCTGGATTCATCTGATATAACTGACAATGTACAGTAACAGGAAGTCCAGCAGCACTTCCTGTTTGCAAATGCATGAGCCGCCATTTTGTTTCAAAAACTTGCTACAGCAAGAGTTAGAAAAAGGGTAAATGAATTTTTATGTGCAGCAATGTAAATTGTCCTGGGGAGGGTTGCATATGATCACTGTTTGTTGTGTTGGTCTGCTTTAACTGAGATGGTGGCAAGGGGGAGTAGATCTCTGCGCGAAGTTTTTTTCTTTTAGTTGCCTAAACTGTCCCATTAAAGTGGACCAAAACCAAGCGCGATTGGCACGGGAATGTATAAGATTCCCGGGCCGATTGATTCCCTCCCTCAGGGCATCCTAAATTGGGATGCCCTGCTGTGTAATACCCCCCTTGTCGCCCCGTTCACTTACCTTGCTTCCCAGTCCAACGGCGCATGCACGAGCCGCATCCCCGCTATCCCTATAGCAGGGTGTGTGCCCGCACCAGGAATTTGTGAATGGCCGCTCGGTGGATGTGGCTGCCAGCGCGCTCGGTGCTGCTGGCCTTAGACGCTGTCTTAGATGGCGTGACGTCAGTGGCTCCGAGTGCGCTGATTGGACAAGCGGCTGCGCATGGCAGGACCGGGAAAAGAGGAGTGAGTTCGGGCAATCTGGGGGGGTTCACACAGCGGGGCCTGGTGGAAAGGACCAAAACACAGGATTTTGACTATTTAAGTCATTTTTGACTGTTGGTCTGCTTTAAAGCGGACCTTCACCCTGAATAAGAGCCTATCTTATATGTTATGTTACATTAAAAATCATCCTACCTGCACCTACTGTATATTAGGAGTCTTTAAACATCCAAGATGGTGGCTCATGGAACATCAGGCAGCCTGCTAACAGGAAGTGCCTTCTGACTGTATCGCTCTGCATTCTGGGATTGCTGACCTTTTCCTGACCCCAGCTCTACTCTGTCTGAGCAAAGCACAGCTATATTCCCACTCCCTGCACTTTATCCTGCTCTCCTCTCCTCAGTATGTGATGCTTCTGAGCCAAGACGGCGGCACTCGTATCCTAGAGTCTTGAACAGAGTTGCAGCCCAGTGGGGGAAAGAATAATAATAAAGTGATTAAAAACTTGAAATATATTAATTTTAGATGTTGGGGAAAAGTTTTTTAAGGGTTTGGGCTTTTTATTAAATCATGGTGAAGGTCCGGTTTAACTGTCCTATTAATTAGCCGAGGGTGCGTAACCCACTTTCATTCCATCAATTTCAAACAACCTTGTCGCTCAAAGTGAGTAATAAAAGTCAGTCAGTGAGTGAGTGAGACGAAGAGAGAGGCGCTGAGCCGCCAGCAGGGGGAGCCAAGGAGTCTCCAAACTGGCTGCAAAAATAAAGTGAGGATTGGAAAAAAAATGGGAAGAAAATGTAATGGGATGGGGCAGCTGGAAGAGGAAGGAAAGCCGAGCAGCAGCCAGATAAGGGTGGCAGCAGCCAGATAAGGGTGGCCGCCTCATCCGCTAGCAAGGCGCGCTATCACTGCAGAGACAGAGAGCCTCGCCGCTGGCCGGAGCTGTGTCTGCAGAGTGAATGAAAGTTCTCCTTCAACAGGAGCCGTGTGTGTGCGTCTGCTCAGCCCTTTGTGTCTGGAGAGCGGGGCCACCGGCTAAGCTGCCTATTGCTGCCACTGCCACTGCTGCTGAGGGAGACAGAGACGCCCGCCTGCCTGCTTGCCTCTGGGACAGCACAGGAAATTTGGAGAGCATCCGGCTTCACATTGACACACCACACACACCGCACATACGGGGGATAAAGTGACAGCGCGGCCATGAGAGGGACAGACGCCGACAAGGACTGCACGTAAGTGACCGCATGCTGCCCCCCGTGTATGTCTGCCATAACCCCACACACATACACTGCCTCCATTGCCCGGCTCCCCTCATAGAAGCCCCCTCATTTCACAGTGTGCCTCAGCCTGGAAAAGTTTTCCAAACTGGAGCCTCATCATAACTCAGCCCCAGCCTGCCTCTCTAGATCTGTCTCCAATTATATGTTTGTATACCCCCATAAGCCTAGACAGCTTCTGCAATAGCTGGAAACATCCCTTGCCAAAGGAGCTTGCAATCTAATATGGCCACGCTACTCAAAGCAGGCAGGGGTATAACCGTATCAGGGCCCATAAGGTCAGGACGCCCCATTGTTGCTCCTCTTCCATTATATTTATCAGATGAGAGTCTCACGCTGAGAAAGAAATTCTACTTGACTCTGATGACCTATAGTTAACAATGTCTAGGGCTCCCTTTTAAAGAGAGGCAACCACCTCCGTGTGGGGCATCCCGATTGTGGTCATCCTCCCTGTGCGGCATCCCGATTGAGGTCTCCCCCCCCCCTGTGGGGCATCCCGATTGGGGTCTCCCCCCATGTGGGACATCCCGATTGTGGTCTCCCTCCGTGTGGGGCATCCCGATTGTGGTCTCCCCCCCCGTGGGGCATCCCGATTGGCGTCTCCCCCCCCCCGTGGGGCATCCCGATTGGGGTCTCCCTCCGTGTGGGGCATCCCGATTTGGGATGCCTTGATGTGTGAAACCCCTAGGATCAGGCAAAAAACGTACACTTCTGCCAATCCCGCGGCACAAGTGTCTCTATTGCCGCTCACCTCTAACTGTGCATACCAGCTGCTGATTTAGGATGCCAATAATGTTAAAGGGGAACAAAACCCACCATTTTTCACTATCCTGGATTTTGTTCCTTGTCCTGATTTGGGACGCTCCACTATGTGAAACCCCCCAGATCGCCCAAAACGGCCCTGTGCAGAGCTTGGGAGTAGTGATCAGCCGCATCACCAGTTCCCTTCAGACATGGTTGTTGACCAAAGCCCAACTTTTAACTTGGCTGCTCTGCTTTACAGGGGTATCCCAATTCAGAATGCATCTGTGTGTGGGAAACCCTATTCACTTCCACGAGTCCAATCAGAATTCTCTTGTGCTTATTCATGTATGACAATCGGTACTGCTCCCCACTGCTGCCAGCACCCTGCCTCCTGTTATTCAGATATGCTGGCACAGGGGGCGCACAATGGATGGAGGAGTGCCAGGGATTTCTAAGGCTAGTATCTGGCACAAATGGGGTTTCACCCAGCCCTTAAAGCGATCGATTCCCTCCCCCCAGGGCATCCAAAATCGGGATGCCCCGTTGTGTGAACCCCCCAAGGTTGCCACGCTCATTCACCTTAGTTCCCACTTCCCTGCTATCACTCTAGCAGGGCACGTGCCCATACCAGCCATTTGTGAATGGCCAGCACGGCATGCTCCCTGAGGGAAGCATGGGATGCGGCCGTGAGCGCAATGATTGGACGAGCGGCCGCGCATGCGCTGTAGGACCAGGGGGTTTCACACAGCGCCGGGGGAAGCCTTTTAGACATTAGAGGCTCTTGGTTTTGGCCTGCTTCATTATTGCTTGTCTTCCTTCATATTCGTAAGATTAGTACTCAAGTTGCATCAGGCTAAGAAAGAAAATATTATTGCCTACAGGGGATTGTGATTTGGGATGCTCTGATATGAAATCCCCCAGGATCTTTGTAAAACCTATGTTAGAATGGCGGCAATCCCTGGCACCGCTACCACTTATGCCGCACACGTGACAGGCCTATGTGAATGGCTGAGGGATGTCAGCCGCTCTCAGTGCTGGGCTGTCTTATCATACAGTGTTGTACGCATTAAATTTCAACGCAACAGAACGCTGATTGGAGGAGGGTGGTGGGAGCGGCAGAAGGTAAGCAGACCTGAGCATGTCTAATTGGGATGCCGCAAGTTCAGGGACCAAAACCCAGGATATGCAAAATATTGAGCTTTGGTCTACTAAAAATCCCTATTAAGCCTAATAATGCCTAATAAGATGAATATTACTGTATGTATCATTTATTTGTTGTCCTAGTTCTGTTACATCTGAATCGTAATACCTTGCATAGTATAAATGTATTGCTCCTCTAATTTTTACCTTGTATTGTGCCACATATGTTGGTGGTTATCTGTAAATGAACATAATAATAATAATAAGCAAACATTGGATATTGGGTTCTTTGGGAAATGGCTGTTCACTCCAGGGTAGTATATCTCCTATTGGAGAAATTGCTGCTTCATGCAGCCATTTTTTGTCCTCCTTCGGGTGCAGCTTGGTGAGGAAATGGGGCGCTGTGAACAGGACCTTTCCTGGCTTAAAGTGGACCAACACCCAGGATTTTGACTATCCTGGGTCTTGGTCCACTTCGGTGGGGCACCCCCGATCGGGGTGCCCCGCTGTGTGAAACCCCCCCGATAACCCGAAAAACTCACCTCTCCCCGCTCCCAGCGCCGACGTACAAGGTAAGAACTTGAACGTCTAAGCGGCGGCGGCCGCCGCCGCCTCCCTCGCGTCACTTTGAACGCGCGCGCCCCCGCGCCGGCCATTCGCAGACGGCCGGCGCGGAGGCGCGCACGCCTACAGGGGCGCGAGGGAGGCGGCGGCGGCCGGCCGCCGCCGAAGATAAGGTAGGTGGGTTGGGGTGTTTGGGGGGGGTTTCACCCCGCGGGACATCCCGATCTCGGATGTCCCGCGGGGTGGGGGGTGATCGGCCCGGGAATCTTATAGATTCCCGGGCCGATCACCCCTGGGTGTTGGTCCACTTTAAGGAGGGGGCGTAGGTCTGCTTTGAGTTGAGATCTGCAATCTGTTGCTTTTGGCAAAGAAGAGAGAAATGAGTCCTTTACACACACAACACTGCTTCTATGGCTGCTGCTGAGGTGAGGGAGCTTGCTCATGCATACAAATGCCCAGTAGAGGTGGTGCTGTGTGCACAGAGCTTACGTCTCTCTTCTGTGTACGGCTGCCAGTAGCAACAGAATTCTGGAAGCAGTTTTCACTGACATCCTTTTGGTACAAAAAACATACACTAGAATATTCCAAAGTGGGCTTTTCATTTAAAACGTTTGCACGTAACTTTCAATGGGGTAAAAGCAGCAAACTGTGGTAATGCGGGGGGTTTGTCTGCCACATGTGTGCAGCTATTTCCTGTTCTTGTCAGATGGAGTGTCATAAGGAAAGGGTTGACTATCTTTCTAATGCAGGACAAACTGATGGCAGGAGGAGGTAAGTTAGGTTAGTTTAGTTTTTCAGTGGACCAGAATCCTTACTGGCACAAAATTGCAAGGGAAGATATAGAAGTCAGCTTTAAAACATTGAAGCTGGCCTTTGCTTACAATATTATTTCTTATTCCAAGTTGTATGCTCGCTTTATCACTTCTTTATTTTGGTAAATATTAAGACCTTCAGCATCAGTTAATGAAAACTATTCCCCAGCACCTAAAATGAATATATTTTACATTTTTTGTCGCGTATTCTTTCCTCTGCTGGGCTGCAGCATCTTCCCTCAGAAGCATCACATGCTGAGGAGAGGAAAGGGGGACAAATACAGGGGCATGTTATAGCTGGAGCAGCACTGGGGTCAGGAAAAGGACAGCATTCCCAGAATGCATAGCTGCATAGTCAGAAGACACTTCCTTTTGGCAGGCATCCTGAGACTCCATGGGTTACCATCTTGGATGTTTAAAGGCTTAGAAAACACACCAGGTGCAGGTAGGATGATTTTTAATGTAGGCAATCTGTATGTACAGGGTGGGGGGGGGGGGGGGGGGTATAGAACATAAGCTCTTATTCAGGGTGAAGTTCCAGTTTAATATTGTCTGAGATTATAGAGCGGCTATATGGAGAGATTTTACAGATCCACTTAAGCAATTGTTAGGTAGGCTCAGTGTCAGACTGGGTGTGGTGAGCCCACCTTACCATTACAGTACATGTACATTTTGCCGGCTTATTTTTAGGACTTATGCAAACCGTTATTATGCAAAATTGTCTTGTGTGTGAGTGGATAACCTGTTGCCCTCTGACATAGAACACACAGCGGAGCATCCCAGTTCAGGATGCCCCAGGGAGAGGGAATCGGCAGGTCCTGGAGTCTCATACTTCAGGGCCGGTTTTGGTCCACTGTAATAACCCATAGGTCTGCATTGGGTCTTAACATTTCTTCAGTCTCTCAGACTTGGGCGGGGAGTGGATCCGAGCACTATGATTGGAGCGAGAGGCCGCACATATGACATAGGACCAGGGTTTCACACATGGGTCATCCCAGTTTGGGGTGCCCCGGGGGCAAGGACCAAAACCCAGGATAGTCAAAATCCCGAGTTTTGGTCCACTTTAACTGGGCTTTTATTTTCTAAACTGGACCTTCATTTCCTAGAGCAGACAAAGGGAATGGAACTCTAATCACTGTGGCAGAGTTGCTGGGCTACTTTGCACATGCTACCTAGAGGCCGGATGTGCAGTACCCTGCATCAGACCCTTGAAAGTCCAGTCAAAATTGACTTTAACCTGATGAAAGTTCCCCCAACAATGGGCATATTTTTCATGATATCAATGTATCTATTTCTGCAATTAATGTGGAATGTGCTCTCACACTGCCGGTGCCATTTACTTTTATTGAAATGTTGAGGCTCTGGAATTCATTAAAGACATGCTGCTGGATGAGTTCTCTTCCCTTCTATGACTACGTCATTCGGCAGGTGGCTCTCATTGTATTCGGTGCTGCCGCCTCTTCGTGCATGAGCTTCCGCCCCAAGTCAATGAGAGCCGTTTGCCAAAAGTGGTCAACAGAGCAAACTGCTTTCGTTGAGCACACGCGCATGTGTCGCAGTGCAGAAGAGGCGAGTTGTTTGGGGCTTTCACACAACGGGGCATCCCCAGTGGGGATGTCTCTGGGGAACGGAACAGAACCCGGGAAAGTGAAAATCACAGGTTTTGTTCTACTTAAACTACAGTCAGAGATAAGACTTTTTAAGACTGTGGCAGTTGTTGGAGGAGCTTTTATCGGGGATTAAAGGTGGACTATTCCGAAAACCCGGCATAAAGGAATATACAGCCAGGCTTGTTTCTTTCTTTTAATAGAAGGAAGAGGAATCGGGGGTGGGGTCGGGGTTTTGTTACCCTGACGCACTCAAACCTTGTACCTATTTTATTCAGTTCGGTCTATAGGTGACCCCTCCTCTCGTTAGCCGATGTGTTTATATGACTTTTTAATATTACACAATTTTGCAATACACCTCCTTTTAAAGTGGACATCTAGCCACAAATTGACTTAAAGGGCCTCAATGCAAGCCCTGGGAATGGCAGCCGGTAATATGGAGAACTTTGTACCTCTATATCAATGGTGGTGGACCTATGGCACGTGCGCCACCGCTGGCACTCGAACCTATTCTGTGGGCGTGCGTCATTGGCTGACACCGGCGGATCCTTGAAAGTAGGTAGGCTGACTACATGTGACCATAAGATAATTACAAATGAGGGGTGGCAGCTGCTCAGACCAATTTATAACTAACCTAGGAGGTGCACGTGAGCAGAGCAATTAAAATGCACAAATCTTAAAGTAGCCACAGCACACAACCCTGTTAGAAAGCAACCAACCTATAATCAGTTTCTAAAATCTGGTTAAAAAATGAGGTCTCAAAGGAGGTCTTGGCATGCCAGACCTTAAGCTTTACCATGCAGCGGCGTTCCTGATGAGAATGCTAGATTGGGCCCATCAGGACACAAATAACATTTGGGTCACCATCGAGAAGGAGCTCTCCCCATGGCCGCTCGTCTCTCGGCCATGGACGGGCCCCCAGCCAAGAAAATGGCTTAGGTCTTTGCCGTTTTTGACTCGGCATTTAATTGCATTGCTTGTGAGACGCCCGGGCCCTCTAACGCCAATTCTGGGAAATCCGGGTTTTGAACCCGGGGTGGGTGTGGAGTCTTTCCTGGGCTGGAAGGCCGAGACTGCCCCGAGACTGGGTCAGTTGCTGAGTCGGGGGGGGGGCTTCCCGTCCTTGGGCGAGTTGAGGGAGCGGAATCCCGGGGTTCAGCTGTCCTGGTTCTTACATGGACAGTTGGCGGCATTCGTGTCGGCGTTAAAGGTGAAGTGTAACATGAATGGCCCGTTGTCGGAGATGGAGGGGCTTCTCTCCTCTGCGTCCCCCGCACCCCATTCCCTCTCCCGGATTTACTCCACCCTGGTGAGCAATATTCATACGGGGCCGTTGGGTTTTATCCCGAGATGGGAGAGTGAGCTGGGTATGTCCCTCTCTGAAGAGGATCAAGCTAAAATGTTTAACCTGGCGCATAAGGTGGTGGTGGAGGGGGCCGCGCAGGAGAGGAGCTACAAGATCATCTCCAGATGGTATAGATGCCCATCGGACATCAAGAGATTTGCTCCCCTCTCCTCGGACTTGTGTTGGCGATGCCTTAATGAGGTGGGCGATATGACTCGCATTTGGTGGGGTTGCCCAGCCATACGCTCCTTCTGGGATAGGGTGCTGAGCATTTCTACGGATACCACCGGAGAATCAAACAGCATCACGTTACTGGACGGATATACTCCGGCACTTCTTATCGGCTGCAGGACACTGGAAATCACGAGAGATTCCCTCTTTACGGGAATGATTGACAGAACTGGAACGGATTAGGCGGGCAGAGGAACTGATCTTGGGAGATAAGGGGCTTAGAGACAAGTATGAGCTGACCTGGACTTGTTGGGAGGTTCTACGGGACTCGGATAGGTTTAAAGATAGGCTTAACCAGCTAGGGTAACGTTTTGATTGACCGTCTCTGGGGCTAGGTTCTTGCAGGAGTTGGTGTGGAGGTTTGTCAAGCTCTCAAATGGGTCGGGCAACGGATTAAGTGGAGTCAAGACTACCCTTCCCTCTTCTGTTCCCCCTTTCCCTCTATTTTTTCTCCTTTTTCTATCCTTGTTAGGTACATTAGGAATTTCTTTGCAGCGGAGTCTCTCTTATCCTCATTACCCAGGCACCCGGGGAGCCTTCGAACGGTGGCTGTGCGTGGGGCTTCTCTGTTGTGTGACATGACTCCTATGGTTGTTGTTGTGAACCCTTTACTGTCAAAATGTTCTCTGGATTATCGCGTCTAAGGTCTTTCTCTGTACCGAACCAGGGACTGTTCCCTATGTATTGTTTCCGCTTGTATGTTTCAATAAAAACAGATTATACAAAAAAAAAAAAAAATGAGGTCTCAGTTGGCACACATCTGCAGAAGTATGTTTGAGCTGATCCACCAAATGCCAAGGTGTCTCTGTGTAGGTGCAACCCTTTGGGACATACAATGCAATAGATGAATTGGGAGCAGCTTACCTGAGGTTGCCATATAACCTTGAATGCAGCACATGGAGTGGAAGGGTCGAAAGCCTCCCCCCACATAGCTCAAGACCCACCACTTTGTGTGCTTGCGCAAAATCAAAAGATACAAAAGAGTTGTCTGCTGTCAGTCACATGGGGTTAGCTTTTTCCTCCCAGCTGCCAAAAGGTGGGGGTCCCAGAAAGAGTAGGTATTGAACAGCGGTGTTGGGTTTGCAGGGGTCACTTTACATTGGAGGGCATCGCCAGTTGTTTATTCTAAACCAAAATCTGAGTATTCGGTTTAAATTGCAGTGTTGGCACTTTTGTAATTAATAAGTGGGTGTTGGGAAACAATTCAGGCACTCAGTCTCTAAAAGGTTCACTATCGCTGTGTGGACTTACCCTTTACTCACAGAGGCAAATAGTGTGACTTGCTTTCAATTACAACAGAGCACCTCATCAACCTCTCCCTTCCCCTCCTGTGCTAAGCCAAATTTGGACAATAACCTAAAAATCAACTCGCTGAGGTCAGGCAATCTGCACAGTAGCTGAAGCTGGGACCTTAAGTGACAGGCACAAGTGTGACTGTACTGGTCTGTGACTCAAGTCCATGGCTGCCATGCAGAGTTCTGTCCCCCACCGACATGGGGAATAGTTACAGTTTTTTTTTTTTTAATACTCTCAGATGGGAATGACTGGGAGGTTAAGCAAAGAGGTTGGGCTTCCTCTATAAGCAGCTAGAGATTGGCTAAGAGGTGTTGAAAGGCTTTGAAGAATACATATGATAAAGAGCGTGACGGGGCATTATCAGATTGTCTGGTAATGAGAATTGCTCTCAATAGTCACTGTGAGCTTACTTTCATTAGGGGGGAACATGCTTCACCTAATTCTACTCATTTTATTAGATGTCAAAGTGATGGAAGATACAAATAACTTGAAAAACCGTGCTGCAAATCTAGGCCATTTTCTACCCCTGGATGTCTGTTAAGTGGGCTCACTCTACCAACAGGAAAGCTTTCTGGGGAGAAATTCATTAATTATTTATTGCAATACCGATATGAATGAATACTGCAGTCAGCACGGGAGCCAGAATGGAGGAACTCTGATACTGGCCAGTGTAATTTTTCTTTTTTTTTTTTTTTTTGAAGACCACTCATACATGATTCAGGCTGATGGAATGATGGAAAACTACATCAAACATGTTTTAGTTTAAGGAGATATGCTAAACAACCTGATTCCAAAATGTTGCCTCCAGTACATATTTTAACATTTCAGATAATATAGTCCAACAACTGTTACCAACCATTATGCGTTGGGCTTGTTAGAAGAAAATAACAGAACTCCATGCAGCTACTCTGGAAGTACATGTGCCCCAAGGCAAGAATGCTAACCACTGAGCTGCCATGCTGCCTGACCGTCAGACCCAGTAACCTTCATTTCATTTTATCTTTTCTGTTAAGTGGAGTCACAAGGAAATGTAAGAACTCCTAGATAAGGTGTTTCAGCATGTTGCTAGTCAACGTATGAAATGTTTGTGTTTTCTATATGTGTATACTAGATTTCTTCCTTCTGCTGTATAATTCATCAGTTTAGAGAACATATAATTTGGAGGACGGCATTCTCCCTCTCGCTTTTAGCATAGGCAGTTATTATATGTTAGCTTAGCTGGCCTTTATAATGATGTTTTTGGGCAGTCGGGAAGCAGCATTGTAAATGCCTCTTCTGTAGCATTCTAGAGGTAAGACAGGCGTGTTTTTAGTGCACAATGAAGGCTTATAGTGGCTTAAACCAAATAGGTGTAGAAAGTGCCATCAAACAAAAGCCTTTAATTTGGTCAGTCCAGTCCTCAGAACTGTGAAAGAATTGTCACTTAGTAATCTCCCAACTAATGTCACCTTGCAAGCTATTGAGGGGCTCTTGCATCATCACAGCCATATTTGCTTATATTTTATATCCGGTTCATTGCCCAATCCCCTAGGAAGCGTCTTAATATGGGATCCGCTATAGTGGGAATCTCGAACAAGATGCTGGGAATCATGTTCTATACTCCCCTTTAGGGCCAGCTTTAGAGGAGGACAAAAAATTAAAGAGGAACTCTAAACTTTTCTATCCCTGCAGCCACCTAGCCCTCCGCTCTGTGCTAAGCCCTTTTGCATGTTAAAATAATAAATCAACTCACCTGAACACTACAATCCTCCTCTAATTCTGGTGAGGCGGGGGGTGCATGACTCTAAATGGTAGCTGTAGACAGACCTGAGTGACAGTCAAACTGCTACATGGGATTTGGTGAGAGAACTGGCAATCTGTGCATTCTTTCAAAGATGCCTGCGCCCAGGACAATGGATGCTATGGTAACTGTGCTGGATTCTGGGTGAGGTAAGGCATTTCTTTTTTTTGTAACCCCCCTGTCCTACCTGAGCGCAAGGGGGGGGGGGGGGGGGTGGTCGGGCATTGACTGGACTTCCAATTTAAAGTGGAACTTCAGGGGCAAACGGGATGGGCTTGTTTCCTATTAGTAAGACCAGCCCACAGCCTCTAATAACCATACAAATGTACCTTCTCTCTTTTGGATATGTCCACCTTATGCCACCTTATTTACTCAGCAAGTTTACATAAATGGGCCAAATGATTCTGAAAGAGGCAAACCAACCTATTATATATAATAGTGCTCTGACTGGTGCTCAGAAGCTGCTGTTATACGAATTGCAGGTTTACCATAAAGCGATTCCACACCTGGAGATTTCCGAATTGCAGTAGCACTGCTTCTGCTCATAAATGGATGGGGTAGGGGGGTATCTATGAAATCCTATGCCCCCCCCCCCCCGGAGCCTGTAGTTCACCTCTGCATATTTTCTGGAACCCAGCCCAGCGAACAACCGCTGCCCTTTGTGGGTTCTTGGTGTTTGGTTGCTGGCAGTCATGTGGGTCCTACAACCGACCACCGTGTGCATATGGTAAAATTTGCCCCCCCCCCCTCCTGATTGGCTGCTGTTGGTCCGGGGTCTTTTTCTTGGCTGCTAGTCAAAGTTGAGAGCGAAGGAGGTGACCACGTGACTGTAGGAGGCTGCATTTCACCAAGGGACCAAGGTGAAGTTAAGGGTTCCGGGGTGGGGGACCTCTAGCTATCTTGATGCCCACCCCCTGGACTATCACAATGCTGCTCCACAGCAATTATGTAGCTAATGGATGTGAAACCTTTATTTTAAGTGCCAACATTTTGATAGAATGCAAAAGAAATCTTAAAGCTTTGTCTACACTTGTGGGGCTGTAGTATTGCTGTCTACATTAAAGTGTGGCCACAGTATAATCGATGAGATGATCTTCAAATGTGTTTTTCGATCCTCCAGGTTTATGGTCTGTGTGTGCAAACTTTTCCTGCAAGGTGTCACCGCTTTTTAAAATACCCAGTTCTTTCTTAGGACCCAACCCCCCCACACATGTAATCTCTGGTCTTTATAAGATCCTCCGAGAGGGGGGTGAGCTTCCTCAGTTCTGTAGGAGGTGGGAGGAGGAACTGGGACAGTCATTTGAGGCAAGTGAGTGGGAGAAATCCTTTGCCCCAACTCACAAATTCTCTATGGCATGCAGGGCCCAGGAGAAGAATTTCAAAATCTTGTCCAGATGCTATAAATGCCCAGTGGACCTGATACGGTTTGGGGGTGTGGGGTCAGGGGATTGCTGGAGGTGTAATAAAGCCCCGGGGACGCTTACTCATATTTGGTGGGAGTGTCCAGTGGTCAGGAATTTTTGGGAAAAGGTGTTGGGAATCTTTAAATATTTGACGCTTGAGAGCATCCCCAATCTTCCTCAGGTGACTCTTCTGTCAATGCTCCCAGGATCAGTGGCAGCAGGGGGGAGGCGACTACTGAGACACCTGCTCACAGCGGCTAGGACTGTGATCCCTAGCCATTGGCGACTAATGTCACCCCCTCTTTATTGGAGTGGTACGGAGAGGTGGAAAACATAAGAAGGATGGAGGAATTGGCGTTGGAGAAAACGGACGGTGGGACTCAGAGGTACCTGGCTGCTTGGGTGCTTTGGGAAGTTTCTAAAGGAGCTCCAGACTTTCAGGATCTCTTGAAGGATATTTAGTGGTCGGTGGGTAGAGAATGGGGGGTAGCTTACGGAAGTATGGGTGCATGTGGTGGGGTTCGGGGGTCGGACATGGGGAACGGGTTTCTTTGTCTTCCTTATGCCCTTATTCATCAAGCGATAGCGCCAGGTCCCGCCAGCTAACGGCGGCTACCGACTCAAGTACGCCCGGCGTCTGCCACAATGACGCATTTATCACGCTAAATGAGGCTAGCGCCGGCGAGAGCGTCAGCTAGCGCGGGATTCATCATGTAGCCGACTGCAACGAACAGCGCCGCTGCTAATCCCATCACAGCGCCAGGTATGACCTGTCGCTTCCTGGCGATGTCCAATGCATTTCAATGGAGCAATCTTTAATTAATCATAATTAATTGCTATTAATGTTTTTTTTTTTTTTTTTTTTTTTTTTTTAATGTCAAAAATTCTGGGACCACTTCTGCAATGTTAGGATTTTTTTTAAGGTAAAAAAAAAAAATGATTTTGTGCAGAATTGATATTACAGGTCTGATATTAATGTATTCGTATTACAAAATGTTTATAAAAACTTGTATAATTTTACAATCAAAAAATATGGTTGTTTGGGTGTTAAAAACTATTTAAAATCCATCGCCGCCAGCGCTCTGGGGTTTAAACAAGGAATTCACAGCACGAAAAAATTCGGAGCGTGATTTGTTAATGAATCTGCAGCAAGCCGTTCGCTCTGGCCATTCGTTGTCAGGCGCACCCATACAACGCTGAACCTGTGAAACAGCGACCCCTAAGCCCGTATTCAACATTACCGCACACCGAATGAGTCGCTGTCAACAAGCAAACCCCGGCCAAGCACAGCGAATACTAGCTGGCACTGTGAAAATCACGCTACTGGCGCTCATCTGTCGCTACCTGGCGCTATTAATGAATCGGCCTCTTAGTTTCTATGTCTTCTTAGTTTCTTTGTCTTCTTTCTCTATCCCTGACTCAAGCGTTTTGGGGCAAGTTTGCCCTTCTTCCCCTATTCTTTTTCCGGGAGGCGGATGGGGTGGCTGTGGCAATACAGATCCGGGGTACCCTGGGGGGGGCGTCTAGCGTCAGGTGAGGTCCATATCACCCCTGGTTGAGACTTAGGCCTGGCATAATCTGGTACTGACATCCTCATATCGATGAGCCACCTATGTGTCTCTACCATTAGGCCACCGGATAGAGGGCCCCGGCCCCTTGGATAATAAGCGCGGACATAAATTGTCTTGTACTGTTGCTATGTATGCCCTGTTTGCATCCCATTATCTGTGTTTTTTTTTGTTTTTGTTTTTTTTTCTTTTCCTTTCTGTAAAATTTCTGTGTATACATGAAAATCTAATAAAAATATATTGAAAAAAATAGCCAGTTCTCAGGACTCCAGAGTGTGACACATGATGCTGGCCTTCAAGTGTTGGGATAAGCAAAGTATTTTCCAGATTATACAAAAAGGAACAGATGTTCTCTGATTGTTTTGCAGCAACTGAGAAAATAAAATGCATGGCCTTGCAAGTATAAAAAAAGAAGGCAACATTATTGCAGAATGCTGGACTAGAGAAAATGAAAATAAACATATCTAAGCAACGTATGGGAAGCAACAGTATTAAAGGGATATACGGTTTATATAGCATGGTATCTGATTAAACATATGGTAGATCAAAAACAATCATTAAGTTCACATTAGTTATTCCTGTAAGCAAAGCCTTGGTGTTTTGCTCTGCAAAGGTACTTGCACTGTAAAACCAGTTTTGCTGCATTTGCCATGTACCATATATTTTTTTTAATGTGGTAACGGTTTGAAAATGGAGGCAAGTGCAAGTCAAGGTACAATATAATATATATATATGCTTCCATCAGATGTTGATTTTGGGTAAGTGTTTCATCAAAACTAGACCACAGCTTGGAGGAGTATTTAAGGTAAACTGCAGTGCACTGAATAGATTTTAACATGCCACATACCTGTGATCCGAACAGTGTACAGAATATGTTTCCTTTCACATCAGTTTTATAGTAAATTAAAAATTACTGGAGATCCCCCTTGCGTCCTCTGGGTGTCCTAAATGCTAGCCAATGGTAGCTGGGGATTTACTGGGCAAGCATGTACATTGTGACCTGTGGAGGACCTCATGTGCTGCCAGCAATGGATCTAGGCATGGGTGAGAATTTTACCCTCTGTGTGGCTTCTTTGTAATGTTTGCACAGCCACCTTCCAAGTCGGAATTCACGCAGGGATTGTGGGGGTGAGTGGACCATTAAAGGAAGTCTGCTTTCAGGTTAAATCTAAAAAAAAAAAATATGCTTGCAGCATTGCAGCCATGGCTATGGTGGGGCATACTAAAGGCTTAGTGGTCCACCGGGATCACCTATTCATGCAGAGGTTAACCTCTTACTGAGCTGATAATCAGGTCGGGCCTTGCGTTGAATCTACCATCTAGTGAAACACACTTACCCCCAGAAAAACAATCTGGCAGATCCTGAGCTGAGAAGTTGGCACCTCCTTGCCCCCAACCAGGCCAAATGGCTTTGGTCCAATAAGAAACATTTTGCCAAATAGGTCTGGAGCCCCATTGCTTCCGCTTGAAGGTTGGCACATTATGTGGCTGCTCCTCCGGGGTCAAAGGCTGGCACTGGGTATATGTATGTTGATATGTCTAATTCCTGTGTACTTATCTGGGTGTTGTATGTAAAATATCATGTGCTCTACCTGATAATTAATACAATCAAAACTCAAATATCCCTGTGTCCAGGAAATAAATGCATGTGGGGTTAGTAATGCAATAACAGTGTAGCTGATTGCTTTTTATAGTCTTTTTTACATTGTTCTGTTTTGGTATACTGGGGAAAAAGCAATAAATGGTATGCAAGAAAGGTGACCTTTTTAAAATACCATTAATCAGTTTAGCAGAAAAAAATGAAATAAAACAGATGAGTAAGAAAACAGGGGAAAGACAGGTATATGTATGGTATGTTTTATGCAGTGCATTATAGATGTTATTCATTGAAACAATTTATTTGCTTAGCTAAATATGATAAACTGTCTTTTCTTGCAATATACCGGTAATCCTAAAGCGCCACTGCATTACATTGTACCAGCTACATGCAATGCAAATGTGAAAGCTGCAAGTGTTAACGGCAGGCTACAAACTTGTATCGCTATGCAATAACCGTGAAATCAGGGATTTATTGTAGTGTGCAGCTAACCGCACCATTCCACAAAGATGTGTCGGGATCTGTCAAAAGTAATGGGCAGTTTACCCCCTATTAGGTACTTGATTTTGAAGAACCATGCACACGTTATAAAAAAAGCTAAAAACGACAATGGCACAGACTGATGCCTTGCTGTTTTTAAAGATCTTGGGCCTCTATTCAGTAAACTAACCTTAAATTCTCCCATAAAAATAAGGACTGTTTCTTGCTTTATAAAATAAGGTGTTATTCAGTAAAGGGCAAAAGTTAGAGCATCATTTGCACCCAAAGTACTCACTAGAGTAATGCCATCTTATTTAATTGGCTCTTTAAAGTAAATCTTTACATTTTACAGTTGTGAATCTTTTTACTTCTCCACAACAAATGTTTTTAGGTTTATTTAACATTAGAGCCCTTCTAAAAGATTCCAGGGCGGCCGCTACCCTGCCCCCGGGGTATCTTAAAATGGGGGAGCCCCAATGTGTGAAACCCCTGCGGAGCCCAGTAAACTTTGCCTTTCCCAGGGCACTTCTGCTGCCTGCGGCCCCATGTCTGGCTCGCCTGTAGCTGAGCGCCTGCACTCAGCCAATTAGTTGTACTGGGGATAGCGGTGCCTCCCAGATTAGAGGAAAGCTGGGCATGCGATCGGCGGGCTGCTCACGTCAGTCGATATTCTTGAGATCAGCCAATCGGCAATCTCAAAAAAATACTTGGTGGGTGGAACCCCCCCCCCCTTTAAAGAAAATAAAAAAACGGGATGCTTCTGCAACATGGGGGGCAGCGGGAGGGGGTCTTTTAGAGGGTTTTGTGTTTATGTAAGCACTTATAAACTGACGTAACTGTCTCTTTCCTTTGAATAGAGCATTCATTTACCTCCTTCCTTGTTCTGAAAGTGTTCTTTTTGCCAAACTCCTCCATCAGGTGGATGTCACTGTAATGTGTAGCAATATCTGAAATGTGAAAATTTTGAATGTGTGGCGGATTAATAGAATGTGGCATTTTTAAACTGTGCTGCCATTAGTCATTTTGGGGCTCCATACAACTACAATTTCTAGAGCTTACCATTGTAACCAATGTGATGACTTGGCCCCTGACCCAAAGCACAAATACTCTGTATTCCTAGGACCCTAGTTTGAACTGGGCCCCCGAGGCTATCCAGCCTGGTTGCCTTTGGGCCCATTCCAAGCTAGAGACCCAGTCTGCCAGGTACTAGTTGCTGGATAACTGCCCCTTTTCCAGACATGCTTACTTACTGGGCAAGCCATTGTTGGTGGAATCTCTTGAAAGTGTGTCTGAAATTAGATGAAAGCATCATCTACTGTGCTGAATTTTTTCTCCCTTAGAGAGCGATCTAAAATAATCTAATGAGATTCTGTTTGTGTGAAAAGTAGTTTGTCACAGGGGGTCTAGATTCTTTAAACAGGCCAACATGTCATCTGGTAAGATTCATGGAGGTGTATTTATAGGTGCTCCCATGTGACCTCATGTCACTTGCTGTTGCATTCCTTTGGTATCAGAATACCCATGCTTGGCACTTGTAAAACGCTGCTGTCAGTGTCCCTGGCAAAAATGACATTTCACTGCCCTGCACATCCCGAAGGCAGTTCAGATTAATGGCAGTGATGATGCACTGTTCTTGGAATGTGTTGCTCTGCATAGAGATTAGCTATAATGCAGTGCACATTTTAGCAGTGGATAGCCAGCACTGTCATCTGGCGCTGTTCTTTCTGCTGACTGCTGTAAAATGAAACCATTTTATTGCTGAGAGAGGGGTAAAGGCTCTTGATCCCCCAGCAAATCCAGTTTCTTTTACCTCAACTTCGCTTACCTGGTGAGACTGGGCTTCAGTTATGTTGAATAAAAGCTGCAGCCCCTGACAGCCAGCATTGGGCAAGTAGAAAGCTGGGTAATTTTGAATTGATATTTCAGCCGAAGTCAAATGTTAGACCCCAGACTGTCCTAAACTGTTTATTGTTTTTAAATTGAAGAAGTAATGGGCGAGATTTTGAGGTTTACAGTTTTCCCTTATGATTTCTCCTCTGAAGCATGTGGGCGTGGCCCTGGGAGCTGTGATGCAGCATATTAATCGGCATAATGGGAGGTGTATGTAAGATCCTGAAATCTTGCTTCAGACATCACCCTGACTGTGCTTTTATCTGTGCTTGAATGGCTCTGAGGGCGCCATTCAATCCATCTATTCAGAGAGGGGCATGATTTGGGCTAGCTCCTCGAGCTAGTATTGGTGGCCCACATTAACGGGGTAGGGCTAGAGGGGCAGATATGGAAGTACATTTTCCTATTCATGGTGGATAGGAGGCACTGTGCTGAAGGAAAGCTTGGCAAGTTAAGATGCTGTTTATTCTTTTTAATATTTTGCATGAAAATCCCTTTAACCCCTTTCCTGGAACTTAATTGCACTACTTGTTAAAGTGCTTACAATATACCTTGTATAAAAGCCCAGTCCGTGGAGTCTTAATTTTTTATAATCCTTATGATGTATGAAGTTAAGACAGATAAAGCACTCTGCAGGATTTTGTCCCTTTGTCGTCATCACCTGGCTGTTCATTGTCTGTGACTTGTACCTACTGTACTTTTTTATTTTATTTTTTTTATTTTTTAAGTACCTGTCCGGTCACACACTAACTTTCTCCCACCTTATCCCCCTTGGGGAACAGTATAACATGAGCCATCTCACCTGAAAAGCTGTTTGTATGTAAATACCTTATATATTCTAGGCAGAACTAATTTCTTTGTTTCAATTACTGGGTCGTGGATGAGCTAGAAAGTGCATGTTATGATGCAGCTTTATGAGTCATGAGCACACTCTGCTGTGGTCAGACATAGTTGTGGGACTGCTGTGGCTTGCTGTGCTCGCTCACGCTGAGAGAACAGGGTCAGAGTAGCTGTAGGTCCACTGTTGTAGAGAAATACATTTGAAAAAAGGGCAAACTTTGTAGCCCTGATACTGCTTCTACCCTACGCTGCTGGAAATGTAGGAGAGGAGGTGAGCTGTTTGCTGGTTAATTATTGTTGTTTCGGGTTTAGTCCACTTCCCTCTGTGTAAAACCCCCTTGAATAGCCGGTAATATCATTCTCACGTGATAACACTGCGCTTGAGCATGATCGCGTGTGGCCCTTGAATTGGAATGTACCGCTGCATAGCATAGCGCTATGTCCCGCTATGCTGCAAAACTTTCCATCTTTCGGGCTCCCTCGTCAATGTAAACCCTGGGGCCACATTTCCAGCATCTTTGAGTGGTGTGTGTGCTCCTGCATGCTGGGTATGGTGCCAGCTTTCGCTCCTGATTTCCACAAATGGAGTCATCCTGAGACAGGGGGTTATTATGGGCGTTCTGGGGGGTTTCACACATTGGGGATTCCCAGGGGCAGGGAACAAAGCTCAGGATACCCAAAATGCTGGGTTTTGTTCAGTTTTAATGGAAGGGCATCTCTTGGCTACCTACCTGGCTGTATAATTTTTTTTATATTTACTCGATGATATAATCCAATGATTAAGGTTTTAGAATCTCTTTGGAATCATAAAAAAAAGAGAAGTGTTGTTATTTACCCCAGATAACATAGACACAGACACTACAGTGTAACCTTTTTCCAGAACACTTGTTAATGACAAGTAGAAAACAAGGTGCAATGTTTCAATATAAGCAGTGTGATCAAGAGGTGCAACTTTATTTTTCCTCACTTCATCACAAGACTTTGCTTTTACCATTTTTCTGTTTGAACTGTATCTACTCTTTGAATTTATACGCTTAGATCATATACCAGATGACTAACTTTATACACACTTTAATGCTGTCACTTACACCTAGCCGACTGATACATTAACCAGCTCACTGCTCTCAAGATAAAAAACGATAACACGTGTTTGGAGGTTCTCATGTCCAACATGAACATAAGCATAAATAGCTCACTTCCTTTGCTTTACTGAGAAGGCTCCTGTTTGAATGCCACTTTTATTGGTTTTATCCAGCAAGTGATTGGCAAGTCAACAGTTAAAAAATAAATATCAGTAGTTTACCTTTCATTGAGAGGCTGCAGCGCTGTCCTTCCTCTCCTGTCTCTCCTTAGTAGGAAAATCACTTCCTCATTCAGCTTTCAGTCCCCACCCCGCTGACCTGGTCAGTGAACCAAGAACGGAAACCACATCCTCCTCTCTGACCTCACACTCAATGCAATGTGTTTACATCACATCGCTGTTGCCCACTGTTTCTCTTCATTTTTTTTCTATGAATCTCCAATGCTCCAATCCATTTTCAAAAAGACCCTGTAGTTCCTAAGTTATCTTTAATAGTATTAGGACAAAGCAACATGTAGCCCAAGACAATGGGACAACATCAGCTTGTCTTTAGTTTAACTTTAATTATGACACTGAAGGCCACATTGTTAGACACTCCTGGTATGTGTCTTTCGGGTGTTAAAGGTTAAGTCCACTTTCAATTGAATTTTTGAAAGTGTATATTTTTCATGCCAAATAGATGTCCACAAGGTAGGCACTGAGCTTATATAGTATTTTTTTATTCTTTTTTTATTATGTTCGTATATAGAAGCAGTTTTTTTGTATCTGCATTCTGTTGCCACTGGCAATGTACACCAAGAAGAGAGAAGTGAGCACTGTACACCCAGAACACTGCTGCTATAGCTACTGCTAAGGTGACGGAGCTTACTCAACCTTAAATGTGCCTAACAGCAGTGCTCTTTGTGTACAGGACTCGCATCTCTCTTCTTGGTGTAGATTGCCAGTGGTGGTGTCACACAGGATGAGGGGGGCAATAAGGTCCAGCAGTCTGCAATCCAAAAGTAGACAATGACTTCTAGATTGCTTAGGTTTGCCTAAGAGGCATCTAGATTTGGAATCTGCTGCAATGATACACTAAGCAAAAAAAAAAAAAAAAGTTTTTTTAACTTTTGGGATCACTTTAGGGGCAGGTCAAGCTGGGATATATTTGGTTGGTATATTCACCTTACCTCCCATCTTGAAAATCTATCCAGCTTTATAATTTTGTCCTGTTGCAGAAAGCCAGCTCTTTACCCCAAACAAACTATTTTTTTTTGTTTCAATATTTTTATTAAAGTTTTGGGTTTTCAACATTACAGATATTTGGAGCTTATGCATTGTATTGCCATCCCGCGCAGGGGAGGTGAAAGAAAAAGCTAACATTCTAAATTGCATAAGATTACACATAGATCACGTTCAAACAAACTATTTTTAATTGGTGACCAGCACCTCTGGACGTATTATTCATTTTTAAATTTGTCTTAGGATAGGCTTAAACCGGACCTTTAGCATCATTTAATAAAAAGACCAAACCCTTAAAATACTATTGTCCAGCATCTAAAATTAATATAATTGCGTTTTAGTTACTTACTTTTTTGTTTTCCCCAACTGGGCTGCAACTCTGTTCAGTACTTTAGGATACAGGTGCCACCATTTTGGCTCAGTAGCATCACATACTGAGTAGAGGGGTCAAAAGTGCAGGGGGTGGGGTCAGGAAAAGGACATCAATGCAGAGTGACACAGTCAGAAGGCACTTCCTGTTTGCAGGCAGCCTGAGACTCCATGTGCCATACAGGTAAGATTATTTTTAATGTGAGAAATCTGAATGTACAGGGTGGGGGAAACATACAAGATTGGCTCTAATTCAGGGTGAAGGTCCGGTTTAAATAAACTCTGCCTCATTAGACTGTTAGATAGGGAAGTGTGGTTTGGCATTCCACAGAGAACATTTCCACTTATTCAAAGGCCAGTGGCAGCCACCTGCTATGCCAGGAAAGATCTTGGTCCAGGCACTATTTCCTCCGCTGGTAAGCCCTGTAATTAATTTAAACTTCTTCTTTTTTTTAAAACAATTCTTAGTCTAATATGGGACCTGGCAGAGGCTGACAAAAAGTGCAGCGGAATCATTAGAAAGTGTGCAGCTCTTTTTGGGCCATTGTTGGCCACTTCCCTTTAAGTACTGCTTTCACTTATATAGTAACTGCCTGGCTGCCCATTGCCACTAGCGAGTGACAACAATGTGGCACCCGGAGCTCTGCTGTACCAGGGCTTGGGGGTCCAGACCCCGAAACAACCCCTTGGGTGCTTCCCTGATCTTGCATGGACTAGCGGCTTAGAAAACAGATACCCTGTTGGAAGAGGAGGACTCATGGAAATCAGGTATTGCAAGGAGAGCGTAGGAGCACATTTGGTGGAGGTCACACATGTTTAAGTGTGTGATTATATATATATATATATATATATATATATATATATATATATATATATATATTGATGGCAACCCTGAAATTGTTCAAGAAAATAAAGTATTTCTTTCCAAAAAGATTGCAGTAACACATGTTTTGCTATACACATGTTTTATTCCCTTTTTGTGTATTGGAACTAAACCAAAAAGGCAGGAAAAAAGCAAATTTGACATAATGTCACACTAAACTCCAAAAAATGGGCTGGACAAAATTGACACCCTTTCAAAATTGTGGATAAATAAAATTGTTTCAAGCATGGGATGCTCCGCACCTGGGGCAAGTAACAGGTGTAAAAATCGCACCTGAAAGCAGATAAAAAGGAGAGAAGTTCACTTAGTCTTTGCATTGTGAGTCTGTGTGTGCATTAAGCGTGGACAACAGAAAGAGGAGAAGAGAACTGTCTGAGGACTTGAGAACCAAAATTTTGAAAAAATGTCAACAATCTCAAGGTTACATGTCCATCTCCAGAGATTGCCTTTGTCCACAGTGCGCAACATTATCCATAAGTTTGCAACCCATGGCACTGTAGCTTAACTCCCTGGGCGTGAACGGAAGAGAAAAATTGCTGAAAGGTGTCAATGCAGGATAGTCCATATGGTGGATAAGTGGCCCCAAACAAGTTCCAAAGATATCCAAGCTGTCCTGCAGACTCGGGGAGCATCCGTGTCAACGAACTATCCGTTGACATTTAAATGAAATGAAATGCTAGGGCAGGAGACCCAGGAGAACCCCACTGCTGACACACAGACATAAAAAAGCAAGACTACATTTTGCCAAAATGCACTTGAGTAAGTCCTTCTGGGAAAACATCTTGTGGACAGATGAGACCAAAATAGAGATTTTTGGCACATCATTCTACTGTTTTCCGCAAATGGAATGAAACCTAAGAAGAAAAGAACAGTACCTACAGTGAAATATGGTGGAGGTTTAAATTTTTTTTTGGGTTGTTTTGGTGCCTTGAATGTGCGCAAGGCATCACGAAATCAAAGGATTACGGATTTTGGGTTACACTGTACAGCCCAGTGTCAGAAAGCTGGGTTTGCGTCCAGGATCTTGGGTCTTTCATCAGGACAATGACCCCAAACATACGTCAAAAAGCACCCAGAAATGGATGGCAACCAAGCGCTGGAGATTTCTGAAGTGGCCAGCAATGAGTCCAGATCTAAATGCCATTGAACACTTGTGGAAAGATCTTAAAATTGCTGTTGGGAAAAGACAACCTTCCAATAAGAGAGACCTGGAGCAGTTTGCAAAGGAAGAGTGGTCCAACATTCCCGCTGTGAGAGTGTGCAATCAAATATTAAGTTTGAGGGTGCCAACAATTTTGTCCAGGACATTTTCGGAGTTTGGTGTGACAATTTGCTTTTTTTTCCCCTCCCTTTGAGACCCTTTTCTGTGAGAAATACTTCATAGAAATACTTTATTTTCTTGAAAATTTTCAGGGGTGTCAGCATTTACGTCCATGACTGTGTGTGTATATAATATAATATCTCCACACAAAAGACTCGCACCCTGTTATGATTAAATGATAATCAATGAACATTCTAGAATTGAATGAAAACCATTGCAGTGTTGATGGAAATGATATATCTGTACATTTGCTTTTGGTGATTCTCTTTGCTGCCTGGGTGTAGATCGACTAATGGGAAACTTGTATATCCCTGAAAACAGTGAATGTGCTTGGAATGGATCGCACAGACAGCTTGCATTGTACCACGTAACTTGGCTTGGAGCTGCAGTTTACGCAGAGCATGTCACATATTTTGGCAATGCTAGTTCCGCTATTTGGGAAATAATACTGTAGTTACAAAGTAAAATGTATTCATTTGGTTGATCTAAAGAAATCTACTTTTAAAGAGCAGCTCCAACTATATTACTTAGTTGTAATGCACAACTAAAAAAGTATAATAACACACATACAGCACCAGTGCTCTTGTCACCAATTCGCTGTTGCTGGGTTATATTTAAAGTCAATCGGTCACTTGGATGGCTCTCATTGATGGGTAACCGCTCCTGTGTATCCAGCAATAAGTGGGCCCCTACTGGCTGAACTGACCTTTGCCAGAAAGAGTTAGAACATTTATGCAGATAAGAACATAAATGTTTAATGGCCATTAGGAGGTTTATATGTTGGCAGTTTTTTTGTGTTGTGAGAAAGGTACTTTACATTGCTTCTTTTCATCTTTGCAGAATCTGTGTAATTGCATCATAAGGTGATTCAGAACCAGGTGAGATTTCTCACTTTTTTTTAGAAAAAACTGCCACTGACTTTCATTCTCTACCTTGGGGCTGATTCAGAGCCAAGTGAAAATGTACCCCTGGTAGACAATGAACGTTGATGGCAGTTTTCTAACCTAAAAAAGTTGAGAACTCTCATCTGACTGAATTGACCCCATATTGTCACATTTTCCCTTCTTTTTTAACATAACATATGCTTGCACACCTATGGCTTTGCCTCCAGGGTTTTTTTAATTTTTTAATTACAGTCTGCTCCTACTGTAGACCTTCATAAGACTTTCAGCTGTCAACGCAAAACATTGTACATTAGCAGAACTGTTATTTTCATTGCATTGTAGTATATATTACCGCATATTCCCTGCCCCCCCCCCCCAGAGGACATGTTCTCCCAGAGCTCCTTAAGAAGCACCGACATCCCCCACCACATTTGGGGGAAAAATAAGAGTCTTATGGAGCCAAAAAAAAAAATTGCCTGGCAGCTTACTCGTTACAGTGTCAGTCCCATGCTCTGTTTGCTCTGGTCATTGAAAGGAAGGGGGATTTACTGTTCTTCTGCCTCCAGCACCTCTTCCCAGATCCAGACCACCAATACAATCCCGAGCCTTGTGTCAGAATGACACCCCCAACGTTAGTGATGAGCTAGAATGAATATCGGCTTACTTACTTCAATGCAATACACGCATCACTTTGCCCTGCCCCTCCCATCACAGGACAGCACAGGAGGTGAAACTTATAATTATAGATATAGAGTGACCGATTGACTTTAAATATAACCCAGCAACAGCGAATTGGTGCTGTATGTGTGTTATTATACTTTTTTAGTTGTGCGTTACAACTAAGTAACATAGTTGGAGCTGCTCTTTAAAAGTAGGTTTCTTTAGATCAACCAAATGAATACATTTTACTTTGTAACTACAGTATTATTTCCCAAATAGCGGAACTATATAGATATACATTTGGTGTTTAGGCTCATTTAACTAAGAAATTTATGGGGATCATGAATTTCTTGGTTACAAGTTGATAGCATGCATATTTTGAGAGTTATAGCCTTTATGAAATATACATCTAATTCATAAGAGTCCTGATGGGGGCCGAGCTTGGCAGACACTCCCACGAGGCGGGGAATGCTGGCCACTCCCTCTATTGTTCATACATTAGTAAGCTTTGTGCTGGGGGCCCGGCAGTCGATGGATGGCGGGGGGATGAATGAATGACCATGAAGCAAACATAAGTATCTCTGTGTATCTGTCTCTGCTTTGTCTCTCTCTATATATCCACTTTAACATATATCTTAATGTAACACCTTGTCAGATTGCACAGAAGCACTCTTACCTAGCGTTGTAGTGGGTGCTGTGGCCGGCGGTGGCGCCGCAAACACACAAGAAAGACGATCAGCCAGCACTCCAAAAGATATTGTATTCAAATCCAACAGGTCAATATCACAGCAAAGACCAAAAAGATCCAACAAAATCCAACGTTTCGGGGCGTCTAGCGCCCCTTCATCAGGGAGCAAAAACAAGCAAGCAGAGATTCCCCTCCACTGAGGATTAAATGTCCTCAGAGAGCCCGGGATTACCACCTGATGTCAGTGGGTGTGTCCCACGTGACATCAGAGCTGATGCAGCCAATCAGCAACACCAGCCAAACAAATGCAATTACAAACCATATACATAATACAATCATGTGAAACAAGTAAAATAAGTAAAATAAACACAGCAGAGACCTGATGCGGTCGCTCAACAGGGGCTAAGGTGGGTAGGTCGTACCCCGCAGCACCACGTGCCAGCAGAGCAGCAAGCCGCTGCGATTGGAAGGCGGCGCTGCCAGGGCTGCTCCTAGTAGGCCAGGAGCTGCCAGTCCCGCATCTGGTGTATAAACACCAGCGCCGGTTGCTGTCAGCACGCCGGCGCATGCGGGGAACGTCGGCAAACCAAGCGCTGCTGGGGGAACCTCTCCACCTCAGACCTCCCGGCAACCCATTCAATTAAGGTTGCGCACGAAAAATAAACAACATTTTCTGAGTCGAGATCCTCCCTCCATCCCGACGGAATACATTCTAGCGGGTCTGGAATTGATACTATATAATAACTGTTTCAAGTTTGAGCGCAACTATTATAAACAAATCATTGGGACAGCGATGGGTAGCGCGGCAGCACCCTCGTTCGCAAATTTGTTTGTTGGATACCTTGAAGAAAGATACATATTTGATTCCCCCTTATACACGGAGAATGTGATTTTTTGGGGTAGATATATTGATGATGTGATGGTTATATGGCGGAAAACCAGACAGGAGTTCATGGTGTTTGTTGATTACGTCAACTCCCTATTCCCGACAATTGTGTTTAATCCCGAGATATCTGAGGACTATGTCACATTCCTCGACGTGGCAATTGAAAAAGATAAGGAGGGTCACCTAACCACTGGCTTGTTCTCTAAACCCACTGACCGCAATACCCTGCTGCGCTATGAGAGCGCGCATCCCAGGAGACTAGTGGACAGTCTCCCAATTTCACAGTTCCTGAGGGTTCTCAGGATTAACTCAGATCCGGTGAAAAGAGAGCAACAAATTGGAGACATGTATGGGAAATTCCAGATTAGGAGGTATCCCAAACACGTATTGAACAAGACATTGGGGAAAGCCCGTGAGATATTCCTGGGACCACGTAAGAAGGACAGTGAAAAGAGGAAGGATGGGGGTATCTTCTTTCCGCAGACATTCAATAATGCTTCCCCAGCAATAGAACGCATTGTAAGGAGACACCATAACATTCTCTGTGCAGATCCGGGCGTGTGTCCGGTATTGAAACGACCATTTAGGAAACTTTACTATAAGAATCAGAACCTTAGGGATATGCTTGTGAAAGCGGATCCACAAGAGAAATTTTCCAGACCCCCGATTCTCATGTCCTCTAAACGAGGTACATTTTGATGTAACAACTGTAATATCTGTAATTCATTGATTCTGGGTGCAGAACTTGCACACCCACACTCGGGACAAATGATTAAACTCGGTGGCCCCTTTAATTGTCTTACTGAATATTGTGTCTACTTGTTAAAGTGCCCGTGTGGATTGGCATACGTAGGCAAGACTGTGGGCCCTTTTAAAAAGAGGTTTCAACAACATCGTAGTGACATCCGGATCAATATCAACAGACACCTAAAAGGAGAATCAATTGACTATGAGAAGCCAGTTGCGGCACATTTTGTCAAATTGGGACACCAAACACACGAACTCAGAGGGATGGTAATAGAACATGTCCAGAAACCACCCCGGGGGGGAGACCGGCATACCCGACTACTGCAAAGAGAGACTTTCTGGATACACAGACTGAATACTGTATACCCGAGGGGACTTAACACCGCGTTTGGATACACTTGCTTTCTTGAGAGACGTTGATTTGATGGAATGACATTGATTTTTTGTTTTTTGGTACACTTCCCCTATGGTACCTTCCCCTATTTCCTACCAATGGCTCCCCCCCTTTCCCCCATCCCTTTCCCCCCCCTCCCCCCCTTCTTCCCCCCCCCCCCTCCTTTTTTCCCCCTCTCCCCTTCCCCCTCCCCCCTCCCTCGTTCCTGGTCAGGACCCGTAGGGAACGCTTATACTCACCCTAATTGGGTGTCTGTAGTGGATCCAGTGTGACCATGGAGGTCCTTTCTCCCTGATGTCTGCACTGGGACAGACATTTATTGATATGCTTCTATCTGTTAATATTTTGTTTATAGCATGTAGGCGAGGTTGAGGTGGGGAGGCTCTCCCGTTGAGTGCGGCTTTCTGTCGCACGGCGGCCTGCTGGCGGACTACCATCCCTGTGGGTGGGGGCCCACTTTGCCGGCTGTGGGGCCCCAGGTCTGGGGCTCACTACGGAGGGAAGCCCTCCACCTCACCCCTAAGCGTTTGAGGCGCATATTGTGGTTTTTACTGGCGTATTTTCTGCCTGGTTAACCTTTTGGCACTGAGGTGGAGAGGTTCCCCAGTGGTGCTCGACCCGTGCTGCCACAGGCGGATCCCATGATGCGCTAGTTCGGATGTGGGCCCGCCACCGGCCACCCCGTGCCAGATGTGGGCGGCCGGCGGGGAGCCTGCCATGGCGCAGGTGTGGCGGTATGGTGACAGCATGACTTGTGCACTGTGGGTAGACCTATCCTCCTACTGGTATTGTTTATTTTTCGTGCGCAACCTTAATTGAATGGGTTGCCGGGAGGTCTGAGGTGGAGAGGTTCCCCCAGCAGCGCTTGGTTTGCCGACGTTCCCCGCATGCGCCGGCGCGCTGGCAGCAACTGGCGCTGGTGTTTATACACCAGATGCGGGACTGGCAGCTCCTGGCCTACTAGGAGCAGCCCTGGCAGCGCCGCCTTCCAATCGCAGCGGCTTGCTGCTCTGCTGGCACGTGGTGCTGCGGGGTACGACCTACCCACCTTAGCCCCTGTTGAGCGACCGCATCAGGTCTCTGCTGTGTTTATTTTACTTATTTTACTTGTTTCACATGATTGTATTATGTATATGGTTTGTAATTGCATTTGTTTGGCTGGTGTTGCTGATTGGCTGCATCAGCTCTGATGTCACGTGGGACACACCCACTGACATCAGGTGGTAATCCCGGGCTCTCTGAGGACATTTAATCCTCAGTGGAGGGGAATCTCTGCTTGCTTGTTTTTGCTCCCTGATGAAGGGGCGCTAGACGCCCCGAAACGTTGGATTTTGTTGGATCTTTTTGGTCTTTGCTGTGATATTGACCTGTTGGATTTGAATACAATATCTTTTGGAGTGCTGGCTGATCGTCTTTCTTTAATGTAACACCTGCCTGTAATATAAGGTCTGGGAACTTTAGGAACTTATTGGGTTAGTAAGGTTAATTACTGTGCTACTAATTAAACCCGTCTTTAATATATACATCTTACTGTGTGTGTAGTGGATAATTTCTCACACAATAGTTTGTAGGTGCAAAGTATTTACGGTATTAATATTATTTCTTTCTTAGGACAGTTCACTGGTTGTGTTGGGAGAGCCCTAGCGGCCATTGTTGTGAATCAGATTAGTCGCCGCTGGGCTGATATGATTGTTAGTATTTGCGACATTTGTAGCATTGATCTCTAATAGAGATATTGGAGGTTAATGGGAAGCAGATATTAATATTAAATCATTAAATCTCCTTTTTCACCATCCAAAGAACACACTTTCCAAACTCGATGGGCATGCGAGGGAGGACCAAATGTAACCGATGGATGTATTTATACGCGTGTTTATAATGAGGAACATGTAAGTGCAATACTGGGGATTAATAAAAGGATTTTTAAATGGAACTACACTATGTATCCCTTTTTGTTTTAAATGTCTTTATGTATTGCTTATAAATATTGGGAATTGATTATATTTGTACAAAACTACAGAGTGGCACATGTGATGTGCTTGCTTTATCCAGAAATCTGGTAAGTGGCTTGGCATGAAAGTGGTTGGCACTGGTGTGAAAAAAAGAAGCCAGCTTGTTTTGAATTGGATTTACTTTGGAAATATTGAATAATAGGTAATTATATGAATTAACCTTCTAATGTAAATTTTTTGTATGGTTTCAATTTCTGTCCAATAACACCATTGGCTATATACGCATAATTTGGAGAAATAAAGCAGGGGTAGATGGTATGCACTAGCCCGTGCAAGTTACCTGGAAGAAGGCAAGGGGAATATCTGAAAAAGCCTTATTGCAATCTTAAATGTGTAAATTCCCAAATACTTCTGTTCATGAAAGGGGGTTCAAAAGAAGAGCAGATAATTTTGAGCATGGTAGCACAGTGAAGTCACTTATTGTGGAGCTCTGTTATGAAGCACAGTGAGCTTGCTTACAGGAGTGATTCCATCCCACTAACTATGTAGCTTACACTGCTGTCAGCAGCCAAGTGGCTCGGTGTAGGATTATTCAAAATTTAAACACAAACGCACACAGTGCTTTGTGTGGTATTTTTCAAATGATAATTATGAATAATAGCCAAATCTAAATGAAAAGACATCAGTAAGGTTTGTAAAGTATTGATTGTCCTCGAAAGGAGAGATATCCTTGTTAGATCATCTTTAGATAATCAGCTGGTGAGGGTTCATTCTTAGCTGAAAGCCTTTTGGGATATTCATATGACAGGGAGGCATTTATGACTGGTCCCTGCTAACCCTATAAGGCAGTGTTCCCTAACCCTCTCCTCTGGAGCCGCCAACAGGTCGTATTTTGCAGATTACCACACAGATCCACAGGTGGAGTGATTAGTGCTGAGACAGAGCTATGGTGGCATCGGTGTGGATATCCACAAAAAATGACCTGTTGGTGACTCTCGAGCAGAGGGTTGGGGAACACTGCTCTACGGTATTCCCTCTTTACTGGAAAATAACCTGGAAACTGCTTTAGGAAGTGTCCTGTTTCCACAGGATAAGCAAATGTTTTTGGCCTCAGTACTGAGCCTGATGGTTGTATATGAAAGCGGTGGCTTTTGAACAGTTCCATACCAGGTCACTATAATGGACTTCACTGCTAAATTGCCTCTGGACCAAGAAGTTTCTGGGGCCAGCTGCCAGAATCCAGTCAGTCTCTGCTACAGCAGTGCCTCACTTTAACCACCACAGGGCACCAGGAGCAAGACCGTAATGCAAGTGGCAACAAGGATTTTGAGCTGATTGAAACATTTATTCCTGTGTCTGTCGGTAACATTGTGGCCTGCCCGGAGCTAAAAAAAAAAAAGAACTTAAGCCAGGCTAATTGGCACAGGTGTTGAAGGTATTGTCTTAGCTGTCTCATAATTAGAGGGAAGAGTCCTTTTGAAGGACAGTCAGGAGATATTTTAGCATATGGCGAGGATCATTTGTAGTGTCCATAACTGAAATCAATCTTGTAGAATGGATTATCTTTTTACTTCTTTTACAATGACTTTTGTCCACCCTGGTCACACCAAATTGACCAAGATAAGTTTGGCATTCTATGGACCTTTTCTCACAGATTTTGAAGGTAAGACCCTCCATGTTAGCTATTTTTCCAAGGCAATAAGCACATTCTGAAGCTTGACTTTTGTAAGGGTGGCTACACCAGGGGTTTTTTTTTTACTTCACCGAAGAGTTATCCCCTAGTGGGACAAACTTCAGATGCTGCATCTTCATATGGCAATGGTTGCCCTAAATGCATAGGAGAATCTGTTTTGGGGAAAGTGCAGTGCATTCCTTTTGTTACAGCAGATCTCCTAAACCTTTTCCTGAGCCATGTTGAGTTCCATTGCAATATTGCTGGAGGAAAATTATCCTGTTCAGCTGGAATTGAGTATTCCTGGCCATGCGTTATATAATCCCCATCTTGGGAGAAGGTGGTTATCTTTCTTTTCAGAATAATCCTGTCTCTGTTCCCTACTTGAAGAAGATGGATTTCTCCAAAAGCCAATATTCTTAGTATACAGTACGTCCTGCTCCAAATCTAATACTTACAGTTGGGATATACTCCGCCAGATGGCGTTGGACTGCAGAGACATCGAAAATAGGCTCCTCCCGGCCCCTCAAATACCCAGGGACCTCCCACAAATCCCCAGAATTTCTCTGCAGTCTGGCTGCAAAGGATGAGAAATTGGCTCTCTACTCACAGGTGAGCGGGGTTATTAACCTGCGGCCCTGTAGGACTATTCCCACCCGTTCTACTAGTAATATGCCTCCCAGCCTTGGCTGCGCTGGTCGGGTGAAGGTAGGCAGCACCGCCGTTGGTGCTTAGGAGCTGCTCCACCGCAATCCCCCACCAAAGGGTAGGCGGTTCAGGCTTATGGTGAGCCTCTATGGGATGCCCCTCCCGCACTATTGCCCCTGCCTATCGGTGGGCCCTATTTAAGTGGCCGCCGTCCTCCCTTATCCTCCTTGTAGTCTTCGGGGGAAAAGAGGGGGGGGGGTGTATGTGTATAGATATGTATGTTATGCAGTCTGTGCTTTCACTTTTCACATGTCTTTATTCTTGTGTCAGCCGCCGCTCTGACTTGTCTTTATTGCTTTTAAATTTACCGCCGCTGCACGCCGACTTGGTTCCGCGCTTGGCGGCTGCATTACCTGAGGCGCTGGTGCGCCATCATTGGCTGTTGGCCTTCTGGCTTAGTAAGTGCCCTCGCGGGTGTTTTTAGTATATTACTTGTAGGCCTTGTGAAAATTATACTCCCACGTCCCTAGCGGGTTATTGGGGCATCCAGGGTTGCTATATAGCGTTATTCCCTATCGGCGTATAGCGCCGCTATAATCACCATCTGGAGGCATCCCAGGATAATGTTACCGGGGTCCCTTTGGGACAAGACTGGCTGTGTGTAGCATGTGGGCAGCCTCATGCTGACGCTGACAAGGCGCGGTCTGTGTACCCTGTGCTGAACAGGTGCTTGCATTGCAACCTGGCCTGCCAGTGGCTGCACCTCGTTTCACTTCACCTACTCCCCCCAAGCTTAAATCTCACTCCTGCTGAGTTGCATACTAGTGTGGATTCTCAGCCTGATGTGTCTTCTTGACTGGCTACTGTTGAACAGATTATTGCGAAGTCTTTAGCGCATAAGGCCCCTGCTAAGAAGCGGCACTTGACGCCTAATGTTACTGTTTTCCCTATGGGAACTGAGGAGTTTATTAATCTTTGTGGCTATACCCCGTCTGTTGAAGGGGAGCTCTTTTCTGATTCAGGCTCATCTGATGAGAGACCAAGGGGTCATGACGATTCTGGCTCTGACCCCTGGGCCCCGGATGACACTGACAGATTATTGACCCAGATTTTTGAGGTTCTGTCTATCTCTCTCCCTGTTGAGGCTCCCAGGCAGAGAGGGGAGCTTTTCCATACAGCAAGATCACGTTTGGAATTTCCAGAGCAGGCACATTTCCATAACCTTGTGCTCAAGGAATGGGAGCGCCCCAGTAAACTTCCCGGGGTTCCAAAGAGTTGGGATAGGAAGTATCCCTTTCCTGCTGAGGTGGTTAAATGTTGGTCATCCCCCCCCCCCCCCCCCCGAGGTGGATGCCCCGATCCTAGGGCTATCTAACACCTCTGTTATGCATTCCCCTGACTCTACTACCATGCGGGATGCCGAAAACCGGCGTAATTGATCAGCTGGCATCCCACGCCTTTGCATGTGCGGGGACGGCGCTGCGCCCGGTCTGTGCCTCTGCCATTACTAGAACCCTTATCAGAAATATGCTTGATAGTGCCCCTGATGATTTGCCTTGTGAGGTGTTTAATGCACTCTCCAGTTGTGATGTTTTTTGTTAATTTTGTCCCATCAGCATTGGATGACACCATCAGAATGTGTGCCAGAACTTCTGCCCTCGTGGTGGCTATACGCCACTCTGTTTGGCTGCGCCAGTGGGCTGCTGACAACGCTGCCAAGAAGGCCCTCACTGGGTTTCCCTTTAAAGGACTGCGTCTGTTTGGGGAGCACCTGGACCTTTTTGCTAAGGGAGGCAGGTTACCCCAGCGCAGTCGGCAACTTCGGCCCTTTCGGGGTCAGGGTTCCTTCTCCTCCCCTTACCGTGGTACAAGACAGGGAAGGGGGGTGTCTTTTTCCCTGGGGCCGGGGAGATTTCTGGGGTAGAGGCAGAGGACGTGGATGTCCTGGCTCCTCCTGGGGTCCCAAAGCTAAATCCTCTCCCAAGCCCCCTCAGGCATGATGGGGCGCCCTCACCCATCCGGGTGGGGGGACGGCTGCAGCACTTTGCTCACATCTGGAGGCTTCATGTCTCAGACCGGTGGATTCAGGAGGTAGTGTCCTCCGGTTACAAGTTGGAGTTTGCTGCCGATCCCCCTCCAAGATTCATCAGATCCCGGATTCCTCAGGACCCTGTGTCAGCTCAGGAGCTAGTGCAAGGCCTCCTGCAGCTGGGGGTCATCTGCCAGGTCCTCTTAAGAGAAAAAGGCAAGGGCTTTTATTCCAACCTATTCACAGTTCCCAAAAAGGATGGTTCAGTCAGGCCCATCCTGGACTTAAAGATTCTCAACAAGTTTGTCAGGGGCAGGCGCTTTCGCATGGAGACTCTGCGCTCTGCCATCAGTTCCCTGCGCCAAGGGGATTTCATGACTTCTGTGGACATCAAACATGCTTACCTTCATATTCCTGTGTTCCCAGGTCATCAAAGGTTCCTCAGGTTCGCTCTGATGGATCAACACTACCAATTTGTGGCCTTGCCCTTCTGCCTCACTTCACCTCCCAGGGTGTTCACCAAGGTGCTGGCTGGCGTGATGTCTCTGCTCAGATGTCAGGGCGTCCGCGTGCTTCCCTATCTGGACGACATCCTCATCACTTCCCAGTCTCTACATCAGGCAGAGTTGGATACTCAGCTGATGGTGTCCACTCTGGAGTCATTTGGATGGGTGATCAACCACCCCAAGTCCTCACTGTCCCCTTCCTTGGTAACTCCATTCCTAGGAATGAATCTGGATACAGTTCAGGCAAGGATCTTCCTTCCTCAGCAGAAGGTGGACAGTCTGATTGCACAAGCTCAGTCCCTCCTAGCTTGTCCCCATCCCTCCATCAGGCAGGGGATGCAGCTGGTGGGCCTGATGGTGGCGTGCTTCGAAACGGTCCCTTATGCTCAGTTCCACCCAGCGTCCCTGGACAGGGTCTGTGTGCTCTCCCCCCTGGTCAGGAGGTCCCTCTTGTGGTGGATGGACTCAAGGAACCTGTTGGGGGGCAGATCTTTTCTTGCCCCTTCCTGGGAGATGGTCACCACGGATGCCAGTCTTTCAGGTTGGGGGGCTTCTGGAAGTCCCTGCGGTTCCAGGGAAGGTGGGGCCCTCAGGAGGCCCACACACCTATCAATGTCTTGCGAGCGATCAGGTTAGTTCTGGCTCGCTTGACTACTCATCTTCAGGGCCTGCCTGTTCAGGTGCACTCGGACAACCAGACGGCAGTTGCCTACATAATTCATCAGGGAGGGACCCGGAGCAAGGGGGTCCTCCAGAAAGCGTCTCTGATCCTGACTTGGGCAGAGGCCAATGTCCCCTGCATTTCAGCTGTGTACATCCCGGGGGTGGAAAATCACCTGGCGGACTCTCTGAGCAGGGGGACCTCTCGCCAGGGAGAATGGTCCCTATGCAGCAGGGTGTTTCAATCTCTGTGTCACCGTTGGGGCCAACCAGATGTGGATCTGTTTGCGTCCCGCCACAATCACAAGCTTCCAGCTTTTGTCTCTCTGTCCAGGGATCCTCTGGCCCTGACCTCGGATGCGCTAGCAATGTCATGCAAGGACTTTCAGTTCCTGTATGTCTTCCCCCCCCAATTCCCCTGCTGGGCAAGGTTCTGCGCAAGATTGCTCTGGAAGGGGTGCCAGCAATTCTGGTGGCCTCCAGGTGGCCAAGAAGAGTGTGGTTCGCAGACGTGGTACAACTGGCAGTAGATCAATACGCTCTGCCCTTGGTGCCAGATCTGATCACTCAGGGCTCACTACGCCATCCCAATTTACAAACTCTGGCTTTGACGGCTTGGCTGCTGAAACCTCCATCTTGATGGAGAAGGGGCTGTCTTCCTCTGTTGTGGATACTTTGATTAAAGCTAGGAAGAAGTCTTCCTCTTCCATTTATTACAGGGTTTGGTGTGCCTACATTGACTGGTGTGAGTCTAGGTCTCTTCCCTGTCGTGTGTTCTCTGTTCCCAGGATTCCGGAGTTCCTGCAGCATGGGTTGGAGATGGGGCTCCAACTCAGTACTCTGAAGGGTCAGGTTTCTGCCCTGACTATTTTTTTCCAGAAGTCCTTTGCTCAGCACCCTCTGATCAGGACTTTTTTCCAGGGTGTCACTCATGTGCGTCCCCCACGTAAACCTATGGTGCCTGTTTGGGATTTGAACTTGGTTCTGTCAGCCTTGCAGGGTGCTCCCTTTGATCCTGTGCAGGATGCTGCCTTGGCCATTCTTACGCTCAAGGTTGTGTTTCTGGTGGCTATCACTTCTGTCAGGCGTGTGTCTAAGTTGACGGCGTTGTCCATTCAGCCCCCCTACAATGAGAGGCACCAGGACAAGGTGGTGTTTCGTTTCAAACCTGATTTTCTGCCTAAGGTAGTGTCTGCCTTTCATTTGAATCAGGATATTGTTCTTCCTTCTTTGTGCCCTAATCCTAGCAATGCTAAGGAGAGGGTTTTGCACTCTTTGGATGTGGTTAGGTGTCTGAAGTACTATCTGGTGGCTACTGCACCTTTCAGGAAAACTGATGCTCTTTTTGTGGTCCCTTCTGGTCCTAGGAAGGGTTTGGCCCCTGCCAAGTCTACTATCAGCAAGTGGATTCGTCAGGCTGTGATTCAGGCCTACTCTGCTAAGGGGAAGAATCCTCCCTTCCGCCTTACTGCTCATTCCACTCGTGCTATTGGTGCCTCTTGGGCTTTTCAGCACCAGGCTTCTGTTGAACAAGTTTGCAAGGCCGCTACTTGGTCTTCTGTTCATACCTTTTCAAAGTTTTACAAGGTTGATGTTAGGGCCTCAGCTGATGCTGCTTTTGGCCGAAAGGTTCTGCAGGCAGGCAGTGGTTTAAACTGCCTGCTGCTGATTTTTCTTGGGGATCCCACCTTAATTTATGGACGCTGCTATTGGATGTCCCAGCTGTAAGTATTAGATTTGGAGCAGGACGTACTGTATACTAAGAATAATACAATTGTGTGATTACTCACCTGTAGAATTGGTATTATGAGTATACAGTACGTCCTGCTCCAACCCACCCTTGGTTTGATTTTCTTGGATCCCCTGTATGGTGATTGTTATCATTGTTATAGTTGATAGTTTGGATTGTTTAATTCTCCTGGCTTCTCCTTAACTGCTTTTCAATGCTGGGGATTTGTGGGAGGTCCCTGGGTATTTGAGGGGCCGCTAGGAGCCTATTTTCGATATCTCTGCAGTCCAGCGCCATGTGGTGGAGTATATCCCAACTGTTAGTATTAGATTTGGAGCAGGACGTACTGTATACTCATAATACCAATTCTACAGGTGAGTAATCACAGAATTGTATTTTTACATCATAGACTAATTCATTAAAGTGGACCAACACCCTCCACTGATCGGCCCAGGAATCTATAAGATTCCTGGACCGATCAGTTCCCTGACTGTGGGGCACCCCGATCTGTGTGAAACCCCCCAGAAACCCCTAAATCCCTACCTGCTCCTCGATCCCGCGCGTCCCTCTAGCAGGACGCACACCCGCGCCGGCCGTTTGTGAATGGCCGGCGCGGGCGCGCGCCCTGTAAGAGTGACGCACGGCGGGCGCGCTCTCTTGTCCGTCGCTGCCTCCCGCTTGTCCGTCGGTGGGGATTGGCAGCAGCGGTCACGTGGGAGCGGGGAGAGGTGAGTTTTTGGGGCTTTCTGGGGGGTTTCACACAGCGGGGCACCCCCTATTGGGGTGCCCCACCGAAGTGGACCAAAACCCAGGATAGTCAAAATCCTGGGTGTTGGTCCACTTTAAGCGCCTAAAGCATTAAAAAGTTATTGGCAGCAGGAGCACCTGTCTTTTGTCTCTACTTGGCTGAGTGAGGTGGCTGTTTAGGCTGGCTTTTGAAGAATATTTGCAAAGCAATGGGTCTGGTGTAGGTCTGAAAGTTGCACCCTGTGAAGCAGTCACTCAGTTGGACAAAGGGGCAACCGTTTTCATTCCTTAATGCTACTTTCACACAGTGATATAGTTAGACAAAGGTGTAAAGTCACTCCACAGCCTCACTGCAAGCCGTGTATTCCAGCTTTGTGGTGAGGTATAGTACTTTCTTTGAGAGCTAGTTTGGGAAGGATCTGAAAAGGCAACTTTTTCATTTACCGTTCAACACTTAGGTTCCAAAACAAACCCATGGATCCAGGCTTCTTGGCAAGTTAATGGCAACAAGCTGTTTATTGGGCGCTTAACTAGTCAAGGTAAGCGTGCACATGGACTCCTATTGCTTACAAATTCTGTGTGTGTATATGTGCTTTGGGTGTTTTGCAAGCATGCATGCACAGCGAAAAACACGTTTACATGTGCAAGTGCTCGCTGTGCATGCCCTACTACATGCAAAAGCAGCAACCCTCCATTAGTGCACAGTTTACATGGCTTCCAATGTATGCCTCTCTCTTACCACCAGCTCATTCCTTTATGCTGCTTTCACATTTTGATTAAATAAGAATTAAAAATAATTCTTATGGTAGTAAAGATTTCACTTTATAAGAGAAAAACACTAGAATTTCACTGTTGTTGAATCACTAACTAGGAAAACACTCAAAAGTCAATGGTACTATTCCTAGTATGTCACACACCCCGCTTCCAAATATTCATGACACTTGGGAAAAACGGCCTGTAGAGGGCGATTTTGTAGAGATGCCATGAAAAAAAGGAGCCCCTCCTGGTACATAAGTACCTGGGACCTCCCACTCATTCCCCAGTCTTTTGTCTCTGCAGTCGGCGAAGCATTCAGAAGATGACTCTCCTTTCTGCAGGTAGCCGGGATTACTCCCGGCCTTTTTCTATTTCTGCCTGAACCTCTTTTATATTTTGTAATAGTACTATATGCCTCCCAGCCTTGGCTGAAAGGCTCGGGCAAGGGTAGATACACCCTTGGGTGTACTTGGGGCTTGCTCCTCCGTGAGACCTCAAATAAGGGGTAGGCGGTATCCGGGTTGGTGTTCCCCGGCATGGGATGCCCCATCCCTTTAATTCCCCTTGTGCCTTATGGGTGCTTTTCCTGTACCTCCTTTATTCTCCTGGGCCCTGCAGGGGTGAAAAGGAGGGGGGGGGGGCTGCATTTGGAAATAGGATGTTTTGTGTATTGCATACCTTTTTGGTGAAGGGTTTTGCATGCAGAGGGATCTTTTTGTATATCCCTCCTTTTTTTTTCAACAGCGTGCTGGATCCGGAGGTGGGCGGGGCTTGGCGTACAGCGTCTCCTTCCGGCCGCGCTCTATTATGCCTCTATGGCTCAGAGCCCGTTGACGTGCTCTGTCGGGCCCGCCCCCCGTGTTTCCCTTAGCTCGGCTAAGCTAGTCGGCGTCGCTTCTTTTCGGGCCATTTCCGTTTTTTTTTCCCCGCGGTTCTCTCTCTCGCTGTGCGCGCTGAGTCCTGTCGCCTGGTCTCGTGAGTACCCTTTGGCCTTGCTAAAGGGATATTTATCTGTTGCTGTTATGCTCGTTTATGTAGTGGTGCTTATGGTGACTGTGTATTTCCTTATTTCAGGTGGAAACTCTTCATAGAAGGGGTTTCTCCTGGTCCTTAGCCCTTATTTGTAGGGGGTTATTATATTATTAATACTTAATCAAATCCTCCCACCTGGGACTTTCAAGGGGCATCCCGGGTAGCTGATTGCGTAAATCCCATATAAACTTTGCGTCTATAAATAATAAAGTATTTAAACAAACACCATATGGAGGCATCTCAGGATACTGGGCTTTCAGTTCCCTCGGGACAGACTCGGCAGTGTTTAGAATGTGGGGCATCCCTTGTAGGGGATAACGCGTTTCTTTGCATCCAGTGTGCAGCAGACGGGCCCAGGCTTCAGGGTCTGCGGCTCCTGCCTCTTCTCCTACCCCACCGTGTCTTGTCCGTACCCCCAGTGATGTTGTCATGGGTGGAGGACCTGAGGGAGGAGTTTCAGAGCCTACCACCAAAAATTGTGTGCGCTTACTGTCATGGGTGGAGAGTCGCTTTCTGATGTATGTGCCAGACTGGCTCACATTGAAAAATGTATTTCTACCTCTGCGGCCAGGAAGGCCCAGCTAAAAGGAAACATTTGGCTCCAGCCGTTCCGGCTAGGGAGTTTGACAATTGCGATTTGCTTGATTGGTCTGACTATTCTCTGCTCGAGGAAGGAGAATTATTTGTGGTGTGAGGTGTCTGATTTTTCTGATGATCAGTTTTTGGGTACTGATGTTGAGCAGGGTGAGGGGGATGTTTTGGACACCCCAAAAGCTCTTGCTCAATTATTTGAAGTGTTGGCAATTGCTCCTCCAGAAGCATTCCTTCCTCCAAAAAGGGGAATTCTTTGGAGCCTCTAAGCCTCGTCTAGAATTTCCTAATCAGAAACATTTTGAGGATATTATTCTTAAGGAATGGGAGAAGCCTACGCGGCTTCCTGGCATTCCCTCAGGCTGGGACAAAAATATCCCTTTCCAGCAGACACAGTTAAGCGTTGGTCATCCCCTCTGGAGGTGGATGTCCCTGTGCTTAGTTTGTCCAATTTTTCTGTATTGCATTCTCCTGAATCCACTACTCTTAAAGATGGAGAAGACAAGCGTATTGATCAAATGGCGTGCCACGCTTTTGCTAGTGTGGGCTAGGCCTTGCGGCCTGTTGGTGCTTCGGCACTCATGGCGGTGGCTATTAGGTCTGTAATTAAAGACCTATTGAATACCTCAGGGCTTGATCCAGCCTCTGATGAGTTTGCCGCTCTTAAGCGATGCTAGTTTGTGTCTTTTGTACTTTCTGCTTTGGACGATACTTTGGTCATGTGCAGCAGAACTTCCGCCTTGTTAATTGCCATTCGGCGGTCGGTATGGTTACGCCAGTGGGCGGTGATATTGTGGCCAAGAAATCACTTACAGAGCTCCCTTTCTTGGGATTGTGCCTCTTTGGGGAAAAATTGGATTCTGTCACTAAAGGAGGGAAATTGCCTCAGCGTAAGAGACAATGCCGTTCCATTTGTGGGATGGCCTCCTTTAACCCATCCTTTCGTGGGTCCAGATCTGGTAGAGGATCGGCCTGTTCAGTCTCTAGAGGGAATGCATGGAATAGAGGAAAAGGACGTGGCCGTCCAAGTCAGAGTTGGGGTTCTAAACCTAAGTCTGCTTCCAAGCCTGCCCAGCAATGAGGAGGCGCCCTCACCCTTACGGGTGGGGGGACGGCTGCGGTTCTTCTTCCAGGTCTGGGTCCAAGAGTTATCAGACATTTGGATTCTGGAAGTAGTGTCCTCCGGTTACAAACTGGAATTCGAGTTCCGGCCTCCTCCCAGATTTTTCAGGTCCAGGATGCCTTCGGATCCGGTGATTGCGCAGGGACTTCGGACAGCAGTGGCAAATCTATTAAACTTGGCTGTCATCTGCCCAGTGCCTCCAGCGGAAAAGGGTCTGGGGTTTTACTACAACCTGTTCACGGTACCCAAGAAGGACGGCTCTGTTCGGCCTATTCTAGACCTGAAGCGGCTCAATCAGTATATCCGCTTCAGAAAATTCCGCATGGAGTCTTTACGATCAACGGTCAATGCTCTCCGTCAGGGGGACTTCATGACATCCATAGTCATCAAAGATGCTTATCTGCACATTCCGATTTTTCCGTCTCACCAGAATTTTCTCAGGTTCACGGTAGAAGACCAGCATTTTCAGTTTGTAGCCCTTCCATTTGGCCTTACTCCGAGAGTTTTTACCAAAATGCTGGCAGGAGTGATGGCTATATTTAGGGTCCAGGGCATTCGCATTGTGCCGTTTCTGGATGATCTTCTCATCTCAGCCTCTTCCTTCGAACAAGAAGAATTGGACACCAGGACGGTGGTATCCACGCTAGAGAGGTTCGGTTGGGTAATAAACCATCCCAAATCCTCTCTCTGTCCGTCCAGGGAGATTCCTTTTTTTGGGCCTGAATCTGGATACGTTTCAGGCCAAGGTGTTTCTTCCTCAGTCCAAAATTGTTCTGATTCAGGATTTGATTCGTCTGTTCTTGTCCAACCCTCGTCAGTCTATCCGCCTGGGGATGAGACTAGTAGGACTGATGGTAGCCGCATTCGAGGCAGTCCCGTATGCCGAATTTCACATGAGGACGTTTCAGCTCTTCCTCTTGGTGAAGTGGGACAAGTGTCCACTATCATTGAATCAGATTTGTCTGTTGTCCCCCCATGTTCTGCAGTCCCTTCAGTGGTGGCTAATATCGAGCAATCTCATGAAAGGCAAGTCATTTTTGACCCCTTGTTGGGAACTGGTCACCACGGATGCCAGCCTGGTGGGCTAGGGGGGCTTCTGGAAGGAACATCAGTTCCAGGGATTGTGGGGGCCTCAGGAGGCTCATTCTCCAATCAATATATTGGAGCTACGAGCCATTCGTTTGGTTCTTCTTCGATTGACTCGTCTTTTGCAGGGGCTGCCGGTGCAGATTCGGTCAGACAACCGAACAGCGGTCGCATACATCAATCACCAGGGTGGGACTTGCAGTTGGAGTGCTCTACGGGAAGTCTCTCTGATCCTTCATTGTGTCTCTATCCCAGGATCCTCTGGCAGTGGATGCCATGTCTCTGGCCTGGAAGGATCTGGGGTTCCTGTATCTGTTTCCCCCATTCTCCATGATAAGCAAGGTGGTGCGCAAGCTAGTTCTGGAAGGGGCGCCAGCAATTCTGGTGGCTCCAAGATGGCCAAGACGTCTGTGGTACGCAGACGTCGTAAGGCTGGCAGTGGATCAGTTCCATCTGCCTCTTCTTCCAGATCTCATCACCCAGGGGCAACTTCGTTACCCTAATTTACCAACGCTGGCTTTGACGGCGTGGCTGCTGAAGTCTCCATCTTAAGAGGAAGGCCTTTCTGATGCGGTCATTCAGACTCTTGTTAGAGCTAGGAAGAAGTCTTCCTCTGTCATCTATTACAGGACTTGGAGGTCCTATATTGATTGGTGTGAGATTAGGGCCTTGCCCTGCAGGGTATTTTCGATTCCTAGGATTTTGGAGTTTCTGCAACGGGGTCTGGATATGGGATTCCAGATTGGTACTGATTCCAGATACTGATTCCAGGTACTGAAAGGGCAAGTCTCTGCCTTGGCAATTTTCTTTCAAAGGTCATTTGCTCTTCATCCTTTTGGTTAAGACCTTTTTCCAGGGGGTCACGCATGTGCGGCCTCCTAGAAAGCCCTTACTTCCAGTTTGAGACCTTAACTTGGTGCTTTCAGCTATGCAGGCTGTTCCTTTTGAGCCGTTGCAGGATATTCCTCTTCCTATTCTTACTCAGAAGGTTGCCTTTTTGGTTGCTATTACTTCTGTCCGCCGGGTTTCAGAGTTGGCGGCCTTGTTTATTCAAGCCCCTTACTTTTGAGAGGCATCAAGACAAGGTGGTTTTCTGTTTTAAACCGGATTTCCTTCCTAAAGTGGTTTCTGCCTTTCATCTAAACCAGGACATTGTTCTTCCTTCCTTGTGTCCTATGCCTAGTAGTGACAAGGAAAGGGTTTTACATTCTTTGGATGTAGTTCATTGCGTTAAATATTATTTGGTGACTACTTCGGGCTTCCGTAAGACGGATGCCTTTTTTGTTGTGCCCTCTGGACCTAGGAGGGGTTTGGCACCTGCCAAGTCCTCCATTAGTAAATGGATACGTCAGGCCGTTATTGGGGCCTATTCTGCTAAGGGGAAAGTTCCCCCTTTTCGGGTTACTGCTCATTCTACTCGTGCTGTTGGGGCTTCTTGGGCTTTTCAGCACCAGGCTTCTGTTGAACAAGTTTGCAAGGCTGCAACTTGGTCTTCTGTGCATACTTTTTCTACATTTTACAAGGTTGATGTGCGGGCCTCAGCGGATGCTGCTTTTGGCCGCAAAGTTCTGCAAGCTGCAGTAATTTAAGTTATGCATTATTTCCTCGGTTGGATCCCAACCCTTTTTAGACACTGCTATTGGATGTCCCAAGTGTGATGAATATTTGGAAGCGGGGTGTGTGACATACTAGGAATAATACCATTTTGTGAGTACTCACCTGTAAAATGAGTATTACGAGTATGTCACACACCCGGCTTCCCCCGCCCTTTTTTTTGTTCTAGGGATCCTTTATATGGTGTACCTTTTTTTCAATTACATCAATTGATTTGGCTCTTCCTGGTTCCTCTCTGCTATCTTATGACTGGGGAATGAGTGGGAGGTCCCAGGTACTTATGGACCAGGAGGGGCTCCTTTTTTTTCATGTCATCTCTGCAAGATCGCCCTCTACAGGCCGTTTTCCCAAGTGTCATGAATATTTGGAAGCGGGATGTGTTACATACTCGTAATACCCATTTTACAGGTGAGTACTCACAAAATGGTATTTTTTTACTCCTAAGAAAAGTAGAGCACTTTTTACTCCTTTACACTGTAAGAAAAAGTCCCATTGTCTTTCTTTCTTGTTTTTTTATCTGGTGATTCTCCAACATTGAAATTCTAGTGCTTTTTCCTCATGAAGTGAATTTTTTTTCCAACTCTTATTGAATAGGTCATTATGCTACTTTCACGCAGTTTTGTGAGGTGAACACAATCCCACTACTTTCACACTGGGGCAATGCAAATATGCTAACATTTTCCTATGGGAATATCAAGCCCAAGTGTGATCTTGATTTTTCTGCATTTGCAATCACAATTCAAAGGAGTGCCACATGCAGTGTTTGTTCCATGGGATCCATGGGTTTGTTTTGGAACCTAAGGGTTGAATGGTCAACGGAAAAGTTGCCATTTCAAACACTTCCTAAACTAGCATGCGCCACTCAGTTGAATTGTGATTGCAAACACGATCGCTTGAAAAACACAGAAATATCAAGATCACACTTGGGCTTGAGATTTCCATAGAAAATTGTTAGCACATTTGCATTAAATGGATATTGATTGGTAAGCACACTCAATGCAAATTAGGTATGTCAATAACCTCATAAATGGGTGCATCTATACATATTAGGGAATTAACCCAAAAACCAGTCTAAAGAACTAATTTATAAATGAACACCGTAACAAAAGGGAGGTCTGATGCAAAAATTACAAATTTATTGTGGTACAATATAAATCACACTGTGGTGGTTTAAGTATGCTTGTAAGATCATGATCTATTAGGTATGGGGCACACACATTTATCTAAGACACACAGATATATACAGTATTTACAAAAAAGTGAAGTTACATATAAATAATGCTGAATACTGTGGAAGCTTTTGGCTTATTCAAGTACTGGTGCGGGCACAGTATTCTGTCAGTTAATGGTAAAGCAAGGATGGCGATTGTAATCTCAAATGAGTGATGGAGTACCTGAAAGGTAGTGCAGGAGGCACCTTTAGCTGCAAGCTCAGTTACTGCTTAGTGCTGAGTCCATAAGAAGTCCATACAGGATTAATGAGTATGAAGCAAGGCTTAGTTGTAGAGTATTGTAGGTCCGGTCCGCCACTCGTTATGCTGCTGACACGTGTTTCGGTTTTGTTATTAACCTTCGTCGGAGCTGGTGCGGGGATGCCAGTATGCGTGGATGCGGTGCCTGTCAGCTGTGCCAAAAGCGTCTGAGAGCGCGCGAATCCCCCCGGGCCGGCCCTCGTGACCCCGCGTCACTTCCGGTGACGCACGTCCCGACCTCGCGCCAGTCATCCGGCGGCCGGCATATTTGCCAGCCGCATGATGGCGGCGCGCAGGAGCACGGGGCGTGTACCACAGCGGAGACAGCGGAACGATGCTGGGTGAGTATAAACACTTGTGGGGGGGGGGGGAAAGAGAGGCAAGGGGGATCCATCTGCAACAATAAAGAATAAAACATGGTATTAGTAAATCAGTAATGTTTTGACCTTTACGCGGCATTTTACAACTTACAAGCAGAAAAAACAAGCAAGGCATGGGTATCGGAGAATCCTAGAGTGGGAACCAGATATCTAAAAAGGAGGTGTATTATGCCATATAGCCTGACATGGGATTTATCCACTATAAATTTATGGATCGGTACATAAATATTGGCACATAATGAATAAGGGTCCCCATTCTCATAAGGCAAGACTCCTATTATTCTGTCAGTTAAAAGCACAGATTAATTATAGATAATCAGTAATCAACCTAGTGTGTATAGTGACATGTGTGGAGGGGTTATGATATGCGATATAAAGCAAAGTTATAGAATTACAGTAGGTTCGTTGCTAAGACATAGGTAAGTGGTTTAACCCCACTGGTCTATTATGGGTGGGGTATCTATACAGGGTTTAGCTCTAATATGGTCATACTTGGTAGATGGTTATCAACTCTCCAAGGGTTGTCATGAGGGTATCGTGGTGAGGTAACCCTATAGGGAAGGTGAGGACATTGGTAAATGACACATACCTATATAGGATTTGATGCTTAGTTATTGATGTATCTTGCAAGGATGGTTAATTCTTGTAGTACGTGGGTTACTATTATAGAAGTAAGGGAACAGAATCATATTTAGTCACTGGTGGTGAGGTGAATTTAAATATCATAGGAAAGGCAATAGGTCATAATCTTCAGTTGGTATTCAGTTCATATATCCAATGTAACTCTCGTCTAGAAAGACGGTTTGGCAAATCACCACCCCTTTTGTGTGGGAAGACCTTTTCAATCACTAGGAATCGCAATTGTGATACCTGGTGATTGGCTTCGGCAAAGTGTTTCGCTACTGGGGAGGTGAAGTCAAACCGACGGATAGCACTCCGATGTTCACTTATGCGTAGTTTAATTGCTCTTTGAGTTTGTCCTACATAAGCTTTGCCACAAGGGCATTTAAGCATATAGATGACATTGTTAGAGTTACAATTGAAGAAGACTTTTAAGAGGTAAAGCTTGCCCGAGGATGGGTGGTTGAAGGAATTACATTTTATAACGGAGTTGCATTGTTCGCAACTTCAACATAAATGCATGACCACAGGTTTACAAAAACAAGGAACCGCTATGGGGTCCAATGTGGCTCCCGCCTATGCAAATTTATTTATGTCAGAATTTGAGAATACAGTTGTCTACCAACATCTCCTATATATGAAACACGCACTACTATGGTACAGGTATATTGATGACGTTTTTTTCCTTTGGACAGGCGATAACAATAGCCTGAATACTTTTAAAGATGACCTAGACCATGCCTGGCCAACCATCTCTTTCAGTATTGAAGCTGACATCAGAAGTACACTTCTTGGATGTTTGGGTTAGACAGGAACATGGCTCCATACACACAGACCTCTACACAAAACCCACTGAGCGCAATACATATTTACATGCAACTAGCTATCACCCGCACAAATTGAAGAAGGGCCTCCCATACAGCCAGTTTGTCCGCCTTAAGCGGATCGTGGATAATGACACCACATTTCAGACCCCAGCCAGAAAAATGGCACAGGACTTTGAAGAATGGGGATATTCCCCTGCAGTTGTATCCTCAGCCCTACAGAAAGCAGCATCTCTACCTCGTTCCACGTTGCTGCAATACAAACCTAAAGTAACAACAAATCGCATTCCATGCATACTTACGTATAATAGCCAGAGCCAAGCAGTTCGCTCCATCAATAAACATTGGCAGATACTGACATGCGATTAGAAACTACACAACACATTCTCAGAACCCCCGATATTCACATATAAACGATCCAAGAATATCAAGGACACTCTTATACAGGCCGACACAACGCACAAATTTGAAGAACACGGGGAGAAGGACTGGCTTATCACATTCCCTAAACCTGTGGGCATGCATTCATGTGGAAGTTGCGAACAATGCAACTCCGTTATAAAATGTAATTCCTTCAACCACCCCTCCTCGGGCAAGCTTTACCTCTTAAAAGGCTTCTTCAATTGTAACTCTTAACAATGTCCTCTATATGCTTAAATGCCCTTGTGGCAAAGCTTACGTAGGACAAACTCAAAGAGCAATTAAACTACACATAAGTGAACATCGGAGTGCTATCCGTCGGTTTGACTTCACCTCCCCAGTAGCAAAACACTTTGCTGAAGCCAATCACCAGGTATCACAATTGCGATTCCTAGTGATTGAAAAGGTCTTCCCACACAAAAGGGGTGGTGATTTGCCAAACCGTCTTTCTAGACGAGAGTTACATTGGATATATGAACTGAATACCAAAACCCCTAAGGGGATGAATGAAGATTATGACCTATCGCCTTTCCTATGATATTTAAATTCACCTCACCACCAGTGACTAACTATGATTCTGTTCCCTTACTTCTATAATAGTAACCCACGTACTACAGGAACTAACCATCCTTGCACGATACATCAATAACTAAGCATCAAATCCTATATAGGTATGTGTCATTTACCAATGTCCTCACCTTCCCTATAGGGTTACCTCACCATGATACCCTCATGACAACCCTTGGAGAGTTGATAACCATCTACCAAGTATGACCATATTAGAGCTAAACCCTGTATAGATACCCCACCCATAATAGACCAGTGGGGTTAAACCACTTACCTATGCCTTAGCAACGAACCTATTGTAATTCTATAACTTTGCTTTATATCGCATATTATAACCCCTCCACACATGTCACTATACACACTAGGTTGATTACTGATTATCTATAATTAATCTGTGCTTTTAACTGACAGAATAATAGGAGTCTTGCCTTATGAGAATGGGGACCCTTATTCATTATGCGCCAATATTTATGTACCGATCCATAAATTTATAGTGGATAAATCCCATGTCAGGCTATATGGCATAATACACTTCCTTTTTAGATATCTGGTTCCCACTCTAGGATTCTCCGATACCCATGCCTTGCTTGTTTTTTCTGCTTGTAAGTTGTAAAATGCAGCGTAAAGGTCAAAACATTACTGATTTACTAATACCATGTTTTATTCTTTATTGTTGCAGATGGATCCCCCTTGTCTCTCTTTTTTTTTCCCCCACGAGTGTTTATACTCACCCAGCATCGTTCCGCTGTCTCCGCTGTGGTACACGCCCCGTGCTCCTGCGCGCCGCCATCATGCGGCTGGCAAATATGCCGGCCGCCGGATGACTGGCGCGAGGTCAGGACGTGCGTCACCGGAAGTCACGAGGGCCGGCCGGGGGGGGATTCGCGCGCTCTCAGGCGCTTTAAACAGCTGACTGTGGCACAGCTGACAGGCACCGCATCCCTGCACCAGCTCCGACGAAGGTTAATAACAAAACCGAAACACGTGTCAGCAGCATAACGAGTGGCGGACCTACAATACTCTACAACTAAGCCTTGCTTCATACTCATTAATCCTGTATGGACTTCTTATGGACTCAGCACTAAGCGGTAACTGAGCTTGCAGCTAAAGGTGCCTCCTGCACTACCTTTCAGGTACTCTATCACTCATTTGAGATTACAATCGCCATCCTTGCTTTACCATTAACTGACAGAATACTGTGCCCGCACCAGTACTTGAATAAGCCAAAAGCTTCCACAGTATTCAGCATTATTTATATGTAACTTCACTTTTTTGTAAATACTGTATATATCTGTGTGTCTTAGATAAATGTGTGTGCCCCATACCTAATAGATCATGATCTTACAAGCATACTTAAACCACCACAGTGTGATTTATATTGTACCACAATAAATTTGTAATTTTTGCATCAGACCCCCCTTGTGTTACGGTGTGCATTTATAAATTAGTTCTTTAGCACATTTGCATTGCCACACCGTGAAAGTAGTCATCGAGTTTATCAGCCCCTAATTTAACTCTTTAACACAAAAAAAGTCTACAAACTAGTTAAAGCATTTTCCTATAAAGCAAATTTAAAGTGTATGTCCCTTTATCTGTTGTATTATAGAAGTTGCCACTGGTGCCAACCATTCAGGTTTGACATGCAAGGTAACCTTATTGGTAACGGGCGGTCATGTGATTGCCAGCTATAGAATAAATTAGGAGGTAGGAAGCATTGGTGAGTTTTGGCGACTTTCTTTAAATCCCTAATAGGGGCAAATTGGGTCTTCATCAAGACTTCTATTATCAAGATTCTATTAATGTTCCTGATGTGTTTCATAGTAGGAACACTATAAAGTCTCTTGTCTACTACCAAGGGAAATCCGGCTTTTTTGGCATCTTTACTATGGGATGTTTCTCATTGTTTTTTTAAATTTCCTCTGGAGATTTGTCATTACTGCTTTGATGCTGGGCTGCATGGCCATCCTGGTCTTATTTTTTTTATCCATCATTGTTTTATGATGAATCTCATTTTTCCTTTTCCTGCTGCCACCTTCTCCTAAAAATGATGGCTGTCATTATTGTTGGCATAAACTCCTTCATGTTCAATGTCACAGACCTGTCAAGGTGAACAGCTAATGTACCACACACTACAATGAAGTTTAAGATTAAATGGTTTATTATACACAGGAGCAGTACATAACATCACAAGTAGTATGTGTATGTATGTAAGACCTTGCGCCCTATACTAATTACAGCAAGTCAACCAAAATATAAACAAGGTTAACAGCACCACGAGGATATTTACAATGTATATACAGAATACACAAATACAGGATAGCTCCACAGACTAGGGCTCATAAGTGCCTGAATAACTGACGACTGAGTACTTGCAGAAGGACTGAGATGATGAGGGACACTGGATTGGAGCAGGGCTGGTAACTGAACATAAACAGGAAACGGGAGGATGGAGATGACCGGATAGCAGGACTGGCACAGTACTGAATACTGGATGCATTGGGACCAGAATGACAAGGTAGTAGAGCTGGTACAGAATTTGTAACTAGATGTAGGTGTTAGCGGGAGGACCAGAGTGAGGAGGTGGCGGAGCAGGAACAGCACTGGTTGTAGGTGGAAGCAGGTAGTTAAGTATCAGGGAGTGAATGCAGCATGGCTAGATCACAATCAGATACTGGAGCAATAAGGCTTGCCCGTGGAGCTGAATTAAGCAGGAACACCAGTGGCTCAACTAAATGTGACAGGACCCTGGTGCGAACGTTAAATGGAGCCCTTTCAAGGCTCATGCAGTAATATTTCTGTCGTTTAACTCAGTCAGATGCAGCTAAACAACTATAGGCTGAAATAGCAATGACAAATGGTGCATTTTTTCTCTAAATGATTCCAAGTGAACACACAAAAAAAAAAAAGGAATGGGTAGGAGCAACAATGTTGAAGCCCACTGGCCTCTTGAGCCCCGGAGTGGTCGCACCCCCTATAGTTATGCCCCTGAACAATACCCCTATTCTATAAGACTCTTAGGGTGTTAGTCTACCTATTTATGTGGCATCCTGAATTTGGATACCCCGCTGTGTGAAACCCGGGGTCGCCCGATTGACCTCCTCCTCGCCACATATCTCTAGCTAGGCATGTGCCCACGCCAGGGCTTACTAAATAGCCGTCACTGACACACCCACAGCTAGAGGCAAGCTGGGATGCAGTCTGCAGTCGATGAAGGGTCTATTGGGTTTGGGGGCCTAGGCTCATGTTTTCAACTTGAGAGGTATCCCAGTGGGTTACCTACTGGCAAGTGACCTTTCTATGTTCAACAACTTTTAGCAGCATTCTTTGGTTCTTTTAAAGTGGACCAATTGCTAGGATGGGTTCTCTTACCAAGGCATCCTGATTTGGAATGCCCTGCTGTATGAACCCCCCCCCCCCAGATCGCCCACGCAGCTCGCCTTTCCTACGTTTCCATGCCACAATCTAATGCACACTAATTGTTTTGTTTTGGGCGGAATGCTGGCATAGGGAGCGCCAGCAGGCGCATCCATCAGTTTCCCTGAGTGGGTGTGTCCCTGCACCCAGTCTCTCTACATGGCTGGGCACGGAAGTGCACTTCACTGTTGATACGGGGAGTAAATGTAAAAATCATTAAAACAAGACTGAGAACAAAACGATATATCACGCCATGTTTCAGAAATGGACCATTGCTCTCTCTGGCCTGTCACAGCTGTCTCCCTCCTGAGCAGCTCTAGAGTTCCCCGGGCCTCACAGCCCCCACAGCTTTCCTTCCTTCTTAAGTATCCAATTTCCCCTTTTGAAGTCCCCTAAACTGGTATTAACTAGAAGCCTGTTACCTAAGGTAACTGACAGCGCCTTCCATCACCTCACTGACATTAAAAATTTGCAAGGATAATTCCTGTCAAGTTTGGTTTATAGGAATTGTTTATGCCCATTTTGGAGTATTCCTCCACCTTTTTACTGGCTGGGACATGAGGGATGCGTATAGTTAACCAAAACTAGTCTAAGGTATTTTAATTAGGTGAGCTGAACACTTTGATTAAATTGAGTTTGCTTGTCATAATTTGCACTTTATATGTTTTTATTGGATCTAGGCTGAATCCCAATTTATTTTAATAACTTGGAATAAAAATGGATTGTATCACTATCTGTAAAATACTTTCCTTTGCCCTATAAAATATACAGCGAACCTATCTGAGGCACTGGGGTTTTTGCCAAACCTACCAAGAGTCTGACTTTCATCCTTCTTTTTTTTTTTTTTTTTTTTCGGGGCTATATATCTGAAACCATGTCAGCTGGGCTTCAGTCTTGTTACAAGCTATGCATCTTTACTTGCTGAACCTGGCCAATATACCACCTCTCTAGACAGTAGAAGGAAAGTTAGAGCCTACAGACATAGACTGTCTTCTACTGGACTGAAAATGATTTTACAGGGAGTACCAGAATCCATTCATCTCAATCATCATGTAGAACAGAAAGCTAATACCAATAATACTAGTTAGGTATGAGCAAACCCCCTCCAAATTCGAGTCCAGCGAAACATTGAACAAATGTTCGGGGACCCGAACCCAGTCCCTATTGAAATCATTGGGGACCCGAACTTTAGAGGTGGCTGTGGTGGGGGCGGATTGTGCAGCAGGAAGCACTGCTGTAACTCACCTGGCCCGCTATCCTCTTCCTGGCCAGTGGCGGAAGCAGCATTTAAAATCGCCCCCAGCCAAGGCTACAGAAAGGTCGCCAGCTCCCATGAATAAGGACACATCTAGTGCCAGCTGGCAGTCACCACTGACCAAGAAGAGGACCTGGAGGACAGATAAGTTACAGCAGTGCTTGCTGCTGCATCCTTGGGTGCAGCAGGTTGATGAGCTGTTGCTGCTGCTGCATCCTTAGGTGAAGCAGGGTGATGGGCTGAGTTCGGGTCATTATGATCAAACTTTGCCAGCCTTATCAAATAGGATGATGTGCACATGCTTGTTTTTTTTTTTTTTTCAATACACATATGTCCTTTTTAATATAAGTGCCGTAAGTACAACGAGGAGAAGCATGTGGCAATAAAATAAACTTTATGTATGTTTCTCCTATATATAACCATATCAGTCCTTTATTAGGGAAGCGCTCTTAATCTTTGACCTGCTTTACTTCCATTAGCCAGTCATGTTCAGAAGGTTTCATGTTATTCCAAGTATGCATCACGCCCTGCTCCAATAATAATCATTACGTCTGGGATATAGTCCACAAGAGGGCGCTTTACTGCAGAGATGGCAAAAAAGAGGCCTCTCCCGGTCCATATATACCCAGGACCTCCCACTCATTCCCCAGTTTAGTCTCTGCAGTCAGCGGCGAAGGTCAAGATGATGGCTCTCTCTCCTTGCAGGCAAGCCGGGCTGCACAGCCCCGGCCCTAGGTCCTATTCCCACCCGTGCCACTATTACCTGCCTCCCAGCTTTGGCTGCATGGTCCGGGTGATGGTAGGCAGCACCTATTAGAGGTGCTTTTTATTGGAACATCGCTCCACCGCAAATCCCCCACCAAAGGGTAGGCGCCACAGGTTGGTGAGCCTGACATGGGATGCCTGTCCGCTCAGCCCTCATTACATGTGGTCAAATGTAAATATGGGCTTATTCCCCCTTCTCCCTTGTCCGGTTAGTCGGGGGGGGGGGGGGGGGCTGTCAGTATTAATGCCTTGTATGGTTGTGTGCTGCTTTTTACCGTTGTGTGTGTGTGTTCACTTTGACTTGCTGGCACATGGCTCAGCGTTCTTTTGCCTTTTCCCCTCATACTGACATTTGTTCAAACGGCCCGTGCGCGCGCTCTGCGGCGGGCCGGTGACGTCAGAGGCCGGCTCGGCCACTATTGGTCTAAATAGCGCGTTTGCTGTGTGTCCCCGCGTCCTGCCTCTCTTCTCTGCTCAGTGCCATCTTGTCCGGGCCGGTGAAGCCTCTCGGTGTGCGCGAGTGCCCTTGCGGGCTGTATATTTATATTTAGTGATTGTCATTTTTAAGTGTATCCTTCTGATTGCATGTTTGCCATACTGATGGGGGTTTCCTCTTTTGTGTCTTTCAGGGGGACAACCTAAATTATTGGTTTTCTCCCGGTCCTGTGTCCTTTCCCCCATATTGTAGGGGCTTGATTATTAAAAGTGTATATTAAATCCTCCCACTAGCGGACATTTAAGGGGCATCCCGGGTAGCTGCACAGCGTAATTCCCATTGGTCATTGCTACCGTACTAATAATTCACCATATGGATGCTTCCCAGGATATTGTGCTCGGGGTCCCTTCGGGGCAAGCCCAGATATGTGTGGTGTGCGGGGCATCCCTTATGGGCGATGATGTGCGGGTTTGTGTACCCTGTGCCCAGCAAGCGATTGCGCGGAAATCTGGGCCCCATGCGCCTGGATCAGCACCCTCGGTGTCATGTCCCACACCCCTGCGCCTGGTCATGACCCCTAGTGACACGAACACTAGCGGGGAGTCACAATCTGATGTTTCCGCCAGATTGGCCAACATTGAGAGGTTGATTGCTAGCTCTGCAGCCCGTAAGGCTCCAGCTAAAAAACGGCACGTGGCGCCTGCTGCGCCGGCCTTTACCTTTGGACAAGATGATTTCCTTGATTTGTCTGACTACACCCCTCTCGAGGAAGGGGAATTATTTTCAGATTCAGATCTCTCTGACGATCAGCATTGCCTTGGCGCTGATGCCGTCTCAGAGCATTGGGATGCTGACAAAACCCATAGACTTCTGACTCAAATTTTTGAGGTACTTGCCATTTCCCCTCCTGCAGCGGCACCTAAGCAGCAGGGGGAATTGTTTGGTACCGCAAAACCACGTTTGGAATTCCCAGAACAGACGCATTTTATTAATATCGTTCTCAAGGAATGGGAAACGCTGGCTTTGACGGCATGGTTGCCGAAACCTCCATCCTAAAGGAAAAGGGTCTGTCTGATGCGGTTGTTCAGACTCTGGTCAGAGCTTCTAACATCTACTACAGGACCTGGTGTGAGGCTAGGGCCTTCCCTTGTCGGGTGTTCTCCATACCTCGGATACTGGAGTTCCTTCAACATGGTCTGGATATGGGTTTTCAGCTCAGCGCTCTGAAGGGGCATGTTTCCGCCTTGGCGGTTTTCTTTCAGAGGTCTTTCGCTATTCATCCTTTGGTCAAGAATTTCTTCCAGGGGGTCACTCATGTGCGCCCTCCCCGCAAACCTTTGAATTTGGTTTTGTCTGCCCTTCAGGGTCCTCCATTTGAGCCTGTGCATGAGGCGGCACTGTCTATTCTCACTTGGAAAGTTGCCTTTTTGGTGGCTATCACCTCTGTCCGGCGTGTTTCTGAGTTGGCGGCTCTGTCCATTCAGGCCCCCTACTTTTAGAGACACCAGGACAAGGTGGTTTCCGCTTTAAACCAGGCTTCTTGCCTAAGGTTGTCTCTGCCTTTCACCTCAATCAGGGCATTGTGCTTCCTTCCTTATGCCCTAATCCTGGTAATGACAAGGAGAGGGCCTTGCATTCTCTGGACGTTGTCAGAAACTTGAAATACTACCTGGTGGCTACAGCGCCTTTCAGGAAGACGGACGCCTTGTTTGTGGTACCCTCTGGTCCAAAGAAGGGTTTGGCGCCGGTCAAGTCTACCATTAGCGAATGGATTCGTCAGGCCATTGTTAGGGCCTATTCTGCTAAAGGAAGGGATCCTCCTTTCCGAATTACTGCTCATTCTACACGTGCTGTTGGGGCCTCTTGGGACTTTCAGCGCCAGGCGTCTGTTGAATAAGTTTGTAAGGCTGCTACCTGGTCTTCTGTTCATGTTGATGTTCGGGCCTCAGCGGATGCTGTTTTTGGCCGCAAAGTTCTGCAGGCTGCAGTGGTTTGAACTGCGCATTGTTGCTCTTTTTGGGATATCTCTACCCGTTGTTGGACACTGCTACTGGATGTCCCAGACGTAATGATTATTATTGGAGCAGGGCGTGATGCATACTTGGAATAATACCATTCTGTGAATACTCGCCTTGTAGAATGGATATTCTAAGTATGCATCACGCCCTGCTCCATCCCACCCTGAGTTTTTATTCTTGGATCCTCTATATGGTGAAGTTTTCCTTGTTAAATATTAATCTTGTTATTGGCTTCTCCTGGTTCCCTTACTGCTTTATTATACTGGGGAATGAGTGGGAGGGGCCTCCTTTTTTGCCATCTCTGCAGTAAAGCGCCCTCTTGTAGACTATATCCCAGACGTAATGATTATTATTGGAGCAGGGCGTGATGCATACTTATAATATCCATTCTACAAGGTGAGTATTCACAGAATGGTATTTTTCCTGCAACATATTAGGCATTTATATTGTTCAAGCTCCCCAAGTCAGCGAGTGCTCCTTAAAAGAAGTCTGGATCCTGCATAAGCGAAGTGCCAAGTGACAGAAGGAGATCTAGGCCTGTGCCAGCCATTCAATAAATACCAAATGATCAGTGTGTATTAAGGCTTGCAGCAGTATGGCTGATAGAATGAACTATTTCATTAGCAAGACTTAAAAAAATGCATAACCCAGAATACCCTAGTTGTGCAATCTCCTGAGGGTTTTATGATTGTTCCTCAAAAAGGTTGACTACTGATGCATACATATTTTTTGGTATATGTTTTTATACCCATACTATCTAAAACTCTTTGTTTTCTGCTGAAACAGTGACACAAAGTTGTTTTTGTTTTTTTTTTTTGGTATACCGATTGAATCCCAGCTTCCAGTTACAGAAGCTGTCCATTTCCTTGTTGGTGTCCTTGTGCATTCTATGCTTTGTGTCATTATTGTTTGCATACTTTGCGAGTCTATTCATAATCTGGTCATTTAAAATAATTTATTCCAAGTATGTCACACACCCCGCTTCCACTATTCGTGACATATGGGTTATGGTCCAGTAGAGGGCGAACTTCTGCAGAGATGAAAGCAAAAAAGAAGCCCCTCCCGGTCCATAAATACCTGGGACCTCCCACACATTCCCCAGTTCCTTCTCTGCAGGATGGCGAGCAAGTCAGAAGATGTATGCTGCTCTTCCTTGCAGGTAAGCTGGGCTTGCACCCGGCCACTTTTTTGCCCTATTTCTGCCCGGACCTTTAGATTGTAAGCCCTATACTAGCCTCCCAGCTTCGGCTGCAGGTCTGGGTGAGGGTAGGAATCATCTTAATAGGTGCTTAGGGAGCCATGCTCCCCCGTGAGACCCCATACAAGGGGGTAGGCAGTATCCGGGTTGGTGATCCCGGTTTGGGATGCCCTGTCCCCATTAACCTCCCTTACGGTGAAGGGTTCTCCCCCTTCCGGGTCCCCTCCACTAACCTTCCAGGGGGGGGGGGGGTGATTTCATTCTGCTATTCTTTCACTTGACGTGTGTGTGTGAGTGTGCGTGTGTGCTCTTTTACGTTGCCGCTTCGTGCTCTGCATGCAATCTGGGGAGCTTCTCCCCCTCAGACTGCGCTCTCGGGGGAGCTGCTGGATAGCTGGACGCCATTTTCAGTGTGTGTGTGAGTGCCCTGCGGGCTTCGCCCCGTTTTTAATATATTTAATGCCCCAGTCGCGCTTGGGGCAGCGCTAGCCCCCTCTGCCTTTACATGTTTTTTATTATGCAGTTGTGTGTGTGCATGTGCTTATGGACATCTCTTGTGTCTTTCAGGAGGACTCCCTTTGCCAATTGCTTAAAAGAAGGTTCTCCCGGCCCTAGGTCCCTAGCAAAAATTTGGGGCAATTGTAAATCCTCCCACTTGGGACTTAAGGGGCATCCCGGGTTGCTTACCAGCGTAATTCCCTTGGGTCATTGTGACTACCTTAAAATCACCATATGGAGGCTCCACAGGATACCGGGCTCGGGCTCCCTTCGTGTCAAACCCGGCTATGTGTGGGTTGTGGGGTATCCCTTACGGGGGAGAATGTACTTATTTGCATACCATGTGCGCAACAGGCCATAACGCGGCAGTCTGGACCCCAGGCGTCTGGGTCAGTGCCGCCCGCCTCACCTACCCCACCCTGCATCATCCGTACCCCAAGTGACACTGTCATTAGGGGGGGATTTGCACTCGGATGTATATGCCAGGCTGGCCAACCTCGAGAATATTATTTCTAGCTCAGTGGGCAGAAAGTCCGCTGCTAAGAAAAGGCATCTGTCACCGGCTACGCCGGTAATTAATTTTGAGGATTATGACTCCCCTGATTGGGCTGATTATTCCCCGCTTGAGGAGGGGGAATTGTTTGAGGAATCTGAGACTGAGGAATTACAGTTCTTTGATTCTGATGCCGGGCAGGCGCTGGAGGATGCGGTGGATACCCCCAGGGTCCTGACCCATCTGTTAGAGGTTCTGGATATTTCCCCACCAGCGGAGGCCCCTCCGAAGAAGGGGGAATTCTTTGGGTTCTCTAAGCCCCGCTTGGAGTTTCCAAATCAGGATCATTTTGACAGCATGATTCTTAGAGAATGGGAGAAGCAGAGTCGCCTTCACGGTGTTCCTCAGGGATGGGATAGGAAGTATCCCTTTCCGGTGGACACGGTGAAGCGCTGGTCTTCCCCTCCCGAGGTTGACGCACCCATTTTAGGATTGTCCAACACCTCCGTTGTACATACGCCTGACGCCACTACCCTTAACGATGGCGAGGACAAGCACATTGATCAGATGGCATGTCATGCCTTTGCCAGTGTGGGTTCTGCCTTGCGACCTGTCTGTGCATCCGCACTCGTGGCTGTGGCCACCAGGTCGGAGATCAGGGACATGTTAAATGGGTCCCAGCTCAACCCGGACAGCGTTGAATTCACAACCATTAAGAGGTGTGAATTGTTCATGAATTTTGTTTTGTCGGCTATGGACGACACTATTTCCATGTGTAGTAAAACCTCGGCCCTGTTGGTGGCCATGCGCCGATCGGTCTGGCTGCGCCAGTGGGCGGTGGACATTGCGGCCAAGAAGTCACTGACAGCTTTGCCCTTTTTGGGAACGCGGCTGTTTGGAGACAAATTGGATTCTGTGGCGAAGGGTGGGAAGCTACCTCAGCGTAAGAAGCTGCCTCGCTTCTTTCGGGGGGCAAGCTTCTTTAATCCTTCCTTTCGCGGTGCCAGAGGGGGCAGAGGTCTTGCCTACTCTGGCTTTAGAGGTGATTCCCGGAGCAGAGGTAGAGGACGTGCCCGTATGGGCTCTACCTGGGGTTCCAGGCCCAAGCCCACTGCCAAGGTAGCTTAACAATGAGGAGTCGCCCTCACCCTTGCGGGTGGGGGGACGGCTGCGGCTCTTCTTCCAGGTCTGGGCCCAGGAGGTCACAGACAAGTGGATACTGGAAGTGGTCTCGTCTGGGTACAAACTGGAGTTCGAGTACCGGCCTCCTCCCAGATTCCTAAGGTCTCGGGTGCCATCGGATCCTTGGGCGGCGCAGGGGCTCCTGTTGGCTGTAAAGAATCTCCTGGACATGGCGGTCATATGTCCGGTGCCTCTTTCAGAGAGAGGCCGGGGCTATTATTCCAACCTCTTCATGGTTCCCAAAAAGGATGGCTCCATAAGACCCATTCTAGATTTGAAGCTTCTCAACAGGTTCATCAGAACCAAGAAGTTCTGCATGGAGACTCTGCGTTCAGCCATCGGTTCCCTTCGTCAGGGAGATTTCATGACGTCCATAGACATCAAGGATGTTTATCTTCATGTACCAATTTTCCCAGCACACCAGAGATTTCTCCGGTTCATGGTGGGAAACCAGCATTTTCAGTTTGTTGCTCTCCCGTTCAGGCTGACCTCGGCACCGAGGGTGTTTACCAAGGTTCTGGCAGGCATAATGGCCCTGCTCAGAGCCCAGGGCATTCGCATTGTGCCATATCTGGACGACCTACTCATTACAGCTTCTTCCCTCTGCCAGACGGAGTTGGACACCAGGACGGTGGTGGCGAAGCTGGAAATGTTCGGATGGATGATCAACCACCCCAAGTCTTCTCTCTCCCCATCAAGGAAGATCTCCTTTCTGGGCATGAATCTGGATACCAGTCAGGCCAGAGTGTTCCTACCTCAGCCAAAGGTGCAGAGGGTTCAGGATCTGATACGTGTTCTGACCAACCCTCGTCCTTCCATTCGGCTAGGGATGACTCTGGTGGGTTTGATGGTGGCCTCCTTCGAGGCAGTCCCCTTTGCTCAATTCCACATGAGATCGCTACAACTCTATCTATTGTTGAAATGGGACAGATGTCCACAGTCCTTGGATCAGTCATTTCTGATGTCTCCCAGGGTTCGGCAGTCCCTTCAGTGGTGGCTGGAATCAAGCAATCTGATGAGAGGCAAGTCGTTCCTGGCCCCTCGTTGGGAGACGGTTACCACGGATGCCAGCCTGTCGGGCTGGGGAGGTTTCTGGAAAGATCATCAGTTCCAGGGGTTGTGGGGTCCTCAGGAGGGTCACAACCCCATCAATGTCTTGGAGCTCAGAGCTATCCGCTTGGTTCTGTCGCGTTTGACACTTCACCTACAGGGTTTACCGGTGCAGGTTCGACCAGACAATCGTGCTGCGGTAGCTTACATCAATCACCAGGGAGGGACTCGCAGCAGGAGTGCCCTCAGGGAATCTGACATGGGAGGAGAGCAATGTTCCTTGCATCTCGGCAGTATACATTCCGGGAGTGGAGAACACTGAGGCGGACTCCCTGAGCAGGGGGTCCTCTCGCCGAGGGGAATGGTCTCTCAACCACAAGGTGTTCGGGCCCTGTGTCACAAGTGGGGGACTCCGGAGGTGGATCTCTTTGCCTCTCGGCACAATCACAAGCTCCCAACCTTTGTATTTCTGTCTCAGGATCCTCTGGCCCTGGCAGTGGATACCTTGTCCCTTGCCTGGAGGGATCTGGGGTTTCTGTACCTGTTTCCTCCCTTCTCCATGGTGGGCAAGGTGGTGCACTAGAGGGGGCACCAGCAATTCTGGTGGCCCCAAGGTGGCCAAGACAGGTTTGGTTCTCAGACATCGTAAGGTTGGCGGTAGATCAGTACAGGCTGCCCCTGTCTCCAGATCTGATCTCTCGGGGTCAACTACGTTACCCCAATTTACAAACGCTTGCTTTGACGGCGTGGCTGCTGAAACCTTCATCCTTAGGGAAGAAGGTTTGTCTGAGGCGGTTATTCAAACCTTGATTAGAGCTAGAAAGAGGTCTTCCTCTACCATTTACTTTAGGACTTGGTGTTCCTATATTGACTGGTGTGAGGCCAGGGCCTTACCTTTCAGGGTGTTTTCGATTCCTAGGATTTTGGAGTTTCTACAACACGGTCTGGACCTAGGGTTCCAGCTCAGTACTTTGAAGGGTCAGGTTTCTGCCCTGGCTGTCTTTTTTCAAAGGTCTTTTGCTTTGCATCATCTGGTCATCTGGTCAAGACTTTTTTCCAAGGGGTCACTCATGTTCGGCCCCCTAGAAAGCCTTTGGTCCCAGTTTGGGACCTAAATTTGGTTCTGTCGGCCCTCCAGGGGCCTCCTTTTGAACCGGTGCAGGATGTGGCTCTTTCTGTGCTCACTCAAAAGGTGGCCTTTTTGGTGGCTATTACCTCTGTTCGGCGTGTCTCTGAGTTGGCGGCTCTGTCTATTCAGGCCCCTTTGAGAGACACCAGGACAAGGTGGTTTTTCGATTTAAACCAGATTTCCTTCCTAAGGTGGTTTCTGCTTTCCATCTTAATCAGGATGTAGTTCTCCCTTCCTTGTGTCCTAAGCCTAGCAATGACGAGGAGAGGGTTTTGCACTCTTTGGATGAGGTTCGTTGTGTGAAGTACTATTTGGTTGCTACTTCTCCTTTTTGTAAGACGGACGCCTTGTACGTGGTGCCTTCTGGGCCCAGAAAAGGTTTGGCGCCCGCCAAGTCTACCATTACTAAATGGATATGTCAGGCCATTGTTGGGGCCTATTCCGCTAAGGGGAGGGTTCCTCCTTTTAAGGTCACTGCTCATTCTACTCGTGCTGTTGGGGGTTTCCTGGGCCTTTCAGCACCAGGCTTCTGTTGAACAAGTTTGTAAGGCTGCTACTTGGTCTTCCATTCATACTTTTTCCAAGTTTTATAAGGTTGATGTGTGGGCCTCAGCGGATGCTGTTTTTGGCTGCAAGGTTCTGCAAGCTGTAGTGGTTTAAGTTGTTGCATTTTTTGCTGTATTTGGATCCCCACCCATGACGGACACTGCTATTGGATGTCCCATATGTCATGAATGGTGGAAGCGAGGTGTGTGACATACTTGGAATAATACCATTTTGTGGTTACTCACCTTTAAAATGGGTATTATAAGTATGTCACACACCCCACTTCATCCCGCCCTTTTTTGTATTCTGGATCCTTTATATGGTGAATCTTTTTATGGTTAAGAATGTTTTATTAGCTCTTCCTGGACCCCTTACTGCTGTCATATACTGGGGAATGTGTGGGAGGTCCCAGGTATTTATGGACCGGCAGGGGCTCCTTTTTTACTTTCATCTCTGCAGAAGTTCGTCCTCTACTGGACCATAACCCATATGTCATGAATAGTGGAAGCGGGGTGTGTGTCATACTTATAATACCGATTTTAAAGGTGAGTAATCACAAAATGGTATTGTTCACTGAATTTTATTATAATTTACTACTTGGTTTGATGACCTCTATTAACATTTACCATCAACTAACCCAGTACTAGATGGTAAAGTCACATCAGCTAAAATCCTCCATTTTTGGAATCCTAGTCCAAAGTATAGAGTCATGCAACTTTTCTAAAGAACTGCACCCCAGACAGTGTATCTGTACCCCCTCAAGGAAAAATGGGTTCTCCATACAACTTTTGGGATTTGACATGACTAGGCAGTTTGAGGCTTTGATCTTCACAGCCTCGCCATTGAGAACATCCTCCCCCTGCCCTATTCGACGTTAAAGCAACTTATCATGCTTCTTTCACCCCCCGACATGAAATGAAACTGCCCTTAATCTTAAAATAAGTAGAAATGGCCCGAATTAGACAGTCCTACCTTCTATTCTATACTGCAATTGCTTCCTGTTAGTTCATTGGCTGTGCAGTAACCAATGGAGTTTACCTATAGTATGTGTTCAGCACCATGCACATGCTTCTGGTCAGATGCGCACTGGCCATAGGGAGACCTGAGACAATGCCCAGTGGGCCGCATTGCTTTGGGGAAGCTTAGGCTGCTGCTTTTAACACCCACATCCAATCCCTGCCCCCCTAGTCTCCCTCTCAGCCACATGTACTTACTAGCCAAGGAACTCCATCCCACAGAGCTATAGCCATGGCATCATTGTTGGGGGAGGGGGGGCTCAGCAAGGATGTCTCAGGAGAGCCAGGGACTGGTAAATCCAGGGCTAATTTCTGGCCCCAGTCCGCCACTGTTTCTGGTAATCTTCTTCGTTTGTCAACCATCATGTTTCCTGCAGGAGAAAATGGTACCTGCATGCTCCATTTATGGCCTTTCTTATGCGATCTGTGACTTGCATTGTAATTTCCTGTTTGGTCACTGATAAGTGGTGACCATCCCTAAATTTGTGGCCCCTTTGGCAATGGCAAAATTTTTTTTTGTAACTGGTCACCAGAAACCGGAAATGAGGCTAGATCTCCCATATCTGCAAAAAATACCATTTTGTAATTACTCACCTTTAAAATGGGTATTATAATATGTCACACACCCCGCTTCCACTATTCTTGACATATGGGTTATGGTCCAGTAGAGGGCGAACTTCTGCAGAGATGAAAGCAAAAAAGAAGCCCCTCCCGGTCCATAAATACCTGGGACCTCCCACACATTTTCCAGTATATGACAGCAGTAAGGGGACCAGGAAGAACTAATAAAACATTCTTAACAATAAAAGGTTCACCATATAAAGGATCCATAATACTAAAGGGCGGGATGAAGCGGGGTGTGTGACATACTTACAATACCCATTTTAGGTAAGTAATCACAAAATGGTATTATTCCAAGTATGTCACACACCCCGCTTCCACTATTCCTGACATATGGGACATCCAATAGCAGTGTCCATCATGGGTGGGATCCAAATACAGCAAAAAATGCACCAATTTAAACCACTGCAGCTTGCAGAACCTTACAGCCATAAACAGCATCCACTGAGTCCCGCACATCAACCTTATAAAACTTTGAAAAAGTATGCACGGAAGACCAAGTAGCAGCCTTACAAACTTGTTCAACAGAAGCCTGGTGCTGAAAGGCCCAGGAAGCCCCAACAGCACGAGTAGAATGAGCAGTGATCTTAAAAGGAGGAACCCTCCCCTTAGCGGAATAGGCATCAACAATGGCCTGACGTATCCATTTACTAATGGTAGACTTGGCTGGCGCCAAACCTTTCTTGGGCTCGGAGGGCACCACGAACAAGGCGTCCGTCTTACGAAAAGGAGAAGTAGCGACCAAATAGTACTTCACACAACGAACCACATCCAAAGAGTGCAAAACCCTCTCCTTGTCATTGCTAGGCTTAGGACACAAGGAAGGGAGAACTACATCCTGATTGAGATGGAAAGCAGAAACCACCTTAGGAAGGAAATCTGGTTTAAATCGAAAAACCACCTTGTCCTGGTGTCTCTCAAAGGGGCCTGAATAGACAGAGCCGCCAACTCAGAGACACGCCGAACAGAAGCAATAGCCACCAAAAAGGCCACCTTTTGAGTGAGCACAGAAAGAGCCACATCCTGCATCGGCTCAAAAGGAGGCCCCCTGGAGGGCCGAGAGACCCAAATTTAGATCCCAAACGGGAACCAAAGGCTTTCTAGGGGGCCGAACATGAGTGACCCCTTGAAAAAAAGTCTTGACCAGATGATGCAAAGCAAAAGACCTTTGAAAAAAAAAACCAGGGCAGAAACCTGACCCTTCAAAGTACTGTGCTGGAACCCTAGATCCAGACCATGTTGTAGAAACTCCAAAATCCTAGGAATCGAAAACACCCTGCAAGGCAAGGCCCTAGCCTCACACCAGTCAATATAGGACCGCCAAGTCCTATAGTAAATGGTAGAGGAAGACCTCTTCCTAGCTCTAATCAAGGTTTGAATAACCGCCTCAGACAAACCTTCCTCCCTCAGGATGAAGGTTTCAGGAACCACGCCGTCAAAGCAAGCTTTTGTAAATTGGGGTATGGTAGTTGACCTTGAGAGATCAGATCCGGAAACAGTGGCAGCCTGTACTGATCTACCGCCAATCTTACGACGTCTGCGAACCAGACCTGTCTTGGCCACCTTGGGGCCACCAGAATTGCTGGTGCCCCCTCCAGAGCCAGCTTGCGCACTACCTTGCCTACCATGGAGAAGGGGGGAAACAGGTACAGAAACCCCAGATCCCTCCAGGCAAGGGACAAGGCATCCACTGCCAGAGGATCCCGAGACAGAGATACAAAGGTTGGGAGCTTGTGATTGTTGTGAGAGGCAAAGAGATCCACCTCCGGAGTCCCCCACTTGTGACACAAGGCCCGAAATACCCTGCGGTTGAAAGACCATTCCCCTCGGCGAGAGAATCCCCTGCTCAGGGAGTCCGCCTCCCACTTCCAGTATCCACTTGTCTGTGACCTCCTGGGCCCAGACCTGGAAGAAGAGCCACAGCCGCCCCCCCACCCGCAAGGGTGAGGGCGCCTCCTCATTGTTTAGCTGGCTTGGCAGCGGGCTTGGGCCTGGAACCCCAGGTAGAGGCTGGACAGGCACGTCCTCTACCTCTGTTCCAGGAATCACCTCTAAAGCCAGAGTAGGCAAGACCTCTGCCCCCTCTGGCACCGCGAAAGGAAGGATTAAAGGAACTTGCCCCCCGAAAGGAGTGACGCAGCTTCTTACACTGAGGTAGCTTCCCACCCTTCGCCACAGAATCCAATTTGTCTCCAAACAGCCACGTTCCCAAAAAGGGCAAAGCTGTAAGTGACTTCTTGGCCGCAATGTAAGCCGCCCACTGGCGCAGCCAGACCGATCGGCGCATGGCCACCAACAGGGCCGAGGTTCTACTAAACATGGTAATAGTGTCGTCCATAGCCGACCAAAACAAAATTCATGAACAATTCACACCTCTTAAGTGCTGTGAATTCAACGCTGTCCGGGTTGAGCTGGGACCCATTTAACATGTCCCTGATCTCCGACCTGGTAGCCACAGCCACGAGTGCCGATGCACAGACAGGCCGCAAGGCAGAACCCATGCTGGCAAAGGCATGACATGCCATCTGATCAATGCGCTTGTCCTCGCCATCCTTAACCCTTCTAGTGCCAGCTACGTGACTCTCACGTAGCTGCCTCTCCAACCGTTAAGTGCCAGATACGTGAGAGTCACGTAGCTGACTTTAGAGGCGCATAAAACAAAAAGTAAAAAACATACAGACTTACCTTACCCCTCCTTTGAAAGGGCAAGCGATTCTGTACAAGAATCCGCTGTTAGATTTCCGCCCCAGGCCTTTGATCTTCAGGAGGGGGACCGGAATAGGCCCCCCCCCCCGCCGGCGCCGACATCTGTAAACAAAAAAAAAAAAAAAAAACAGTAAATGACATTTACTCACCTCGCAGCGCGATGGCTCTCCCCGGGTCTTCTCTTCACCAGGGGGGGCTCCGATCCCCCCCCCCCGGGCTTTCCACGCTGCTTGTGAGGGCCTCACCATCCTCTTCAGGCGGCACTGGCCCCGCCCCTAGCCCCGCCCACTTGATGACGTCATCCCGATCCTCGGGTTACCGGCACCCGGGCAGCGATCTGACAGTTGTCGGTAGTGATCAGAGCAGGGAGGGTGAGAGGCTCTGATCTCCCTGCCTCCCACCCTCCCTGCTCCGATCACTACCGACAACTGTCATCTGCAGCAGCGTGGGACACTGGATGGGAGGTAAGTAGAAGTCAAAAAAAGAATAATAAAATATGTCTGGTGTCTTTTTTTTTAACTTAACCCTTTGTGAACTGGTAAGGGGTCCATGAGACCCCTTATACCAGTTCACAAGGCTCTGGGTATGGCAAGTAACCTACGGCAAGCGGGTGGCTTGCCAAAACCCCTAGCCCAACATTACCTGCCTCCCCAACAGCCAGGGGGTGCAGAAGGGCCCGGGCCACGTGGCTATGTGGGCTAGTAGCCTGCAGGGCCAGAGGCCACCAAAGCTGGCCCCTGCGCCCTGTTCTACAAGCCCCCATAGCTGGTCCGGGTCGGTAATGCTGGGTAAGGGGGACTCTGTCATTTTTTTTTTTTTTTTATTAACCCCTTACAACTATGCAATCATATTTCATAGTGCTATCCTATCTGGAATCTCCTAAACTGTTGTTTCAGGAAAGGGGGTATACCTATACATATGTGGTACCATTGTAACCGGGAGAAATAGGGCTTTCACACGCAATAATATTATATTAACAAACTTACATTTTTTATTACAAAAAAAACACTACAAATTGTAAACAATAGGTTTTTTTCATTTTTTTGAACATATTTCACCCAAAAGTATTGAGAATACACTAAAAAAAGGCCAAACAAGACATTTAATGTTGAAGCCCAGACTCTGCTGAAAAAAACAATATATAATTTTCATGGAAATCCCTGGAAATCCCTTCAAAAATCAAGGTTGCACATGTGTAGCGCAAAAACGTGAAAAGTTGTCGGGCAACAGAGTGTGACAAAAAATCTCGGTAGGCTGGCACTCAAAGGGTTAAGGGTAGTGGCGTCAGGAGTATGTACAACGGAAGTGTTGGACAATCCTAAAATGGGCGCGTCAACCTCGGGAGGGGAAGACCAGCGCTTCACCGCGTCCACCGGAAAGGGATACTTCCTATCCCATCCCTGAGGAACACCGTGAAGGCGACTCGGCTTCTCCCATTCTCTAAGAGTCATGCTGTCAAAATGATCCTGATTTGGAAACTCCCAAGCGGGGCTTAGAGAAGCCAAAGAATTCCCCCTTCTTCAGAGGGGCCTCCGCCGGTGGGGAAATATCCAGAACCTCTAACAAGATGGATCAGGACCCTGGGGGTATCAACAGCATCCCCCAGCGCCTGCCCAGCATCAGAATCAAAGAACTGCAATTCCTCAGTCTCCGATTCCTCAAACAATTCCCCCTCCTCAAGCGGGGAATAATCAGCCCAATCAGGGGAGTCATAATCATCAAAATCAATTACCGGCGTAGCCGGTGACAGATTCCTTTTTTAGCAGTGGCCTTTCTGCCCACTTAGCTAGAAATGGCCAGCCTGGCACATACATCCGAGTGCGACTCCCCACTAATGACAGTGTCACTTGGGGTACGGATGTTGCGGAGTGGGGTAGAGATAAAGAGATAAAGTGTTCTAAAATGTTCTATAACCCTGAAGCATACTTCCTCCTCCTATCCTTTACATAGAATTAATTAAATATGTCCTGAACCAGTTAAAGTTTAAATATAAATGTAATATTTAAACCAAATTAAAGTGGCCGGCCTGGTTCCGCAACGCGTTCTCCGTCGGCGCACGCATCCCTGGCTTCTCTGCAGCTGTGCGCGTTCCCTGTGCCCAGCTATTCAAATAGGCAGGGAGAAAGCACTCCACATGGGAGCCAGGGATGTGGCCGTCGGCGTGCTTATGACTGTGTGAAGTTTCAATTAGTGGCTTTATGCCATACATTAGTATGCGCCGCATAAAGCGCTGATTGAACGTGCGCCCGTGCATGTGCCGTGGCAACGGTGAAAGGTGAACGTTGGCTGAGGGGTTTCACACAGGGGCAGGGACCAGTCAACAGGATAGTCCAAATCCTGGTGATTGGTCCACTTTAATACATGGCCAGTAATTAGCCATTTTGTGTCTCAGTAAAACTCATCAGGCCTCTATAGTATATAATGATAGACAGCGAGTTAAACATTGAATGGGGTGAATAAATTGTATTGACTCAGAAGTAACAAGAGAAGGAAGAGTAACGGCACATCAGAGGGAATCCTAGGACAGAAGAGCAACCAAGCAAGTGAGAAAGATGTGAGTCTTTGTGAGGGAGGGGGGAATATCCAATATAAAAAGCCTGATTTAACCTCACCGGTGCTAAAACGGAGTATGATATGATGCTGACTACTATGGTTTAGCTGGTCTTGCAACAGGTCTGTGATTGGTAGGCAAAGGGATCTATATAGTATAGCTCTGCTATGCGCTCTTTCATAAAGCATCCCCTGATGAGCTTCAAGCACTGTATAGAATGTGCATTGCTTGCTCGAACACTGCATGTGCACTGTAGTGTAGTGTTTAGAAATACATCCATCTTTACAACCAGCGGGGAGTGCAAATAGAAGAGGAGCAGAGAGTTTTCAGCCAGAGTGGAAATCCCACAGCATCAATAATGGATGCGGGTATGTTTGGTTAAAATTATTCTGTTCTACAATTACTGCTTGCTGTTCCTCAACAGTGCGTTCATATACTTGTGCTTAGACACACATCTACATTTCTGCTGGAGCTTTGTTTTATACACTAAATGTACTGTACATAAAGATTGTTGTAGGTGTGAGCTTAGGAAATTACTTTGCAGGCAACCATAGGCTGGCTAAAGTCACTAAATGGCTTTCGAATGTTTATTAGAACTTACAGTTCAGGTCAGGATGTGAGGTAGACCTGCATTCAAACATCCATAGTGGATCCAGGGCTTTTTTTCATGCAACACCTCACAATGCTTCAGGCACTTCTCTAGTGGGATGTGGTGACCGTATATTATTTCTCTCCCAATCCACTCCAGGCCGCCAGCATTCAGAAACAAATGGGTTAGCTCTCGACCAAAGGACATGGACTGCAAGACAGAAAGGTGTGGCTCCTCCCTGCCTCTATATACTTCCAGCTGCATCTTCAATATCTCTGCTACTCAAGCCTTCTGTAAGTAAGACTCCTAACTTCTTCACTCTCGCTGAGTGGCCACGAAAGGGTCTTCCGCCAGCTAAATCTTCCATCAGCCGATGGATTAGACAGGTGGTAATAAGTATACCTCCAAGGAGAAGAATCCTCCTTTTCGGGTTACAGCTCTTTCTACACAAGCTATTGGGGCATCCTGGGCGTTTCAGCACCAGGCCTCATTGAAACAGTTATGCAAAGCTGCTACTTGGTCTTAAGTTCATATATTTATTAAGTTCTATAAGGTAGATGTTAGAGCCTCGGCGGATGCCGTAATTGGTAGGAAGGTATTACAGAAAGTAGTAAGCTAAGATTTTTTTTTTTCAGTAGCTTGCTCTTTATTAATACTTGGGATGCCACCCTGAAGTAAGGGCACTGCTTTTGGAGTTCCCATTCGTTACTGAATGCTGGCGGCCTGGAGTGGATTGGGAGAGAAAATACAATTCTGTGATTTTCACCTGTAGAATTGTCTCTTCTACATCTCCTCCAGACTGTCAGACCCTCCCTTTCTGTTGGGTTACTGTATCTACTCCTTAGATGCCTAGTCCTAGTGGAACTTGTATATATGTAAATAGTTGTTCAGCAGAGAAAGATAAAATAAGCGGAGAAAGACATAGGGCTTCTTAAGATGCCTTAGCCTCCTGGGGCCTGTAATACTGCTTTTCAATTACTGGATTATGGAGATGCAGCTGAAAGTATATAGAGGCCGGGAAGAATCGCATATAACAAAGGCGAGTTACAAGTGGTGTACCGCAAGGCTCTGTCCTGGGCCCCATTCTTTTTAATATATTTGTAAGTCACATAGGAGAAGGCTTGGTAGGAAAAGTTTGTCTGTTTGCTGATGATACAAAGGTTAGTAATAGGGTGGATATTCCTGGAGGTGTCTGCAACATGGAAAATGATTTAGCTTTACTGGATAGATGGTCAAAACTGTGGAAACTAGAGTTTAATGTCTCTAAATGTCAAATCATGCACTTTGGTAGAAGGAATCCCTGCTCTGAGTACCGTATGGGCAGCACTGTGTTAGCCAGGACCTCGGAGGAGAGAGATTTGGGGATACTGATTACTGATAGCTGCAAGATGAGTCGACAGTGTAGCCAGGCAGTGGGAAAAGCAAGCAGTATGCTCGGCTGCATAGCTCGAGGCATCACCAGTAGGAAGAGGGAGGTTGTGATGCCGCTGTATAGAGCCCTGGTAAGGCCACAGCTAGAATACTGTGTGCAGTTCTGGAGACCTTACCTGCAAAAAGACATTATTCAAATAGAACGTGTCCAAAGACGGGCAACGAAAATGGTGGAAGGACTTAAACTTAAAACTTATCAGGAGAGACTTAAAGAACTTAAAGTGGACTAACACCCAGGGGGGATCGGCCCGGGAATCTATAAGATTCCCGGACCGATCAGATCCCTCCCTGCGGGGCATCTGAAATCGGGATGTCCCGCGGGGAGGAACCCCCCAGGAGGCCCACAATCCTTACCTTACCGGCGATCCAACGGCGCATGCGCGAGACGCGGCCGCGTCTCTCGCTTCCCTCTAGCAGGGCGCGCTCCCGCGCCGGCCGTTTTGTGAATGGCCGGCCCAGGCGCGCTCCCTGTTAGAGGGAAGCGAGAGACGCAGCCAATGACAGCGCTCTGGTATGCGCGTCCAAGCGGCTTTGGACGCGCATACCAGAGCGGCTCTGAGCGCTGTCATTGGCCGGACAAGGTCACGTGGGAGCGGGGAGAGGTTAGTTTTTGCGGCGATCGGGGGGGTTTCACACAGCGGGGCACCCCCGATAGGGGTGCCCCACCTAAGTGGACCAACACCCAGGATAGTCAAAATCCTGGGTGTTGGTCCACTTTAATTTGTACAGTCTGTAGGAAAGAAGGGAGAGGGGGGACATGATTGAGACCTTTAAATATGTGAAAGGATTGAATCAGGTTCAGGAGGGAAGTGTTTTTAAGAAGAAGCTTAATGATAGAACAAGGGGGCACAACCTGAAGCTAGTCGGGGGGAAGATCAGGAGCAATGTTAGAAAATATTATTTTACAGAAAGAGTAGTAGATGCTTGGAACAAACTTCCAGCAGAGGTAGTTGAAAAATCAAGTCACAATGTAAACATGCCTGGGATAAGCACACATCTATCCTAAGATAAAGAGTACATACAGTATACACATAAGGGCAGACTAGATGGACCGTATGGTCTCCTTCTGCCGTCAACCTTCTATGTTTCTTGCAGTCCACGCCCTTTGCTCCAGAGAGATCGCATTTGGTACTGAATGCTGACGGCCTGGAGTGGATGTAGAAGAGAAAACAATTCTACAGGTGAGAATCACAGAATTGTATTTTTGCATATTTTTCCCTGGGGTCTGACAAAAGCTGGATTCCAACCACAATTGTACATTGAGTTTTCTTGCTGCTTGTAAAGAGCATCGAAAGATATGAGTATTGTTTTCAAGAGGCACCTTTTTAATTCCCTGTAATTTACAATCCCTAATGCTACCGACCTGACTGTCCCACACAAAACCATAATTTTAAATTATTAAACTAAACAGCTGTCCATGACATCACTGACTCAAAGCCCTTAGTATAGGTGCTGCCAGCAGCCCTGCACTTTCGTGGATGAGCTTAGCAGTAGCCCCCCCCCCCATTTCACTCAAAGCAGAGCATGGAAATATCAGGCAGCAGTAATAGCAGGGGCTCCTCCCCAGGTGAGAATGCTGCCATTAAACCTTTAGCTACTGATCCTCTCTGAGTAGGCTGAGAGCAGGAGGGATTTAACCTGTGAGCTAATGAGTGTGGAGCATCACCTCTTCAAATGATTACCAAGGCAGAAAAAAAGTCAGGAAGTCCTTGCTCTGTACAGCAAACACACTCTGTTGGTGTATGATAGACACATTGTTGCAAGAGAAAACTGTTTCTTAAAAAAGCTAAAAAGTTGCAAACATACGAATAAGAAAAAAATAACCAATAAGCGCAGCACCTTGAGGACATAATTTTGGCATACAATTAGAAACATAGAAGGTTGAAGGCAGAAGACCATATGGTCCATCTAGTCTGCCCTTATGTGTATACCATTTGTACTCTTTATCTTAGGATGGATGTGTGCTAATCCCAGGCACATTTAAATTCACTTATGTTGATTTTTCAACTACCTCTTCTGAATGTTTTCATCTACTACTCTTTCTGTAAAATAATATTTTCTAACATTGCTCTTGATCTTCCCTCCGACTAGCTTCAGGTTGTGCCCTTTGTTCCTTCATTACGTTTCTTCTTAAAAACACTTCCCTCCTTACCTTTAAAATATGTAAAATACAGTTATCAATCATGTCCCCTCTCTCCCTTCTTGCCTCTAGACTGTACAGATTAAGTTCTTTAAGTCTCTTCTGATTTTAACTGTTCTAAGTTTAGGTCCTTCTATTTTTGTTTTCCACCTTTGGACCCGTTCTATTAGAATAATGTCTTTTTGCAGGTAAAGTCTCCAGAACTACACACCGTGTTCCAGCTGTGGCCTCACCAGGGCTTTATACATCAGCATCAGAACCTCCCTAACATACGGGTAATGCCTCGAGCTATGCAGCCGAGCATCCTGTTTGCATGCACGAGCAGTGGCTGTATCCCCATTATTCCTTTACCAGGGCGTCAGGCATTTGTTAATGACGCACATGCACGCTCTCTGTTAGAGGGTATGGGGAGATGCCTCCAGCACTCTGTGATTTGCTTGCTTAGACGAAGGGGTGGGAGCCGATCCAAGCATGCTGATCGGACATGAGGCAGTGCAGGCGTGGTAGGATCGGTGGAAGTTAGATTGGGCGACCTGGGGGGGGGGGGGGTTTCACACAGCGAGGCACCCATGATCAATGCATGGACCAAAACCCAGGATAATCAAAATAGACAAACCACTTTGCCTTTTTTGTCCCTATACCAAAGAAGCATTGATGGAGATAGAACTGGCCAGCAGATGATGTGAATTAGCCTTTATCAATTTTAAGCAGAGATTATTCATTTAGTAGCTAGTGCAGTTTTAAGTGAGGCAGCTAAACAAGGATTACTGTATTTTAGACACACACAGGAAAGTCTTATCAGCAGGGAGAAGAGAAAACCATCGGTAACCAACTGTGAGAAATCTCTGGATAGCTCTAGCTTGGTATACATGTATTCAGACAGCCTGGTTATATGGGGTGCTAGGTCTGGTTTAAAGATATATATATATATTTCTAAGTATGTCACACACCACGCTTCAAGACATTCATTACACTTGGGTATACTGACCTGTAGATGGCGATCTTGCAGAGATGATATCAAAAAAAGGTAAGACCCTCCCGGCCCATAAATACCTGGGACCTCCCACTCATTACACAGTCTTTCATCTCTGCAGTGGCGAGCAAGTCAGAAGATGTCTCCTCCTTGCAGGTAGCCGGGATGACTCCCGGCCTCCTTTCTTCTATTCCTGCCCGGATCCCCTTTGGTTAATATTCCCTGCCTCCCAGCCTAGGCTGCTGGTCCGGGCAAAGGTAGTTGGCACCCCTGGTGCTTAGGAGCCGTGAGACCCCATAACAAGTGGTAGACGGCTATCCGGGTTGGTGATCCCGGTTTGGGATGCCCCGTCCCTTGGTCCTACTCTGACATGGATTCCCCCTCTCCCGGATACCCTTAGAGGGGGGGGGGTGGGCCGGGTCCCTTATGGATTTCCCTTCTTTATTGGTGTGTGTGTGTGTCCGTATGCTTCACTGTGTGTGTGTCTTTTACATTTGCTGGTGCCGGCGGTCCCCGCAGCGCCGGCCCCCGGCGTGCTGCTAATGGCGGCGGTTAGCCCATGAGGTCCTCTTCTTCTCCTCTGGGCAGGGGGGGCGGGGGCTCGCGCGTGCCCACGGCCCGCCCCCGTGCTGCGGGCGCGTTTGTCATGTCCCGGCTTCTGCCCGGTAGAGACGGGGAGGGGCGGGGCCGGGCGCGCACCGCACCGGCCCGCCCTTCCTCCTCCTACTGCACATTGCGGTCTTCATTGTGCCTGGACGTGCTGTAGGTCTGGTGAGTGGCCTGATGCCCATCAGCCTCATCTGTCTTTTAACCCTTTATACTGGCATGGTCTGAGCGTGTGCTTGTTTTTGTGTTCCAGGTGGACCATTGAGCATATTAAAGGGGGGTTCTCCCGGTCCAGGGTCCCTGGTTTAAAATTTAGCTGGCTTAAAATCCTCCCACTCGGGAATTAAAGGGGCATCCCGGGTTGCATTATTGCGTAATTCCCAAATAGAGCATTCTACACATATATATTTGTACATATATTATTAATATAAAAAAGAAAAAAAAATCACCATATGGAGGCTTCCCCGGATACTGGGCTTGTGCCCCCCTCGGGGTAATCCAGGATGTGTATGGGGTGTGGGGTATCCTTTTTGGGGGATGATGTATTTCTATGTGTACCTTGTGCGCAGCGGTCTATTACGCGGCAGACCGGATCTCAGGCGTCTGGTTCTGCTCCGCCAGTCTCCTCCCCGTCTCCCCCTCGCTTGACACGGGCTTGTGATGTGGTCATTAGCGGGGAGTCGCAATCTGAGGTGTGTGCTAGATTGGCCAATCTTGAAAAATTGTTTTCCAGTGCCATCGCAAAAAAGGCCACGGCAAAGAGAAAACATTTGTATAAGGCTGCGCAGGCCTTTGATAGGGAGGATTTTGACTCCCTGGATTGGTCTGATTGTTCCCCGCGTGAGGAAGGGGAGCTGTATGAGGAGTCTGATGACTCCGACGATCAGCAGTTTGTGGGTGCTGATACCGAGCAGGGCCAGGGGGATTCCTCGGATACCCCTAGGGTCCTGGCTCGTATGTTTGAGGTCCTGGCTATTTCTCCCCCCGAGGCGGCTCCTCCGCTGAAGGGGGAGTTCTTTGAAGTGACCAAGCCGCGCTTGGAATTTCCTTATCAAAAGCATTTTGATGGTATCATTCGCAAGGAATGGGAGAGGCCGACGCGGCTTCCTGGTGTCCCACCGGGTTGGGCCAAGAAATATCCCTTTCCGGCGGACGCTTTGAAGCACTAGTCATCTCCCCCCGAGGTGGATGCTCCTGTATTGGGGTTGTCCAGCTCCTCAGTCCATTGTCCGGAGTGCACTACTCTCAAGGATGGTGAGGATAAACGCATTGACCAGATGGCTTGTCATGGTTTTGCCAGTGTTGGATCGGCCTTGCGGCTGGTTTGTGCTTCTGCGCTTGTATTGGTAGCTGTCAGGTCGGTTGTTAGAGGATTATTGACCTCTTCCGGGCTTGACCCGGCTAGTGAGGAATTTGCCGAACTTAAGCGCTGTGAGTTATTTTTGTCCTTTGTGCTGTCCGCCCTGGATGACACATTGGTGATGTGTAGCAGAGCTACAGCCCTGCTTGTGGCTATCCACTGGTCGGTTTGGTTACGTCAGTGGGCGGCTGATTTTGTGTCCAAAAAGTCGCTCACGGCCCTTCCCTTTGTGGGATTACGGCTCTTTGGAGAAAAATTGGATTCGGTGGCAAAGGGAGGTAGGTTACCTCAGCGTAAGAAGCAGCGTCGCCCTTTTCGGGGGTGGCTTCCTTCTCTCAGTCCTTTTGTGGGGCTAGAGTTGGCAGGTGTTCGGCTTTTCCTTCGTCCAGAGGTAGTTCCTGCTCTAGGGGCAGGGGCCGGGCCCGTCCAGGACACAGTTGGGGCTCCAAGCCTAGAGCCGCTGCCAAGTCGGCTCAGCAATGAGGGGGCGCCCTCACCCTTGCGGGTTGGGGACGGTTGCAACTCTTCTCACAGGTCTGGGTCCAAGAGGTCTCGGACAGGTGGATTCAGGAAGTGGTGTCTTCCGGTTACAAGCTGGAGTTCGAGTTCCGGCCATCTCCCAGATTCTTCAGGTCTCGGGTGCCGTCAGATCCTCTGGCCGCCCAGGGGGCGGCAGTAGCAAGTCTCGCGGACATGGCTGTCATCTGTCCGGTGCCCCTCTCAGACCGGGGCCTGGGCTTCTATTCCAATTGTTCACGGTGCCCAAGAAGGACGGTTCCATTCGTCCTATTCTGGATCTGAAGTTGCTCAACAGGTTTGTCCGTCCCCGGAAGTTCCGTATGGAAACTCTGCGCTCAGCCATCCATTCACTTCATCAGGGGGACTTCATGACGTCCATAGACATCAAGGATGCTTACCTGCATATTCCAATATTTCTGGCACACCAGAGATTCCTCAGGTTTGTCGTGGACAATCGGCATTTTCAGCTTGTGGCTCTTCCGTTTGGCCTTACCTCGGCTCCAAGGGTTTTTACCAAGGTGTTGGCAGGAGTGATGGCCATCCTCAGAGCCAGAGGTATCCGCATCGTGCCCTATCTGGACGATCTCCTCATCATGGCGTCTTCCCTAAGTCAGGCAGAGCTGGATACCAGGACTGTGGTGTCCACTCTGGAGAGTTTCGGTTGGGTGATCAACTATCCCAAGTCCTGCCTCACTCCCTCCAGGGTGGTGGAGTTTCTGGGAATGTCGCTGGATACTTCTCAGGCCAGGGTGTTTCTCCCCCGAGCCTAGGTTCTTCTGATCCAGAAATTGACTCAGCGTCTCCTATCCATCCCCCGCCCGTCCATCCGGCTGGGGATGCGACTGGTGGGATTGATGGTGACGTAATTCGAGGCGGTTCCCTTTGCCCAGTTTCACACAAGGACGCTCCAGCTCCATCTCTTAGCGGCCTGGGACGGGTCCCTGCTGTCATTGGATCAGTCTTTTCTGATGTCCCCCCGGGTGCGGCATTCCCTTCGGTGGTGGCTGAAACCAAGCAATCTGACGAGGGGCAGATCCTTTCTGTTTCAATCTTTTTATTGAAATTTTTGGTATTTTTGGTATAAAAGATATACAATACGACATTCTGTTCATTTACAAATAAACTGTTACAAGCATGAGTTGTCATTCTTCATACAGTGTCTCATTCAGGTATGCCATAATCAATAAGTTGCTAAGGCACATTTAGAATGTTTGAGCTCCTAAAGTTTAATGTTGTACCAACATGAGCAACTTAAAATCAACGCCTATTAACTAATAGACATCCTCACCCAAGTTGAGGGCAAGTGGATTATCCTCTCCTGCCACATGCTCTCCACACCGCCACCCCGCTGGTGTCAGGCGGAGGGTGAGGGAGGCGAGGGATCTAGGGAGGGAGGGGGACGGGAAACGACGAGAGGGGAGGAAGGGGACAGACGAGAAACATGGGGGAAGAAGAAGAAGATAGAAAAAAAAAAACACAAGGGAAAGGGAGTGCACAAATGTAAATATGCATGTAAAGGGGAAGGCTCGCAAACCACTCCTCACCGCAACAAGACTTCTCTCAAATCTGGAAACGAGTATTCTACCCACGGGTCCCAAATCTTCATGAATTTCTCATGAGAATCTCTCAGGATGCTCATCAGTTTTTCGTTGATGAAAATACCATTCAGCCTCTCCTTTACCAACTGAAATGGAACACTCCCTTTTTTCCATGAGCTTGCAATAGCTAATTTGGCCGCCAGCATGACCTGAGTCAGCAAGGCGTGTTGGTGATTCCTTCTGGCTTCACATGTAGCAAAGCAAGTAAGTTGACATGTAGGAGACTATAAAGCATGCAAAAGACCCGAGACCAGAACCTCCTGACCTTCGGGCATTCCCACCAAATGTGGAGGACCGTCCCCTCTGTGGAACAACCTCGAAAGCAGGTGGCCGGATACCCTGGGACAGCTTTAGCCACGCGGGATGGTACCAGGTACCATCTTGTAAGCATCTTATATGCTGCCTCTAGTGTGGTAATGTTTATAGAGCATTTGCTGATCCCTGCCCAGATATCCCTCCATTCCTTCCTTTCCAGGACTAGATTCAAATCTGTTTCCCATTTTGTCATGTATCCATGTTTCAGATTGTCCGGTAATGTCGTGAGTTGGGCGTAAATCCTGGAGATAAGGCCCGGTGCCGGCGTCCCCCAAGGACACATCCTCTCAAAGGTTGTTTTATCTACCCTGGGCTTTGTTTTTCAGTAGGGGAGCTAACCAATGCCGGACCTGAACATATCTGAAGCATTCGGTGGCAGGTGCACCCTCCTTCGACACCAATGTCGACCAAGGGACTATTTCCTCCCGATCTAGTAGGTGACACACTTTATTAATACCTTTCTGCCTCCACCACGCAAACGCTTCAGAACTCTCCATCCCCGGAAAAAAACAGGGGTTTCTAAATAGATGCATTGCTGGGAGATGCGATGAGATCAGCTTCCCCGAGTATTTCACTCCATCCCACACACGGAGGGAGTGGCCTAAGATTGTACACGTAATGCGGGGCCTATAATGTGGCGGGATCCAAATCAAGCTGTCTATGGGGACGGGATCACATGCCATGGCTTCTAAGGAGACCCAGAGAGGGATTTCCACCTCGAGATGTAGGCTATGCAACTGCGCAATTTGCGCTTCTATGTAGTATTTGCTCACACACGGAACTCCCAACCCACCTTCCATCCTGTGCCTAAACATAGTAGTTTTAGCTACCCTCGGCCTGGTACTTCCCCAGACAAACCACATGATGCTGTTCTGCATGCATCTGGTGCGAGGGGATTTGAACAGGGAGCGTCCAGAAATAATAAAGCATTTTGGGCAATAGAGTAATTTTTACCGCATTTATTCTTCCTATCCACGAGATCCCATGACGCTGCCAAGAGTCAAGCATAGCTTTCAGTGAGCGAAAGAGGGGGGGATAGTTGGCCTGGTATAGGGTATGTTAATGAGGGGTGACCCTAACCCCTAGATATCATAGTGTCCCCGGGGCCCATCGGAAGGGAAAGTTGCATTGAAGCGATCTCAGCATCTGAGGAGGGATATTTAAATTTAGCCCCAAAGATTTCTCCTTATTGACTTTAAGGCCTGAGATTTGCGAAAAGTCATCTAGGAGGTGGAGGGCACTGGGCAGTGAAATATGAGGTCGCGAGAGGATTAGCAGTATGTCATCCACAAAAAGGCATGCTTTGTGATGGTACCCCACTAACTCTATCCCCGCTATATCTGGGTGTGTTCTGAGTGCAATTGCTAGTGGCTCCAAAGCTAACACGAATAACACTGGAGAGAGTGGGCACCCTTGTCGTGTACCTCTGCTGATTGGGAATGACTCTGAAAGATAACCCCCATACTGGACCTTTGCTGAGGGAGACGAATATATGGACCGTATCCATGCTAGGAAGTTATTTCCAAATCCCCACTTCTGAAGGGCAAGGAACATGTAATCCCATGATAGAGTCAAATGCCTTCTGCATATCCAGTGATAAGAGGAGCCTATGGATTTCCCTCTGCTGAGCTTGCTTGATCAAATGAGTTACTCTACGAATGTTATCCGAGGCTTGCCTATTAGGTACAAATCCCACTTGATCCTTCCCGATCAGTGTACCCAAAACCTTGTTGATCCTAGAGACCAAGAGTTCTGCAGGTTTAGGTGATCCTTGTCCGGCTTCGGGATCATGCTAATGAATGCCTCCATAGAGGTTTGGTGCAAGGTACCCTCTTCCGCAAGAGAATTAAACATATTTGCTAGGTGAGGGGCCAGCTCCGCAGCATATTTCTTATAATATAGGTTTGAGAAGCCATCAGGTCCCGGTGCCTTGGAAGCCTTAAAGCCTTTGATTGCCTTCAAAACCTCTGGGACAGAAATCTCAGCTTCAAGACTAGCTCTATGAGCTGCTGCCACCGCGGGGAGTGAAACAGAGTCTAGAAATGTAGTGGCTCTCTCTTTAGGGAACACCTGAGGCGCTGCATAGAGCTTGCCCAGCATCCTTTTAAAAATGTCAACAATTCTTACGGGGTTGGCCGTGTTGGAACCCTCTGCAGATCGTAACATGATTGGAGATTGCTTCGGCCCTGAATATCGGAGCTTGTTTGCTAAAGGGGTATCGGGCTTATTGGCCCTCGCATATATCTTCTGTCTTCCCCACCTAAGCTTCTTCTCTGCTATCTCATCTAACGCCACATTGAGTTGCACGCTGACCTCATCTACCTCTCATCTCTACAGGTGTCTGCACAGGCTGGCAATGTAACAGCAATAGAAAAAACAATTGCATCAATAATGAAAGTGAAACATGTAACAATAAAGCTTCCCGGTGTTGGGAACCCCCACAACCCACGGGAGAGGAAAAGTACCCTCCCCCCCGGCATCGGATGGGCGCCCCCAACATGACAGGTCAGTTCCCTCCACACAGTCCTCCGAGGATCCCGGCAGTGCCTATAAGGGGGAAAAAGGAGAAAAAGGGAGGTGGGGTCCTTTGGGGGGAAGCGGTCAAAATGGCGGAAGAGAAGAGAGAGAAAAAAAAAAAAAAATCCCGAAACGCTGCCTGTAGTCGTCCGACTGTATGGGGTCATGCCGCACCATTGGCGGAATACTCAACCATTTGTCCCGAGTCAACCGTTATCAGTATGACGGGCCGCTGTTGCTCGCGCTGAGGTCGAGGCTGGATAGGGGCGCTGGCTGCCGACTCGCTGGTCCCTCCGCACGGTTCGCGCACGCTGCTCCTGAGGAGGTTTTGATGTGGATAACGGTTCAGTTGCCATGGTCAGGCCCAGGCGCTCCAACAATTCAGAGGCTTCTTCTGGGGTTGCAACAGCATGAGAGCGGCCCATATATGTAAAGGAGAGTCTAAACGGGAAGCCCCATTTATATGCTATCTGATGCGATTGAAGAAGCTTCAACAAGCGGCGCTTCTGCAGGGTTACCGGGGCTAGGTCAGAGTAGATTTGGTATCTGTAGGACTGGAAGACCAAATTGTTACGGGTCCTGGCGGTTTGTGTGATCAGTTCTTTGGTGTTATAAAAGGTGAATTTAGCAATCACATCTCTGGGTTGGCCATCTGCTCTAGGGGGGCCCAGGGCATGGTGGACCCTATCCATCTCCAGGCGTTCAACTGGGATTGCCGGGATCAGTTCCTGAATTAGGGCCGTGATGGTGGAGTTAAGGTCGACGATGGATTCCGGTAGCCCCCTGAAACGTAGATTGCTGCACCGGGATCTGTTCTCCAAATCTTCTATCTTTTGGAGGGCGGATGATAACTCTGCTCCGCTAGTTTGAATTTCTGCCTCATGCTCTTCCAGAACAGAAGTGGTGTTGGTCATTTGATGTTCCAGCTTTGATGTACGGGATCTCAAATCTCTCCGCTCCGTTTTTAAATGTGGCAGAGAGTTTCTCAGTGGCCGTTTCCAGCTCCTGTTGCAAGACGCATTTAAATCTTTCTAGCAACTCAGCATCCCATATGCCTGGGTTTGCATGTGGCGATAACGGGGGCCCCGGGGTCACGATTTGGGATTCCAGCTGCGACTCCGGTTGAGACTCCACTAATTCTGGTGATGGTATTGGAGACTGGGACAGTTGCGGCCTCGGTGCGGATCCTGAAAAGGCTGCCATCTTAGAACCTGCAGTGTGCGCAGGGGGTCTTGGGGTCTGCGCCAACTTGCTCTGGTCCCTGCGCCCCATTCGCTGCCTGGACTTATGCAGGAGGTGAATAGCGTGACCGGTCTCCGCGCCTTCAATGCCGCGCCTCAGATGTCGCAGAGGATGGGCTATCCGCGGCGGGGAGACTGCCACGTATGGGATGTTACGGCCCTCTCAAGATTTACTGGGAGCTGCTGATAGGTGTATAGTGCTTCCTGGGGCTGGCTCCCTCTCCCTTCAGCCCGATTCCTGGGTGCTCCTGTCTCTTTCAGGGACCACCACCACAGGGACAATCACTAGGGTTTAGCTGGCAGGTTGGGGGGCCTAGCTGGCAGGCTGGAAGGCTTAGCTGGCAGGCTGGAGGGCTTAGCTGGCAGGCTGGAGGGCTTAGCTGGCAGGCTGGAGGGCTTAGCTGGCAGGCTAGAGGGCTTAGCTGGCAGGCTGGAGGGCTTAGCTGGCAAGCTGGGGAGTCTGACCGGCAGGCTGGAGGACTTAACTGGCAAGCTGGATGGCTTAGCTGGCAAGCTGGATGGCTTAGCTGGGAAGCTGGATGGCTTAGCTGGCAAGCTGGATGGCTTAGCTGGCAAGCTGGATGGCTTAGCTGGCAAGCTGGATGACTTAGCTGGCAGGCTGGAGGGCTTAGCTGACAGGTTGGATGGCTTAGCTGACAGGCTGGAGGGCTTAGCTGGCCTGCTGAAAGGGCCCGGCCGGTCGGCCAGCGGGACTAGCTGGTAGGCTGGAGAGCTTGGCTGTTGCCGCCATCTTGGATTTTGCTGAGAGGTGGGGGGCCAGGTAGATATGCTGCGCCCCTGAGCTCAATACACCTCCCTCCGGTGCACCGTGCGCCCCATGGGGTCTGACTGACCTGCTTTCAACCGCGTACCGGGCTAGCCGCCCAGAGGGTCCCGCTGGCAGGCTGGAGAGCTGCACTATCTTGTTAGTGAGATGCGGCCGCCATCTTGGATCCGGCGACCGCAAGATATCCGTCCTCTGCTGAGGTAGGTCGGCTCCCTTTACTCCCTCACTTGTTCCCCTGCAGTCTTGGGGAGTCCCCCGACAATTTGAGCCAGAAACCGCCGGTGTGATGGCTGAATAGACGGACGAAATCCCTGCCCAGCGAGGAGCTGAGTTAGGCTGCAGCCGTTCCTGTCGGCTGCTCACGAGCGCCCCCGGGCCGGTCCTTTCTGACTCCTCGTTGGGAGACGGTCACCACGGATGCCAGCCTGTCAGGTTGGGGGGGATTTTGGAAGGATCTTCAGTTTCAGGGCCTGTGGGGGCCTCTGGAGGCTCACGATCCCATCAATGTTCTGGAGTTGAGAGCCATCAGGTTGGTTCTGGCTCACTTGACTCATCAGTTGCCCCATGCATCTCGGCGGTGTACATTCCGGGAGTGGAGAACACGGAGGCGGCCTCCCTGAGCAGGGGGTCGTCTCGCCGGGGGGAATGGTCGCTCAGCCCCAAGGTGTTTCGGTCGCTTTGCCACCGGTGGGGGACTCCGGAGGTGGACCTCTTTGCCTCTTGTCACAATCACAAGCTGCCGGCAATTGTGTCTCTTTCGCGCGATCCACTGGCTCTGGCAGCGGATGCCATGTCTCTGAACTGGAGGGATATGGGGTTTCTGTACCTGTTCCCTCCGTTTCCCATGGTGGGCAGAGTGGTGCGCAAGCTGGCCCTAGAGGGCGCGTCAGCAATCCTGGTGGCTCCAAGGTGGCCAAGACAGGTTTGGTTCGCAGACGTGGTAAGGTTGGCAGAGGATCAGTTAGACCTGCCCCTTCTGCCAGATCTGCTCACTCAGGGTCCACTACTCTACCCCAATTTACCAACGCTGGCTTTGACGGCGTGGTTGCTGAAACCTCAATCTTGAGGGAGGAAGGTCTTTCTGATGCTGTCATTCAGGCTCTGGTTAGGGCTAGAAAGCAGTCTTCCTCGGCCATCTATTATAGGACTTGGAGGTCTTATATTGATTGGTGGGAGGTCAGGGCCTTGCCTTGCAGGGCGTTTTCTGTCCCTAGGGTCTTGGAATTTCTGCAACATGGTCTGGACCAAGGCTTGCAGCTTAGTACGCTGAAAGGGCAGGTTTCTGCCCTGGCCGTATTCTTTCAAAAGTCTTTTGCTCTTCATCCTCTGGTTAAGACTTTTTTCCAGGGGGTTACGCATGTGCTGCCTCCTAGGAAGCCTTTGCTCCCAGTGTGGGATTTGAATTTGGTTTTGTCTGCCTTGCAGGGTCCTCCGTTTGAACCTTTGCAGGATATTGCGCTACGCTTACTCAGAAGGTTGTTTTTCTGGTTGCCATCACTTCTGTTCAGCGTGTTTCGGAGTTGGCAGCCTTGTCTATTTCGGCTCCTTACTTTGAGAGGCATCAGGACAAGGTTGTTTTCCGCTTCAAGCCAGAATTCCTTCCTAAGGTGGTCTCTGCTTTTCATCTGAATCAGGATATTGTTCTTCCCTCCTTGTGTCCTAAGCCCAGCAATGACAAGGAGAGGGTTTTGCATTCTTTGGATGTGGTTCGCTGTGTGAAGTACTATTTGGTGGCTAATTCTCCTTTTCGTAGGACTGACGCCCTTTTTTGTGGTGCCCTCTGGGCCTAGGAAGGGTTTGGCTCCTGCTAAGTCTTCCATTAGTAAATGGATTTACCAGGCCATTGTTGGGGCCTATTCTGCCAAGGGGAAGGTTCCCCCTTTTCCTGTTACTGCTCATTCTACTCGTGCTGTTGGGGCGTCCTGGGCCTTCCAGCACCAAGCTTCTGTTGAGCAGGTTTGTAAGGCTGCTACTTGGTCTTCGGTTCACACTTTTTCCAAGTTTTACAAGGTTGATGTTCGGGCCTCAACGGATGCTGTTTTTGGCCGCAAGGTTTTGCAAGCTGCAGTGGTTTGTGCCTTGTTGCCTTGTTTTTTGGATCCCCGCCCTTTATGGACACTGCTATTGGATGTCCCAAGTGTAATGAATGTCTTGAATGTCTTGAAGCGGGGTGTGTGACATACTTAGAATGATACCATTTTGTGAATACTCACCTGTAAAATGGGTACACCCCGCTTCACCCTGCCCTTTTGTATTCTGGATCCTTTATATGGTGAACCTTTGTTAGTTTTAATTGGCTTTCCTGGTCCCTTGATCTTACTGCTATCTTTATACTGGGTAATGAGTGGGAGGTCCCAGGTATTTATGGGCCGGGAGGGTCTTATCTTTTTTTGATATCATCTCTGCAAGATCGCCATCTACAGGTCAGTATACCCAAGTGTAATGAATGTCTTGAAGCGGGGTGTGTGACATACTTATAATACCCATTTTACAGGTGAGTATTCACAAAATGGTATTTTTTACCACTTAACATTCTCTAATGATGAAAAGTACCAACTGGGTGGTCATATTGGTTGGTGATGACCTTAATCTGTGTTTAAAATACACAAAACAAATTCCATTTTAAGTTGATTAAACTCAAAAGTTATATATCAGGCCTTTGGCTTACAATGGGCCAAACCCTGTGATTTCTACTGTCCTGGGCTTTGGTCCTTGTCCCCGTGGCATCCTGATTGGGTTGCCCAGTGGTAGTAAATGGTCTGGCTATGGAGTCTATTAGACACCAGGGTTGGCTATTCAGGTGGTTGGTATATACTATCCAATGTTTTTTAACATGGTGCATGGAGAAATGTATTGTACATTTGTAAGCATTATTTGCATATTTTCTAGTTGTGCCTTTTAAACAAACTTTGTAAATATATCAGTTTTTCAGTGTAACACCATTTTGTAAGATACTATTGAGAATATGAGAAGGTTTAAAGCAGAAGTTCCCAACCAGCAGTACTAGTACCACTGGTTCAACTCTGCCTTCCATCTGGTGGTACTCAAGGCCGATGAGGATGCAAAGAGAAGAACATAAGGCACTGCAAAGCAGCTGCTGCACTGGGTGGGTGGCAGTGGAGCATTATTTGTTTCAGAGAGAGTATAGGTACACTGTGAGCCTAGCTTTAAAGAGGACCTATTGTCATGGATCTGCAAGGTGTGACCAGTAAGTGATAGACACTGAAGCTGAAATGGTGTAACTGAATGGCGAATATACTGTGATAGGGTGAAAACACAACACAACAAACACAACTATATACAATGACCCTGCACCTACACCAATACACTCATCACATGACCAAAACTATATGCAACAGGACACCAAGTGCAGCAAACAAGAACTATATATACATACAGAACTAACGGCAAACCACAACTACCAACAATAACTATAAACAATATGTAAAGTATATATGGGCTCCACAGACGGGGCCACCAAGTGCCTGAGAGGATAGATGGGAGAACCAGAGGGCAGAAAGGACAGGATGGCACTGGGCACATGACTTGAACTAAACTGGAAGCAGTGCTGAAACAGAACCGAAGACTGAGCAGAAACAGAATCGGGTACTGGTGTTTCAGGACAGCAGGTCTGTAATGCAGGAGGGCAATTGGATACCGGGACCTGAGTCTTTTCTGTGGAGCTGATTTAAAGCCAGGTGATTTGTGGCTGCAGCTGAGCACTCACCACAGAGGGGGTACATGAGAGGGCCACCTGCTGGTCAGGCTGCACAAAAACACTGCAGTGATAGAGGTGAAACAGTGCCACCAGCATGTGGCTAAGGGGTCCTGCTGCCAGGGATCCAGACCTTTCCTGACACCTATATAGTATGTGAAGCCTGGTCCTGTGGTCATTCCGTTACTCCACCTGGACTAGCGGCATCCTTTGGTGCTGCACACTGGTGCAATAGGATGCCAAAGATTATCAAGCTGCAAGTGTACACTTTACTACAGTAATATATCTAATCATCTAAGCACTTTTTACTGCAATAGTTCTTAAATGCACTCAAACAGCATAGGTACTCAGAGTTTATCAAACATATTCGCCAGCGTGCTGAACAAGAAAAACAGTTCACTTTAGGTCCTCTTTGAAATCTAGGTCCCCTTAATGCACTGCCAATAAATTGATCGTTGGCTCCAACAGAAGGAACCCCTACTGGTTTGATGTGGCCCAAGGCTCTGCAGCTTTCAACATGCTTTAGGGCCCTAAATAAAGATGACCTTATATGAAGTAAAAACGGCCCGATATTCCTACCATATGCAGCCTGGGAGCGTCTGGTTTACATGGGGCTCTGCCAGGCTGTGATGGAATGCAGAGCTTTTCACAACAGGTAATCTCCTTCATGTATCCCGGCTGGATGGCTTCTCCAATGTCTCCCTTCCCATGGGGCAGTTGAACAGCTTCACCATCAATTATCTCTCAATACTCTGTATCAAGTGTACAGTACCTGGTGGGCCGCACTGCTTTGGGGCCAGTTGGACTGCTGCTTTTAACACCCACATTCAATCCCTGCCTCAATAGTCTCCCTCTCAGGCCCCTGTACACAACCCAACTGTACCAACAAGACAAGTAACCCCAGCACCAAATTCTATGGCACCAGCCTAATAGTTCGGGGTGGGGGGCCTCAGCAAGGATGTCTCAAGTCGACCAGGGGCTGGTAAAATTCAGGGCTAATTTTTGGCACAGGTCCGCCACTGGGGAAGACAGTAATGGGTGGTACAATGGTGGTATAATTTGAAAAGTAGTACGCTATGGGAAAAAAAGGATGGAAAACCTTGGTTTAAAGCATAGCTACACCCACAACTGAAATCTTATATTTGGCAGAAAATTCTGATTGCAGCATGTGTATAACCATTCGGTACTCCAGGAGAGGGGAAACCTGTTGCTGGACAAGTTTGCTGGAATAGTTATGCTTGGGGGGGGGGTCTAGAGTGCCAAGTGGATGTCTGTCCCTCTCTTCTTTTTTTGGTTAATTCCACTTTAGACATACAGTAGATTGGCTTTAAAATAATCACCCTCTTTTGCTTTTTTTTACAAAATAGTCATATGCCATTTGTTTCCTATTTCTTCAGGAAATGAATAAATTCTACTCTGGGCAGGCCAGACGTGGTTTTTTGGAACCCAAGGAAGGACTTTTGTAATACATTTCATGCTGTGCTCACGTGTCAAGAAAGCTGTGACCTCTGTCTTTACTCTCTTTGTCACAGTTCTTCCAAGCCACAAGCTATTTGAGCAAGCTAAAGGACTGGTATTTAACAAAATCTGAAATCAAGCACTAATTTATGATAGTCTGGTCCTTGAAATCTGCATCAGGCAAAGTAAAAGCAGAGCTCCCTGATGGGCTTTTGATGTCATTCTGACATACAGTGTACCATGCCCCCCCCCCCCCCCCCGACAGACAGGTACCACAAAACAGCCCATTCATCCATTTATGTCACCTTCTGTGCTGGGTTGCAATAGGCTAACCTGGGTTAGAAATGTATGCCTACATGCAAAGCTTTTGGTCTAAAGGCGGTGAATAAAAACACAGAAAGGCACCTACCCCTTCTCAGATTGGAAAATAGGGGGCGGGTAATAAAAATATCAGTAAATTTGTACCAAACTATTGGCATAATTGTGTATTTTGTGCTAAGCCACTTGGGAATCAACTCAGAGTGAGTTTACTAAACTTTCATGGTATCCATGTACTTGCAGTACAGGATTGGGGCATGTTTAATGGAGTCTTCCATCCCTGTGTTAGATGGATTGGGGCTCAGTTCCGGCCTTTACAGAACCTCCAGAGGTGGTTTGATGTTATAGCCAATAGAGCATGTGTTTTCTTTTGAGTTCCTTTAATATTTTAGAAGGTTGTTATGGGGGGCGCCAAAAGCTTTTCATGCCATTTTATTACCTTTTTATTGTGTAGGCTGGGTAGAACCTAAAACATCTGGTTCTGAACATGCAAAGTTTTTATTTATGAATATTGTAACCCTTTTTGCCACCTGACCTATACCTGAGGAAACATCTTGGTCACTGTGAATGTGAAGTCATTACAACATTAATTTAATCCTGGGCCAACAATTATTCCTCTTTTGGCCAATTCTTGTATTTGCAGCATGTTGGCTTGGCAGATTTGAGCTATAGTATGCAAATGTGCAATAAATGTGCCACAGCGCTACAGAAGATGAATGCACTATTCAAAAAAAAAAAAAAAAGTGACCTACTTTTGCTACATATATTTTAATGATATGGTCTGCAAGTAAGCAAGACCTAGTTATTCCCCAACAAACGAAATTGACCACACAAAAAACTCAGAGGGAAGGTACCCACAGTAAGCCAATCACATAACGCCATATGTTGAATTATCGTTTTTTCGCATTTTAAAAGTTATTTTTTTGGTTGTAAGGATACTTTTTATGGGTGTACCTGGGCAGATGTTATAAGGCACTCTCTAGGTACTCAGGATCACCCCTATTTGTAATCAAAAGGCTGTGCATTGTCACAGCAACTGTAATCCACAGGTAAAGGTCACTGTACTTCTAATCCAACAGGTATATGTCACAGCTGACCGATAAACAAATGCACAACAGAGCACTAAGCTCTGTCTTAACCAGTGTAGCTCCTCTTTATTGAACTTTCAGCACAGTGTAACATGTTGCACATCTCACAGATTCAGACTGTAGCTTCATAAATTTACAGTTAATCATGATAGCATAGAGCCTAGTCCACCCCACTTTCATGTGAACACTAGCTCTTAGTAAGTTGCTAAGGAAGATCCTCTCCACCGTCCACAGGTGGATCTTTCTCTGTTAGTTCCATGCCAAAGGCACCCCATGGGTATCATTCTTAACTTGAATAAAATTCTGCTTCTCTCATATGTGGTTTATGCCCATCTAATGACCAGAGTGAGACTTGCAACACATTTTATATTTTACCGGACAATTCCCACATAAGTCCCTTTTTCGAGCTGAGATATGTGAGCGTGTTTTTTGATACTACCACTGTGTTAAAGAGCTTGTCTTGGCTAATGAGAAATCTTTCCTTGAAATCGGTTGCACAGTTATCCCTGGGTCTTCTTAAAACAGATTGAGTTTAGCTTAAAGGGCCACTCCAGTCCAGGGTGTCTGTTTATTCTAAGTGTGCCATACACTCCACTTCGGTCTATATGACATCTGGGGTAATCTCCAGTAGAGGGCGAACTTCTGCAGAGATGAATATGCAAAAAAAGAAAGCCCCTCCCGGTCCATATATACCTGGGACCTCCCACCAATTCCCCAGTTCCTTCTCTGCAGGGCTAGGCGACAAGACAGAAGATGAAGACTCCTTTACTTACAGGTAAGCCGGGCTCACGCCCGGCCTTCTATTGTCCCTATTACTGCCAGGACCCTTCTAAATTGCCCCTATATTGAGCCTCCCAGCTTAGGCTGCGGGTCCTGGTGAAGGTAGGAGCACTGCTCCACCGTGAGACCTCACTATGGGGTAGGCGGTTATCCAGGTTTCTTGGTGATCCTGGTGTGGGATGCCCCGTCCCTCTAGGCTTATGGCCGGCTTCTGGCAGGGTTCCCCTCCTTCCGGGTCCCTTATTCCCCTCCGGGGGGGGGGGGGGTTGCCTGGCCTGGCCGTTATTTCGTTTTCCCAGCTTATGTCCCTGTGTGGTTAGTGTGTTTTACTGTGTGTGTGTGAGTGCCTTTACTGGCATAACAGGGCTAGTGACAGCCTGGGGGAGCTTCTCCCCCTCAGGCTGCGTTCGGGAAGGGGGCGGGCCGGGCTCTCGGCGCGGCCCTTCTTTGGCGCGATTGCTGTGCTCGTTTCTAGGGGTCCGCGTTGCTGGGAGGGGGGGTGGCCTCGGCAAGCGCGCGTTCTGCGTTGGCCCGCCCTCCCCCTGCTCTCCCTCCTCAGGCATGAGGCTTCGTGGGGGCCATCTTCTATGAGCAGGCCGCCTAGCAGATCGGTGTGGTAAGGGCCCGATGGCCACTTCCTTAGCTTGTGTGTGGGGGCTCCTCTCTAGCTGGGGCCCCCACTGGTCTAGAGCGTGTGTTATTTACACTGTATGGCTGGGATATAGTGTATATATATATATATATATATATATATATATATATATATATATATATATATAGTGTGGCTGCAAGATCAAATGCTGTGGTCCTTTATACTGTAAGGTTATGGCCATTTTTACTCAGCACTGCACTTATGTTGCCTGTTTTGTGTTTTACAGGTTGCCCTGTATATGTGCATATTAAGGGGTCCCTCCTGGTCTTGGGGTCCCTAGTGTAAAATTGTCCACCTAAAATCCTCCCACCGGGACTTTTAAGGGGCATCCCGGGTTGCTTATGCGTAATTCCCTGCGGTCTTGCGACTGACCACAAAAATTCACCATATGGAGGCTCCGCAGGATACTGGGCTTGGGATCCCTCTGGGACAATCCGGGCCGTGTGTGGGGTCTGGGGTGTGGGGTATCCCTTACGGGGGAGAATGTGCTGATCTGTGTACCATGCACACAAAAGGCATAACTCGGCAGTCTGGTACCCAGCCTTCTGGGTCGGCTCCTCCCGCTTCATCGCCTTCCCCTCCCCACCTGATCCGTACCCCAAGTGACATTGGTACCAGTGGGGAGTCGCTTTCTGATGTTTGGGCTAGGTTGGCCAGCATCGAGAAATTTATTGCTAGCACTGTGGGCAAGAAGGCCCAGGCTAAAAAGAGACATTTGTCGTCGGCCCAGCCCGTGTGGGATGTTAACGACGATTCCACTGATTTGTCAGATTATTCCCCGTTAGAGGAGGGGGAACTGTATCAGGAGACAGAGGCTGACTATGTTCAGCCTGGGAAGGCCAATGTCGAGCAGGCGCTGGGGGATGCCGTATATACGGCCACTGTTTTGTCACATTTATTGGAGGTGCTGGATATTGAACCACATGAGGCGCCCCCTCTCAAGAAGGGGGAATTTTTGGGGCCTGCAAGCCCAGTCTGGAATTCCCTACCCAGGGTCATTTTGATGCGCTGATCCTTAGAGAATGGGAGAGGCCCAGTCGGCTTCCTGGTGTGCCTCAGGGTTGGGATAAGAAGTATCCTTTTCTGGTGGAGGCGGTTAAGCGCTGGTCTTCTTCTCCCGAGGTTGACGCGCCAGTTTTAGGCTTGACCAACTCTTCTGTGCTGAACACCCCTGACGCCACTTACCTTAAGGATGGCGAGGATAAGCGCCTTGATCAGATGGTGTGCCACGGATTTGCCAACGTGGGCTCGGCCCTGCGGCCTGTTAGTGCATCTGCCCTGGTGTCGCTTGCTACTAGGTATCTTATCAGGGACTGGCTGAATAACGCTCAGTTTGATCCAGCCGGCGCTGAGTTCGCTATCCTTAAAAAATGCGAATTGTTCATGGATTTTTCTCATGGATGCGATGGAAGATTCTATTGTCGTGTGTAGTAGGACTTCAGCCTTACTGGTGGCTATGCGCAGATTGGTCTGGCTCCGCCAGTGGACAGCGGACGTTGGGGCCAAGAAGTCGCTCACAGCTCTTCCCTTCTTGGGTTTGCGGCTGTTTGGAGATTAATTGGATGCTGTTGCTAAAGGAGGTAGGTTGGCTTAGCGGAGGAAACAGCGCCGCCCCTTTCGGGGGGCGGGCTCGTTCACTCCTTCCTTTCGAGGGCCCAGAGCGGTTAGGGGTTTGACCTTCTTGGGTGTCAGGGGCTCGTCCTGGAACAGAGGCAGAGGTCGGGCATGTCCCACGCCTGCCTGGGGTTCCAAGCCCAAGCCGCCGTTAAACCTCAGCAATGAAGGGGCGCCCTCACCCGCAAGGTTGAGGGGACGGCTGCAGCTCTTCTTCCAGGTCTGGGCCCGGGAGGTCACAGACAATTGGATCTTGGAAGTGGTCTCCTCCGGGTAAAACTGGAGTCCGAGTACTGGTCGTCCCCAAGATTCTTAAGGTCTCGGGTGCTCTCGGACCCTCAGGCTGCACAGGGGCTCCTGTTAGCAGTCAGAAACCTTCTGGACATGGGGGTGATATGTCCGGTGCCTCCGTCGGAGAGAGGCAGGGGTTACTACTCCAACCTTTTCACGGTTCCCAAAAAGGAGGGTTCGGTGACACCCATTCTAGATCTCAAGGTTCTCAACAGGTTTATCAGAGCCAAAAAGTTCCGCATGGAGACTCTGCGCTCGGCTATCAATTCCCTTCGGATGATTTTATGACATCCATAGACATCAAGGATGCATATCTGCATGTTCCGCTTTTTCAGGCACATCAGAGATTCCTGCGGTTTGCGGTGGAGGATCAACATTATCAGTTTGTAGCTCTTCCCTTGGGTCTGACCTCGGCACCGAGGGTCTTCACCAAGGTTTTGGCGGGCATAATGGCTCTGCTCAGATCTCAGGGCATTCGCATTGTGCCTTATCTGGACGATCTGTTGATATCAGCTTCTTCCCTCCATCAGGCGGAGCTGGACACCCTCCAGGTGGTGTCGACCCTGGAAAGGTTCGGGTGGGTGATCAACCGCACCAAGTCTTCTCTCTCCCCGTCTCGTGTGATTTCATTTCTGGGCATGAATCTGGATACCATTCGGGCCAGAGTGTTTCTACCCCAGACCAAGGTGCAGGGGATTCAGGGCCTGATCGCCTTCTTCTGGACAGTCCTTGTCCCTCTATCTGACAGGGGATGAAACTGGTGGGTTTGATAGTATCCTCCTTCGAGGCGGTGCCGTTTGCACAGTTTCACATGAGATCTCTTCAACTTCACCTATTGACGTATTGGGACAGGTGCCAACAGTCATTGGATCAAACTTTCAGGATGTCTCCCAGGGTTCGGCAGTCCTTTCGGTGGTGGCTGGACTCGAGCAATCTGGTGAAGGGCAGATCCTTTCTGATCCCTTGTTGGGAGACGGTTACCACGGATGCCAGCCTGTTGGGCTGGGTAGGTTATTGGAAGAGTCATCAGTTCAGCGGGGCGTGGGGTCCCCGCTTCCCTTGTTGCCGGACCTGCTATCTCAGGGTCATCTACTTTATCCCAATTTACAAACGCTGGCTTTGACGGCTTGGCTGCTGAAACCTTCATCTTGAAGGAGGAAGGTTTCTCTGAGGCTGTTGTTCAGACCCTGATTAGGGCTAGAAAGCTGTCCTCTTCTGGCATTTACTATAGGACTTGAAGGTCCTATATTGATTGGTGTGAGGCTAGGGCCTTGCCTTGCAGGGTTTTTTCTATACCCAGGATTTTGGAGTTTCTTCAGCATAATCTGGATCCTGGGTTCCAGCTTAGTACTTTGAAAGGACAGGTTTCTGCTCTGTAGGTTTTCTTCCAGAGGTCTTTTGCTTTACACCCGCTGGTTAAGACCTTTTTCCAAGGGGTGGCGCAGGTGACTGTAGTGCCTGTTTGGGATTTGAATTTGGTTCTTTCGGCTCTGCAGGGTCCTCCTTTTGAGCCGCTACAGGATATTGCTCTTTCGGTTCTTACTCAGAAGGTTGCTTTCTTGGTGGCTATTACTTCGGTTCGGCGGGTCTCTGAGTTGGCGGCCCTGTCGATTCAGGCCCCTTACTTTGAGAGGCACCAGGATAAGGTGGTTTTTCGTTTTAAGCCGGATTTCCTTCCTAAGGTGGTGTCTGCTTTCCACCTCAATCAGGATATTGTTCTCCCTTCCTTGTGTCCTAAGTCTAACAATGACAAGGAGAGGGTTCTGCACAATTTGGATGTTGTTCGCTGTGTGAAGTACTATTTTATTGACTACTTCTTTATTCCGCAAGACGGACGCTTTTTTCGTGGTGCCCTGCGGGCCCAGGAAAGGGTTGGCGCCTGCTAAGTCTACGATTAGCAAATGGATTCGTCAGGCCATCGTTGGGGCCTATTCTGCTAAGGGGAGGTCTCCCCCTTTTAGGGTCACTGCGCACTCTACTCGTGCTGTTGGTGCATCCTGGGCTTTTCAGCACCAGGCTTCTGTTGAACAAGTTTGTAAGGCTGCTACTTGGTCTTCCGTTCATACCTTTTCCAAGTTTTTCAAGGTTGATGTGCGGGCTTCAGCGAATGCTGTTTTTGGCCACAAGGTTCTGCAAGCTGCAGTGGTTTGAGTTGGTACATTCTTTACTGTTTCTGGTTCCACCCATGACGGACACTGCTATTGGATGTCCCAGATTTCTTGAAGACCGAAGTGGAGTGTATGGCACACTTAGAATAATACCGTTTTGTGAGTACTCACCTTAAAAACACTTCGCCCCACCCCTTTTTTTCAGGTATTCTGGGGCTTTTATATGGTGAACCATTGGTTTTGATTGTTAAGGTTATATTTGGTTCTTCCTGGTCCCTTTACTGCTTTTATACTCTGGGGAATTGGTGGGAGGTCCCAGATATATATGGACCGGGAGGGGCTTTCTTTTTTTGCATATTCATCTCCGCAGAAGTTCGCCCTCTACTGGAGATTACCCCAGATGTCATGAAGACCGAAGTGGAGTGTATGGTGTAAAGGTGAGTACTCACAAAACGGTATTTTTAAATCCCTAAACCCCTTCCCTGTTTTACCACCCTCCTTGAGCGTTGAAGCAGAGGAGGCTTACATAAATCAAAAAACACTTACCTGCAGCGCAATGCAGCCTGCCAATCATTGCCACCGGGAGCGTGCCCCCTTCAACAAGTCCATTTATTTAAAAGGGTCCTGCGGGAGTGCATGCTCCCGGCAGCAGTGATGGTCAGGCCAGGGAATGGCAAAGAAGGAGGCTGGATTCCTAGTCAGGTTTATTTTTATTAATGTAACCCCCTGCCCTGCTTGGAGTGATAGCGAGGGAGAGGATTAAGAAAACGGCCATCTTGGGCTGAACTGGTGTTTTAAGACATCTTGTTTACTAGCTTTAACCTGGTCTTTGACCTTTTTAAAACTGAAACTTCCTAAGTTTGACTGCTGTACCGATGTGAAAAAGTAAATGAAACTAAAGACTATTGATTTGGCAAGGCTTCATATGGCTAATTACAGGATGTTTCATGGAAGAGTAAACCAGTTGATATACTCTACTCCACAGGGAGTAGCTCTTGGGACATTTGCATTACCTATGTTTAGGTGCGCCTGGGCAGATATCCATTGCCATAATTCAGTCCTATTCAGTACAGAGCAGCAGTTTGAAATAAGTCCCAGCTGTCATCTGTATTACCCACTAGTATGAAATACAGTATATGCTAGAGGTATCATTTCTGCCTGCAGCAAAGAGGACAGTGCAACCAACTTAAAGTGTAAATGGAGTTAGGGAAACGAGAGGATTTCTCGATAGACAGGAAGGTGGAATGGCAGGACTGAACAAGACCAGAAGACCAGTACGACAGCTGGAGATGGAGGGATGGAAAGAAGCCTGAGGACTGCATCTCAAGCAAGATCACAGTTGCTGGGAAGGCACATCTGTGGCAGTGAACCTAATGATGGAGCATTCCTACTTGGTTTCAGGTGTAACCAATTACCTTAAGCCAGGAGACAGGCCAAGCCATCTACTGGTGAACACCAGAAAAGTCAGATTGAACAAAATCACAGGACAGTACCAAGAGCAGGTTGTCAGGTGGAACTGCAGCCAGGATCTTAAATGTCCTCCTGACAGTTTAATCTTTTATTAGGCTGGTTTCACACCAGTGTGATTGTGGGGCAACTCCCCCGCAATCGCTGTGTTCAGCATCTGGAGGGCATCAGCGTTTGCATTCTCCACTCAATGTAGTGGAATCGAAAGTGCCGCAGCCTCAAGGTGCTGCAGGCAAGGCTTATGCGGGGAACTCGGCAAACGCCCAAAGCATATGTGAAAGGGCCCTTAGATTACCATGGGCAGCTTTTCACAGGCGGTTTTGGGGCACTCGCCCATTATAGCGTAGTGGGCGCGTGCCTGGCCGTAGGCACGCGCTCTGGGGAGCGAGGGGGATTCTTGGACCTTGGGTAGGGCATCCCATGTCGGTGCGGCATGTGTGGGTAGAGGTGCACTTACTGGTTAGAACGTCGCTTGGATCCAGTGATGACAATCATGGTTCAACTCAACTTGGTCTTTATTGGTGAGCTTCCTTCCATGGCAAACACAGCAAACAGTCAGTACAGCATAATCCACAGGTTACAACGACTGTTAATTCCAATAGCCTTAATGGCTGTCTTTCAGCTCCTCCACACTACATTGTCTTGCATCCCCTCATAGCAAAGAACAGGTTAAGAACTGAACTCTCTAGAAGTGTAGGTCTCTTCCTTATGTAACCTTGGTATTGTTGCCTTTCCAAACACTGTTGCAAGTCCCAACCAATGGCAGGGCAGTGAATGTTGCCAATGCCATCTGGCTTTACCTTTTTTTACTAACCTAAAGAAGGCTCCTAGACCATTTAAGTACTGTTTGATCAATTTCTTAGGCAATACTGCCATCGTGTGGTTTCATGACGCAATAGGCCCAAGAACTGCATCCAACAGGTTGAACTACTCTATTAATGGATTCTATACACTATCAGGGCCTACTCCACTGACAGGGCTCTAATGTTTTCTACTTTTAAGTGTTGCCCATGGTTTCCACCCGTCATATCCTCCCCTGCTTTTAATTAAAGCATCCCCGCTTTACAGGGTTACTCACCTCAGTCTCAACAATGTGAGTTAGTCCAACCAAGAACATTACAGCTAGTTTAGGAGGTGAGTATCAGTCAAGCACCTTGTATAGCTCTTGCCACTTACCTTGCACTGGTCTCATGAGACAGGGAAGTCTCTTGCTCCCATAGCTTGCAGCGTCCAGGTTAACTACCTGCAAGGTGTGTAAAGAGTTAGGCGGTGGCCATCCCTTGTACGGGGTTTACAAGGATGGGTGTAATGGTGCAACGTTTCTTTATTAGTTACTACTGAAACATGACCATCAGCACACAGCAGGACAGCATGAGGGGAGCACCTCTTTCAGGTTTTACCACACTACTCACACTAGAGAGCAACTGATCTCTTAACCCTTTTGCGGTCAGATGTCGCATTTACCATGTGTACAATATTTACAAGCTTGATAAGGGATCTCCCCTATAAGACCTATAAACTTCCTTCTGCTGAATGTGATTATGAAAACAGCGTCCCATTTTCCAATCAACATTCTCTCCTCCATTTTTTTTTCTTCTGTGCACTTTGTACCTTAAACTTCGTTGCAACTACTTTTACACTACTGACATCTATTCTCTCGCGCGGCACTCTCGTCTCTCAGGCGTGGACCTATGAAACCCGCAGATCAGCTAACTCCTCCGGGCCATTAGTAGTACCACCCATCAGACTCTCTTTTCCTGGAGAAACAAAACCAGTCTTATGCTGCATCCGCTGGCTCTCTCTCCCTTCTCGCAACCCTGTAGAGTTAGTGAGGACCCAAACTGATAAACCAGTGACTCGGTCTCACGCCCCTCCACATTTTTGCCTTAATTCCAGTAATGACAGGTGTCTGCTAATGGCAGCAATGTCTTTATTACAAAATAGGGGGTCCAGGCATCTGACTTACTTCTGCTTCAGTCAGGAAACTCGGTCAGACCTGTGATGAGAAGATCAGCTCTTAAGTCAGTAACTCCACTTCCTACCACACTCCGGGAACACTTACGGCTGTTTCCACACCAATGTGAACTCCTTGTGAAACACTTGCGGCTGCTTCAACACCCATGTGAACACTCCTGGAAACACTTACGGCGGTTTCACACCCAATTTGACCACTTCTTGAAACATTTGCGGCTGTTTCACACCCACTTTGAACACTGCTTGAAACATTTGCGGCTGTTTCAGACCCATGGTTAACCCTTTACAACTACTTTCTGCTGCAGTCTTAACTTAAGCGCTTTTACATGTAAACCTTTACACTCGTCCTCAAGGACCACTTGCTACATCTAGGAGGGTAAGGGTTAGTACTGGTTGGGCTCCTTTAAGAGTGACTCCCTTAACCAGACTGATGCCCAAATTCCTAGAGAGCCTCTGCACGCAGTTGATCAAGCTGCACTGCTGAAGTGACAATTTAAAAGTACACAATGACATAAGACATTCTCTACTATCATAATTATCTGCTTAAAGTAAATCATCAGTTCAAGACCCAGGTTGATGTAAAACTTTTATTTACTGCCAGGCAGGAGTTTACTCTAATGCAACCATTATAGATTCTTCAGCCAATGCTGCACAACGGTGCCACTCTCCCCTGCTTTTACGAGGGTGCTGGCGCCGTGAAACCTTAAAACCATAATTTTTTTAAACCTCTATTTAACCCTTTAAGTGCCAGGGTACCTGGAGTTTTTATCACCCTTTGTTGCCAGACCATTTTGCACTATTTTGCACTCCCCATGTTCAAATGTGAATTTTTAGGGGATTTCCACGGATTTCCCAGGAAAATTATATATTGTTTTTTTCAGCAGAGTCTGAGCTTTAACATGAAATGTCATGTTTGTCATTTTTAGGTGTATTCTCAATATTTTTTGGCGAAATATGTGCAAAAAAATAAAAAAAAATCTATTTTTTACAATTTGTAGTGTTTTTTTGTAATAAATGTAAGTTTGTCAATAAAATCTTATTGCGTGTGAAATCCCAATTTCTCACGGTTACAGCAGTACCACATATGTATTGGTAGACACCCTTACCAGCCCAGGAGACTCCCCCAAACTGAAATAGAGCTTTAGGGGATTTTCAGAAAAAATACAACTGTGATATGCGCTATGCGCACCTTGCAGTTTTTCCAGAAAAACAACCCTTTACATTTGAAATACCCCCAAAAAACTATATATTCTCTGGAAGTACACACCTCAGGCTTTCTATTTGTACCAGGCTTGTTGATGTGGCCACAGTTTCCTGGAAGTAATCCCTCAATGTATTCTTTGGTTGCAAAGAGTTTCCCTAAAAAAAGGCTAAAAAAGCAGAATCAAAGCCACATTTTCCTAAAAAAAAAAAAACTATATACAAACAAGAAAAAATAAGTATAATCTGAAAAAGCAACATCCCCCGAACAGAACGATACCCAACATGCATAGTTACTGTCAAGGGAAGAGTTGCCAAACACCCCAAAGTAAAGCATGTGCGTAACGGTAATTTTACTTGAAAATTTCAGCTCTGCAGACAAAGTGCGCACCTAGCGATTTTTCAACCAAAACAACCCTTTACATTTGGAATATCCCCCATAAACCATATATTCCCTGAAAGTACACATGTTAAGCTTTCTAAGCGTACCAAGCTTGTTGTAGTGGGCTCATCTTTCTGGAATTAATCCCTCAAAGAATTCTTTGGTTGCGCAGGGTTTCCCTAAAAAAATTTATAAAAAAGCTGAATAAAAAACACCTTTTCCTAAAATATAAATATGCAAACAAGAAAAAACAAGCTAAGTCTGAAAGCGCAAGGTCCCCTGAACAGAACAATACCCAACATGCAGAGGTACTATTAACCCTTTTAATTGCCAGCCTACTTGAGATTTTGTCACCCTCTGTTGACAGGTCATTTTTCCCCATTTTGTGCCATGTTTTGCGACATTTTTGCTGGAATTTTCAGGAAAATTATATATATATTTTTGCAGCAGAGTTTAGGCTTTAACACGAAATGTCTTGTTTGTAAATTTTATTTATTATTAATTTTATTTATTATTAAGTAAAAAAAAAAAAAAAATTAAAAATTTTTTTTAGAAAATTGCCTCCTTTATTTTAAATGAAAAATTTATTTTATTAGGGAAAACCATATTGCATGTGAAAGCCCCATTTTTACCAATTAGAACGGTACCACATATTTATCGGTAGCCCCCTGTTACTGCCCAGGAGACCCCCCTAACTGAAACAAGTAAGTTTTAACATTTACAAATAAAATACAACTACCATCCACACTACAAAGGGTTAAATCGAGAAAAAAAAAATGATATAGGGTCCCCCCTCCCGGGGGGGGGGGGGGGGGACATTTTTATTTTGGAATTTTTACGGTTAAAAACCCTTAAAAATCCATAAAAAAATGACATGGGGCCCCCCTTACCCAAAGTAACCAGCCCGGGACCAGCTATGCAGGGCTTGTAGGAACAGGGCGCAGGGGCCAGCGGGCTCTTCTGCCCCCCCCCCCTGGCCATTGGGGAGGCAGGTAATGGGGTGCCGGGGGTTAATGGCAAGTCACCGGCTAGCGCAGGTGACTTGCCATCCCCCCAGCCTTGAGAACTGGTATAGGGGTCTCATGGAGAAAAAATACTTTATTATTTTTTTTTTTTTAATACTTACCTCCCATCCATACTGGAGCACTCTGTCCCTCGGCGATCACTGGCTTCTGCTCACTTACTAGAAGCCTTTTATAGCTGCTGGATGACAGAACACAAAAGGGTTAATTAAAAAATGACATAGGGTCCCCCTCTCCCAGGAGGGGGGGACCCCATTTTTTTTTGGAATTTTAAGGGTTAAAAACCCTTAAAAATCCTCCCAAAAAATGACGTAGGGTCCCCCCTACCCAGCATTACCGACCCGGGCCAGCTATGGGGGCTTGTAGAAAAGGGCGCAGGGGCCAGCTACTAGCCCACATAGCCACTAAGTGGCTCGGGCCCTTCTGCCCCCCCCGGCCGTTGGAGAGGCAGGTAATGGGGGGCTGGGGGTTAATGGCAAGTCACCCACTAGCCGCAGGTGACTTGCCAGACCCAGAGCCTTGTGAACTGGTATAAGGGGTCTCATGGACCCCTTACCAGCTCACAAAGGGTTAACTGTGAAAAAAAAACACCACACAAGTAATAAGTATTTTATTAAAAAAAAAAAAATTTTGTACTGTACTTACCTCCGATTGTAAGCTCTTGTCCCTCGCCGCTCTGATGACAGATGCCGGTGATCGGCATCCAGAGAAGGGGGAGGCAGGAGATCAGAGGATCTCCTGCCACCTCCTTCCCCGGGCACCAATCACCGGCATCTGACAGCTGAGAGAGCTGAAGCCGGTGATCGGGGCCGGGATGACGTCATTAGCCCCGCCCCCAAGGGGGAAAAGGGGAGAGAGCCTCCCGGGCTCTCTCCTGAAGATCCGTAAGTCCTGGGGGGGGGGATCGGAGGCCCCCCAAGTGAAGAGGAGGGACAGCGAGAGCCAGCGCACACGCAGGTAAGTGTCATTTTTACTTTTATTTTTTTTTACAGTTAGCAGCTGCTGCTGCAGAAGCGGGGGGGGGGGGGCGCCCTATTCTGGGGGCTCTCCTGGAGCCATCCGAGCCCCCATGGGGGATCGGATGGCACCAAATTAAAGAGGAGACCTGGCCGGATCCAACGAGGTCAGGTGAGTATTTTTGTTTTTTTTGCCCGCTAGCAGGGGTAAATGCTAGGCATGTAAATTTTACGTGGCTGGCACTTAAGTGACGGAGAGGTAACCACGTACATTTTACGTGGCTGGCATTTAAAGGGTTAAATAAAACTTTTTCTTTCTATAAAAATAAAGTTTTTCTTATACTCTATACATGGTTATACCAGGCAACATACCAGGCATTATTAGCATAACAGTTCGGTTTCAAACTCTTTTAAAGCAGCAGCAACACTTATCAAACAACTAAAAGGGTTAAACTTTGCCTGCACTAGGCCCAGGCTTCAGCCTCCAGCTTAAGGGGCATAATTAGCGGGGTCAGGCAGCGACACCAGCTTCTCCTCTCTCCAGCGGCTCACTCTATGGAACCTTGGTCCCACAGTCGGGCTGACCACGGTCACCCGATCCATGTAAATGTTCCGGCCCATGTGCATTTGGCGGTAAATGTCCTGGAACTTATCCCAGTCCTCCTGGCTTAGATCATGTAGGGAAACTCCCTCTGGCAAATACATTTTTATTCTGATTTTGTCCTCAACCCAGGAATCTCGGACCTCCTTAACATAAAGCATCCCCCCCTTTGTCCAGGTAAGGGTACTCCATGCCAGTCTTGAGGGCACATTGAACATGGACCCAGCGTTGGGCCTCAGACAGGCTGGACAACCTGGTCAGATCTCCCAACCCAGGCAGCACATAATGGTTCTCCGATCGCACTGTGAAGTGCTTGTATTGGGCCCCGGGCGTTATGGGCGAGGGCTAGCGGGGATATCCACCTTCTGCGGGCTCGCCATGGAACTCCGGCGGCTCCCCGGGACAGGGCTGGGGCAGCGGTCTCCCCATGGGCCAGGGTCAGCAGCAACAGTGCCTTTAAGATGCATGACGGCGGTGGCGGCGACATCAGCGGCAGCCCTCCTACTGGCAGACTCCCCCCGCAGGCGGTGGCGGCTTGACGAGGCTGGCGACCGACAGCTCCGACTCTTCCTCTGAGGACTCAAACAGCGTGACGTCCAACAGCAGGGCTTGCTCAAGCTCGTCCTCCTCTGGGGCGGCAGTCTCTGTCGGCGGTGGCAGGCTTCACCTGCGTAGCAGCTTTCCGCACGACAACAGCAGTGTCATCAGCACACTCCTCCTCGGCGGTCTCAGCGGCGGCAGCAACGGGCTCAGCCACGACCTCAGCAGCGACAGGCTCCGCGGCGGTAGGCTCAATGGCAATCTCGACCGCTGACTCGGCGGCTCCGTCCTCCTCAACCGGCTCCACGACCTCCGGCTCAGCAGCAACAGGCTCTGCGGCTCCCACTGTCTCGAGCGGCGGCGTTGGCATCTTCCGTCCAGGTAAACTCAGGCGCTCGCTCACCCCGTTCTCTCCACGCAGGCGTAGGGCAGTCCCTCAGCCGACCCCCGGCGGTGTAACAGTGGTGCGAATGGCTTCAGCAGGCTGGGCAGGGGCCTTCCAGAGCAGCCCGGTGATCGGGTTGCGGCGGTACTTGGTAGGGCCTTCATCCTGCTTGGCTAAGCCCCAAAAGCTGTTGTGGCAAACTGGGCACTGGCGCAGTCCAGTCTTCAAGACGATGATCTGCCCGCACTCTGGGCACAGCGGGTACAGTTCCTCTTGCCCGGCAGCAGCACACAAGGCGGGCAGCAGGCGGACACGCATCCCAGTGTCCACAATGAGGGTGGCACGCTCCAAGGTTTTATCTTGGCTCAAGTCCTGGCGGCTTCCCACAGACATGGGGCTGGCAGACTCCATCTCTCTCCACGAACAGCAGTAGCTGGTAGGTATTGTGGCGAGGCTTGCTGATCCACTGCTCTCACTCTCGTGCTTGCTCATCTCCTGAACTCCTCACCGAGCAGCCTCGTGGCGGGCTTTTTCTTTATTGCATGGCACAGCCCGCTTCGGTATTCATTACAGTTGGGTTATTCCGCCACTAGGTGGGCAGTGGTACTGCAGAAAGCTGTGGCATGTCCCGGCTCCCTATAAAAACGGGATTAACCTTAGAGTTCCCAGTGTTTCCTCTGCAGTGATACTGCAAAGTTAGAAGATGGCTCTCTCTCTTGCGCAGGTGAGCGGGGCAACCAAGCCTGCGGCCCTGCATGTCTATTTCCATCCGTTTCTGGACCCTCACTGCCTCCCAGCCTCGGCTGACAGATCGGGTGAAGGTAGAAGAGCACTAGGGTCAAGTGCTCCTGGAGCGCAGCTCCAAGCCACAGACCCTGTACCACAAAGGGTAGCCGGCCATAGGCTTTATGGTGAGCCTAATAGGAATGCAGAGTTTCTGTCCTGGCTTCTGAGGGGGTGAGTAATTTGGGGACTATGTCCCCTTATTTTCCTTTTGGGGTCCTCGCAACCCCCCCCCCCCCCCGGCCATGGCTGCTCGCTGCTGCCTTCTCGTCTCTCTCTCTTCCCCCCCCCCCTTTATGACTTCGTTCGTGACTGCAAAAAAGGTGCAGCCCTCCCGGCCCATAAGTAGCAGCTGCCCCTAATCAGATCAGTTTTCTTTCTTGCAGTGGCAAGATGACTGATGAAGATTCAGGAATTCGCTCTCAAGGTTTTGGCAGCAAGTGGGGGACTGAACCCTGTCGGCTCTCTGCATAGCTTTATTCCCATGGATCCCTCAAGACCCAAGTTTATGCCTCCACATGGTTGGCTGGTTTGGGGTCCGTGAAGGTAAGGTGGAAGCGCCGGGATCTTGGGGCGCTTACAGAGTATAAGATCTGGGGCTGCAGGCTTCCTGGAAAGCAAGTCAGCCGCAGGTTTTTCTCTGGTGTACCTGCTGAGGAATGTTTTTTTTATTTTTACCCAACCCTCCTTCCAGTTAGGCAGCCTTGTTTCATATAAGAGAAAAAAAAAAAGGTGCTTGCTTCGGCAGCACATATGCTAAGATTGGGCAATACTGAGAAGGGCAGCCCTGCGCAAGGATGACATGGAATTTAAAAAAAAAAAAGAGGGAAATTCCTTTTTATTTTTGTGTGTGTATATGCCTTTAAGGAGCAGGGCTGACGTCACGCAGGGGGCGGTGTTATCATGGACCCACGTGGTTGTATTTCCTTCAGTACTCCTTCACTTGGTGGAAGGAGATCGCAGGTGGCTGGTTCTCTGCTGGAGCCAGGTAAGACAGACACGATGCTGCGGCGGTTGTCGGGGGAGCAGGCTTGCTATTGCGGTGCGCCTGGCCAGCTGCAGGAGCCGGGTCCATGAGCGCCTTCGCTCCTCCAAACCCCCCCTCCCCCCCCCCCCCCCAAACGGCACTTGAAAGGGGGAGAACGCTGGCTTGTGTCCTCCCGGTGGCGCCGCTCAGACCGGGCTTTGCGGTCATGTAATAGTCAGGCGGACGTGGCGCGGCGGCACAGCGACTGGTCGGGTTAGCGGCCATTCCTGTGGCCTTGGCTACTATTGAACTTTTATAGTCGTTAAGATGGGGGGCGGCGCAGGCAGCGGCCCGAGCTATGAGGCTGTTTGTGTTTATATGATTAGGTTATGTTATGGCATTGGTGTAAGTGCATGGTCTTATCTCCTAATCAGGGTGAAGACATACGGCAGTGGTGAGTGGATCGTCTTGTTCACTTTCTTTTTTGGCCTATTAATTAATATATGTAATTATCAGTCTTCAGTTGGATTACAATCATGATTGTTATTAAATATTTTTGAATATTTTTTAAATATTATTAAATATTATTTTTAAATAATATAAGATTTTTATATATATGGATATTGAATATTAAATATGTAGATGTTATTAATGATCAATTATTATTATTATTATTATTATTTTTATTAATATTTATTAATTTTACTATTTTTTATTGTTATTACCCATTATTAATGGTAGTATTTTTATGATCTTTTTGATCTTTATTGGTTTTAATTTCTTGAAAGAATGGTTTAAAAAAAAAAGGGGGGTAAAATATGAGTATTAAATCCTTTTCTCCTCTTTTATTTCTAGAATTGGAAGAAGAATAGAAAGCAGGGTTGCGGTTCCTCCCGGTCCCTTTTTTGGGGGGATTGGTTTAGGCTTGGGGCCCTTTTGGGTCAGTTGGCCAATATTAAAAAATAAATAAATAAATAAAAAACGAATAATAAACACCATGAGGGAGGCATCAGGGGATAGCGATACGGGCATCCCTCTTGAACAGGGTAGGAACTGCCCCTTATGCAGGCAGGATCCCCTGGGCACGGTATGTTCCGCCTGCGCCGTGAAGATCTGCCTAGATCATAACAGAGTGGCTGACCGGGTATTTAGCCCGTCTAATGCTGGAGAGAGCATTACGGCTCATCCATCTCCTGTTTCCCCTAAAGGGGGAGAAGGCAGTGAGGTGCAGACAGAATTTGCTCACAGATTGGATAATCTGGAAAGGCAGTTGTCTCTTGTATTACCAAGGAAGGCTGCCTATAAAAGAAAACATTTGGAACCTGTGACGGAGGAAGAGGATATGTTTGCCTCCTTTGGGGAAGAAGAGGTCGAGGAGTATTTGGACGAGCAGCCCTCTGAGCGCAAACTGCGGTCAGGAGAAGATTGAGTTACTATCTTATTTAAGTCCGATGAAGATCCTCTCCTTGTGGATGAAACAGAAGGTCTGCTTTCCGTGGTTTTTGATACCTTGAATATCTCCCCGCCTGAGGTAGCGAAAAGAAGAAAGGATGACCTGTTTAAGCCTGTTAGGCAAAGGCAGGTGTTTCCGGAACAGCCACATTTTTCCAAAATGATACTTAAGGAGTGGGAAAATCCTAATAAGCTACCGGCTGTTCCCAAGAGCCTAGATTCTAGGTATCCATTTCCGGCAGACATGATTAAACTTTGGTCCTTTCCACCTGAAGTGGACTCCCCAGTTGCAGGCTTGTCTAACACTTCGGTGATGCCGTCCGCTACTATGGGATCTCTTAGAGATCCCACAGAGAGGCGTATGGATCAATTGGCCTGCCATGCTTTCGCCATGATAGGTTCTTTTCTCCGCCCCGTTTGTGCCATGGCTATTGTGTCCCTGGCTTCGAGAAAGAAGAGGAATGTAGCCAGGGCTAAATCTCGCAGGCTGACCCAAGAGTCCAAGGACTTTAAGGACTGTTTGGACTTTAATGCATTTGCTATTACTGCGATGGAGGATGCGGTCAGGCTGACGGCGAGAACTTCTGCTCTGCTTGTGGCTTTGCGCCGTTCATTGTGGCTTAGGCAGTGATCGGCGGATGCCGCCGCTAAGAAGGCGCTTACGGATCTACCCTTTTTAGGGACCAGACTTTTTGGAGAAAAGCTGGACGGTATGGTGAAGGACGGCAAACTGCCTCAGAGGAGAAGGTCGACTCGGCCTTTTCAGAGGTTTTCGTCATTTTGGCCTTTTCGGAGGGGCAGAGGGGCCTTTCGGCCTTGCTCCCGTAGAGATTTTTGGGGTAGAGGGAGAGCGCGTAATAGGGCAGGAGGGGCCTGGAGAAGTAGGCCTAAACCTCCAGCCAAGTCCACTCCAGCATGAGGGGGCGCCCTCACCCGAGTGGGTGGGGGACGGCTTTTGCTTTTTGCTCATATCTGGAGGCGCCACGTGGCGGATCGGTGGATCCAAGAGGTGGTGTCTTCAGGTTACAAAATCGAGTTTGCTTCCAGACCGCCCGCAAGGTTCATTCGGTCAGGGGCATCCCGGAACCAGTCAAAGCTAGATGCCCTGAAGTCCGCAGTTCAGCACCTCCTTCAAAAAGGGGTGATTTGTTGAGTACCCCTTCAGGAAGAAGGTCAAGGGTTTTATTCCAACCTTTTTACAATTCCCAAAAAGGACGGGTCGATTCTTCCCATTTTAGACCTGAAGGATCTCAACAGGTATATCCACGTGAAGCATTTCCGCATGGAGACGTTGAGGTCAGCTAGAACAGTAGTTCGACCCGGGGATCTTATGACTACCATAGACATAAGGGTATCTGCATGTGCTGATATTTCCGGGGCATCAAAGATTCCTGAGGTTTGCCCTGGAAGACCAGCATTTCCAGTTTGTGGCACTCCCGTTCGGGATATCCTCGGCTCCAAGGGTATTCACCAAGGTTTTGGCGGGTCTCATGGCAATCTTCAGGAGCCAGGGGATATGTATCGTCCCCTATATGGACGATCTCCTAATTTCAGCCAGATCGCGTCAGCAGATTTTAAAGGACACGCAGACGGTCCGATCGACTCTGGAAGAATTCGGCTGGGTGATCAATTTCCCGAAGTCTCATATCACTTCTGCGCTGGTAAGGAACTTCTTGGGTATGACTCTGGACACTGTCCAAGTCAAGGTTTATCTGCCAGAGCAGAAGGCTCGGCTTATTCAGAATCAGAGTGCTTTCTGGCTTGCTGGCAGCCGACTATTCGGCTGGGAATGAGGTTAGTAGGCCTGATGGTAGCCTGCTTTGAGGCGGGACCTTTTGCCCAGTTTCACATGAGGCCCCTTCAATGGAATCTATTGGCAAGCTGGGATCGAGCCCGCAGTCGCTGGATCAAGTCTTTGTACTAACGCCCTCGGCCAGACATTCTCTTCTGTGGTGGATGGACCCTCTTCATCTGTCTGTAGGCAGGTCCTTTTTGTCACCACAGTGGCAGATCATTGCCACAGATGCCAGTCTCACAGGATGGGGCGGCATTTGGCAAACTTCGAAAATCCAGGGTCAGTGGGGGCCGAGAGAGAATCGGCTTCCCATAAACGTATTGGAGTTAAGAGCTATCCTGCTGGTGCTTCAGTATCTGACCCCCAGCTTAAAGGGGCGGGCAGTCCAGGTCCAGTCGGACAATCGGATGGCTGTAGCCTATATCAATCATCAGGGGGGTACTCGGAGCAAGAGTGCTCTAGAAGAGGTAAGCCGGATTCTGACTTGGGCAGAGGAGAATGGGCAGTTTATATTCCGGGGGTAGTAAACCAGGAGGCCGACGCTCTGAGCAGGAAGGTTCTGCGACTGGGAGAATGGTCCCTCAGTCGGAAGGTTTTCCAAGCCCTTTGTCTTCGCTGGGGGCGTCCGGAAGTGGATCTCTTTGCGTCCAGACACAATCACAAGCGGCCAGGATTCATGTCCCTGTCGAGGGACCCTCTGGCCACAGCCACGGACGCCCTGTCAGTCCCTTGGGCAAGGTTCAAACTTCTGTACATTTTTCCCCCGTTTCCACTTCTGAGTCGTGTACTTAGAAAGATAATTCAGGAGGGGGTACCTACCATTCTAGTAGCTCCTCATTGGCCAAGAAGAAGTTGGTTTTCGGACATAACAAGGATGGCGGTAGACCATTGGCGCCTACCGGTCGAGCCGGATCTTCTCACTCAGGGGGCGCTTCGGCACCCGAATTTACAGATGCTGGCTTTAACGGCTTGGCTATTGAGACCTCGGTCCTAGCAAAGAAAGGATTATCGGCTAAGGTCATTCATATCATGATTCAGGCCTGGAAGAAGTCTTCTTCCATGATTTACTACAGGGTCTGGCGGTCATTCATATCCTGGTGTGAGGCTAGGAATTTTTCATGCAGAAGGTATTCGATTTCTAGAGTTCTAGAATTTCTGCAGAATGGCTTAGAAATGGGCCTACGATTAAGCACCCTAAAAGGGCAGGTATCGGCTTTAGCTATTTTTTTCCAGAAGTCTATCGCTAGTAATAGACTCATTAAGGCTTTTTTTCAGGGAGACACTCATGTCCTTCCGCCCCGCAAGTCTATCTTACCGGTATGGGACTTGAATTTGGTGTTGACTGCTCTACAGGGGGCTCCTTTTGAACCTATGATTGACGCTCCAATGAGCATTTTGATGCTTAAAGTGGTATTTTTAGTGGCAATCACTTCTGTGCGGCGTGTTTCGGAGTTAGCCGCTTTATGTATGAAATCTCCTTATTTTGAGTTACACAAAGACAAGGTAGTTTTTCGGTTTAAGTCAGATTTTTTGCCTAAGGTCGTCTCTCCCTTTCATCTTAATCAGGAGGTAATTCTACCCTCCTTGTGCCCAGTTCCGGCTAATGCTAAGGAAAGGAAACTTCATTCCTTAGACGTAGTTAGAACCATAAAGTATTATTTGTCAGCTACAGATGCCTTCCGAAAGACCGATTTTCTTTTGTTATTTCAGAAGGACCAAGAAAGGGGCTTCCACCGGCTAAAGCCACTGTCAGTAAGTGGATTAGGCAGGCAGTAGGAAGAGCCTACTCGGCCAAGGGGAAGGAACCCCCTTTTCTGGTCACGGTCCATTCCACTAGGGCCATTGGGGCTTCCTGGGCTTTCCAGCACCAGGCTTCGGGGGAACAGGTCTGTAAAACTGCCACCTGGTCTTCGGTTCATACACTCACCAAGTTTTACAAGGTGGATGTTAGAGCCTCAGCTGACGCTGTTGTTGGTCGGAAGATTCTCCAGGCAGTAGTGAAGTGAACTACCTGCCGTCTTCTGCGTTAGGGGATCCCGCCCATAGATGGCACTGCTTTTGGAGGTCCCAAGAATAAGGAGTGCCTGGAATGGATTGGAAGAAAAAACACAATTCTGTGAGGTACTCACCTGTAGAATTGGTTTTTCTGGGAATCCATTCCAGGCACTCCGGCCCACCCGTTTGGGGTCATGTTATCTTCTGACGCTTCTCTGTTGGTGTTAATCCATTTTTTATTATTATTTCATGGCATTAAAGGAAAAAAAAAAGTAATATAACTTATTTTTTGAGAGCATTTTTTTGAAAGATGTTGGATGTGTAGTAACATGGACCCTTATTAGGGCCTCCCGGCCTGTATCTAGATTATTTTTACTGTAAACTGATCTGATTAGGGGCAGCTGCTACTTATGGGCCGGGAGGGCTGCACCTGTTTTCTTTCTTGCAGTCACGTGATCAGCAAGGAGGAGGGAAACCCAAGAGTAAGGAGTGCCTGGAATGGATTCCCAGAAAAAAACAATTCTACAGGTGAGTACCTCACAGAATTGTGTTTTTGACGTATTTTGTGGTGTTTTTAGCTGCCGCGGCGCTTTGTACTGCGCTCCGTGGCTGAGGGCGCAGGTGATTTTGCTTTGTCATGGCGCCGGTCGGGTCACGTGAGCGCCGTTTTTCACGCTCTTTGGGGGGGGGCGGGCCAGTTGGTTGTTCCCCCCCCGCGACCCGCCCCTCGAGGTACCTCTGCCAGCGCCATTTTGGACAAGCTGCGCGTCTGGGATTTTCCCTTCCTGGCTGCAGCGCTGCTTCCTCCGGTGGGTCGCCTTATCCAGCAATCTATGCCTGTGTGACCCCACGGTGTCTTTGGTCCGTGAGTCCCCCTTAGGGTTTTTTTAATTGAATTGGGGTGTATTTGCTGGGGGATGCTCATGTGTGTTTTTACTTATGTCTTTCAGGCGGGATACTATTGGGTTGTGGTTTCTTCCGTCTCCACTCCTTCCTTCCCCTTATTCCCCCTTCATTAACTTCTGGGGGCATCCCATGGGAGGGCAACCCGGGTGGCTTCTGTCTTAAGCCTGTACCCACTGCTGGCCTATTGCGCCTGTGTTAATCACCATATGGAGGCTTCTGGGGATAGCGTGCTTGGGGGCCCTTCGGGGCAAGCCCGGCTGTGTTCCATGTGTGGGGTATCCCCTGTGAGTAACAGTGTCACGGTGTGTGTGCCGTGCGCTGAAAGTGTCCTTGCTCTTCAAGCTGGTTTGCCTTGAAAAGCATTGAAAAGCAGCTTGCCAGGACTGTTCCTAGGAAGGCCTCTGGCAAGAAGCGACACCTGGATCCCAGGCCCGCTCCCCTTACTGAGGTGTATGTGGGGATTGATGATCTTGGTGGCTGTCACCCCCTTGAGATGGGGGAGCTCTCCCAGGATTCTGACTCCTCTGGGAACCAGCAGGAGGGTTGCGATAGTGACCCTGGGTCTGCTTCCGGAGAGGAATCGTGGTACCCTGAGGACACTGATAATCTGCTGTCACATATTTTTTAAATTTTGCACATTGCTGCCCCTGAGGTAGCTAAGAGAAAGCAGGGGGAGCTTTTTCGCCCTGGTAAACAGCGTCTAGAGTTCCCTGAGCAGGAACATTTTACCACCTTTGTGCTTAAAGAATGGGAACGTCCTAACAAGCTGCCTGCTGTGCTCAAGGGTTTGGATAAAAGGTATCCCTTTCCTGCTGATCTTGTTAAGAGGTGGTCTTTTCCCCCTGAAGTGGACGCTCCAGTACTGGGCTTGTCCAATACTTCGGTCATGCCTTCCCCTGACACTACCACTCTGAGGGACGATGAGGACCGGCGCATGGATCAATTGGCCTGCCATGCTTTTACCTGTGTGGGGGCTGGCTTGTGCCCGATATATGCTGCCGCCATTACTACTATTGCCCTTAAGAAGCTGCTCAGGCGTCTCATTGATGGCGCAACAGCTGGTAGTGTGGGGGAGGAATATAGGAGCCTCTTACTTTGCTCTGATTTTGTGGCCTTTATTCTTACTGCTATGGATGATGCTGTGCGGCTGTGTGGTAGGGCCTCTGCGCTCTTGGTGGCTATGTGCCGCTCTTTCTGGTTGTGACCGTGAGCAGCTGACGCTGTGGCTAAGATAGCTCTCACTGGCCTCCCCTTCATGGGGCTGTGGCTATTTGGGGCGCGTCTTGATGTTCTAGCCAAGGATGGAAGGCTGCTTCAGTGTAGGAGGCAGTCTCCGCCTTTCGGGGGTACTCTGCCCCCCTCCCTTCCTTCTGTATTCCCAGAGGGGGCTGTGGCTCCCACCACACACAGTTAGAACAGTCCACTTCCTTCAGAAAGGCAAATTTGAAAAAGTTGTTGGATTTGCTCCAAACTTGGCACAATGGTCCCTTGGGCTCTCAGCACTTCTGTGACACCCGTTTTAACCCATTAGGTCCCCGTATGGGCCACCAAATGTAGCAGGTGCATGCCTGGCCGTGGGCATGCGCTCTGAGGAGCGGGGGGGATTCTTGGACCTTTGATAGGGCATCTCATGTCGGTGCGGCATGTGTGGGTGGGGGTGCACTTACTGGTTAGAACGTTGCTTGGATCCAGTGATGACAATTATGGTTCAACTCAACTTGGTCTTTATTGGTGAGCTTCCTTCCATGGCAAACACAGCAAACAGTCAGTACAGCATAATCCACAGGTTACAACGACCGTTAATTCCAATAGCCTCCATGGCTGTCTCTCAGCTCCTCCACACTACATTGTCTTGCATCCCCTCATAGCAAAGAACAGGTTAAGAACCGAACTCTCTAGAAGGGTAGGTCTCTTCCTTATGTAATCTTGGTATTGTTGCCTTTCCAAACACTGTTGCAAGTCCCAACCAATGGCAGGGCAGTGAATGTTGCCAATGCCATCTGGCTTTACCTCTATTTACTAACCTAAAGAAGGCTCCTAGACCATTTAAGTACTGTTTGATCCATTTCTTAGGCAATACTGCCATCATGTGGTTTCATGACGCAATAGGCCCAAGAACTGCATCCTACAGGTTGAACTACTCTATTAATGGCTTCTATACACTATCAGGGCCTACTCCACTGACATGGCTCTAATGTTTTCTACTTTTAAGTGTTGCCCATGGTTTCCACCCGTCACAATAGCTTTTGCTGGGGGTTATTGTACCACAGATAGCTGGATTATGATTACCTGTTGCTGACTTTCGCTTTGTCTGATCCTCCTCTGATCACTGCCTGGATAGACACCTGCCTGACCTCGAGCTTGTCTACTCATATGTACGGTGAACCCTCTGACAACCCGGCTTGGCCATTCTCCTGTGTAATTTCTTTGGGACCCTGAATCGGAAGGACTGTCATTCCTGTATATGACCTCAGCCAGCCTGTAGGCCCCGCATCCTTTGTACTATCGAAGTCCTGGGGGCAACCATGTCCAGTCCACTTCCTTCTTCATGACATCTGGGTAATCTCCAGTAGAGGCCAAACTTCTGCAGAGATGAATATGCAAAAAAGAAAGCCTCTCCCGGTCCATATATACCTGGGACCTCCCACCAATTCCAAGTTTCTTCTCTGCAGAGAAGGCGACAAGACAGAAGATGAGGACTTCTTGCTTACAGGTAAGCCGGGCCCGGCCTTCTATTATCCCTATTACTGCCAGGACCCTTCTAAATTACCCTGTATTGAGCCTCCCAGCTTAGGCTGCGGGTCCTGGTGATGGTAGGAGCACCCTATGGGTGCAGCAGGAGCATTGCTTCACCGTGAGACCTCACTATGGTGTAGGCGGTTATCCAGGTTTCTTGGAGATCCTGGTGTGGGATGCCCCGTCCCGTTAGGCTTATGGCCGGCTCCTGGCTGGATTTCCCCCCTTCCGGGTCCCTGATTCCCCTCCGGGAGGGGGGGGGGCTGGCCTATATTTCGTTTTGGCGATATTTAGTTTTGGCCTATATTTCGTTTTACCCAGCCTGTGTGAGTGCTTGCTGTTACTGGCTCAAGGTCTGACAACAGCCTGGGGGAGCTTCTCCCCCTCAGGCTGCGTTCAGGAAGGGTGCGTGGCCGCGGTAGCCCCGCCCCCTTATTTGGCGCGATGACAGTGCTCGTTGGCTAGGGGTCCACGTTGATGGGAGGGGGGCGTGGCCTCCGGAAACGTGCATTCTGTGCTGGCCCGCCCTCCCCCTGCTCTCCCTTCCCAGGCACGAGGCTGCGTGGGGGCCATCTTCCCTGGCAGGCAGCTTGCACTCGGGGTGGTAAGGGCCTGATGGCCATTTTCTTCAGCTTGTGTGTGCGTGGGGGCCCCTATTTAGCGGGGGCCCCCACTGGTCTCTGTTTTGGCTGTGTGTGGTGTGTGTGTGTGTGTGTGTGTGTATGTATATATATATATATATATATATATATATATATATATATATATATATATAATTTATTTCCATTGTGTGGCTGTTGGATCAAATGCTATTGCATTTTTACACTGCTCTGTGTGTGTTACAGGTTGCCCTGTATATGTGCATATTAAGGGGTCCCTCCTGGTCCTGGGGTCCCTAGTTATAAAAATTTGTCCACCCAAAAATCCTCCCACCGGGACTTTTAAGGGGCATCCCGGGTTGCTTATGCGTAATTCCCTGCGGTCTTGCGACTGACCACAAAAATTCACCATATGGAGGCTCTGCAGGATACTGGGCCCGGGATCCCTTCGGGACAATCCGGGCCATGTGTGGGGTGCGGGGTATCCCTACGGGGGAGAATGTGATGATTTGTATACCATGCGCACAAAAGGCCATAACGCGGAAGTCTGGTACCCAGCCTTCTGGGTCGGCTCCTCCCGCTTCATCGCCTTCCCCTCCTCAGCTTATCCGTACCCCAAGTGACATTGGTACCAGTGGGGAGTTGCTTTCTCATGTTTGGGCTCGGTTGGCCAGCATAGAGAAAACGATTGCTAGCACGGTGGGCAAGAAGGCCCAGGCTAAAAAGAGACAGTTGTCGTCGGCCCAGCCCGTGTGGGATATTGATGACGAGTCCGCTGAATTGTCCAATTATTCCCCGTTAGAGGAGGGGGAATTGTATCAGGATTCAGAGGCTGACTATGGTCAGCCTGGGAATTCCAATGTCGGGCAGGCGCTGGGAGATGCCATTGATATGGCCACTGTTTTGTCATATTTATTGGAGGTGTTGGATATTGATCCACCTGAGGCGCCCCCTCTTAAGAAGGGGGAATTTTTGGGAGCCCACAAGCTCCGTCTGGAATTCCCTACCCAGGGTCATTTTGATGCGCTGATACGCATACGAGAGAATGGGAGAGGCCCGGCCGGCTTCCTGGTGTGCCTCAGGGATGGGATAAGAAGTATCCTTTTCCGGTGGAGGCGGTCAAGCGCTGGTCTTCTCCTCCACTGAGGTTGACGCGCCTGTTTTAGGTTTGACCAACTCTTCTGTGCTGAACACCCCTGACGCCACCTCCCTTAAGGATGGCGAGGATAAGCGCCTTGATCAGATGGCGTGCCACGCATTTGCAAACGTGGGCTCGGCCCTGCGGCCTGTTAGTGCATCTGCCCTGGTGTCGCTTGCTACCAGGTCTCTTATCAGGGACTGGCTGAATAACGCTCAGCTTGATCCAGATGGCGCTGAGTTCGCTATACTTAAGAAGTGCGAATTGTTCATGGATTTTGTCATGGCTGCGATGGAGGACTCCATTGTCGTGTGTAGTAGGACGTCAGCCTTACTGGTGGCCATGCGCAGACTGGTCTGGCTCCGTCAGTGGACAGCGGACGTTGGAGCCAAGAAGTCGCTCACAGCTCTCCCCTTCTGCCTTCGGCTGTTTGGAGATAATTTGGATGCTGTTGCTAAAGGAGGTAAGTTACCTCAGTGGAGGAAACAGCGCCGTCCCTTTCGGGGGCGGGCTCGTTCACTCCTTCCTTTCGAAGAGCCAGAGCGTCTAGGGGTCTGGCCTTCTCAGGTGTCGGGGCTCGTCCTGGAACAGAGGCAGAGGTCGGGCACGTCCGCGGCTGCCTGGGGTTCCAAGCCCAAGCCTGCCGTTAAACCGGCTCAGCAATGAAGGGGTGCCCTCATCCGCATGGGTGGGGGGACGGCTGCGGCTCTTCTTCCAGGTCTGGGCCCGGGAGGTCACAGACAATTGGATCTTGGAAGTGGTCTCCTCCGGGTACAAACTGGAGTTCGAGTACTGGCCGCCCCCAAGATTCTTAAGGTCTTGGGTGCCCTCGGACCCTCAGGCTGCACAGGGGCTCCTGTTAGCAGTAAAAAACCTTCTGGACATGGGGGTTATATGCCCGGTGCCCCCGTTGGAAAGAGGCAGGGGTTACTACTCCAACCTTTTCACGGTTCCCAAAAAGGAGGGTTCGGTGAGACCCATTCTAGATCTCAAGGTTCTCAACAGGTTTATCAGAGCCAAAAAGTTCCGCATGGAGACTCTGCGCTCGGCTATCAATTCCCTTCGCCAAGGGGATTTTATGACATCCATAGACATCAAGGAAGCGTATCTGCATGTTCCGATTTTTCAGACACACCAGAGATTCCTCCTGTTTGCGGTGGAGGATCAACATTATCAATTTGTAGCTCTTCCCTTCGGTCTGACCTCGGCACCGAGGGTCTTCACCAAGGTTTTGGCGGGCGTAATGGCTCTGCTCAGATCTCAGGGCATTCACATTGTGCCTTATCTGGACGATCTGTTGATTTCAGCTTCTTCCCTCCAGCAGGCGGAACTGGACACACACCAGGTGGTGTCGACCCTGGAGAGGTTCGGGTGGGTGATCAACCGAACCAAGTCTTCTCTCTCCCCGTCTCGAGTGATTTCATTTCTGGGCATGAATCTGGATACCAGTCGGGCCAGAGTGTTTCTGCCCCAGGCCAAAGTGCAGGGGATTCGGGGCCTGATCCGTCTTCTTCTGGCCAGTCCTTGTCCCTCTATCTGACAGGGGATGAAACTGGTGGTTCTGATGGTGTCCTCCTTCGAGGCAGTGCCGTTTGCACAGTTTCACATGAGATCTCTTCAACTTCTCCTATTGATGTATTGGGACAGGAGCCCACAGTCATTGGATCAACCTTTCAAGATGTCTCCCAGGGTCCGGCTGTCTTTTCGGTGGTGGCTGGACTCGAGCAATCTGGTGAAGGGCAGATCCTTTCTGGTCCCTTGTTGGGAGACGGTTACCACGGATGCCAGCCTGTCGGGCTGGGGAGGTTATTGCAAGAGTCATCAGTTCAGCATGGTGTGGGGTCCCCAGGAGGCTCACACCCCCATCAATGTATTGGAGCTCAGAGCCATTCGACTGGTTCTGGCTCGGCTGACCACACAGTTGCGGGGTCTTCCAGTTCAGGTGCGTTCGGACAACCGAACGGCAGTGGCTTACATAAATCACCAAGGAGGGACTCACAGCAGGAGTGCCCTCAGGGAAGTCTCTCTGATCCTGCACTGGGCGGAGAGCAATGTTCCTTGCCTTTCGGCAGTCTACATTCCGGGAGTGGAGAATACGGAGGCAGATTCCCTGAGCAGGGGATCCTCTCGCCACGGAGAGTGGTCTCTCAACCCCGAGGTTTTTCTGGATCTTTGCCACAAGTGGGGGGCTCTGGATGTGGATCTCTTGGCCTCGAGGCACAATCACAAACTTCCGGCCTTTGTGTCTCTTTCTCAGGATCCCCTGGCTTTGGCAGTGGATGCCTTGTCACTGGATTGGAAGGACCTGGGTTTTCTGTACCTGTTTCCACCTGTCTCCATGCTGGGCAAGGTAGTTCGCAAACTGGTTCTAGAAGGGGCACCAGCGATTCTGGTGGCTCCAAGGTGGCCAAGAAGGGTTTGGTACGCAGACGTTGTAAGGATGGCCGTAGACCAGTACCGGCTTCCCTTGCTGCTGGACCTGCTAGCTCAGGGTCATCTACTTTACCCCAATTTACAAACGCTGGCTTTGACGGCTTGGCTGCTGAAACCTTCATCTTGAAAGAGGAAGGTTTGTCTGAGGCTGTTGTTCAGACCCTGATTAGGGCTAGGAAGCGGTCCTCTTCTGGCATTTACTATAGGACTTGAAGGTCCTATATTGATTGGTGTGAGGCTAGGGCCTTGCCTTGCAGGGTTTTTTCTATACCCAGGATTTTGGAGTTTCTTCAGTATAATCTGGATCTTGGGTTCCAGCTTAGTACTTTGAAAGGACAGGTTTCTGCTCTGTCGGTTTTCTTCCAGAGGTCTTTTGCTTAACACCCGCTGGTTAAGACTTTTTTCCAAGGGGTCGCGCATGTGCGGCCCCCTCGGAAGGCTGTAGTCCCTGTTTGGGATTTGAATTTGGTTCTTTCGGCTTTGCAGGGTCCTCCTTTTGAGCCGTTACAGGATATTGCTCTTTCTTTTCTCACTCAGAAGGTTGCTTTCTTGATGGCTATTACCTCTGTCCGGCGTGTCTCTGAGTTGGCGGCCCTGTTGATTCAGGCCCCTTACTTTGAGAGACACCAGGATAAGGTGGTTTTTCGGTTTAAGCCGGATTTCCTTCCTAAGGTGGTGTCTGCTTTCCACCTCAATCAGGACATTGTTCTCCCTTCCTTGTGTCCTAAGCCTAACAATGACAAGGAGAGGGTTTTGCACAATTTGGATGTTGTTCGCTGTGTGAAGTACTATTTGGTGATGGACGCTTGTTTCGTGGTGCCCTGTGGGCCCAGGAAAGGTTTGGCGCCTGCTATGTCTACGATTAGCAAATGGATTCGTCAGGCCATTGTTGGGGCCTATTCTGCTAAGGGGAGGACTCCCCCTTTTAGGGTCACTGCGCACTCTACTCGTGCTGTTGGTGCATCCTGGGCTTTTCAGCACCAGGCTTCTGTTGAACAAGTTTGTAAGGCTGCTACTTGGTCTTCCGTTCATACTTTTTCCAAGTTTTACAAGGTTGATGTGCGGGCT